>CP129450.1:31500000-32100000 GCA_030445155.1 Quercus variabilis | reverse complement strand
CCATGTGTCCATCCAAAACTAAAACAAGAACGTCTAACCGCGCCAAAATTTATGTCCTACACAACTAACGATACATATTAACACAAGGGTTTAGGAATTCATTGATATACAGCTCCCCTGGTTTTTTATGAATACTATAGAATTTGAAAGGTGTCTCTCCATATTTCTAATGCATCCATGGTTGCAAGCTATATATATGGCTCTACATGGCAAGAAAATGTAAGGCCCCCATAGAAGGTGAGAAAGAGACTAGAGATGATTTCACATCTCACCTTAAAGACTAGGAGAGCATGAATCATCAAATCATTTCTTAGCGGCAAAACACTTCCGGTCGATATGTCAGCATGGAATTTAGAGGATATGACACAACCGAGGAAGTTTGAGACATTTTTACTTCCCACTATATTGAGTTTAATGGTGCCAAGTAACATCAGCTCATGGTTTTTCTCTACAAACTCACACAAGAGTTGACGGAGCACATCATTGTGTTTCATTCACAAATACGTTTCCTTTAGAATCAACTGGCCCTCTACAAGCAAGCCTTAAAAGTCTCCTTCGAAGCCAAGTTGTTTCATTAGTATCGTGAGATCTGTGTGTGTTTGGTTAAACTAATAAAAAGAGATCTGTGTGTCAAACTAAAAAATTTTGTTTTAATGAGCTATTGGTTGTGTATAAGTTTATGTTTCGGTTCAAAGCAGTACCAAACTAACAAATATAGTATATGTCTTTACAATCTTAGATCTTTCTTATCAAACTAATTCTATTCCCTCAGCCCACGAACCAGGTTTGTTCTGCTATGAGTTACTTATTAGTTTGTTCTTTATAAGAATTATAGTAAAATGTAATCTTAAGGAGTTAATATTAGTGGGTGTATGAGAAGTAAAACTAAGGCCATGTTTGTGTTGCCGTTTAATGTGTTTGGTTATGGTGTAATTTTTTTTTTTTACTAGGTATTGTCATAAAATTGGGAAAGTCTATTAGCAACAAAGGTCAGGTATTTTTTTTTTTTTTTTGAGAAAACAAAGGTCAGGTATTTGAACGGCCTATTTACTTATTAATTAATAGTCAATTATATGATTCATTGGTGATGACGATAAAGACAATCAAATTTAAATTTTTATTAGATAATTGTATTCTGGTGGTGCGTATATGTATGGATCAGAGTGTTAATTGTGTAGAAGAGAGTGTGAGCTCAAATTTGATGCTTTTTCTTTAATGGGTAGTGGCAGTTTCTCTCAATTTTGGAGATTTCTAATGTGGATCTTTTTCTTTTTTTTTCTTTTTTTTTTTTTTGGTAATAGGAATATCATTAAAAATGACTAAATAGAAATACAAAAGTCAGGGTAAAGCCTGTTAACAAACAATCCTTGGTAGTCTGCCTCATAACTAGCAATAATGTCCACAAGTGGATTGGCATGTATAACAAAATCTAGAGATTGATGGAGACCTAGCTTAGCTAATCTATCCGCACACTTGTTAGCTTTGCAATAGATGTGGCGAATATGAAGGCAAGGAATTCTACTAGCCAAGTGCCTACAGTCGTCGAATAGAGGGGAAACCACAGAACTTGCATGAGAAGGATTATTGAGTGCATCAACTAGAGCCTTAGCATCAAGCTCAATAATAATGACTTCAATATTCATCAAATTGCATAATAGGAGACCATCACAGATACCTCAGATCTCTATCTTGAAGCTACTTGTTTTCCCAACCTTTCTAGAGTATCCTATCGCCCAATTGCCTCTGTCATCTCTCAACACTCCACCTACTCCAGTCGAATTGAGACTGTCACTGGTAGCACCATCCGCATTTAGCTTTAACCAACCCTCACCAGGTCTCTCCCACCTTACATGCTTGATCACCAGGCATCTATTGTTCCTCGGGTAACTTACATAGTGAAAGAATTCCTTGGCTTGCATGGTTATCATTTTGGCTAGAGTTGGGTTAACACCCTTGTTCTTGAACACCACCTGGTTACGTTGCTTCCATATTAACCAAATGGCGAATGGGAAGAGGATGTTCCAATGCACATCTGGTTGACTCTGGTTTGGCTAGGCCGTGGCATTGGACATTAACTAGTTCCTAATGTCTTGAGAGAAAAACATGGAGTTTGGATTACGCATTCCAAGTTGATGCCATACAGCCCTGACCAAGTGATAATCACAGAAGGCATGGATAACTGATTTGGCTACTTCATTGTATAATGGGCAGGAGGTATCAATGGGCATGCCTCTTCTTGCCAGAGACTCTTTAACACCAATGTTGTTGTGCATGCACCTCCACATAAAGAATTGAATCCTAGGCAAGGTGTGAGTGCTCCAAATCCACTTACCTGAGAAGGTTTCAGCTCCCAGCAAATTATTGGCTAATAAATAAGCACTTTTCATGTCAAAGCCCCCTTTAGAAGAGTATTTCCAAGCCATCTGATCACTATTCCTGGAATACAAGAGGACAAGCACAACATGTATAACCTCTTTGAGCTCAGTAGGAAACACAAAAGGAAGCCTTGCCCAATTCCAACAAAATGGACTCCTTACCTCTTTAAGCTCCAGATTAGATGTTTCCAAGGTGAGTGGGCCTTGGATGGCAGCTCTGATGGGCCCAAGATCTGACCAACAATTAGTCCAAAAGTTCAAGTTGCTATCGTGACCTTGAATCCACTTGATACCTTGCTGAAAATATCTTCACCCATTTTAAGACCTTTCCACGTGGGAGATTTAGGCAGCCTAAATGAGCTTCTAGAATTGATCCTTTGATGAGTGCAGTATTTATATCTGAGCACTTTAGCCCACAAGGAGTCCTTTTCTGCCTGGAACCACTAGTTTAATTTTGCAAGAAGAGCCGTGTTTCTACCTTTGGCAGATTGAAGACCCAAACCTCCTAATTCTTTGGGTTTAGTCACCTCTCCCCAATTCACCCAGTGAATTTTTTTTACCTGATCAGTAGAACCCCACAGGAAATTCCTATTAACTCGATCTATGCCATTTAAGATCTTATTAGGAAGAAGGGAGCTTTGCATGACGTAGCTCGGAATGGCCGAGGTTACCAGCCATGGACAGGAGATTGGCCTTCCAACCCGTAAGCTTTTTCTTCACTTTTTCAAGCACGAAGTCAAAGTCATGCCTTCTAGTCCCTGGATGCTTCAAAGGGAATCCCAAATACTTGCCTAGGTTGGGTGTTGAGCTAAACCTAAGCAGTTTGCCATAACATCCCTTTGGTCCGACTCCACATTTGGAGAGAAGAAAACTTGAGATTTGGTATTACTCACTTTGAATCCAGACTTATAGCAGAATTTTTGAAGAACAGACTTAATAGTATTGAAGTTATCCACATTAGCCGTAGCAAAGGGGACCAGATCATCTACAAAAAATAGATGTGACAAAGCTGGCCCACTCCTCGATGCTTTAACAAGTTTCTAATCTTTGGTGGTACACTTCTCTTCTATAAGATGACCCAAATACTCCATGCATAAGATAAAAAGGTAAGGAGATAAAGGGTCCCCTTTCCTAATGCCTCTTGACGGAGTGAAGGGTTCAATGCAACCCCCATTGAAGAGAATTGAGGAAGAAACTGTTGAAACACAGCTCATGATGAGCTTAGTGAGGTTGGCAGGGAAGTTGTAATTGATAAGCATCTCTCTAATGAAGCTCCACTCGAGCTTATCGTAGGCCTTTTCAAGGTCAATCTTTATGGCCATAGTTCCTTTGCTCCCTTTGGTTCTTCCTATGGTATGGATAAGCTCCTGGACAATAATAGCGTTATCTTCCCTTCTCCTTCCCGAAATGAATGCAATTTGATAAGAAGAGATGAGAGAATCCAAGTGGGGTCTGATCCGAGCAACTAGAACCTTAGAAATCACTTTATAGTTGGAGTTACAAAGGCTGATCGGTCTATAGTTGCCAATGGCTTCTAGTCCTTGGATTTTTGGAATAAGCACTATGTGGGTTTTGTTAAGATATTTTAGCACCTTCTTGGTAAGGAAAGCTTTCTCAACTTCCTCTCTTACTGAGATTCCTACAATCATCCAAAACCTCTGAAAGAACCCCGTATGCAAACTATCAGACCTAGGAGCTTTATATGGTTGCATTGACCAAAGAGCTTCCTTGACCTCCTCAGGATTGACCATGGTAGCCAATGAGTGGCTCACTTCATTTGAAAGCTACACTTGCCATTGTCTGGTAAGGTGAGGGGTCCATTGAACCTCTACTTAAGAGGTAGTGTAGAGATTCATAAACCCTCTCTTGAAATAATCCATAACTTCCCTTTCCTCAATTATCCACACTCCCCTTTCATCTTTGACCAAGTCAATAAGATTCCTCTTCCTTCTTGCTAAGGTGGAGACATGGTAGAGGAGGTGTTACAATCCCCTTGTATCATCTAATTCAGTCTAGATTTCAACATCCAAAGGACCCGTTCTTGGTCCAGGACTTCTTCTAGGTCTTTTTGAAGCTAATTCTCTAGATTGAAGAGGGATGGTCTTGGGTTGTTGGCCAATGCTTTTTGGGCTTCATATAACCTAGCCAAAATTCTTTTCTTCTTATAAAAGATGTTACCAAAGTGGTTCTTGTTCCACAAGGTAGCCTCCTGGGAAAAACACTCAATGGACTCAGCTAAGTTTGATCTATGGCTCCAAGCTTGGGGGACAACCTTGGGGAAGCTAGTGTCAGACAACCAAAATTCTTGGAATCTAAATGGTCTAGTAAGATGCATTGCTCTGTTAGGGAGAGCTCCTAAGAGGATCAGGCAGTGATCAAAGTGGCATCTGGGGAGATGGGTGAATTTTGCATCTGGATAGAGCATGCACTAGTCAGGATTCATAAAAAACCTGTCTACTCTTTTCATAATAAGATTGGAGAATTCCCTCTTGTTTGTCCAAGTGTACCTCGGACTTGAGAATCCCAAATCAACCATGCTGCATCTGTCAAGGCAATCTTTAAAGGAAAGGGATTAGTTAATGCTGACACCTCTTCCCCTAAACTTGTCACCATCAACCAGAGGCTCATTAAAGTCCCCTGCCATAATCCAAGGCAACGTATGTAATTCTACAACCTTGGTTAGATTTTCCCACAAAACACATCTCTCCTCGCTCCTAGGACTAGCATAGATAGCAAAGAGAATCCAAGTTAAGTTTGAGGATCATACCTTAACTTCGATGTGTGTTTCCTGTTCTGTGTTGGCAAGTGTCTCCACTTCCACTCTATCTGAATTCCAAAGTAGCTAGAGGCCCCCAGCATAGCCAATGTTCTCCATGCAAATAGCTCCATTGAATGGCAGCCAATCTGTAATCTCCTTAGCTCGTGCTCCGCCCACTTTAGTCTCTATAACCACCATAATTGCAGGATCATGGTTTTGTACAAGGTCACGAATGTGTTCTTGAAAGGAGGGCTTAAGAGCACATCTACAGTTCCAAGCTATAATGTTCATGATAAAATGGTGGTATGGGGTGGGCATTCATTGCAAGGAAGAAGAGACTCTGCCTCCTTCCTCTGATTCCATTCTATCTTCATCAACATTTTCGTTGACCGATCCTTCCCTATAGCCGATGTCAAGCAATACTCCACAACTCCCATCTTCAGAACTCGAGCTACCAAACGTAGATTGAGCTCCATGATTGGCAAAAGGGACCTCCAAGTCTCCTCCATTTTGAGTTTGAGCTAACCACTTTCGAGATTGGGTTTCACTCTTGCATTTGCCAACGCCACATTTGAAGTCGCTATGACCTCCCTTCACTTTGGTGGTAGTTGAAAACTCAAACGTTTCACTAGGGGGTTGCACGGGTTCATGAGAAGGTGACTGGGTCAGCGAGGATGGCCTATGCCTGGAAAGCAAGCTCGTGTCTATCTAAGGGAAAACAACGGCGCTAGAGTTAGACAAGGAAGAAAGGCTTCTAGCAAAATCTTTCTTACTCTTAACTGATAAAGAAGAGGGTTTGTAGGGGTGGGTTGAGTATCCAATTTCAGGCCCAGACTTCCTTGCACCATCAGGCCTCAACACAATACCTGGAGCAGCAAATTTTGGTAGCCCATCAAGGTGAAACTCACTATAACCCGGGTTAGAAGAATTTGATGGGCCTTCAGACTTCAAACCCCGGCCTACCTTTCCTTGCTCGAGCTACTTTTTTGTGTTGTGCTGCATATCTCCACGTGACCTGCTCTGTTTATGGGTGGGACAATAATTGAACGTGCTTGTCCTACCCGCGATATTAGGATTGGTAAGGATGGCGAGTTTCATGTGTGTACGCTTGTCCCCTCTAAATGTTTGCCAAGTGTAACCTCTTATAGCCGTTTCTCTTCCTCCGCACTACCATACAAGGACCGTATTGTCCTTCAAGATCCCCCTCCTCGCATACGTTCGGCGTGCCATCATTGGCAGAGGTACGACAGCCTTCGTGCTCAGCACGTGGTTTGAGTGGCTGTGCTACCTGGTCTTCCTCCATCGCAGCCAGCGGGCTCTTACCTTTTCGGATGGTGTATGGACAGTTATCGGCATTGTGTCCAACTTTACCACAGGAAAAGCACAATCGTTGGATACCTTCGTATGACACTCCTTGCTCGAACCGAACAATGATAAAGGTATTGATTAACAGTTTGTTTAAATCGACTTGGATGCACAGTCTTGCATACTTGCCTCTAGCCTCTATAGCAGTGTGGAAGTCAATCCTCAAAACCTTTCCGATGTGCTCACCTATTTCTTTCAGTACCTCTGGTTCATAAAGCTAAATGGGGAGCTCATTGGGTCTAATCTAGGCAGTAACGAGAGAGACGTTTGCCAAAGACGGTTTGAAAAACGGTTCCCACGATCTCAAAGAGAGAAAGTGGTCTCCTATGAACTAGGGTCCCCTTTTAATCACGTTCTCAAGATCTTCTTTGGAGTAGAACCTGATGGTGTACCAAAAGAATACCAACTGTGCTTCGTCCAAGGGAGTCGTCCAGGATCTCCAGTCAACTAAATAACCAGAAAATCTCTGGTTCGTCCAGTATGATCGTCCGTGACTTTTAGCCAATTGAATGAACCCTGGGCGTTCAGCACGGAAGGGTCGTCCATATGTAGAGCTCATGGACGATCAGTCAACATCAATTTGTATGCAAAGAGTCGTCCATGGGCAAGTCACATGGACGACCATGCAACACTTAGCAAAATCTGGAGCAGTTAATCAACCCGTGTTCATCGCCAGTGATTTCTCCCAAGTGTGTAACTTCCATCAACGGTTACTACTTCTATAGCCGTTGGGGAAGTTACCCCTATAGTTCCGGATTTCCGCAAGTCTTGGGGAAGTTATAAAAACAAGTAACTGCCCCAAGGTTCCCTATATAAGGACCGGTCTGAATTAGACAAAGGTAGGAAAAAATCTGAGATTTTACTCCCAAAAAGTTGGAACTTCATTTCCTTGTTGAGAAGACTAACTTTATCATCGGAGTGTATTTGACCGGTCCACCCCGGTCACTTCCTTCAGTGTTTCTTCTTTTCAGGCCTTCGCTACCGCCGTAGCCGACCGAAGCCGAAGTGTTCAACCAACTGATTTCACCCATCATCAGTTGGCGCCGTCTGTGGGAAGCGTAAGTTGTTCTACGGTTTGGCTTTCTGCAACAAAAAAGGTTGAATGGTTCGGACTAGGTCGAGGGCTACAAGCCCAGGCCATCAGGGAAGCAGAGACGCTTCAAGCAACCCCCTTCGCGATCGCCAATCAGCGCCTGTCATGCCGTCGCCTTCCATCCAACACATGCAATCTATGGCGGCCGCAATGGCGGAGTTAACCCGCCAGAATCAAGAATTGACTAGGGAGATGGAGAGGCAACGCCATGAAGGACATGCTGAGAGACAGTCCCAAAGTCAAGAAGATAGAGGAGGCAATGCTGAGAGACAGTCCCAAAGTCAAGAAGATAGAGGAGGCAATGCTGAGCCCGAGGCTCAGTCAAGAGGCACCACTTCGCGAAGGGTGCCCCATTTGGAGAAGGAAATGGACCAGATGAAGAAGGTTATGGACGAGATGAAGGAAAACATGAGAAGGGCAAATCCCGTCGAGGATTTGGTTCACCGAACAGATTCCCCTTTCACGGCTTCCATCAATGGGCATCCCTTGCCTCCGAAGTTCAAAATGCCTTCCCTGGATTCATATGACGGAGCACGTGATCCTTTCGATCATATTGCTACTTTCAAGACAACAATGCATCTCCAAGGAGTCCCAGACGAGATTATGTGCAGAGCCTTCCCTACAACCCTCAAGGGACCAGCGCGAGTATGGTTCAGCAAAATACCCCCGAATTCTGTAAGTTCTTTCGAGGAGTTAAGCAAATTATTTGTCAATAATTTCATTGGAGGACAAAGACACAAACGTTCTTCGTCCAGTTTGCTGACCATAGAGCAAGGAGAGAATGAAAGCTTGCGTTCCTTCATCACACGCTTCAACAGGGAAGCCCTGACAGTAGACGAGGTGGACGACAAGCTACTATTGGCTGCCTTCCACAATGGGGTTAACTCGGACTTATTCATTCACAAGTTGTATGAGAAAGAGCCCCAATCCATGGCTGAGCTCGTCCATTCAGCCCAAAACTTTATGAACGCAGAAGACGCCATCATAGCTAAGAAGAGGAAGAGAGCTGAAAGAATGGAAGTCAACCCCCCGCGTCATTCTGATCAAGGTCCTCGTCCAAAGAAGGGACGAACGGAAGACAAGAAAGACCGAGACAGAGATAGCAGGAAGGCAGGCCCCTCAGCAAGAAATCAGAATTACACACCCTTGAATGCCCCACTCGATCAAGTGCTCATGCAAATCAAGGATGATCCTTCCTTGAAGTGGCCAGAGAAGATGAAGGGAGATCCTAACAAGCGCAATAAAAATAAATATTGTCGCTTCCATAGGGATCATGGGCATGACACGGACGAGTGTTACGACTTGAAGCAGCAGATTGAGAATCTCATAAGACAAGGAAAGTTGAGGCATTTCGTTGGAAGGGATCATAAAGATGAAAAGTTGAAAGCAAAGATGGAAGAGTCGTCACGACCCCCACTTGGAGAAATAAGGGTTATCATTGGTGGGACAGCAACAGGACAATCTTCCAAGGCCAAGAAGACGTATCTCAAAGCAGTGCAAAATGTCCAACTCTCTGGACGATCCCCAAGGACGAGGGCAACGGACGAGCCAACCATTTCTTTCACGGACGAGGAAGCTGAGAGGATCCATCATCCACACGACGATGCAATCGTCATTACCCTACTCATAGCAGATTACAGAACCAGGAGGGTGTTGGTGGACAATGGAAGCTCAGCAGATATATTGTATTATCCTGCCTTCCAGCAGATGAGGCTTGGACAAGAGCAGCTTCGTCCAGTTTGTTCGCCATTGATCGGATTCGGAGGAATGAAAGTGTAGCCTGTTGGTACCATTACCCTGCCTGTAGTGGTAGGGTCATACCCACAGCAGATAACTAAGGAAGTAAATTTCCTCGTGGTGGATTGTTCATCCTCATACAATGCCATCATTGGAAGACCAACATTGAATAGCTGGAAGGCGGTAACATCCACCTACCATTTATCAGTTAAATTCCCTACGGAGTGTGGGATTGGGCAAGCACAAGGAGACCAATTGGCAGCCAGAGAGTGTTATCTAGCCATGTTGGCTATGGACGAGCAGATGCAGACAATGAGCATAGAAGAAAGAAAAATCGTTGCAGAACCAACTGAAGTATTGGAAGATGTTTTATTACAAGAAAATGATCCAGAGAAATTCACTAGAATTGGAACAAGTATGAAGGAGAAGGCGAAAGAAGACCTCGTCAAGTTTCTAAAAAAGAATGCCGATGTTTTTGCATGGAGTCATGACGACATGCCGGGCATTGATCCAAGTGTAATCACTCACCGACTGAATGTGTCCTCCTCTTCTAAGCCTGTCCGTCAAAAGAAGAGGGTATTCGCCCCAGAGCGAGAGAAGGCAATCAAGGAAGAGGTCCAAAAACTAACCACAGCACAGTTCATCCGGGAAGTCTATTACCCGGATTGGTTGGCAAATGTAGTGATGGTGAAAAAAACAAATGGCAAGTGGAGGATGTGCGTTGACTTCACCGACTTGAACAAAGCTTGCCCTAAGGATAGTTATCCTTTGCCTCGTATTGACCAACTGGTTGATTCTACGGTTGGCCATCAATTGCTGAGCTTCATGGACGCCTTCTCTGGATACAATCAGATAAAGATGGACGAGGCAGATCAGGAAAAGACATCCTTTATTACAAGTCAAGGTTTGTTTTGCTACAAGGTGATGCCCTTCGGTCTGAAGAATGCAGGGGCAACTTACCAAAGGTTGGTGAATCATATGTTTCGTCCACAGATAGGACGGAATGTAGAGGCATACGTGGATGACATGCTTGTGAAGAGCTTAGATGAGGGAAGCCACTTAAATGATCTTCAAGAAACTTTTGAAACACTTAGGCGGTACAAGATGAAGCTAAACCCAAGTAAATGCGCATTCGGAGTATCGTCAGGAAAGTTTCTAGGATTCATGGTATCAGAGAAAGGAATTGAGGCAAATCCAGACAAAATCCAAGCCATACTGACCATGGAACCACCGAAGAACATTAAGGAAGTCCAATCCCTAACTGGACGAGTAGCAGCATTGAGCAGGTTTGTCTCAAAAGCCACTGATAAGTGTTTACCCTTTTTTAAGATTCTCAAGAAGGCATTTGAGTGGACGGACGACTGCCAAAGGGCCTTCCAGGACCTAAAGCACTATCTCACTTCAGCTCCGTTGCTGAGTCCGTCCGTGCTGGGAGAAGAACTATATCTGTACTTAGCAGTGTCCCCACATGCCGTAAGCTCAGCATTGATCAGGGAGGAAGAAAAGGTGCAAAAGCCTGTGTATTATACTAGCCGGGCATTAAGAGGGGCGGAAGGAAGGTACCCACTGATGGAGAAGTTAGCCTTTGCGCTAATAATAGCTTCCAGGAAGTTAAGACACTACTTCCAAGGTCATGTCATCATAGTCATGACTGACCATCCGCTCAAGAAGGCAATGAACAAACTTGAAGCTGCAGGACGATTGATCCAATGGGCAGTTGAGCTCAGTGAATTTGATATTCGGTATCAACCGAGGAATGCAATAAAAGCACAAGCCTTGGCGGATTTCATTGCAGAATTCACTCCAAGTTATGAGGACTTGGTTGAGAAAGAAGACAGTAAGAAATGGGTTATCCATGTAGACGGATCATCTACACTGCATACAGGTGGTATAGGAGTTGTTTTGCAGTCACCAGAAGGAGATAAATTGAAGTACAAAGCTCGCCTGCAGTATCAGACAACCAACAATGAGGCGGAGTATGAAGCCCTTCTTAAAGGGTTGGAGTTGGCTAAATCAGTAGAAGCAAACTCAGTACTCGTCCTGGGAGACTCACAATTGGTCATAGGCCAAGTAAACGGAACATGTGAAGCCAAGGAAGGTAGAATGAAGAAATATTTGAGGAAGGTGTTACGCCTTGTGAAGAAATTCAGGGAAGCTAATTTCGTTCAAATCCCGAGGGAAGAGAACACGGAAGCAGACACTCTAGCGAAGGAAGCCTCCGCCAGTGAAGCCATGAACGAGTTAGATGAAATACGATACATGCCCAGCATAGACCTTCCAGAAATGTTGCAGATAGAAGGAGAAGAGAACTGGATGACTCCGATAGTCTCATATCTGAAGGACGGAAGGCTTCCAGAAGGGAAGGACGAAGCCAGGAAGCTCAGAGTTAAATCGGCCAGATACATCCTTATGGACGACGTGTTGTACAAAAGAGGTTTCTCACAACCATACCTGAGGTGTTTAGCTCCAGACGAAGCGAATTACATGCTGAGAGAAGTTCATGAAGGAGCATGTGGAAACCACTCAGGAGCTAGATCACTCGTCCACAAGGTCATTCGTGCAGGGTACTACTGGCCAACCGTCCAAGCTGATGCTAAGGCATATGTTAAGGTATGTGACCAATGTCAACGTTTCAGTAACATTCCTAGACAGCCTTCAGAATACCTCACCCCAATGATGGCCCCTTGGCCTTTTGCACAGTGGGGTTTGGATATTTTAGGCCCCTTTCCAACTGGAACCAGACAGATGAAGTTCTTGGTAGTTGGCATAGACTATTTCACTAAATGGGTGGAAGCTGAACCCTTAGTGAAAATTACACAACAAAATGTCAAAAACTTCGTCTGGAAGGACATTATATGCAGATTTGGGGTACCAAGAGTACTAGTATCAAACAACGGACGACAGTTTGACAACACCCCCTTCAGAGAATTTTGTAATCAGCTTGGAATCAAGAATCACTATTCCTCACCCTCCCACCCACAAGCTAACGGACAAGCAGAAGTAGCAAACCGATCCTTGTTGAAAATCATCAAGACTCGGCTTGAAGGGGCAAAGGGAGTGTGGCCAGATGAGTTACCAGGTGTTTTGTGGGCTTACAGAACAACAGCAAGGACTCCCACAGGAGAAACTCCTTTCAAACTGGCTTATGGGAGTGAAGCGGTTATACCAGCAGAAGTACATATGGCCAGCCATAGGGTGATGAAGTACCAAGATGACGAAAACAAAGAGCAGCTTCGTCTTAACCTTGATCTTATAGACGAGGTAAGGATGGACGCGGAGCAAAAAACAGCAAGGTACAAAAATCTCATGGCAAGACAACACGATGCTATGGTGAAACCCAGGCGCTTCAGCATTGGAGATCTCGTCCTTAAAAGGGTCTCTTTGGCAACTAAAAACCCGGCCCATGGGAAGCTGGGACCAAACTGGGAAGGACCTTACAGAGTTATCAACTCCAAGAGACAAGGATCCTACTATTTGGAAGCCCTGGACGGACGAAAGTTAGAGCACCCGTGGAATGTTGAACACCTAAGGAGATACTATCAATGAAGGGAGGTCATGGACGAGCCCTGATATGGACGAGAACCTTGGACGATTGAAGTAATGCTTAATATTATTTCGTTATTTCCCAGTATTTGCTTATTACTATTATGTTTTAAGTGTGTGTTTTATGCTACTCATGGACGAAGTTATGATGTATTTATATGTTTTTTATTCCCTAAAAGCACAAGCTCTTAAGCATGTGCTGTGATTGTGGACGAATGATTACATAGTATGGATTTCTAAATATACATATGGTGTGTTTTAAATATGTATGATTGTATGGGAATCCTTCATTTTCTATGATTCAAAATAATCCACGGAAGGCGAAAAGCCAAAGACGAGTAAAATCCTTGGACGCAAGGAAGTATCGTCTAAAAGCTTTCCTTTAGATAAGGATAAAGCAAGAAAAATAAACAAGGCATGTCCGTCTAAGCTCAGGACGAGACAAACCTGAAGTGCAATCGTCTAGCCCATGGACGAGCAATGTGCGTGTAAAAACACCACAACCCCATAGACGAATCTAACCAACTTAACAATCCAGCCCATGGACGAGCATTAGTTGGGAAAATTTTTATTAAAGACGAGTAAACAGTCGTTCAAAAGTTGTTCAACAATTAAATCTTGTGAAAGGACGACATTCATGGACGAACTTTACAAAGAATAAACATCTCATGATGTTATACACGAAGGGGCTCGTCCATATGTTCAAGACGAGGCAAAGCCTTAATAAAAGGGAAAAACCCACAACCACAAAAATGGTATGGACGATGTGAATGAAGCTTGTTCGCAAAGTAAAAGAATATTCAAACACAATGAACAGTGAAAAATGAAATCATTCGTACATTCATAAAATTTAAAGGGTAGACGACCATCGTCCAAAAACCCTTGTATATTGCTCGTTCATAAAACTCGTCCATAAACTTGGACGAGGAAATTGTACTCGAATAAATTTTAGAAAAAGAGAAGGATAGAATCCCAAAACATTAGGGCACTTCTAAAAAAAAAAAAAAAAAAAAAAACTTTCTAATAAGTTGAAGTCATTTTGGTGGGTTGGTCTTGGGATCGTCCTGCGTGACCTCATTGCTGGCATCGTCCACGACGTTGACGTCTTCAGAACTCGTTGCTAGCAAAGAGCTCTCTGTAGCAAGAGGAAGCTTGAAGGAATCAAAATTCAACTCAGGGAAGGCCTCCTTAGCATCAGCACGGAAGTCTTCATAGCCAGCAGCATAGTGGCTGTCTAGACGATTCTTATATTCGTCAGACTTCTTGAAGGCTGCTATGGCTTCTTCACGAGCTTTCTCCAAGGACGAGGCAAATTCTGAAGCTTGTCCTTCCAGATAGGCAATGCGAGTATCTTTTTCAACAGCATCTGCCTTGAGTTCTTCCGCATCGTTCTTCAGCTTCGTCTCACTTGCCAGCAAACGGTTGAAGTCGTCCTGCAGCCTGATCACTTCCCCCTTCTTCAATAAGACTTCCTTGTTCAGCTCTTCCGTCTTCCCCTTCGCCGTCTTGGCCTCCTCAGCAAGTTCCTTGGCCTGGCACGTCGCTGTGTAAAACTTTGACATAGCCTGTGCATGGACGAAAGAAAGTTAGAAAATTCTACTTTTTAAGGATTAGGTCAAAACACTCAAAGACGAATGGAACTCATACCTTGAAGAGATCATGGATACCAGAACGTTCAAACTCCTTCACTGACATGTTATAACATTCGTTAACTTCATTGTCACTGACGATACCTTTGAACGTCCTCCATGCATATCCCTCGTCCAGCACCAGGTTCGAAGGACGATCAGATGCTTCAGACGAATGAGGCTTGCGAGGAGTCTTGGCTAGAGAAGGAGTGGGATCAGTTGAAACAGGATGGATTGTCTGGACGGGCTCTACATTGACAGGAGGGTCGTCCAAATTCACCGTCGGTGGTACGAATTTGGGAACTTTGGGAAGAGATGAAGTGTGAGTGGTTTTAGGCTTTTTTGGGCCTCGACGACTCGGAAGGTCTTCCAAGTCCACAGCACTAGAAATTTTCTTTGATTTTCTCTTCGCTGTCTGGACGGAAGGCTTCTGGACGACAGGTGAAGCGGTCACATCCTCGTCCCCACTAGCTATTGTTTTTTCTTTGTTTTCTCTCATTGTAAGTATTCCTATGACGAAAGAAATCAGTTAGAAAAAAGAGGAGAAAAGAAAACAAAAAAGGAAATGATATGATGCTGGACGACACTCACTCTTGCGAGTTGTTTCCTCGTGACTTAAATTTTCAGCAGAAGGTTCTGGACCAAGTCCCCAGGTAGCCAAACTGCTGAAGGTCACTAGCTCGTGAAAAGACCTTCTAGGGAAGGCACGAACTTTTTCTATTTGATCCAAGTGAAACCTGTCCAAGCGTGGGCGAGTAACAGCTGCACCAATAAAAGAAAGGTGGTTAGACGACTGAAAGATAGAAAAAGTGCAAGGAATAAAAGAAATGACATAGAAAGAAGACATACCCTCAGGACGAAGGCGACCTATGGGGCTGGTAAAAGGAGGGAAGGGGGCATTACTAACTTCAGTTGGGTCCCCAGCCCAATCTCCAGAAATAATAAAAAATTCTTGTTTCCAGAGCCTGTCAGACGAGCTACGGCCCGTTATTAAACTATACTGAGAGCCTCTGGACGAGAACTGGTAAAAACCAGCAGACTTCTTTATCTCTGAGGGCTTATAACAGTAAAGGAACTTGTCCACCGTTAAAGGACGGTTCCATTCTAATGCCTCACGCCATAACACTTGCATGGCAACTATCGTCCTCCAACCATTGGGGTTAAGTTGGTTAGGACCAATACCTAACCTATGAAGAAGACCTCTACAGAATGTATTTAGGGGAAACCTAAGGCCAGCTAAGAGGTAAGACGAGTATACTCCCAAGCCAGAGGAAGGTGAACAACACCATTCCCCTTCCATGGGTAGACGAGGATTGAATTCCTTAGGAATTTGATATCTATCTACAAGAGTTTTAAGTTTGGGGGCATCTAAGGTGGACGCTACTTCAGGAGCGCAGCTATATATTACATCTTCCTCCTCCTCGTCTTGAGGAGGGCTAGGTGACCTTCTGGACGAGCTAGCCCCAGCCCCAGAAGCCATCCTACGCTGCATCTCCTGGAATTCCTCTAAGGACATACCAGGGACCCCAGACGAATAATACTCGTCCGAAGAATTATCGTCCGAAGAATTATCACTACTACTGGTATTTCCCTCACCACTCTCATAACTATCCCCACTTCCAGAGGAGACGTCCTGATACTCGTCTATCTCCCTATCTACGCTATCGCTAGACCTAGACATGATTGTTAAGATGAAAACCTAAGGAAGAGGGAAGGAGAATACCTGACGAAACTAGATGACGAGGGCTAGACGAGAATCTTGGACGAGATGGCAGAAGAGAGATTATGAGAAAGGTGAAGGGCAAGAATGAGAATGTACCTATTTATAGGGCCCACAGGTAGGGTCACAACAGGACACAAGCGAATCAAAAAATGACGCGTGGTACTCTCGTAAAGAAATGGAATCGACGAAACAGACAACCGACACGATTCTGACGCGTGGCACGATCTGGGACGACATGATGATGACACGTGTCAGAAGTAAAAAAAAAAAAAAAAAATCTCTACAGTGCTATAGACGACCCCTGGACAAGGGGGCAACTGATGGTGTACCAAAAGAATACCAACTGTGCTTCGTCCAAGGGAGTCGTCCAGGATCTCCAGTCAACTAAATAACCAGAAAATCTCTGGTTCGTCCAGTATGATCGTCCGTGACTTTTAGCCAATTGAATGAACCCTGGGCGTTCAGCACGGAAGGGTCGTCCATATGTAGAGCTCATGGACGATCAGTCAACATCAATTTGTATGCAAAGAGTCGTCCATGGGCAAGTCACATGGACGACCATGCAACACTTAGCAAAATCTGGAGCAGTTAATCAACCCGTGTTCATCGCCAGTGATTTCTCCCAAGTGTGTAACTTCCATCAACGGTTACTACTTCTATAGCCGTTGGGGAAGTTACCCCTATAGTTCCGGATTTCCGCAAGTCTTGGGGAAGTTATAAAAACAAGTAACTGCCCCAAGGTTCCCTATATAAGGACCGGTCTGAATTAGACAAAGGTAGGAAAAAATCTGAGATTTTACTCCCAAAAAGTTGGAACTTCATTTCCTTGTTGAGAAGACTAACTTTATCATCGGAGTGTATTTGACCGGTCCACCCCGGTCACTTCCTTCAGTGTTTCTTCTTTTCAGGCCTTCGCTACCGCCGTAGCCGACCGAAGCCGAAGTGTTCAACCAACTGATTTCACCCATCATCAGAACCTAACAAGGATGAAACCATAGGTAAGATCTATGCAGTCCATTCTGCCTAAAGGCTGCCCAAGTTGACAAAGTTTGCTCTGTAAATAGTTTAAACCAATAGTTCTTCCCACTAGCTTGATGATAAAGGCTTTCGAACAAGGTCCTCTGATTCGTCTTTTTGTTTCCTTAGATAGCTTCATTGAAACCACTCCTACCCGAGATAAATCCCTAACTTCAACATCGTCGTCATCCGAATCGGGGTCCTCCTCCATTTGATCAGTTAGATCAAATGCTTCTGCGAAGGCACCTGGTATTTCTCCAACGAGTTTGTCCTTGAACAACTTCCTACCTTGAAGGTTTTGACTAGGGTCCTAGCTAGGCAAGGTTCTTCCCTGGTGCCATCATTGAAGTTAGCACCGTGTATATCTTTTACCTTTTTGTTACTTTGGGCCAGTTCTGCTTCCTCATCTCTAGAGAGCAAGCGTGGTTTCAACATTTAAAGTGCCTTTAAGCAAATAGTTAATTTTGGTTAGATAGGAAAATTGCTTATGCTAAATTTGATATAACTTAGTAGCTGAAAAAATTTGGATGAAATTTGTTATACTATTAAATTAACACAAACATGTGAGAGTTGTGGGTTTATTTTATGGTATGAGAAGAGGATGGTTAAGTCAAAGCAACCATCATTATCAAAGTCTTCTCTATGTTGTTCGAAATGAGTAGTTAATTTGCCTTTGTTAAAACGTGCACCTCCAATTTTCAAAGATTTGTTGAGTTGTCATGGATCTTCATTTGT
The DNA here is from genome assembly GCA_030445155.1 of Quercus variabilis. Taxonomy (NCBI): domain Eukaryota; kingdom Viridiplantae; phylum Streptophyta; class Magnoliopsida; order Fagales; family Fagaceae; genus Quercus; species Quercus variabilis. Next base: position 32,082,026 of record CP129450.1, on the reverse strand, counting down.
GAATTTCCTTTCTAATCCTCAATGATATAATGCAATGTTTGCACAAACATCAATGGATGGAAAAATAGACATGACTGTATATAATCTAAAGGAACATCACATAAGGTATTGTATTAAGTTTTTGCCCAAAATGGAATTATAAGAAATTTATCCATATTGAAGATGATTCATGAGTTTTACTCCAAATGGAATTCTCTTGTGGTTTTGTCTAAGGTGATTCAGGAGTTTCTTCATGTTGAAGTCTTAGTTAAGCGTCTTAGAGTCTGTGAGAGTGGCTTTTTCTTCTCGCCTTAATGGCCCAAGGATCCTGGGCCAAAGAAATATTTTTGGTGGACTGGGCTCGGTTCACCGTAGCTAAAAGGGCTGTTTAAGAATCGAGTGGTGCACAAAACAAGCTTCCTACAATACAAATAACTAACAAGCAAAAATATCTGTATTGAATGACATTTTAACAGCAAAGGAATGCACAACAAATGAAAAATAATATAAGAAAAGGTTAGGGATCCTTGAATTAGTGAGGTGCATTTTTATTAATTTTCTTTAACTATGATTACAGTGCTCACTAAGACGTGATGCAAGGTTTAACTAAGTTCAAAAATTACAGACTTTGATAGCTATTTAAGCTTCCAAGACTTGCAAAGTTTGAATTTGTTGAATCTGAGCCTATGCTATAGTGGCTGTCTCTAGGATACCGAGAGCGGTTCCTCTGTTTTCTTTCAATTTTACAGAGCATTTTTCTAGTTCTATAAGACTTCAATTGTTGGAAAATTTAGACCTCGGTTGATAGAATTAACAAGTTTTAAACCCAAGTTGTTAATTAGATTTATTATGAATCAAACTTGTTAAAACAAACAAACATCAATATCATGTCAAAATCATACAGCGGAAGAAATAAATAAGATAAGATATGATAACCCAGGAAAACCAATGAAACCAACCAGTTTCACAGTAAAAAACCTAGGGGAAAACCTTCCCGAAAAGCAATTCACTATAGTAAAGAGAAGTTTCAAATCTAGTAAAAAACCTTTGTCCCTAGACTCTACAATCCCCGTAGATGAACTCACAACAGAAACCTTCTACCGCTTCAGAACCTCTGAACTCTTCAATATATGAACGCCACCCTTTTTGTTGCACGGATCCCAGTACGTGACTAACTCCTTTGCACGAATCCCAGTACGTGACTCACTCACCAACTTAAGGAAGAAAAATGTTGGCTGCAAAGTTCTTCACTTCATCAACAATGAAGATCAAGAAGCACTTGGTTACAAAACCCAAAGGCGTAAAGACGTAGTAACTTCTTTTAGAGAGAATAAGGTATCGGCCACCTTTTGCATATGTTCTCCTTGTATTCTTTTATGTAATGGCCTTTAAAATAAGCCTTATATAAGTCTAGGGTTGTGAGAAAAGAAACCCTACTTAAATACATAAGCCTAGCCCAAAAATCAAAAAGCTGAAATTCTGATTTCCCGTAAACTCGATCGATTGAGAGGTGTCGAGGAGGTGTCGAGATTTAATGAATCTCAATGGATAGCAGCTATCGAGAAGGTGTCGAGAAGGTGTCGAGGGGACAGAAACTTTCTCGATCGATCGACCAGCTATCGAGAAACTATCGAGATTGCGATAAGAATCAGCTGAAGAGCTCGACAGATAGCCAGGTGTCGAGGTAGCTATCAGAAGGTGTCGAGCTTTAAAAACTTTGCACTTCAGCTTGATCTTTCTTGGACAGACTTGATGACTTCAACACTTGACCTTGAAACATTGTTTCTTGAAGTATTAAAAACACCTAGAACTACCCAATTACAAGTAGAGTGCGTTTTGTCAAAGGATTAGCCAATTTACATAAATAAGTGACATATGTTCTTAATCAAGTTAAAACATATATGTCCTAACATCAATAAATATGGCCGTGAATGCCTGAATGTTCTAATCAAAGATGAATCTCTCCTTCTGAATCTGAATGCCTCTGTAGCATGGACCCTCTCTTCCTTTTATAGCACAGCTTGGGCTCTGGGGTACTAGTAATTTATCCCTTTTGCCCCTTAGAGTTCGTGCCATGCTAGGTTGCTCAGAGTTATGTCGTTTCCTTTTTCTCTCATAATTTCTTGCTTTTGATCCGACCAAACGAAAGTCCCTTAGCTAGTTTTCTATTTCTAGACTTCTCTGTTGGTTGGTCTTCAGCTATTTGGCCTTTTCTTCTCAACGTTCCAACTTTTTTTTTCAGTTGTACTCTTCCTTGTCACTTTTCTCCAAATGGTCGGAATCACGGCTCCTGCGTTTTGCTTCGTACCTTCTGGGTCTACTGCATGTCTAGAGCGTGAGACCCGCATGCTCTTTGTTTTTTTATCCCTTTTTGAATTTGCTTCACTCTTACTTCGCGCATCTAGGGATCCCCAAACTCTGGGGATTTTCTGGGATTTCGGCCCATCCTTTCTTATTGGGCTTTCTTTGGTTTGCTGGTTCTGCCTGGTTTGGACCTTTTTTGTTCTTTCGTGGGTCTCTGGATTCCAGTCCTCATCTTGCCCTTTTCTTCTTTCTGTTCTCTTTTCTTTATTGTGTGAGCCCAGTTTTCCCCTTTTCCTTATTTTTCTCTTAGTTCTTGTTATTTATTTATTTAATTTTTTGAGAAATGAGCCCACCGTGTTATTTCTTTGGGCCTTAGTTTGTGCCCAAATTTGAACCTCAACATTTAGCCCCCCGAGCTCACGGGTTGCCTGCAGCCCATGCGTGAGTTTTTGTAGGACTTCTTCCGTTTTGATCTTTCTTCGAGGATCTTGATCTTCAATTTTTGGTCTTCGGTATCCTGGACCCTTCGCTTCTTCTTTTTTTTTTTTTTTTTTCTTTTGTAACTCCTCCTTTTTACATGGGATGCGGCAGTTTGAGTTTTTTGGAAAAAGGGACTTCCACCACCTACTTTTACGTTTCCCATAACTTTCATTAATAACTTCTGATAATTTCTCCCTTCTTAAATTTAATTCTAGCAACTGGCGCGTCTTTTCACATATTGTTTTCTCTAACTGCTCTTATTTCTTCATTCTATCCTTTTCACATTGCCTTTTTCCTTGTCTGCCTGAATCTTCTTTTCCTAACCTCTCTTTTCTTTCAATCAGTCTTACTGCGACCTGTTTTCCTCTTTCAAGATACCCATTGCTTCAATGGCTTCTTCCTCTTCTCGAAAAAGAAAGGAGCGTACTCCTAGTCCCTTTGAAGGTGAGGGTTCCTTTAGTTCTGCGCAAGATGAGTCTGTCATTGGGCGCCCTGCTTTTCCTTTGTGAGACCCCTGGTACACTCCTAGCTTATTCTTTCCTCAAGTGTCCCATGGCAAGACCCCTCCATCTCCTCATGCCTAGGTATTCTCTGACCAAGCGGGTTTTGTTGGTTCTGCACAAGTTCCAGATCCTAGGGAGATTTTTGATCTCCAGATCAAGAAAGGACTTCGAGAGGCGGTCCCCATCTTTTTCAATTTTGTCACTGGAAAAATCCAAGGTTGGCCCATTTGGGTGGATAATGAACTTTTTGACGAGGAATTTGTGGGCCACTTAGCGTGTGCCAGTGTCTTGAAGGTAGTGGCTATTTCCAGGAATCTTGAGGGTTTTAGAGATGCCAAATGCCTTAGGCATTTAGTGCGCCGTTGGTGTCCTGCTCTGCACACTTTCTCTTTTTCTGTTGGTGAACTGATTGTCACCTTGGAGGACGTGGTCAACAATTTTCTTCTTCTGGTACTAAGGGATGAAAAACCTTTTGATATTAATCTTTCCGATGAGGATCTCAAGGTGGAAGAAAAGTTATTTGCTCACTTTGGTAGACGTACTGCTTCTTCTAGTGGGAAACCGGCAGGAAGGATAAGGAAGTTAGGCGAGTCGGGTTCCTCGCATTTTGGCTTAGCAAGTTTCTATTCAGCGAGTTCCCTAGGTATGGAATTAAGTCCACTCTTTTTCCCTTGGCGATTAAGTTGGCTCAGGGCGCTCAATATCCTCTAGCCCCTATGTTTTTGGGCCATGTTTATTCTCAATTAGATCAGCTTCATGGAGATGAAGCCGAAGGTGATTCTTGTTACGTTATCACTTTTTCTCTTCATTACGCCATTCTCCAGGTATTTATGTGGGATCGTTCCTCAGTTACTTTAGCAAAATGTAGGAATTTAAAGTTTGTAAAAGATAAGTTTCAGGGATCCCCTCATGTGGTTAAAGGGCTTTGTGGCAGCTCAATTGACAACCACCCTATTATTTTCCATTGGCTGAGTTTGAAAGGTGGCAGTCTTAACTTGGTTGAATTATTTGATCAAGCAAGCCATTTGCGTTGGCGCTCTCCCCGGGAGTTTGGCCCTGGTTTTGTTTGTGATTCTATGTTATCTCCTTTTCTGACTTCTACAAGGAATACTTTTGACTTGCGTCATGGTGACGAGGGTAGCTTAGCCTATCTTGCTTGCATTAGTCCTTCCTGGCTTCCTGTGCTTTCCTCAAGTGGTCCCCGGTATACTCATTATTTGGCGCACCGAGTACTTCGGCAGTTTGGCTTTGATCAGGATATTCCCCCAGTGTTCAATGATGTAGTACCATCTCTTCCTTCCTTGGATCCTTTCATGAGGCTCTAGTCTTTTTCCTATTGGTCACGAAGGAGTCCTCAATTTGTAGTGCCCAACTTTCAAAGAGGGGTTTTTGCTTCTAGTGGCTATGCTGATTATTAGAAAAGGGTGCAAAAATCTTTTGTTGATTATGCTGGTACTAGGATAATAGAGAAAGTTCCCAACCCCGACATTTCTTCTACCCCAACATCCAATAAACGTTTATCTCTACCTACTGTTGGTATTGTTTCTTCTGCTGTGAGCAGTAAAATAGGCTTCGTAGAGTGGCACGCTTCCAGGAGAGGTTAGGTTACTTATGCTCAGGATTTTCCCAGAGACTTGGCCAGGATGTGATCTTTTAATTGGTTCTTCTGCTGGGGTACCCATTAAGAAGGGGGGCAGTAGAGGCCATAAGTGCTAGTACTCCCATTGGCATGAGTAAGGGAAAAATAATTAAGCAGAAAAATTGGAGGCTGCAGTTGAAGAGAGTGTAAGGGGGGTTGCCCCTAAGTCAAAAAAGAAGAAAACTGAAAAATCTCAGAAACAGTTGGTGCTTGTTGAGGAAAAAGAAGTTGAGCAACCCTTGGTCATAAAGGGCCGGGTGAAGACTAAGGTAGAGTCTTCTTTTCCTCGGGTTCTTGTGAGTTCTTCGGTCTATGGTTCTCTAGGACCCTCTGGACGTACCCGTAGTAAACAACAGGGGCCCGGAGACCTTGAGAGAGAGAGAAGGGCAAGGCTTTCTTTACTCTCCTTTTTTTTTTTTTTTAGTTTGTTGTTCTCCCCCTTTTCTTTTCTTTTTTCTTTTTTTTTTTGAATTGATAAGTGGTTGTCTTCTCTGCAGTCCAAGCGTAAGTTGGATCCTAAGAAAGGTAGAAGCTCTTCCTTTGGTGAAGATGGGGGATGTTTTTTTTTTTTTTTTTTCCGTGTTTTCTGCTGTTGGTTTTCATCCATTTTTTTTTTTTTTTTTTGTGCTGTGTACTTGTGATGTCTTTGTGCTTTTGCTGTTCATGTTGCCCCTTCTTTTTTTTTTTCCTTAGTTGGAGGTCTCTCCCCTCGAGGCTGGTGAGACTTTGGAAGAGGAAATGGTTGCAGCTGCATCTCAGGACACAGAAGAGGAGATCCTTGGTAGTGGCATTGCTGGGGAGGCCGGGTAACCGGTGCAAGGTGTCTAGGTCACCTAGGATCCTGAGGTTCCTGAGCTTCCCACATCCCAGGGTCCCCAAACTTAGCAGACTCCCAGTCCTACAAGGACTGTGCTACCTCAGACGGGGTTAAGTTCTCCATCTGGGCAAACAGGTGAGCCTTATTCTTTTATAATATCGTTAATTATATTTCTTTTGCATCCCCTTCCTCTCTTTTTTTCTCTCCTCTGAGTTCTTTCTTTCTTTTCTTTCTCTTCCTAGGCCACTTCACTACAAGATCTGTCTCTGGTGAGGATTTTAAAGGTGGGTGTTGATTGTCTTTACTGCGTTCCCCCTCTCTTTCTTCCCTTTTCCTGTATTTTCGTTATGGCAAAGCCCCCTATATCTCTACCTTCTTTTAGTCATTTTGCTGAGGCTTCCTCACATTTTCTTCAACTTGCCGTATGTTCTTTCTCAGAGTCCTTTAAGAAGTCAGAGGATCAAGAAGAGGAAACTCCGCCCTAGGAGACCGATACTAGTTTCTCCTTTACCCTCTTTTGCTCTTTATTTCTCTCTTTTTTTTTTTTTTTTTAGAAGAAGGAGCTAAGTCTGTCCCTCCCCTTTCCTCTCTTTTTTTTTTTTTTAGAGAAGGAGCTAAGTCTGTCCCTCCCCTTTCCTTTTTTTTTTTTTTTTTTTTTTTTTTTTTTGCAGGAGTTAATACTGGTGTCAAAGATCCTAAACTTGTGATTCCTGAGGGGGGTGTAGGATCTGCTCAGGTTGCTGGCCCTTGTACTGCCCAGAGGGTTGAAGGTTCCTCAGCTTCTTCTGGTGGTAATGCAGCAATGGGGGAGGCTCCAAAGACGGTTATTTTAGATCCTGCTTCAAGGCTCTCTACCTTTTTGGCTCGCTTTGATCTTCTGGAGTTCAACAGCCTCCTTGCCAGTCACTTTTGCCAGTTTGGGCCCTCTTATGGCAACTTCTTACGATTCTCTGTGCCTATGGAAGGCCTGCCACTGCTAGAAGGGCTGTTTAAAAGTCATGGAGATTTTACCATTGGTTTTAGAGGAGGAGTATTTTTGGGTAACATTCTGATGGAGCTGCTATGTGCCGTGTTGATTTTCTTGAGAGATTCTTCGCTAGACTCTCTTTTTGAGGAAAAAATTTTGGAATAGAGGGGAGTGGTTCAGGATCTCTTGGAAGCCAAGTTTAACCTGTCCTTTTTGCTGGAGTATCTGCAATCATTGGCCCAAGTGCTATTCCAAAGGCAAGCTTCTAAGAGCATTGATGCTGAGATTGCTGCTGCTGAGGAAACTTTAGCTCATGCCCACAAGACTTTGTAAGATTTGAAGATTAAAAGGTAAAGGGTTCTTTCTTCTTCGGCTGTCCCTGCTCTCCCCTCAGACGGCTCCTTGTTGGCTAGCTTCATTTCTTAGCTTTCTTCTTTTTTTTTTAGCTGGTTTGGATGCGCATGAACAATTTGGGGTTGTATAAGTTTTCTTTATTTGAACATTGCTTCTGGCTCTTTTTTTTTTTTTTTTTAGATATGTACTTGTGCTTTGAGACTACTTCCATGTAGTTGTGCTTCAGGATTGCTTCTAAGTATTTATGTTTGAAAATTACTTCTAATCTTTTTGAGGGCATGTGGATCTTCTTTTCTTTTTGTCATTTTCTCTTTTTTTTTTTTTTTTTTTTTTTTGTACTGAGTCCTGGTCCATGATTCCCACAAGTTTTTGCTGCAGGTTATAGCCAGGTACCCACCCCTTTTCTTCCTGATTGCGTGAGTACTGGATTGGGTACATTGGGCAATATATTTTTTTTGTCCCAGCCCATGAACTTGGCAGTTTTTCTTTTTTTATCAAGTACTGGGCTAGGTATCCTCAGTTCATGCCTAAGATCCTAGACCATGTATTTGAAACTTAACTATTTTGTAATTTATCTGTGTGGTGATCTTGGGTCATGTATCAAAAAGATTTCCCCAAGTATCCTCCCTTTCCTTCTTGGTTGCACAAGTACTGAATTGGGTACATTTGGGCGATTTTTTTTTTTTTGTCCTAGCTCATGAATTTAGCAGGTTTTTTTTTTTTTTTTAATCGAGTACTGGGCTAGGTATCATCAGTACATTCTTGAGATCCTAGACCATGTATTTGAAACTTAACTATTTCGTAGTTATCTGTGGGGTAATCCTGGGTCATGCATCAAAAATATTTCCCCAGGTATCCTCCCCTGATTCCATCTATGTTATGACTTTGTAATACTTAAGATTTAATAGCTGAGAAATAGGAAGAAACTTCATTGAAATTAAAACATAAATGTCATTCAAAGAACACAGCAAATCTAACAAAGATAGTAAGGATCATAGAGTGTCCTTCTACCACGAGTCCCTAAACAAAATTACTTAAACGATAATATATAAAAGAAAGAAACACTTAGTAGGTTGGAGAGTCTAGCAGAAAGGATTTGAGTGCACTGAGACCTCTCTCCTTCTCATGTGTAGTACTGTTTTAGCCACTTCCCATTTATAGGCTTTGTCAGGATCGTCCCATCTTCCTTCGTAAGGTAGTAATACCCACTATCATGGGCTTCCCTGATGATGTAGGGTCCTTCCCACTTTGGGGAAAACTTGGAGGGTCCCGGTAGGTTTCTTCTCACATGCTCTACTGTCCTCAGTACCAGCTGCCCTTTAGTGAAGGTTCTTGGGCGTACTACTTATGCATATGCTCTAGTCATTCTTCGCTGGTACCTCTGGCTTCTTCTCTTGGCTAGCTCCCTTTTTTCCTCTACCCCTTCCAGATCTGCTATTCTCCTTTCATTGTTTGTGTCCTCAGTGTCCTCTTGACTTTCTTCAAGTACTACTCTTGGTGTGGGAACAATTAATTCTACTGGGCTGATGGCTTCTGTCCCATAGACCAGGGAGAATGGTGAGAATCCCGTGGCTATCTTCACAGAGTTTCTGCATGCTCAAAGTACATCTGCTAGGTGGTCGCTCCATTTTCTTCCATACTCTTGTTTCATTTCTTTTAAGGATCTTCAATATCACCCTATTAATGGCCTCTGCCTAGCCATTTCCTTGTAGGTAGTACTGTGTAGACCTACCATGCTTTATGTAGTAAGCCTCAGTCAACCCCTTCATGTCTTTATTTATGAATGGGGTTCCATTATCACTGATCAACCTCTTGGGAATCCCAAACCTTGTAATGATATGGCCTCGAATGAAATTTGCTACAGCTGCTCCAGTGGCCTTTCTCAAGGGGATGGCCTCTACCCACTTTGTAAAGTACTCAGTAGTTGCCAAAATCCATATGTAACCACTGGATGGGGGATTTATAGGCCTTATGAGATCAAACCCCCAAGTGTGGAAAGGCCATGGAGTTGTTATATCTTGTAACATATTTGGGTGAGTATGGATTGCATCTTCGAAGACTTGACATGCATGGCAAGCTTTGACTAACTCCTCGAAGTCCTTTTTCATTGTTAGCCAGTAGTATCCCAACAATAGTAACTGTTTATAGAGCCTCATTTTTCCTGAGTGACTTCCACAATCATCGGAATGGACTTTCCTGATGCTTCCTTTGGCCCTAAGCGTCTTAGGGGATCCCCGCTGTATCCCTTTTTGAATAGGATCCCGTTTTGCAAGAAGTATATGACTGCTAGCCTCTTGAGCTGGTGGGCCAGTACCCTATCAGTCAGTAGAATCCCTTGAGCCAAGTATTCCATGAAGGGAGTCCTCTAGTCTTCTGTAATAAATACAGTGTAGCTTTCTTCTTTGTCCACCGAGAATTGGCATTCTTGACATTTCTCCTGTATAGTTGCTGCCTCTTTGTTCATATTTGGCCAATAGTATCCCATGCGTTGCATTATCCTATATAGGCTGATCTTTTCTGAGATCCCGCAGACTTGGGTATGTAACTCTTCCAACCTTACTTTCCCCTCTTTCTCATTGATGCATCTGGATAGGATCCTTCCGGACAATCTCCGTTATAGTTCTCCTTCTATTAAAGCGTAGTCCTTCAGCTTCTTGACACTCCTTTCAGATCCTATTTCTTTCATTTTTTTTCTTTCACTTCGCTCCTCTAGTCCCAATGCCTGGACTCTCTAGGGGATATCCTTTGTAGGATTTTTAAGATGGAATGCTCCTATCTTCCTATTCTGACCAGAGTGTCTTTTCCCTTGAATGGTACCTGGGATCCCAGGGTGGAAAGCGTATCTGCGAACTTGTTTTCACTTCTCTAGGCGTACTCTATGCTAAAGGTTAGGAATTCCTACTCCAGACTCTGCGCCCAAGTTTTGTAGGCTGCTAAACTTTGTTCCTTTAGCGCAAAGTCACCTTTCACCTGAGAGACTACAAGATTGGAATCTCCCAGCACTCTCATGTGTTTATTAAGGACATATTTTATGTAGTTGGCTAATCCTTTGACAAAACGCACTTTACTTGTATTTGGGTAGATCTAAGTTGTGTTTAATACTTAAAGAAACATGTTGTTCAAGTCTAGTATTAAAGCCATGAAGATTGGACCAAGAAACAAGTGAAGAAAAGGTGTTCAATAAAGCTGGACAGATATCTCGACACCTGCGGATAGATAGCTCGATAGCTTCTCGATAGCTCCTCGACACCTGGCTATCTGCCGAGCTCTTCAGCTGATTCTTATCGCAATCTCGATAGCTTCTCGATAGCTGGTCGATCGATCAAGAAAGTTTCTATCCCCTCAACACCTCCTCGATAGCTGCTATCTATTGAGATTCATTAAACCTCGACACCTCCTCGACACCTCTCGATCGATTGAGGTTACGGGAAATCAGAATTTCAGCTTTTTGATTTTTGGGCCAGGCTTATGTATTTGAGTAGGGTTTCTTTTCTCACAACCCTAAACTTATATAAGGCTTATTTTAAAGGCCGTCACATAAAAGAATACAAGGAGAACATATGCAAAAGGTGATCGATGCCTTATTCTCTCTAAAAGAAGTTACTGCGTCTTTGCGCCTTTGGGTTTTGTAATCAAGTGCTTCTTGATCTTCATTGTTGATGAAGTGAAGAACTTTGCAGCCAACATTCTTCTTCCTCAAGTTGGTGAGTGAGTTGCGTACTGGGATTCCTGCAAAGGAGTTAGTCACGTACTGGGATCCGTGCAACAAAAAGGGTGACGTTCATATATTGAAGAGTTCAGAGGTTCTGAAGCGGTAGAAGGTTTCTGCTGTGAGTTCATCTACGGGGATTGTAGAGTCTAGGGACAAAAGTTTTGTACTAGATCTAAAACTTCTCTTTACTATAGTGGATTGCTTTTCCCCCCATGTTTTTTACTGTGAAACTGGTTGGTTTCATTGGTTTTCTTGGGTCATCATATCTTGTGTTATTTATTTTTTTCGCTGCATGATATTGATGTTTGTTTGTTTTAACAAGTTTGATTCATAATAAATCTAATTAACAACTTGGGTTTAAAACTTGTTAATTCTATCAACCGGGGTTTAAATTTTCTAACAAGTGGTATCAGAGCGGGTTCACTCTGATTGGATTAATTTCCTGAGTGTGATCCATTGACCCCTGTTGTCATGGATAGAGAACAATCTTTATTTATACCTCCTTTATTTGATGGAACTAATTATGCGTACTGGAAAGTTCATATGAAAGTTTTTTTGCAGGCTCTAGGTGAACAGGTATGGCAAGTTGTTGAAGTTGGCTGGATTAAGCCGAAGGAAGCACCTGTGGATTGGGATGATGCAACAATTGTAGCTGCAAATTTCAATAGTAGGGCCTTGAATGCTTTGTTCTGTGGGGTGACTAATGAGGAATTCAAGAAAATATCATCCACGGAAGTTGCCAAGGCAGCATGGACCATTCTTGAAACCACCTATAAAGGTACCAAGGCAGTAAAGACTGTGAAGTTTCAACAACTCACTAGTAGTTTTGAAGAAATAAGGATGGATGAGGATGAGACCTTTGATGAGTTCTATGCCAAACTCAAGGATATTGTGAATTCTGCTTTCAACCTTAGAGAATGTATTGCAGAATCCAAAATTGTTAGAAAAATTCTTAGGTCCTTACCTGAAAGATTCCATGCTAAGATCACTGCCATTGAAGAAGTCAAGAACATTGATCAAATTCCTTTGACTGAACTTGTAGGGAACCTTCAAACCTATGAGATGGGATTAAGCTCAATAGAAAAAGGTGGAAAGAGTAAAAACTTGGCTCTTAAGGGTATAGAGGAAGAGATTGAGGACTCTGAAACCGAAGATGAAGATAAAGATGATGATGAGGATGAGGATCTATCATTCATAACTGATGCGATTATCAAGCTTCTTCAGTTTAGGAAAAAGGATAAGGGCAAACCTCCTAGGAAACCTAAATCCTCTAGGAATGGCAAGAATGAAAAACCCCTTATTCAATGCCATGAGTGCAAAGGTTTTGGTCATATGAGGATAGAGTGCCCAAACTACCTCATGAAAGAAAAGACCAAGGAGTCAAAAGATAAAGGGTTGGTTACTACCTGGAGTGATACTGAGGATGACTCTTCTGATGAGTTTGTGGATGAATGTCGTCAAGTTATGGCCTTTGCTGCCACAACTGGTAAGGTGATTGTGGAGAGTGCTAATGATCATGAGGATTCTTCTGATGATGAAGTACCTAAGAAGATGACCCTTCAGGAAGCCTCTGATAAGACTGGCTTAAGATATGCTGTTTCCTCCAACCCCTCCTCATCCACAGCTTCTAGATCAAGGACTATTTTTATGCCACAATCTGAGAAAGGTAATAGAGGTATGAAATCCAAAACTGATCTGGCTAATTCTAAATCATGTGTTAAGCCTTGTGTTTGTCATCATTGTGATGTTGCTGGACACATTCGTCCTAATTGCTTTAAGTTGTATCCTTATAAGCAATTGTCCAAACGGTCACAGGTTTCCTCTCAAGCGCCTACACCTTTGTTTGGAGAGTTATTAAAAGTCTTGAGCTTTTTAACTCAATTTCAAGAGAATTCTAATTCTTCTATGTCCTTTAGTAGACATACTAGGACACGTGCCTTTTCATCTTCACGGCCAAAGACTCGTGCTGTGTGGGTGAGAAAGGAGCCTAAGACTTAATTGTCTTTTCTGTTTGTCCTCTGCTTTAATTCTTTCTATCTGAAGTAGGACTTTCTTGCTTGATTTCTTATCTGTTCTTGGAATCATGCTTTCATGCATCTGCATATTTCTATCATGTTTTCATGCATATGCATCTTTCTTTCATGCATACATGTTGTTTATCTGTTCTTGTTTGGTTGTTTAGTTTTTATTTGGTTTTATTTTCAAAATAAAAATAAAAAGGAAAAATCAGAAAAATACAAAAACAGTGTGTGTTTTGTGTACATTGGTACTTGTATACCTTGGATGGCCATTGAAACAAAGTTTTCTAAACTTTGTATCTCTTGTAACTTAGATGAGCATCTCTATGCACAACTAAGCAAGTGAGCTTTGTGGCTCTTGTATGTGATGAGTAAGATTAGGTTATCTCTTAAAACTTAACACTCATATCACTCTTTTTGACGAGTAGGACTAGAAAATCCTAAAAGAAAGGCATAAATAACCATCTCACCACTGTTGCCCGCCAATCATAATATGACACCTGTATGCTTCGGCATAGCAAAAGTGCAGTGTCAAAGACATTCGTATGCTTCGGCATAGCAAAAGTGCGACGTCAAATGCTTAACATCTTGGGTATTTCTTTTCTGTCTTTTATATACCCATGTATAATATGCTAAAATAAAAGAAAACATGCAAAGAAAATAAAAAGCAAAAAGATTAAAAATGCTTTAAATATGGTTGCAAGCATGTATTCTAAGAGATGTGGGAGTTATAGGATGTACCTCGAAGGTGATAGTCCCCATCAAACAGTAATGATTGTGTGTGAGTTAAAAGTTATTTTCTCATATCTCAGCTCGTCATAACATGTATACACATATGCAATCTTGCGATGTTTTTCACACACAACACGCAATATTCTTTGCTACTTTTGATACATGTGTAGGTACAATGTGATTTGGCCATCACAAAAGTTTTACATGTGCTAATGTATGCTCACTAAACTGTCTTGGCTTGTTTTTGAAATATAAAATTGGTTAGACTTATTTAGTGTGTGTGTGTGTTTTGGGATTTATGTGCTTAACATTTTTTCTTGTTTTTCACATGTTTTGCATCCTTCTATTATCTTGTCATCCATAGCATCTTGTTTCATTACATTCATGTATTTATATGGATTTCTTTGTACCCCATTGATCATCCTTGATCATCTTTATGTTTCTCGGGTTAAGCTTTCTAGCTTCTTGTACCCTTTGTCAATCATGACAAAAAGGGGGAGATAAGAAATTGTGACTTTATGGTTTCTTTTTTTTAAGATTCTACAAGTTAGGGAGAGAAATACACTCCTTTGTAAGGGGGAGATGTGTTTCATCTTGTTAGAGGGAGTTCTTACTTCTTTGCTCTTGTACCTTGGGTCTTGTGACCATGTTTACATACATTGTGTTTATCTTCTTTATATGCTGATGTATGTTTCTTTCAACTACCTTACATGTGTTGTTTCTTTTCTTTCTTCATACACATGTTTCTTATACTTGTATGCAATCTATTATTTCTATTTCACACAAGATGCCTTGATGAGTTTTGTTTAAAAGTGTTTCAGAAATATAGGTTGTCAAAGTCTACTTGCCATAAACTCTCTTCTTGCAAAGTTTTTCAAGAGTTTGTGTTAGGATAGATTTTATTGTATTCAACAAGTGAATATGAGTTGAGTGATTTATGACTTCTCTCATATGCTCATTTGTTTGTTGTGGTTTTGTCACGGATTGCCAAAGAGAGAGATTGTTAAAGACATATTTTATGTAGTTGGCTAATCCTTTGACAAAATGCATTTTACTTGTATTTGGGTAGATCTAAGTTGTGTTTAATACTTGAAGAAACATGTTGTTCAAGTCTAGTATTAAAGCCATGAAGATTGGACCAAGAAACAAGTGAAGAAAAGGTGTTCAATAAAGCTGGACAGATATCTCGACACCTGCGGATAAATAGCTCGATAGCTTCTTGATAGCTCCTCGACACATGGCTATCTGTCGAGCTCTTCAGCTGATTCTTATCGCAATCTCGATAGCTTCTCGATAGTTGGTCGATCAATCGAGAAAGTTTCTGTCCCTTCGACACCTTCTCGACACCTTCTCGATAGCTACTATCTGTTGAGATTCATTAAACCTCGACACCTCCTCGACACCTCTCGATCGATCGAGGTTACGGGAAATCAAAATTTCAGCCTTTTAATTTTTGGGCCAGGCTTATGTATTTGAGTAAGGATTCTTTTCTCACAACCCTAGACTTATATAAGGTTTATTTTAAAAGCCGTCACATAAGAAAATACAAGGAGAACATATGCAAAAGGTAATCGATGCCTTATTCTCTCTAAAAGAAGTTATTGCGTCTTTACACCTTTGGGTTTTGTAACCAAGTGCTTCTTGATCTTCATTGTTGATGAAGTGAAGAACTTTGCAGCCAACATTCTTCTTCCTCAAGTTGGTGAGTGAGTTGCGTACTGGGATTCGTGCAAAGGAGTTAGTCACGTACTGGGATCCGTGCAACAAGAAGGGTGGCGTTCATATATTGAAGAGTTCAGAGGTTCTGAAGCGGTAGAAGGTTTCTGCTGTAAGTTCATCTACGAGGATTGTAGAGTCTAGGGACAAAAGTTTTGTACTAGATCTAAAACTTCTCTTTACTATAGTGGATTGCTTTTTGGGAAGGTTTCCCCCCAGGTTTTTTTACTGTGAAACTGGTTGGTTTCATTGGTTTTCCTGGGTCATCATATCTTGTCTTATTTATTTTTTTCGCTGCATGATTTTGACATGATATTGATATTTGTTTGTTTTAACAAGTTTGATTCATAATAAATCTAATTAACAACTTGGGTTTAAAACTTGTTAATTCTATCAACCGGGGTTTAAATTTTCTAACAGTGTTTTACCCCTATACTTAGTGCTATAATTAGCACGGTCAAGTATGCCTCATACTTAGCTGCATTATTGGAACAGGAGAACCCAAGCTTGAAAGATAGAGGTATGGTGTCCCTATCCTCCCGGCTTAGTACAACTCCCACTCCATTTGAGGTTGTTGTAGCTGACCCATCGGATCTCATTGTCCATTTCTTTCCTGGGATTTCTGTTACTACTACCTCACTTGGGATCTCTTCACTTAGTGAGGTTTCCTCCTTCCCTGGGAACTATGCCAGAAGGTCAGCTATGGCTTGACTTTTGACAACCTTAGGGTCCTAAAGCCTATGTCATATTGAGAAAGCAAGACTAGCCACTATGCTATTCTTCCTGTTAGGAGGGGCTGATGCAGAAGTGCTTTTATGGGGTGTGTCTTAGTCACTAAAAGGATTTGGTGAGCTGAGAAATACCTCTTCAGCCTCTGAGATGCGTAAATGATCACTAGGCAAGCCTTTTCTATCCTGGGATACCTAGTCTCGACATCCTTGAGTGTCCTGCTTACATAGTAAACAGGTTGTTCATTCCCATCATCATCTTCTTGTGCCAGTAGGGCTCCTATTGCTTGGGCATTTGATGTCAAGTACAACAACAGGGGTCGCCCACGTACTGGTACCTAGAGAATGGGCAGATGGTTCATAATCTGTTGGACCCTTTGGAAGGCTTCCTATTGTTCTGCTCCCCAAGTGAACTCAGTTCCTTTCTTTAATAGCTTGGATAAACCTCCTGTGACTGAAGCCAATCCTGGCACAAATCTCCTGATGTAAGAGACCCTTCCTAGGAAGCTTTTGAACTCCCTCACTATTGTTGATCTTTTCATAGTGGCAATGGTTGCAGCTTTGGCTGGATCCACACTTATGCCTCTGTGATGTACCAGGAACCTAAGGAACTTTCCCATAGATACTCCAAAGGCACATTTCAAGGGGCTTATGCGCAGTTTGTATTCTCTGCATCTTTTGAAAACTTACTCAAGTACCTAGAGGTGTCTTGTTCTAGTTTTTGACTTGACCACAATGTCATCCACATAATTTTCCATTTCCTTATGCATCATGTCGTGGAAGATGGCTGTCATGGTTCGTTGGTACGTGGCTCCTGCATTTTTAAGGCTAAACGGCATCACAGTGTAATAAAAATTTTTGATTGGTGTCCTGAATGCTGTCTTCTCAGCGTCCTTGGCAGCCATACGAATCTAGTTGTACCCACTATATCCATCCATAAATGAGAACATAAAACTTCCCGCAGCTGAATCCATAAGAAGGTCAATATTAGGCAGAGGAAACTCATCTTTTGAACATGCCTTATTCAGGTTGCGGAAGTCCACACAGCAACGGATCTGGCAATTCTTTTTCTTCACAGGTACTATGTTAGAAAGCCATATAGGGTGCTAAATGGGCTTAATAAAACCAGCTGCTAGCAGCTTCTTGACCTCTTGAGTTATCTGGGCTTCTACATCAGTGTGAAAGACCCTAGCTAGTTAGATTATTGGTTTAACTCCTGGGTCCATATTGAGGGCATGGACTACTAACCCAGGATCCAAATCAAGCATTTCGTCATAGGTCCATGCGAACACATCCGTGTATTCTTTAAGCAAAGCCACCAGTGGCTCCCTTTCTTGTGCTGCCAACTGACTGCTGATGTAGACAGGCTTATGGGATCCCAGCTCAGCCCCCAAATTTATTTCCTGCAATTCTTCCTTAGGCTGGATTTGTGTTTCTTTGACTGGTTCCTCTGGAACTTCCTCCTGAGCTACCATACATTCTGGTGGTCCGGGGCCTTCCTGCATGATGCACTCAGGTCCAGCGCACCTTCACAAGCGGTAAATTAATCTTTCCCTGGGTTCCCGTACTACTACACACTCCCAGGATCCTGAGGTGCTGAGCTCCTTCTTTTTCCTTTTTCTTTTCAGGAGGTCTCTTAAGTCATGGGTATCTCTTCCTTCTTCTTTTTCCAAGATAGGTGTTCCTGGGGTCCCTGGCATGGGACTCTCATCGTTAGGTTCTAACTCATTATAGAACATTGTTTCTACAAAGTTTACTTCTCCTTGGCTGAAAGGGTTATGATTAGCAGGGATCCTTACAGGCCTCCCATTCAATCTCCCCTAAACACATTGATGGTATGTGGATGGTATAAGGCGGTGCTTATGGAGCCATGGTCGTCCCAGCAGTACAAGGTAGGACACCTCTGAGTTGATTACATGGAATTTGCTCAAGGCTACTATTGGCCCCACTCTTAGAGCTAGCTGTATATATCCTTCGGTCGATTCTGCCGATCCTCCAAATCCGGTTATCTCCATAGGAGCCCCCAAGATCCTCATTCTTGCCAGGCCTACGGCTTCCACGGTGCTCAAAGCTATGAGGTTGAGTGATGCCCCTATGTCCACCAGTGCTCTTCTAATTTGGACACCGTTTATGGTGGCCATTAGATAAAGGGGTCTGCGGTGGTCTGGATGCTCAACCTCCATGTCTTCGTCAGTGAAAGTTATGGCATTGGTTGTTTCTAGGAAAGCTTGACTAACATGTGATTCTGTTGTGAAACACTCCATTCCTGAATCTGCTGCTATAGTCATGAGAGACTCTGTGGCCACCCTTCTTACTTCTGATCCAAACCCTAGCTGGTTGAATAGTGATCTAAACTTGGCATTTTTCTGGAGGGTCCTGACTGTGTTTGGGTGGAAAGATCCTTTTGGCTCTTCTGCTTCTGTCAGGTTCCCATGGATTACTACAGCCACCACCCCCTTTCCTTTGTGGTTGGACAAGGGGTTCCTTTGTACTTCTGGCTCCTTCTGGGTGAGCTCTAGGGTTCCTTCTCTTAGCTTCCTATGAAAGAGCTTGCGAAGGGTCCAGCAATCCTTGGTGGAATGCTTAACATAATTATGAATCCTGCAAAATAAAGGATTTTTCCTTTCTTCCTCGGTTGGTGGTCTGGACACAGTGAATGGCCTAATCACTCCATCCCTGATCCATTTGTCCAGAACACAGTTTAACTCTTCTACGGTACATGGGATCACTGGTGGTTCCTCGAACATTTTTCCATCAGGCCTCTTTCTTTTTTCTCCCACCAATGCTGTCATGGCTTGGGACGCTAGCATCCTCTTTGCCCTCATAGTTTGTGCTGTCCTTCTTGTTCTCTGTAACAGGTTAGCGAACTATATGATACATAAATTTATGAGGTTGAGTTTGTAATCAAAAAGCATGTTAGATATGCAAGTCTCTACGAGCTCTTTTTCTTCATGGTCCCCATAACAATCCAAGGAAACATCTTCAAATCTTTTGATGAACTGGACGGGATCCTCTCCAGGCCTCTGCCGTACCATCTGAAGGCTTTGGAAAGTGACCTTGTCCTCACCAGGGTAATATTTTGCACAAAATCACTCCATCATCTCATCCCAGGCCTTAATGGACCCAGGTCTCAATGTGGTGTACTAAGTGTATGCCCTGTCCACTAGGGACTTAGCAAACTCTCTTAGGCACAATACTCGGTTTCCTGCATAGGGGCCCATAGTGTAGACGAACCTACTTACGTGTTCTATTGCGCTTCCATTCCTTCCATCAAAAGGATGGAACTTTGCTGGCTGAGTTCTATCTTGGTTGCCCACATAGGGGGCATTGTCTCTAACTTCATGTGTCTTGCCTTCCTTGAGAAGGCGAACTTCTTGTTGTAAGTCTTTCAACATTGCAGTCATCTGAGCCATTGGGTCTAGCTTCTACCTTGCGTTTCTTTGTTCTGACATGGGCTCCTGTTCTGTTAGGGGCACCTCGCCTCTTTGCCTGGAGGCCACTTCATTTTCTCCCACAGGCTCAGAGGCCGTGGGCGGCATATTAGCACCTTTAATGTTTCTTGGTCTTGGAGGCATGCTCTACGAAGGGATTGCTTCTTCCCTTTTCTTTACCCAGTCCCTAGTGAAGTCGCCAAAATGTGAGAGTGGCTTTTTCTTCTCACCTTAGTGGCCCAAGGATCCTAGGCCAAAGAAATATTTTTAGTGGACTGGGCTCGGTTCACCGCAGCTAAAAGGGCTGTTTAAGAATCGAGTGGTGCACAAAATAAGCTTCCTACAATACAAATAACTAACAAGAAAAAATATATGTATTGAATGACATTTTAACAGAAAAGGAATGCACAACAAATGAAATATAATGTAAGAAAAGGTTAGGGATCCTTGAATTGGTGAGGTGCATTTTTATTAATTTTATTTAACTATGATTACAGTGCTCACTAAGATGTGATGCAAGGTTCAACTAAGTTCAAAAATTATAGACTTTGATAGCTATTTAAGCTTCTAAGACTTGCGAAGTTTGAATTTGTTGAATCCAAGCCTGTGCTATAGTGGCTGTCTCTGGGATACCGAGAGCGGTTCCTCTGTTTTCTTTCAATTTTACAGAGCTCTTTTCTAGTTCTATGAGACTTCAATAAATATGGCCGTGAATGCCTGAATGTTCTAATCAAAGATGAATCTCTCCTTCTGAATCTGAATGCCTTTGTAGCATGGACCCCCTCCTCCTTTTATAGCACAACTCGGGCTCTGGGGTACTAGTAATTTATCCCTTTTGCCCCTTAGAGTTCATGCTGTGCCAGGTTGCTCAGAGTTATGTCGTTTCCTTTTTCTCTCATAGTTTCTTGCTTTTGGTCCGACCAAACGAAAGTCCCTTAGCTAGTTTTCTATTTCTAGACTTCTCCGTTGGCTGGTCTTCAGCTATTTGGCCTTTTCTTCTCAACGTTCTAGCTTTTTTTTCAGTTGTACTCTTCCTTGTCACTTTTCTCCAAATGGTCGGAATCACGGCTCCTGCGTTTTGCTTCGTACCTTCTGGGTCTACTGCATGTCTAGAGCATGAGACCCGCATGCTCTTTGTTTTTTTATCCCTTTTTGAATTTGCTTCAATCTTACTTCGCGCATCCAAGGGTCCCCGGACTCTAGGGATTTTCTGGGATCTCAGCCCATCCCTTCTTACTGGGCTTTCTTTGGTTTGCTGGTTCTGCCTAGTTTGGGCCTTTTTTGTTCTTTCGTGGGTCTCTGGATATCAGTTCTCCTCTTGCCCTTTTCTTCTTTCTTTTCTCTTTTCTTTATTGTGTGAGCCCAGTTTTCCCCTTTTCCTTATTTTTCTCTTAGCTCTTGTTATTTATTTATTTATTTTTATTTTTTGTGAAATGAGCCCACTGTGTTATTTCTTTGGGCCTTAGTTTGTGCCTAATTTTGAACCTCAATGGCGTCATTCTAAGAAATTTACTCATGTAATTTTTTGGTGTGAATGAGGTAAGAAAACTATATATAGAATAATAGTCAAAAACTCAAAAGAATCATAACACGCATGTTTAGGAAGGAAACCGTTCTCATTGTTATTTATATGCTCATCTTTCACTTAGATGGCCTGTCAACCACCCACAATATTTCCTTTGGGGGTGGCTAACTGGCTACATTGTCCCCTTAGCATTAAAGTTCCTCCTTCAGGTTAAATGGACAGAATCCTCGTCGAATTGGCTCTTTGTGTAACAGTTGAAGGGTCACAACCAACATTTTGCTCAACTTTACATATTTGATATATATATATATATATATATTAATAGTCAAAGTTAAAGCAAAATCCAATTAGATTTTAATTGGATTTTTATTCTTGAACCACATGTCTTATTTAATTTTTAATTTTGTGCAAAGTGAATTATTGAGTATAAAAATCGAAGAGTCTAAATCCAATTAGGTTTAAATTAGATTTCAATTGAAGTCCAATTTTCCACCACTTGTTCGTCTAAGTTTTTAATTTTTGTGGCAAGTAAATTATATGGTGCAAAAACCGAAGAGTTTAAAACCAATTAAATGTTAAATCATATATATATATATATATATATATATATATATTTGAACTGTATAATTGTGATTATTTTTAATTGTATTCCTGCATATGCATGGGGTTACACACTAGCATTATAATGATAAACTATTACATATTTTAAAAATGTATGGTTAAAAAAATGTGTAAGCTAATACCATGTATACTTTGAACCGTATAATTGTGATTATTTTTAATTGTATCCGTGAATATGCATGGTGCTACACACTAGTAAATAGATAAAATTTGGCAACAAACTTGGTTATAACCTAAAATTATCACTGTACTCAATAATTTTTTTATTGAATGTGAATTTTGACAAAATCAACTATTGGATTACAATATTTCTTATCTTCTCCACGCTTGAAAATTTTTTCAAAAGATCAAAGATCATTAAATACTTCATCTATTAAATGTTTAAATTTCAAGTTTTTGTGGTATAAAATTATATATAAAAAATAAGTTTATGAATAAAATAGTAAATAAAATTTGATTGATATGAAATTTGACATAGGTGTTAAAAACGTAAAGAATGTGAAATTCAATAGTTAGATTTTCAAAATATGTAGACATGTTAATTATTTTTTGTGAACTTTTTACCCCATCTTTTTCCAAAATAAATGTAACAAAATGCATATAGAGAGGCAAAATTGTGGGCCAATGGCTAATGGGCTAAGCTGATTCTCATGTAAATCGGTCTAACTGGGCCTTTACAATGTTCCAGGCCCAAATAGCCTATAAAACCTCAGGGGCACAAAAGTAAAAAAGTCAACAAAATCTCCTTCACCACAGTAGGGTTTATGATATGGATATGGCCACCATGTCAGTGTCAGCCATTTCTTCTTAGTTCTTAGCTTCAACTTAAGATATGGTTGGCCTTAAGATGTCATGAATCTCATGAACTTTAGGAACTATTAGACCAAATTTTAGAAATCACTCTATGGTTATTTTGGAAATCTTTAAGTTTTTGAAACTTTTATTTTATTTTTTAAAAATTCTATTCAAATTTTTTTTCCAAAAAAAAAAAAAAAAAAAAGAAGAGAAAACATGAAAATGCCCCTCCCCCCCTTTTTTTAATTATCAAAAAGACATTCGAAGTTGATGCCAATAATAATAACAATAATAAATCAACATCATTGATCATTAGTATTGAATTATTTGAATTCAAGTGTGAAATTAAATATTTATAAGATAAAATTACAACACTTTTACCATGTCTTTCTTTATCATTTCTCAATTCACAAATCTAAAAACCTCTTTATCAATTTAGTTATCAACCGAACTTAATAGTTTCAAATCATTTTATAACTTTAGTCTCTTAATAACAATACAACGGACACACACAATTTCACAACATGTTGAAGTAGTGGATGGTTAGTAGTAGATTTATGTATAAAATAGTGGGAAAAAGTGTCGATCACATAGAGTCAGCTAGTTAAAACTCCCCCCCCCCCCCCCCCACAAAAAAAAACCAATTAAAACTTTTGTATGTCGTGAGTCAACCAATTAAGACTTTTGTTAGGTTCTAAAGGTTTAGAAATTTATGTATTTAGAACTCTAATTTGTAATATTGGCAAACCATGATCAAAACAATATGTTTAGCCTTGTTTAAGCTTGCTCAAAGTTGATTAATTATTGTAAAGTTGGAATCGAGAGACTGTAGATGCATTGGGGCATTTCGATCTGGCTCGATCGATCAAAGAATAGACTCGATCGACCGAAAGTCGACCAGATTGCATTTTCTGCAGTTTTTCCAACTCAGCCCTAACTCATTAAATGTTTAGGGTTTTATATTTTTGCCCTAGGTATATAACGCAAAACCCTAGCCACGTTTTTAGAGTTGCTCCAGTTGTATTGTTGCTCGTACATTACTGTTTTGTGTAAATCTCTTGTGAGATCTAGAGGAGCTTTCCTTTACACAAAGCTTAGGGTTTTCAAGATAGAGATTACTTAAACATCTTGATGATCAACTAGGTTGCTACCATTGAAGCTTAAAGAATATCAAGCATGGGTGCTTGTAGCTGATTGAAGAATTCAAGAAAGAAGAAGTCTGTGGATTCGAAGCTTGCACGGGGTCGTGTCAGTAAGTTCTACTGGTAGGTAGCATTAGGAAGTCGAGCGAGGAGCTTGTAAGTCCTTTTGTATAAACTTCGATTCTTTCATAGTGAATTCAGTTTTTCCTTGAGGATCGGTGGGTAAAATCCTCCCCAGGTTTTTTACCGATTTGGTTTTCCTGGGTGATCATATCTTGTGTTATTTATTATTCCGCTGCTATATATTCTTGATATGATTGTTTGATTGTTTTAACCTAGAATTGCTTAATTTGACTAAGTAACAACTTGGCTAATTAATTAGACTACTCAATCTGGTTGTGTGTTAAGGGGTCTAAAACCGTTCAACTTTAGTATGTCATGAAATTGGATGTAATTCTAGATTTATTGCTATGATTATTCAAAAGGTTGCTTCACTATAATCAGCTAAGAGCTTCTAGTAATAAGCCAAAGTATGCAAAGCTACCTAATTTGGTATCCAGCGTATCTTTCTTTTACCTAGTTAGAGCAATTGCATCAGTCCGGCCAAATTTTTCTATCTATTTTACACTAAGAACTTACTTTTTCTATTTTACACTACAATTTTTCTAAAACACCCACATCAGTTCATCTTTTTTACACTTTATTCTATTTAAATAATAATATCTTTTTAAATTTATTATTATTATTCTTTTGTTCCTATCTCTTTATCTTTTCTTTGTACTTATCTCTTTGTTTTTATTGTTATCTTTGACCTTATCTCTCTCAAACCCCCCTCATCCGCTTCTTCTTCTTCTTCCTTTCACAACCACTTTTTCTTCCTCCTTTCACATGTCAGATCACCTACCCTCCACAAGCAGCTTCTTCTTCTTATTCTATCTCACACAGTTAGATCAGCTCTCCTTCACAAGTACCACAAAAATCAAAACCCACAAGCACCAATCTCTGCCGACCCACAAGCACTAACTCCGTCGACCCACAAGAACCGATCTCCGTTGCCAACACCCATCCACAAGCATCAAAACCCATTTCTGTCGACCCACAAGTACTGATCTCTGCCATCAGCACCGATTCACAAGCATGTGGACCCATTTCCATCAACCCACAAACTCTGATCTCTGCCACCAGCATCAACCCATCGATCCAAGCAGCCAACACCAACACCAATCTCTCTTTCTCTGTGTTGGTTTGTCTGTGTGGGTGTGTTTGTGTATCTTTGTGTTGATTTGTCTTTGCATATGTGTTTGTGTGGGTGTGTTTGTGTGTATCTAAGGAAAAAGAAGATGAGGAGAGGAGAAGTATGAGACTGAGTTCGTTTTGCACACAGAGAAGAGAGAGAAAAAAAGGTGCAAAATTGTGAAATTAATAAAATAATAGGATGCACATATACAGTAACCGTGTATATATGCATAGTTACTATAGCGGTTACAATAGCAAATGTGTAAATATACACAATTTTAGAAGGACTGATGTGGGAAGTTTTGTGGCTTAAATGTGTAAAATTCCCCTCTTTTTCTATTATGCAAGAGTATGGAAGAGCTGATGTGGACGCTCTTAGAGAATTAGCAACTGGGGATGCAAAAAAGTTCTATTTTGCATCTTCAAAAGCCTACTTTATCTATTTTACTATCTCATTTTACAACCCACCTGACATCCCAGTGTCTATTTTTACACATATCACAATAAAATAATATATAATTCCTAATAAAATAAAAATAAAACTGCCCCCTTTCTCTATCCTCTCCACTGTCTCTTTTCTCTCTCTGTCTCTCTTTTTCATCATCCCTAAACCCAAACCCAAACCAGATCAAGCCAACCACCTAAACTTAGTTGTCGCTGCCACTACTAATCAAAACTGAAATCACCACCAACAACCAAAACAACCACCACAATCACCCACACCACGACCCACAAATCACCACCAAAAATCCACTGCCGATCAACCTAGCACCACCCACTGCTAAGAGTCAAACCCAAACTCAAACAAAACCCAAGACCCATACTAAAACTCAAAATACCCAAACCAAAACTCAAAATACCTAAACAAAATCCAAAACCCAAACTGTCTGCTACCATTGCCACCACCACTACCACCATCAACATCCACCACTGCCAAATCCATTCCCACAAACCCAAATTTAAAAAAAAAAAAAAAAAAAAAAAAAAAAAAAAAAAAAAAAAAAACCATTTCAAATCCATTTTCTGCCATAACCACTAAACCCAAGACTTGTGGCGGCCCACAGCAAGCGAAACCACTACCACCCACGAGCACCAAGGGCCCCACACCAACCCACGGCAATCTGAACCTACTTGAATCCTACCTGTGCCAATCTGAACCCGCCCACGATGAGCCACGACCTTGACCACAACCACCGAAGCACCATCACTGAACCAATCACCGATTCGGAGAGAGGGCGACCGAGATGAGGAAAAAATAATAGAGAAATAGAGAGAGAGGAGATAGATATGGAGAAGTGAGATGAAGAGGAGTGGGAGGAGAGAGAAAGGGAAAAAAGAAATGAGAGAATGGGAAAGTCAGAGAAGAGGAGAGAGAAAAAGGTGTTAATAAAATAGTATTATTTTTTTATACAACCCGTGAACAGTGAGGTTGCATATATGCAACCTCACTGTAGTAGGTTGGGAAAATATTTTGGGTTTAGCAACTAGGATGGAGCGCAATTTTAAGGAATTAGATGGTAAAATGGCAACTAGAGGGTGTTTACACCCCCACCAACCCCACCCCCCCCCCCCCCCCCCGGGCGCCCATTACTAGTGCTCTTAGTACCAACTCCAACTTTTTTGTTCCGTTCCCTATTTTATTTTATTTTTTCTCTCTTCTTAAGACTTCGTCTAATGTTGTCTACAAAGTTTTCCCTATAAATACTCAAAAGCCATCCACCTCTAATCATATCAAGTTTTGTAATTTCTCTGCAAGTGTTTTATAGTAGTCTTGGTCTAGAACCTTGTGTAAGACAAAAAAGAGAGACAATAATGTCTCAGCTCACTAGTTTTCTCTTGGTTCTTTCTCTTTGTGCTTTTGCTCCTGTTTGCTTCTCTGGCATGACCAAAGGTGGTCACCTTTACCCACAGTTTTATGACCACTCTTGCCCAAAAGCTCAAGAGATTGTAAGGTCCGTACTGGCCAAGGCTGTCGTCAAAGAAGCCCGTATGGCAGCTTCAATTCTCAGGCTCCATTTCCATGATTGTTTTGTCCAGGTCTTGCTACTAGCTTGCTATAACTTGTCACTTCAATGACTAGCTCTCATTAACTTTATAAATTCAATTCAATTATATTGCAACATACTAATTACAAGGACTACATATTATTACCCGTGCTCGTAAATTTCATAAGCAGAACTCTATTATGTATCACGATGGCTTAGTGCGGTTGACACAAGTTGTCTATATTGCAGGGTTGTGATGCTTCATTACTGTTAGACAGCAGTGGAACCATAGTCAGTGAGAAGAGGGCAAATCCTAACAGGAATTCAGCTCGAGGTTTTGAAGTCCTTGATGAGATCAAATCTGCACTTGAGAAAGAGTGCCCTCGTACAGTATCTTGTGCTGACCTTTTGGCCATAGCTGCAAGAGAATCCACTGTTCTGGTAAGTATTACTAACATTTTTAGTGCATTGTATTAATTAGGCACGACCAAATTACTCTTACATAGCCAATACTCAATTCTGATCATGTTTTGGATGCACACAGAGAGGTGGGCCCAGCTGGGAGGTACTATTAGGCAGAAGAGACTCCAGAAGTGCAAGCTTGAGTGGTTCTAACAACAATATTCCTGCTCCAAACAACACATTCCAGACCATCCTCACTAAGTTCAAGCGACAAGGGCTTGATATTGTTGATCTTGTTGCCCTATCTGGTAAAGACTCTAATGCACTTGCTTCAGATTGCTCTAAACATTGATTGGACAAAATTAGAACAATAATGTTACCGACATGATATTTTTCATAATCTGCTGAGGTACGAAGATGACAAATTATTATTGACTTTAATATATGTCTATACTACATACTACTTTATTGTGTACTATTCTTATTTGTAAAGAGAAATAGTTAAATGCATCCTCAAATTCACACATTCTCCAATATCATAACCTGAATGTTTGTGTGAGAACTAAATTTTGTTATACAGGGAGCCATACAATTGGAAATGCCCGGTGCACCAGCTTCAGGCAAAGACTGTACAACCAGTCAGGAAATGGACAGCCTGACTACACACTTGATCAATCATATGCGGCCCAATTGAAAACCCGATGCCCAAAATCCGGTGGTGATCAGAACCTGTTTTTCTTGGACTATGTCAGCCCAACAAAGTTTGATAACTACTACTACAAGAACATATTGGCTTCGAAAGGCCTTCTGAACTCTGATCAAGTTCTTTTAACCAAGAATGAAGGATCAAGGGAATTGGTAAAGAAATACGCAGAGAACAGCCAACTTTTCTTTGAGCAATTCGCCAAGTCCATGGTTAAGATGGGAAATATTTCTCCATTAACAGGTTCAAGGGGAGAGATTAGAAAGAACTGCAGGAAAGTTAACTCTTGATAGTACTACATAACTGCAGTTTCATTGATTCTCAAGAAAAAAAATTGCTTTTTCATTTTGTTGTTCTGTTTCTTGTGTTTTCTACGAAAATGTATGGGTAGATTGATGTAGATTTATGGAAGTTTTAGTGTATTTTGTTTTAAATAAAAGTGGAAGCTGCTGGGATCCTTCTTGACATCACGTTTTTCTCGTTACATTAAGGATTAGTTTATTTCGAACGTTATCAATTTAGTGTCAAGGAACAAAAGTTGATAAAAATATAGATTTTTATATTAAATGTCGCTTGACTGTTCATAAAAGTAGCTGGACTGCATTGGAATTTTCTTCTTAACGAATGCCCTAATCGGACCATTTGTAAATTAGTTCAAGGTTAACAATTCCTTGTCACCACTTGTCAAAAATGGTGTCTTTCATGAATTTTTCCAGATAAGTAATGTTACACGCTGACAATTCTTGCAATATTTTATCAATAAGAACGGCCTACTTGCAACCTCCACAGTTGGTGAAATTTTGTTGTGAGCTAGACTTATTGCTTTTAGAATGATATCAACTTGGCCAGAACCACTGTAAACCAATCCAGATATCTTATTCTTATCACCACGAATGGCTAAAACTTCTCCTAAAGTTACCAACTCCACTAGCTGAACCATGGACCACTGGCTATACCTATTAGGGCCTAAACTTAATTGGCCCACCTCTCCCCAAAATCTTGGCTTTTTTTTTTTTTTTCCTTTTTTGGCTGAATAAAAAGGGCAGGGGGCAACCCTAGCCCACCCCACATGAAAGCTAGTAAATCAGGAAATAACTATAAGAGACAACCTCATTCTCTGCTAGGATTCAAACGTGGGACCTCAAGATAGCAATCACACATTTTGACCACTAGGCCACCCCTTTTGGTGGTAAAAAATGTTAGCTTTTATTTGCCATGAACACAACATTTTTATAACGCTTTTACAACATATTATGAGTGGTAAATTGTTACTGATTTTAATTTGAACTCATCATTTAAATTACTTTTTTACTCACCAATAACAGTCAGTAATAACTTGCTACTTAAAATTTATTATGAAAGTTGTGTAAATGTTGTGCACGTAACATTTCTTCTTTCACATATTACTTCAAACAAAATCACAAATCAACCCAAATAACCGTATGTTAACATAAACAACAACAAACCACAAATCATTGTAATCCAAAAAATTTAAAAAAGACTTACTGGAAAAATAAAATAAAATAATTGACAACCAATCATCAACCTATATTTCTTGTTTATACTTTTGACCCACTAACTCGGAAATCCTAACTCAGTCATTGTCTAACACTAAATGAAACTCAACGAAATTGAGGGTCCGTTTGTTATTGTTGTTTAAACAACAGTTTTCAGTGTTTAAACAACACTAGTTGAGAACCCATGTGTTGCGCGTGATAAATTTTTTTTTTTTTTTTAATGATAGTGTTATTATTTTGAATATTTTCAATGTATTACTACTTAAGCTGCATTATATATGTATGACCAATATAATGTAGGGTTCATGATATAGGAGGTTTTGGTCTTGGAATTAGATGCGAAAAGGATACAACTATAATTTATTCATTTCAATTCGGCAGGCTCTTACCCATAGCCCTTACTTAGTTGCCATACTCGGCCTTGTAGTCACTCCAGAGCTGATCAACCGTCTTCCCAAGTTAGTAAAATTTAATTCACTTAAAAATAGATAGATAAGATTTTATAAATTTCAAGTTAGAGTCATGCTAGGTGAAAACTTTAGAGGGCAATAATTAAGTCCTTGCAAGTCTTTTTAGATAAAAATAAATAAATAAATAAAAGATCTATTCTTTTGAAGATAGAGATTAGTATTATGAATAGGATGAGGAAATTTTATTATATTCTTTTTTTCTTTTTTTGGAACACAATTTCTACCAAACTCGGTTGGCTAATTTGTACATTTCCAAGTCAATTGAGCACATTTTGCATATTACATGTAATTCTTTGTTTCCATAAGGGCAAGGGCATTCACGATCCCATTGACCCACTCTATATTTCTTGCATGCTTGGATTTTTGGGATGCAAAATGTGTTTATTCCAAAAATTATATGTTGAGGGATTTGTCAATAGTTTTGTAGCAATTGAATTCCATCTGGTTGGTTTAGAATTGATAATAGTAGTTGTATTCCTTCATCATTTGATTCGTATAACAATGCAATTGCCAGTCCATACTTTTCATTTTTGTCTCCTTCTATGTTTGCTTGAAAATGATTTTGTAAACACTCGTTTTTGCACCCATGATTTAATCAAGGAAGATGATCGGAATGACCATTTATGTACCCAAAATTCATGATTGCATTACATGCATTAATTTGTTCATTGCAAATCATAAAAATGATATTGAGGTTCTAACGGTCGCAACGGTATGCCTGGTTTCTAAATCGAACAGTTGGATTGAAAGATATCACATGATCAAGTTTGCACAGTCAGCATGCAGTGTGTCCACAGAGAGTTAACCACGCATGATTAATTTAAATTAATTTTGATTGGTTGAACAATTAAAATTAATTAAATAATTTTGTGATAAGTTGATAATTAGTGTCAAAAATAGGATTGCTTGCATGAGAATAAAGGGGATAATTGGATAACAATAAAATTGTGGATAATCTAGACTTAATCAAAATTTATTTTAGAGTATTTATCTACAAGATAATTGTTGTTGAAAAGACCTAAATTATCCAGAAAAGAGTTAAAAATCACAGAATACGGATTGAAAACACGTCTAAGTGCATGTCCTGGGTCAAGAAAACCTAAAAAAGGAGTCCAAAACACACCCGAACACAAAAGTGCGATAGTGTCATTTGGCACTTTTGGAGTGCCAATCAGCACTTTCAAAGTGCCAAAATGGCGCCTATTAAGGCTTTGGCCTGACGGTCTTCGAGTGACAATAAAACACATCCCTTTCAACTTTTTAGCAGAAGGACGCGTCCCGATTCGTATTCTAATCATCGTTGCTTATTTTTTAAGCATTCCAGCCTCTATAAATAGAGACTGGATCTCAAAATTCAACACACTATTTTACTCTCTCAGAGACACTTTTTAACACTCTCAAATTTTCTCATCTTTCTAACTCCCATCTCTGATATTCTCTCTCTTACATTAAAGAGATTCTGGAGGCTTTAGTCTTAAGAATTTCTTCTTTGTATGCAAGGATTTTTAGGTTTCAAACCCTAAAATATTCTTTTGAGAAAAAAAGCACGTCCATGCAAGAGGTAGCTTTTCTTTTATTTTCTTCTTCTATCTCTTTTAATTTTATGATGCATGAATAAATATTTGTTTAGTTTGATTTTCTAATGTTCATCTCATATGTTGTCAATATTTTATTTATTATAATATGTCTATGATGTTTTGTTGTTAAAATTTTTTTTTTATTTCAAAAATTTTCTTGTTATCATATCTTTTCTTATTTAAAATAATAATAATAATAATAATTTGTATCTTCATTAGATGCAAATCTGAATTTTTCTTTATCAAAAACTGATTTGCATCTTCATTAGATGCAGATCTGAATTTTTATCAAATCAAAAACTAATTTGTATCTTCATTAGATGCTGATCTGAACTTTTCTTCAATCAAAAACTGATTTGTATCTTCCTTAGATACAGATCTGAATTTTTCTTATTTAAAAAATTGATATATGTTTTCTTTAGATGTAGATCTATTTTTTTTTTTTTTTTTAACATAGCAAATTTTTAAATAAAAAAGGGATCATGAATAGTTTTGTTTGTTTGTTTAGTGCATGTAGCATAGATTTATTTCATGAATATAGCCCTCTTCTCAAAAAAAAAAAAAATCTTTTTCTTATTTTTACATATATGAAAGCAGATTTGATTTTTTCCAAAATACAAATCTGATTTTTTTATTACCATAAAACAGATCTAATTTTATTTTTTTTATAAGTCAAAAACCAATTTTTTTAGTTCTCAAAAATAGGTTTGATTTTTTTAAAAACCAAAAGATTTTGTTTTATTTAATAAACACAGATCTAACTTTTCTTTACCAAAAACCATTTTGTTTGTACATAAAAAAATAAATAAATAAAATAAAAATAAAAAGATCTGATTTTTTCTAAACCCAAATCATTTTTTTTTTATCACAACACAGATCTGAATTTTTTTAACAAAGAAGAGGATGCATTTATAAAGGGGTGATTTAGTTTTGTTCATGTGTGCAACATATCGTTCATGTCATGCATAAAGGGGTACATTGGTCACAAGAGTCTAGAAGACCAAATTGTGTCTGGGCGAAATGGATGCCTAACACCTTCCCATTCCATAACCTAACCTCAGAATTTAGTGTCTTTGAATAGATAGACCTAGGATTTATCTTTGTTTTCATTTTGGGTAGTTTGTAACTAGGACCCAAAGCCATGTAATTTTCAATTTATCAAACATGTATTCTTTTTTATTCAAACAATGAGAATGGAAAATTTCAATCATGTATTTTGAATTTAGTTTTTTCTTCTTTTTTTTTGTATAAAAAAAATAAGTGGCGACTCCACACCACTTACCCAGAAAGAGAGGTGTCTTGAAAAAGAACTCGAAAATCTCTTTTTTTGATAGGCACTTCTGTGGTCTCTCACAAATTTCTTTTCCCGCTTTAGTTTGATATTGTACAAAATATTTGTGAGCTTTGACCCAAAATAGTGCTTGTTTGTTTCCAACCCCAAAGCATTGATGAATGAGTTTTTCTTCATCGTTTCAAAGGAATAACGGATTTTGGAGTGATCCAATTAGATTGATGTGGTGAAGAACTTTTTTCTTTTTGGTTAGTCGATTGAATTGCTTGCAGCTATTTTTTTAAAATGAAAACACATATTAAGAAACTAATGTGTTAAAAAAAAAAAAAAAAAAAAAAAAAAAAAAAAAAAAAAAAACCAACCAACAACAACAACAACTAGTGACAAAACATGACAGTAATCATACACTAAGGATTACACGTGAACATTATTATCATCACAATTGCAATATTGGATTGATGAAGCTAAAAAAAAAAAAAATCTTTAAAAAATATAACAATGACTCTAGAATTGTGCATGACTTCATAGTATAAAGTTAATAAAAAGAGAAAATATAAGACTACAATATTTTGTGCCACAATTGTGGATGTGGTAGATTGTGATTAGTAGAGAAAAAGTGGGGAGTTCATGTGAAAGTAACAAACATGATATGTGAATTTAAATTTGTGTATCTAATTTTGATGTTGCCTAAAAATTTTGGCAATTGTTTTCCAACATTGGAAAATATTTCGAGCAATAATTCTATTGGTAATTCATGTTGCATGGTCACTTTTGTGATTGTGGAGAGAGTATTTTTATGATATTTTTGGTGTGTATTTTTGAAGTTGTTTTGTTTTGTAATTTATATTGTTTTGATTGTTGTATGGGTGAGTGATTGTTTGATTTATTAGCATTTTTTTTTTTTTTTTGGTTTTTTATGAATAGGAGCCTTTTATATACCCTTCTCTATAAATCTTAAATCTTATAGTATTGAATATAAATATATAAATTGTAAATTACGTTTGACTGTTCAGTGTTTTTTTTTTTTTTTTTTTTTGGTGTGGTTAATGCAAATATAATAGCCTGAGCAACCTCTTCATTGCAAGAACCCACATATATTAAACCCAAAGAGAGCACAGCGAAGGAAATTACATCAAGTGGGGCTTTAGCATCATTTAAAATAGGAGCCAATTTACTCTGTAACTAATAAAAGAATTAAAAGTTAGCTTTCATATCAAAATACATATTATAACACTTTTAGCCCAAATTTTTACAATTTAGAGTTTCCAACCGAATAAAGTAATACCATTTGCCAACCTTAATAACCAGTAGCATAGTCTTGCTAGGAAATTAAGAAAACTCGTGTCTGTTACTTTTATTAATTAATGGTAAAATAACCTATTCAATAAATAGCCGTATGTTTATGTTGACAAACCTGTGCCATACAACCACAAGCTTGCTTTTTAGTTGTTTAAAGCAATATAGAGAATGTGAGAAGACAGAAGTTCACCTGCAACATATGTATTGATGACAGTCCAATCATTAAATATTGCAAGCAGAAACCGAAAGAGAGCATTTCAAAAACAAAAGGTGGATAAGTTGTATCAATATATAAATCAATTATTAATAAATTTGAAATAGCTAGAAAATCTTTGATATCCATTTCAGTTACTGAACTTTGGTGATGGTCATGGCAAAATAGATTGATATTCCCCTTTTAGTTCCATAGAAAGCATTGATATTCCCCTTTTAAAGAAGGGTAGAGGGAAGCCAAGAGAGCTAATTAGGTGTCGTTATACAGTGTAATACCATAAACATATGGTTCCTCAATTAAATTAAATACTCAATTATATGTGCATTTTATTATATATTTGAATATAACTTTAATCAATGTTTTCTTCTAGTGGGTGGCTTAAGATTTATAAATCACATACAAATTAAAACAAAAACAAAAACTTTGAACAAATAGTCAGCTCTTGGGATAAGAAGAAAGAAGACTAAACATCACCAGGTCTCTAGTTTTCCCCTTCAAAATCATATACTTCCTTAGAACACCTTCCCTCTAGAACCCAGCGTTATCTAGCACCATTTGGGAGCCCACATTTTCTGCATCAACTATAGCTTCAAGCCTTCCTAAGTGTGGTTATTCAGCAAATATAATATCAGCCACATGCTTAACTGCTTTAGTTTGCAATCCCTCTGCGTCAATACTTAGAGCCCAAAACATAGCCAAGTTCACCTCTACACTTATCATTGTCTGAATTTTTGGTCACTGAAATGGCAACAATGGGTTGACCATTAAGGCAAATTGCCCTGAACCATGGGTGAGGAATAACTTTGGTATTGATAAAGTTGATTGCATCTTCTTTGTTAGTGTAAGGTTCCCATGTGCAAAAATGGGTCACTTTGTAATAAAACTTAAATGAGTGAATTTCATGTAATAGGAGTAGCTATAGTTACTGGCTGGTATTGATTTTATTAGTGCTAGTGCATAATTAGACAACAATTTATTTTTCCAAAAACCTTTTATTATTAATGAAGCAAAGTCTTTTATTTGACTTTTTTGACACAATATGAAGATGTAAGGTTGAATTTATTTTATCATGTGTTGGCTTTATTTTGTGCCAAATTTGCTTGTAAATTAGCAATTAGATACTCTGTATTTAGGTGGGATTTATGTAAGGGTTGTGTGTGAAAGAGTATGAAGAAAACTCAAGATGTGTATACTCAAGAAGAGCCTCGCGACTGGATCTCGCGACTAGCAAGTCGCCAAAGGTGGCATGCGTGTGAAGGATACAGGAGAGCTAAAGGGTCACAACAACTGGAGCATTACAGGACAAAACTTTCAGTCTGACTAGACAATTAGCTCGCGACTCAAACTCGTGACTTGTTCTAGTCGCGAGGTTGAGTCGCCAGAATGCCCTGTTTGGTTGAAACATAACTTTTCGCATTCCTCATACACACTACTATAAATACCATTATACCCACGAAATGTAAAGAGCTTTCAGAGAGAATTTTGAGAGAAAAACCCTAGAGAAAAACAAGATTGACTCATCCACAATCTTTATTATTTGATTCTTCAAATTCCTTTACTCTCACCATCTCCATTAACATATCCTTGAGAGGTACATTTGCCAAACCCTTATCTCACCATACCCATATTAGTGAGGAGGTGTTTTGGTGCTTGGGAAGCAGTTCAGAGAAGACCAATTCATTTGATTGATGCAATAGGCTTATTGCTGGATTTGGTAAGCTAAAGAAGACAAGGTTCGACGTAACCCTGTTAGAACAAGAAGCTTGAAGGGCTTAGGTGCACTGAGTATATTAGGCTTGGAGGGTCTTTTGCTATTCATGTATCCCAACTTCATTCTCTAGCGGATTATTGACCGCTTGGAGGGCGGTAGACAGGTTTTTCACCGAGTACTTTGGTTTCCTCTTCGATAACACATCGCCGTGTTATCTTTGTGTTTACATCTCTCTTTCCTTTCTCTTTACCTTTTAATTGATGTTGCATTTGTAATTAATTATGGTTTAAAGTGTGTTACCAATTTGGATATAGTTTATATTTCATATTCCACACATATATTGTTTGATTATAAGCTTGTGTTGGTAATTTTTTTTTTTTTTGGTGTCTAAACGTTCGTTGGTGTTTTATACACTATTTGAACTTTCAGAAGATATAATAGAACCTTGAAATAAGTTCATAAAGGCAAGAAAATATAAAAGTCCAATATCATTTGCGTCTTTGAAGCTTCTTCTTCTTTGATGACTTGTGTTTTGTAGCTTTTCGACGATTGATTAGGTCTTGAAGGAACATGTTATCGTCACTTGGTTCCGTATATATCTTCAACATTAGAGGCAGAACTCATTGATGGGATGGCACCATTATTGTGTTTTGATCTTCTTTCATCATTATTTGTGTTTGTTAATGGTTTTGTATCCAGAATTTCAAATTTGTTTTTCTCAGAAGTTTGGCCTTCGTTTTTCTTGACTTCATAATTCTCCAATGCTTCCTACCCCAAAGAATGTTTTTTGAAGTACATTGTAGATTTTTTTTTTTTTTTTGAATGAATTTGCAAATAAATGTAGAAGTAAAAAGCTTACTGTTGTTTGTGAGATACACAAGAAAAATGCAGCCTTCAGCTGGCTATGGCCCCATAGAAATCAATGTCACAACAGTGGAAGAGTTGTGTCCCCACCCCCATGTGGAAGGGGTTGGGACTTTGAATGGTGAATGCTCCACAGTGTTGGTTTTGTGGGATCAAAGCACATTTATGGATTCCGGTGAAGGATTAAAGTACATTTGTAAACTATTTTGTCTTCTTATTAAGCATATAGAATGAATTTTCCTTTCTAGATCTTTATAATAAAAATATAAAAATAGTTTCATTTAAAAATGGTTGGCATGATGATAGTACTTTTTGTTGTATAGGTATATACACTTGACAAACTAATTGGCTTGAACAGTACTTCCCCAAGGTTTACCAAACTGAGACTCTGTGGCTTATTGTTCTTCTCCACTCATCATGTATGATATATAATAACAACTTTATTTGGAAGTATATGAGAGTGATATTTGAATCCTGGTTTGTTGAAAACAAACACAATATTGTTTTTTTTTTTTTTTGGTTCATGTCCATGTCTATGAACGTTTAGCAAGCTTCTGTTCTCATTTTTGTCTAGAACATTTTTGTCAAATGCTAATAAATTAATAAATCCATTTTCTATATAGTTTTTAATTTATTTTGGTGTGGCCTGTGAGTATAAAATGTGAAGTATGAAACGACAGATGTACTCAGCAATCAGCACCCCTTAACTAACCTTTTTGCACTAATACAAAATTTATTGATGATGATGGTAACGTTGAGGGGGCGTTTGGTTCACTATAATGTGCCCTTAATGTGATACACATTACTATGATGTGTGATATTAAGATTTTTGGTTTTTTTTTTTTTTTAATATAATATTACCATAATTTAAAATTACAAAATATATCATATTATCTTTCTAAACAATATAATGTTGTATTCTTGTATTGAAATTATATTAATGTAAGATTACAATAATGTAATATTACTGTGTAATATAACATTACGGCGAACCAAACGTCCCTGAAGGCATTGCTAAGTTAAGCTTCATTTTCGTGCAGTTTTACCAAACTGCAATGAGAAGCAAGTTTTGGCATGCAAATCTGTAATTCTTGAGATAAAAAATGGGACTCGTGTCTACTTTTCTTGGCACCGTAAACACGATAACGAAGCTAGTAATGGCTACCTGCTACTGATAGTCTGTAGCTGATTGGAAAGTAAATATGGATGCGGTTAAGCGTCTTAAGAATGACCCTTCATTACTCAAAAAAGAAAAAAAAGTGTAGCAAAATGAGTATCAGCACAATATATATATATATATATATATCTTCATATTCTTCAGTAATATAATCATCTTCAAATGTCCTTTTTGGACTACACCTTTTTGTCATCGACAATCATACAACCGATTGATGTGAGGAAACTATCACAACCCAAACTCTAGTTCCCACTAAGCCATTACTCCATTGTCTTTCTCAATTATTGTAGTCTAGATCTCCAACATTTTCAGCCCGCGCATATGACGGACAGCTGAAGCAATATTAAAAGCTAGTGGATGGACAAAATTAATTGCTAGAGGTAGGATGATTGAGATATTGTTTGAACTTTCTTCCTTGCGCTTTTCTTCATCTAACTTTCTCTCTTCACTTTTTCCCCACACAACAAGGTATAGTATAATCCTGCACATAAGAACAAAGAAAAAGAAATTCTAACAAACAATATTGACATGGATCCAGGGAGGTTACCTAGATTTTTTTTTTTTTTTTATATAAAAAAATATATATATTTACTGTCAAGTTACCTAACTTCGCCCGAGCCTTTAGTACGTAACTCTAAAAACGGAACTAATTACAGACACTCATTAGCATATATCAGCTGTATGCATCACATATTTCATGTGTTAAGCGTGGACATAAAAAATATGGATAATGTTTGTAAAAAATAATGAACACTGTGTAAGAAAATTTAGATAATAAAACTTTTGACAGGGAAAAGTTCAAGGGAAAAAAAAAATTATTATTAGTTTTTCTTTTATAGAGAAGATTTTAACCTATGGCGTCTACTTTATAAAAATTGTTTTTATCACCAGGTTAAGACTACCATTGATTTTTGGTGTAAACGGTTTCGAACCTAGATCTCTGTACCAGTTGATTAGCTGACTATAACATACTAGAATTCAATTAATTTGTAGCTAGAATGATGAGACATACCCTCCCAAATAGAATTCTTCACCTAAAGCAATGGCTTTTATTATAACAAGAAGCAAGATTTGTTGAGATAGATACATTGAAACAAACACCGGCCCTGCCTTGTCAATTACATATATTTGTGTTGCATATGTCATTGAAAAAGCCACAAATTCCGCAACCACCAATCTGCTCTATCATACCATCAGGCTTTACTCTGATAATGAAAAATCAAACTCTAAATTGTCATAGTAATGCGACAAGTACAATTTGTTTTACAACAAATTTTATATTTGATGAAATAGTGGTTGACTGTGAGTAATAAACATAACTGAGACTCATGGACTCATGCACTAACATCACTTCAGCAAATTATGAAATTTGTTGTAAAAAAAGTAATATCCATAAATTGTCATGATAGTCACGAAACATGCTAAGATTAAACCTATTATCAAAATACTGAAACATGTGCTTGGTTGATCAATAAGGCTATTGCCTATTAGGCTATACAAATGACAGATAATCATGATATCAGTTAGACTTACGAAACATATAAAAAATAGTAAGGAGTTAATAAGTGGAGTTAACTATCCTGACTTGGGAGTTTCTCTCAAAGACTGCTACTATTACCATATACTAAAGAATACTTAAGAAGTAATCATTTGGGAAGCACTGACATGGCAAAATTACCAACGTATTGGTATTGGGCATGTAGCCGATACGAATAGAAACGTGTCAAGTACGCACTCAAGAAAAAAAATCTTTTTTTTTTTTTTTTTCAATTCAGTTGTTCTATTTTTATGTTGAATGTTGTTTATTTGAACTATTTTATGGGGTGTCTAGTTTATTTGAACTATTTTGTTCGTACTTTAAACAATATTTTATTGCCTTTAAATTATTTTAGACGTATTTCCAAACATTTCATTATTGTTACATACTTTATGAATCCAAAATATTTCATGTGTTAAGCGTGGACATAAAAAAATATGGATAATGTTTGTAAAAAATAATGAACACTGTGTAAGAAAATTTAGATAATAAAACTTTTGACAGGGAAAAGTTCAAGGGGAAAAAAAAAAATTATTATTAGTTTTTCTTTTATAGAGAAGATTTTAACCTATGACGTCTACTTGATAATAATTGTTTTTATCACCAGGTTAAGACTACCATTGATTTTTGGTGTAAACGGTTTCGAACCTAGATCTCTGTACCAGTTGATTAACTAACTATAACATACTAAAATTCAATTAATTTGTAGCTAGAATGATGAGACATACCCTCCCAAGTAGAATTCTTCACCTAAAGCAATGGCTTTTATTATAACAAGAAGCAAGATTTGTTGAGATAGATACATTGAAACAAACACCGGCCCTGCCTTGTCAATTACATATATTTGTGTTGCATATGTCATTGAAAAAGCCACAAATTCCGCAACCACCAATCTGCTCTATCATACCATCAGGCTTTACTCTGATAATGAAAAATCAAACTCTAAATTGTCACAGTAATGCGACAGGTACAATTTGTTTTACAACAAATTTTATATTTGATGAAGTAGTGGTTGACTGTGAGTGATAAACATAACTGAGACTCATAGACTCATGCACTAACATCACTTCAGCAATTATGAAATTTGTTGTAAAAAAAGTAATATCCATAAATTGTCATGATAGTCACGAAACATGCTAAGATTGCACCTATTATCAAAATACTGAAACATGTGCTTGGTTGATCAATAAGGCTATTGCCTATTAGGCTATACAAATGACAGATAATCATGATATCAGTTAGACTTACGAAACATATAGAAAATAGTAAGGAGTTAATAAGTGGAGTTAACTATCCTGGCTTGGGAGTTTCTCTCAAAGACTGCTACTATTACCATATACTAAAGAATACTTAAGAAGTAATCATTTGGGAAGCACTGACATGGAAAAATTACGAACGTATTGGTGTTGGGCATGTAGCCGATATGAATAGAAATGTGTCAAGTACTCACTCAAGAAGAAAAAATCTTTTTTTTTTCAATTCAATTGTTCTATTTTTATGTTGAATGTTGTTTATTTGAACTATTTTATGGGGGGTCTAGTTTATTTGAACTATTTTGCTCGTACTTTAAACAATATTTTATTGCCTTTAAATTATTTTAGACATATTGCAAACATTTCATTATTGTTACATACTTTTTGAATCCAAAATAAACATAACTTATTCCAAATATAAAATATATATACCTAAAAATAAATATTAATTAATTGTTGTATCTTTGATGTATCGTATTCTAATTTTCAAGAAATACTATGTCATAGTACTACATATCATGTCGCACTATGTATCGTGTTGGTATCCATGCTACATAGGTAAGCATACGAGGCAATCGAGAGCCAAGTTGGTTATTTCTTTAAGAGTGGTTCTTGTAAGACAATCCAACTAGACTAACAAAGGCAATGACCAATAAGATGGATGCAACCTAAAGTCTAACTTGTCCCTAAGAAATATGATTGGTGCAACTATAAATTTGATCCAAATAGGGTTGGTCCCTTGTAAAGAGTAATCACAAGAGATCCAGCAATGGAAAAAACAAAAAAGAGAGTAGCAATGATCAGCAAACAGAATAAAAGACAGATATGGAGGAACATCCTCCACCCACACCAAGATACCTCTAATATGTCTTGCATGTCTAGTAAGGTTATTGTTAGGACATATGTGAATCATGTTAGGAACATATGTCAATATAGAATTGGCTAATCTTTTGACAAAACGTATTTTACTTGTAATTGGGTAGATCTAGAATGTGTTTAATACTTCAAGAAACAAGGTTTCAAGTTCAAGTGTTAAAACCATGCAAGTTTGTCCAAGAATCAAATGAAGAAGTGTCGGATTTTAAAGTTTGACAGCTAGTGTCTATCGAGTTTTAAAAGGCTATTTAAGCCTAACGCTCGACAGCTGCTCGATAGATAGGGTATCTATCGAGATTTATGAAAATCAGTTTTTCAGATCTGATTTCACTCCAATCTGT
Organism: Quercus variabilis; assembly: GCA_030445155.1. NCBI lineage: Eukaryota > Viridiplantae > Streptophyta > Magnoliopsida > Fagales > Fagaceae > Quercus > Quercus variabilis. Next base: position 32,040,110 of record CP129450.1, on the reverse strand, counting down.
GAATAGATGTTTAGGCTTTCTTTTCTCACAACCCTAAACATATATAAGGATTTTTTTAAGGGCCATCACAGATGATACACCTCAATGCAAAAGTTTTTCACAAGCACATTGTGAACCGAAGACATATGCCATAGTTCATCTTTCTCTTTAAGAAGTTGTTGTGTTTGTACACCTTAGGGTTTTGTAATCAAGGAGCTTCATGATCTTCATCGTGTAGATGAACTGAAGAACTTTGTAGCCAACATCCTTCTCAAGTTGATGGGTAAGCCGTGTACTAGGATCCGCGCATCAAATTGGTTAGTCACATACTGGGAGCCGTGCATTGAAATGAGAGATTATCACTACAGAACAAGTCCAATTGAGTTTTGGGGTAAAGGTTCAACTATAGGTTGGTATAGGTACTGTGATTCCTTTATTGTAACTGCTTGTTGTGATAATAGTGAATTCTCGGGAGTGGTGACCTTAAAATCACTTGGTAGGGTTTTTGCTATGTAGATTTTCCTCATTCGAAAACAAATCACCATGTCAATTTATTTTCCGCTACATTTTAACTTAGTTGGTGATTTGTTTGTGCTACCACACTTATTGCATGTTAATTGAATTAATTAATTAACTTGACTAATTAATTGGTTAATTCATCACAAGGAGTCAATACATTCTTAGTCTATCAAATGGTATTAGAGTAGGCACACTCTAATTATGTTTCAATCTTTGCTATGTGATACATTGACCCCTGTTGTCATGGTTGCAATTGGCTAGAAAAGATCTTTGTTTTCAAATACATCTTATTTTTCTAATCTCTACTTATTTTAGTGTATTAGAAAATGCAAGTCTAAAAGTTATTTGAATTCTATCATGATAATTATTGGAAAAGATCTCAGCTTGACAAAGAAGAAACTAGACTGTCTCAGAATGAAAATGTGCAAAGGAGTTTGTCTGAGAAGAGTGAAAGTTAAATGCTTTGTTCATAAAAGGCAGATGAGAGAAAACACCATTCCCACTAATCTGTCATCTAAGCACGAAGTGTGCTTCGTGATGAAGTCCGCATTTAAGGTTATGGACACGTGTTTGTGGTACCTTGACAGCGGTTGCTCAAGACACTTGATTGGAGACCGATCTATCTTTAAGGTTTTTGAGTCTAAGAAAGGTGGTAATGTCACTTTTGGTGATGGGAGCAAATCATAGATTAAAGGAAAGGAAATCATCTCTCTACCTGGACTACCAGACATTGCAAATGTTCTATATGTAGAAGGTCTAAGAGTGAACCTGTTAAGCATAAATCAGATATGTGATCAAGACTTTATGGTACTACTCTCAAAAGGGAAATGTCTTGTCATGGATAAGTCTGGAAAGAAATTTATAAGTGGTGTTTACACTTTAGACAATTGTTATGGTTTGTTTCCTAATGCTGATATTGTGTGCAATAGCATTCGTTTACCAAATGAAAATCTATAGCACCAAAGGATAGGACATGCTAGTTACAAATCTTTTAATTGTATCTAAGCATGAGTCAGTCTTGGGGATACCAAAGCTTAGTAAAGTGAACAATGTGGTGTGTGGACCATGTCAACTTGGAAAACAGGCGAAAGCTAAACATCTGGGCACTTAGACATCCACTACATCTAAACCATTAGAGCTACTGCATCTAGATCTCATAGGTCCAACCAGAAGCAAGTCTCTTGGTGGAAAGAGATACATCATAGTTGTGGTAGATGACTTTATTAGGTACACTTGGGTCATCCTCTTACGATCCAAGTCTGATGCTCCTGAGCACATTGAAGCCTTGTGTACAAGATTACAAAATGAGAAGTGCTTGAAGATTGATCTAAATCAAGGTGATCATAGTAAAGAATTTGAGAACTCATACATGGAGTCCTTTTGCACTAGATCAGGTATATCTTAAGAATTCTTTACTCCTATTACTCCTCAACAGAATGGTGCAGTAAAAAGAAAGAACAGGGTTATTCAAGAGATGGCTAGAGCCATATTGCACAACAAGGATGTGGCTAGAAACTTGTGGGGAGAAGCCATTAACACTACATGTCATACGGTTAACAGAATGTACTTTAGACCCGGTACCAAAAAGACTCCCTATGAGCTATGGAAGGGAAGGAAGCCAAATGTTAAGTATTTCAGAATTTTTGGAAGTACTTGTTTCATTCTTAAGTATAGAGAAAATGTGTGAAAATTTGACTCCTGAAGTAATGAAGGAATATTTTTGGTATACTCCTCTACAAGCAAGGCTTATCGAGTATACAACAAAATAACTAAGAAGGTAATGGAAACTGTGAATGTTGTTATTGATTAATCTTTAGAGTCCAATTCTAAGAAATTTAGTAAGAAATTCTTCCTCCAGAGCCCAAGGACATTCAAGAAATTGTTGATCAAAAGTCTGAACCTCCAAGTACTCCCGGCCCTCCAATTGTTGTAGAAGGTTCAGCAGACATACCTACTTCACCTGATTCTGAATCCCATGAAGAGAAAGGATCTTCCTCAATGATCAAATTGAATCATCTTCCTGAAGTTATTGTGGGAAACATGAATGAACTTACACTAAGGAAGCATACAGTTGATAAATGTGTTGCTAACTTTGTGTCTTATCTTGTTATTTGTCGCAGCTTGAACCCACTAAAGTTGAGGAAGCTCTTTAAGATGAAAGCTAAAATGAAGCTATGCACAATGAACTGCTTCAGTTTCAAAGGAATGATGTCTAGTCTTTAGTACCTAGATCGGAGGATAAGCACATCATTGGCACAAAGTGGATATTCTGCAATAAGACGAATGAGGAGGGTAATATGATCTGCAACAAAGCTCGTCTTGTAGCTCAAGAATACTCTCAAATGGAAGGAGTAAACTATGATGAGACATTTGCTACAGTAGCCTATATGGAGTCCATCAGAATTCTCCTAACCTTGGCATGTCACTTGAAGTTCAAGCTTTATCAAATGTACGTAAAGACTGCTTTCTTGAATGGGTTCCTTAAGGAAGATGTTTATGTGGCTCAACCAAAAGGATTCATTGATCCACACTTTCCGGATCATGTGTTGTACCTCAAGAAGGCACTTTATGTTTAAAGCAAGCCCTCAGAGCTTGGTATGATCGGCTCACACAATACTTGGTGACACATGAGTTCATAAGAGGAAAAGTTGATCAAACTCTCTTCATAAAAAGGGAAGATAGCGAGTTGATAGTTGTTCAAGTCTATGTTGATGATTTCATCTTTGGGTCGACTAAGGATGAACTTGCTCATAATTTCTCAAAACTCATGCAGGCCAAGTTCGAGATGAGCATGATTGGAGAGTTGACTCACTTCCTTGGTTTGCAGATCCATCAACAAGAGTTAGGTATATTTTTATCTCAATCTAAATATGCTAAAAATCTTGTGAAAAAGTTTGGTTTGGAATCTTCTAGTTCTGTTAGAACCTCTATGAGCCCAAATGTTAAACTCACTGTTGATTTGTTGGGTAAATGTGTTGATTCATATCTTTATAAAAGTGTGATAGGTAGTCTTCTTTACCTTATTGCTAGTAGACCTAACAGTAGTTACAGTGTGGGAGTGTGTGCTAGATATCAGGCTAATCCCTAAGAGTCTCATATGATTATTTTGAAAAGAATCATAAAGTATGTCAAAACCACTACCGACTTTGGTGTGTGGTAAAACAAGGACACAAATGATGTCTTAACTAAGTATTTTGACACTGATTGGGTTAGGAATGCTGATGATAAAAAGAGTATATCGGGGGGTTGTTTTTACGTGTATCAGGCTAATCCCTAAGAGTCTTATATGATTACTTTGAAAAGAATCATAAAGTATGTCAAAACCACTATCGACTTTGGTATGTGGTACAACAAGGACACAAATGATGTCTTAACTAGGTATTTTGACACTGATTAGATTAGGAATGTTGATGATAAAAAGAGTACATCGGGGGGTTGTTTTTACGTGGGTAATAATCTTATCTCTTGGATGAGCAAAAAGTAGAACTCCATCTCATTATCCACTGCAAAGGCTGAGTACATCGTTGTCTGTAGTTGTTGCACCCAACTTCTATGGATCCAAAAACTTCTCCTTGATTATGGTATTCGTCAAGAACATCTTACCATCTACTGTGACAATACTAGTGCCATCAACATCTCTAAGAATCCGGTGCAACATTCTCAAACTAAACACATAGAGATTTGACATCACTTCATTCGGGAGCTTGTCGAAGATGATACTCTTACTCTTGAGTTCATTCACACTGATGACTAGAAAGATGATTTGTTCACCAAACCTCTTGATAGCAAACAGTTTGATTTCCTTCGCCAAAACATTGGTGTTATCTCCATGGATTGATCTTTTTTTTCTCCTCTTCCTTCCTCATGCATTTGCATCTAGTTTTATGATTTGCTTTGTTTAACATGTTTTTGTTTGTTTATTTTCAATTTTTCTTTATTTTGTTTTTCATAAAAATAAATAAAAAAATTGAAAAATTAGAAAAATACAAAAACAGTGTGTGTTTATGTTCATTGGTACTTGAATATCTTGGATGGTCATTGAAATAATGTTTTCTAAATTTTGTATCTTTTTTAGCTTAGACGAGCATCTTTATGTATAACTAAGCAAGTGAGCTTTATGGCTCATGTTTGTAATGAATAAGATTAAGTAATCTCTTGTATTTAACACTCGTATCACTCTTTTTGATGGAAATGACTAGAAAATCCTAAGAGAAAGGCATAAATAACCATCTTACCATTGTTGCCATCCAATTATGAAATAACATATGTATGCTTCAGCATAGCAAAAGTGTAATGTCAAAAGCTTAACATCATTGGGTATTTCTTTTCTTTCTCTTATATGCCCATGCATGGTTTGCTTAAAAGAAAAATATGCAAAGAAAAATAAAAGCAATAAGAATCAAAATGTTTTATATATGATTGTAAGCGTATCTTCTAAGAGATGTGGGAGTTATAAGATGTACCTCGAAAGTGATAGTCCCCATCAAACAGTTAAGATTGTGTGTGATTTAAAGTGATTTTCTCATATCTCATATTGTCATAACATGTAAACACTTATATAATCTTGTAATGTTTTTCACAACAACACACAATATTCTTTGCTACTCTTGATACATGTGTAAGTATAATGAGATTTGGCCACCACAAGGAATATATGTGTTAATGTATGCTCACTAAACTGTCTTAACTTGTTTTTGGAAGATAAAATTGGTTAGACTTGTTTAGTGTGTGTGTGTGTATGTATTTTGGATCTAAATGTTTGACATTTTTGTTGATGAGAGTTGTTTTTGAGAGCTTAAAATGTTGTTTGGATCTTTGCTTAAGTAGCATGTTTGATTGCATTCATGTCTGTGTTTTTCTCCTCTTTGAAAAATTGTTTTTAAGCAATCTTGATAGCTTCTCGATATCTCTCGACAGCTAGGCTATCTATCGAGCCTCTTGAGCTTCTGTTCTCGATAGCTGTTATCACAATCTCAGTCCATCGAGATTCTTGAGATTCAATCTCGATAACTTCTGTAAGCGTCTCAATCCATCGAGGAAGTTTCTGTATGCTCGATAGATGCTCGATAGCTTCTTGATCCATCAAAGTATTTGCTGTGGACACCTCTTGATAGCTACTCGATAGCTATTTCTCGCTTTTTAATTCTCAACAACTCTCGATCCATCGAGAAATTGGGATTTATACATATAGGGTCCACGCGACATTTCTCTCATTTCTCCCCAATCTCTCTCGATAGTTTTCATCTTCTCACCTTCCCAAACCTTTCTCTCTCACTCCAAACCTTAAGCCCAGAAGTTTTTTTGGTCTAAAGATCACTTCCTTTCTCTGGTATGATTCTTTTTCACTCCTTTCTCATGCATTTCATCTTTTGTGACCTAACTTTTGGGGCTTGTTGAAAAATTTGGGGTTTTTCAAGTTTAATGAGGTTTTTACAAAATTTTTAGGATGGATTTTTGGTTAAATGATTTCAAATCATCATGCATTGCATCACATGTGCATTTTAACTATGATTCATGCATTTTAGATGTGTGATTATTATGCTGAATTGTTGTATGCTGTAAGGTTTGGATTGGACTGAGCCCATGATATTTTTACTATTGCATGTATTGCATGTCACTTGTTCATGCATTTTTCATGCATACGTACCAATTTTGTTTCTATCATATTGATACTAAATTGTTTTGGTGCTTTTCTGCGTCTCTCTCTCTCTCTCTCTCTCTCTCTCTCTCTCTCTCTCTCTCTCTCTCTCTCTCTCTCTCGTGTTAGTCTGCTCTATGGCACCCAAATGCAATCTACTTAGTCCTGAAACCTTCTTCATTCCTAGGCATTTTCTTCCTCTTCCCCTTTTGATCCTACTCCTTCTCACATCAGGTTCCATGATGATAAAGCCCATAAGGACTTTTCGAAGAACTTCTCACAACGAGGCATTCATTGAAAACGCCAAGTCATTCTATCAGATTTTTCTGATACTGACCTTCCCACCATCATCTACAGTTGGGGTTCGGAGTCACTATATGGCGTCTCGGTCACTTGTCCCTCTGTGATCATACAAGAGTTTTACTCCAATATGCACGGAATTGATATTTCAGTACCTCATTTTGTCACTCGCATTCGAGGTACGCACATCGTAGTCACTCTAGATATTGTATCTGAGGTACTACCTTTTCTGAGGACTATGTCCAAAGACGAACTCTCGTCTCTTTCTGTGAGACACCTTCATCTTGGGGTGACCGTCAAAACACTCCTTGCTCAAGCTTTACAAAAGGTCCAAGGTTTCTTAACATGGTAATGACATTCGTTCTCCATCCTCTGTCTCGTTATAACTCTATCACAGAGCCTCGTGCTCGATTTTTGTTGTCCCTCCTTAAGAGGCTTACCATTGATTTTCCCTCTCATTTCATTCTATCCCTTATAGATGTCAGTAGAGCTACGGCGACCTATGATAAGCTCATTTTTCCTTCAGCTATTACGTGGATTCTTTGCCATTTTTCTATCTCCTATCTAGAGTCTACACACTTTTCGGTTATGTGTGCAATAGACGCTACTACCGTTAGACAGAGCGAGGCCCAGCTTCAACCGAAACGGCCACGGACAGAGACAGCGACTCCTCCGGCTTCTTCTGCACCTTCCACATCTGCACCTTCTTCATCGGTGGGTGGTGTGACCCTCGAGGCTATCATGGCACAGTTGCAGTGCATGGATGCTCGCCTTGACACACTCAGTGATGAGTTATGTTAGGTGAACACCCGTGTCGACCATATTGCTCGACGGCAAGCTCGCCTTGGTGGCTTCGTATAGTCTCCCTCTCTTTCTCTAGAGGCATCTAAGGACGAGAATGATGATGGTGACTCCGACGACGATGATGATAATGAGGATGAGGATGCTAGCTTGCCCAATGACGATGAGATGACTACTTGATTTACTTACCCTTTGTCATTTGTGGCAAAAAGGGGAAGTAGTTTTGGGATATGAGAGTAGTCATATGCATAGGGGGAGAGTTAGCATTAGGAGATTTTGTTAGGGGGAGTATTTTTCTTTTTGAGGGATGTAGTGAAGACTTATGTATTTTTCTTTTCTTCTTTTATAGATACATTGTTCTTACTTTGTGATAGCAAACCTTGTACTTATGATGTTATATATATATATATATATGATGAGGTTGTTATTGCAATTCTTTTAGCTATCTTTACATGTGTAGTTTCTTTTCTCTCTTTATGTACATACTTTTTATTCTTCTATGCAATCTTTTATTTCTGTTTCATACTAAGATGCCATGATGAGTTTTGTTTAAAATGTTTCACAAATACAAGTTGTCAAAGTCTTTTTGCCATGAGCTCTCTTCTTGCAAAGTTTTTCAAAAGTTTATGTTATGATAGATTTTAGGCGAAAACCACATTTTCATCCCAACATTTTCAGGCAATTCCCACTTTGGTTCGTAAATTTTATTTTCACCACTTTTGGTTCCTAAAATAAAATTTAAAAAAAAAATGCAATCTTGTTTTTGTCCCTATCATCATCTCACGAACGGAAATAGTCTACGTTGCAAACGAAGTGCATCACTGGCACACTAAATACTGACGTCAGCATTAAAATAATAAATAAAAATGCCACCTCAGAAAATTAAAAATCAAATAATGAAATAATTTTTTTCAAAACCTTAATAAAAAGAAAAGAATTTTTTTTTTTTTTTGAAGAACATGAAGAACTAGAACATGTGTTCTTTGCGGTCAATCATCCAACCTTGCCTAGAAAATTAAAGAATCAAAATTTTTTTCTCTTTTCTTACAATTCCTTAGCAACCAAACCCATAAAATCACTCAGATTTACCAAACACAACAACATGCCCATAGATTTACAAAACACAAAGACATTCAACAATTACTCAGTCGATTCTTTCACATTCTCATTACAAACACAAAGACCTTCAAAGATTCAAATCACAAAGACCTTCAACAAATACAAAGACCTTACACACCTTCATCCAAATTTTCAAACCCAACAAAGCAAACCCAAATGAAAACCAAATAGCAAAAACCCATTCCAATCTTGTAGAATGAAGAGACGGAGAGACTGAGATGTTATTGGGTTTGGCTTTGTGTTCGTGGCGGCTATCTTGGCAGCGGTGCTCATGAGGGAGAGACCGAATCTCTTTATTTAGATCAAAGAGACAGAACCAATCTCAACATCTCTCTAGTCTTGCATTGCACCATCGCCAACAACTGATCTCAACATCTCTCTCCAATCCAGATTAAACCGATCTCAGCCTCTCTCTATGTCTAACCCAAATTAAACCAAAATCCAAAAACCTTAGAGAGAAAAAGTTTTAGTCAACAAAGAGATACCAAAACCAATCTCAGCTTTGAGGGAATTAGTTTTGGTTAGGGTTAATTTGGCCGCAATTCGAGGTTTTGATTTTTTTTTTTTTTTTTTTTTTTTTTTTTTTTTGTGTAGACAGAGTGGTTTGTGAGGTTTTGAATTTCTTTTTGTGTATTTAGGTTAGACGAAGTGATTTATGAGGTTTAGAGCTAGTAATGTTTTTTGTTTTTTGTTTTTTTTTTTTTTTTTTTGGTGAGGGTTTGGGAATATCTTATTTAACTTCTTAATGAAAATATTTTGCTGAAAATGTGCTAAATTATACTTGTACATTAAAAAAGTGAATTTTAAATTTTGATGCTAACAGACTTACCTTTCAAGCCATTTTATGGCTAGCTCTGCTAGCCTTGGATTTCATGTAGAGTGATTTTACAAATTACAAGGTTGAGACTTGAGAGAATTTTGGAACGCTATACTTGCCCATCATCCCATACTAATGAGGTTGGATGTGCCGCTTTGATGTAGAATAGACAGCATAGGCATTCCTGAAGCAACAAGTAAGGGCGCCAAAAGTCACGATGCAATAAGATCAAAGGGGGTGCTAGTAAAAGCCATTGGAGCAACAATGTTAGAATTGCATGAAATTTGGCAAGTTGAAGGGAAATAACATTTTGATCTAGACTCAAGATGCTTGCCTTGAGCATCGCCTAAATTTGGGAAAATTCTTTCGTTAAGACCCCGAAAACAGTGTTTTTGCTTTTTTTAGTAATATTTGTTTTTCCTTAATAATTTTTAGTTTAAAAGTCGGAATAAGGTCCCATCTGTTTTGAGATGTCTCTTAGAGACAGTATTTCAATTTCCTTAATTATCTAAATTTTGCTGTTTTTGGCAAAAATTACTATTTTGCCACCTAATTACGTGATTAGCATGAATTAGGGTTTTTGGGCGTTTTCCTAGCTGCCATAGGATTTCTTTTTACTATTTAAATATATTGTAGCCTCAAGGGTAGTTCAATTTTTCATATTTAAAAAAAAAAAAAAAATACAAACTTTGTCTATGTATCTCTGGTGGATTCCAAAACCCTATCATCTTGTAATTCAAGGGACCCTCATGAATTTGAGGTTTTCATTTAAAAGCTAACGTGTTTATTTTTTATTTTTTATTTTTTTTTCATTCAGAAAAAAAAAAAAAAAAACATGTTTGTTTTCTTGTGGCTTCCATGACATCACGCTTAGCCCATTGGCTCCAGTATATAAATATTTTATTAGAGTAACTTTGAAGTTGTTGTTAGGTTCTAAGGTCTTAGGATTTTATGTATTTAGAACTCTAATTTGTAATGTTGGCAAACCATGATCAAAACATTGTATTTAGTCTTGTTTAGAATTGCTCAAAGTTGGTTTAATATTGTAAAGTTGGAATCGAGTGGCTGCAGAAGCACTTGGGACTTTCGGCCTGGCTCGATCAATCGAAGAATAGACTCGATCGATCGAAAATCGCACAGGTTGAATTTTCTGCAGATTTTCCAACTCAGCCCTACTTCATTAAACGTTTAGGGTTTTGTGTTTTTACCCTAGGTATATAAACTAAACCCTAGCCACGTTTTTGTAGGTTGTCCATATTGCTTTGTTGCTCATACATTGCTGTTTTGTGTGAATCTCGTGTGAGATCTTTGAGGAGACTTCCTTTACACAAAACTTAGGGTTTTCAAGATAGAGATGATTTCAACATCTTGAAGATCATTATTGTTGCAACCATTGGAACTTAAAAGAAAAGCAAGCGGGGAGCTTGTAGCTGATTGAAGAATTCAAGAAAGAAGTAGTCCGTGGATTCAGAGTCTGCGCGTGGTCGTGTCAGGAAGTTTTACTGGTGGGTAGCATTAGGAAGTCGAGCGGGGTGCTTGTAGTCCTTCTGTAAGAACTTCAATTCTTTCATAGTGAATTCTGTTATGCCTTGAGGATCGGTGGGTCAAATCCTCCCCAGGTTTTTACCGAGTGGTTTCCTGGGTGATCATATCTTGTGTTATTTATTATTCCGCTGCTTTATATCTTGATATGATTATTTGATTGCTTTAACCTAGAATTGCATAATTTGACTAAGTAACAACTTGGCTAATTAATTTAGGCTACACAATCTGTGTGTTTAAGGGGTCTAAATTTTCAACAAGTGGTATCAGAGCGTGGTAGCTCTTTTTGATTGAGATTTCTATCTCTGAGCTAATCCTTGACCCCAGTTGTCATGGAGCATGGACACTCTTTGTTTGTTCCTCCTCACTTTGATGGGAACAACTATGCTTATTGAAAAGTAAGGATGAAAGCATTCCTGAAATCCATTGATGAAAGGGTTTGGAATTCTGTTGAATATGGATGGGAGAAGCCCACTACTCCTGTGAGTGAGTGGCAAACTTCTGAAAAAGAACCAGCAGGCTTCAATAGTAAAGTTATGAATGTCATCTTCAATGCTGTTTCTATGGAGGAATTTAAGAGGATCTCTAATGTTAAGGTTGCTCATATTGCTTGGAAAATCCTCCAAACTGTGCATGAAGGCACAAAGGTAGTTAAGATTAATAAATTGCAACAATTGACTTCTAGGTTTGAGAGTATTAGGATGTCTGATGATGAATCCTTTGATGAATTTTATGCCAAACTGAATGATATTGTCAATTCTGCTTTTAATTTGGGTGAAATTTATGATCAACCTAAAATTGTTAGGAAGATTCTTAGATCTTTAACTGAAAATTTTAGACCCAAAGTGACTGCCATTACTGAAAGCAAGGATGTGGACTCCATCCCTGTAGATGAACTTGTAGGATCTCTCCAATCCTATGAGTCTGACCTACCTAAAGTTAACAAATCCAAATCAATGGCTCTTAAGTCAGTTGATGATGTTGATGGTGGTGGATTTGATGATGAGCTCTCTGCTACAGAGATTGCCTATCTTGCCAAAAACTTTAAGAATTTTCTTAGGAATACAAATAGAAAGGCAAGAGGTACCAACACTGTTGAACCTAGAAATTTTAGGAAGAATGATCCCACTAAGGTAAATAATTTTGAAAAACCAAATGATAGAGTTGGTCAATCTTCAAATAATTTTTTGGGTCCTCAGCGTTTTGGCTATCAAGGGTATGGTCATATGAAATCTGAATGTCCTACATTCTTGAAGACTAAGGGTAAAGCTATGGCTGTAACCCTTAGTGATAATGAGGTTTCTGATGATGAGTCCGGGTGTGACGAGGATGGAAACTTCATTGCTTTCACAGCTACTGCTATGGTCAGTGAAAGCGTATCTGCTGAAGAGAACTCCTCTGATGGGGAACTCTCTGAAGATGCAAATCTTCAAGAGGCCTATAACAAACTTTGCAAAATTGCTGCAAAGGATGCTATGAAAGTTGATCTTGGCCTAAAGAAAATTGACTCTCTGGAGCTTGAAAAGAAAAATTTGCTTGTTAAACTGTTTGATGCTAATGAGCTTCTGAATAATGTTAAATCTAAGAACATGCTTTTCTTGATAAAGTTAGAACTTTAGAACATGATTTATCTATTGCTAGATCTGCTAGTTCTAAACTTGATCACATGTTGAATGTTCAAAAGTATCCTGCGGATAAATCTGGTTTGGGATATGTTGAAAGCATCTTTGGCTCTACTCCACATTCCACAAATTTTGTTCCTGCTTCTTCTTCTGAACCTTCTGCGAGTGAGGTTGTGAGTGAAACTGTCAAACCACCTGTGAGTGAGGTAGTTAATCCTGTAGAAGTTTCACCACCTAAGAAGATTAGGGTAGACTTAAGAGAATCTAAACCTAAGGAGCCTACCAAATCTAAGGACAAGATGCATGGTAAACCTGCTTGGGTTTGTCATTATTGTGGTAAGTCTGGACATATTTGTCCTAATTGTTACAAGCGTCAAGCTGATAAGAGAGCAACTAAACCAAAAGTGTCTGTGCCTCAAGCACAAGACCCTATGGCACTAATTGGTGAATTGGTAAAGGTGTTAAACCTTTATTCCAATCCTGGAGTTGGGAATCACTCGAATGTGAATATGAACTCCAATGCTCGTGGTGCATCCAAAAGGTCTTGGATGCAAAAAACTCAAACTAACTGAGTCTTTCTGACATGGTCCTTGTGCTTAATTGCCTTTTTCTTTGGTGACCATTGTTCTTTGTTTCTTTTGTCTTTTTGTTGTTTTTGTTCTAGGACTTGCATTGCATTACATTCATGCATTTCATTCTAGGACGTATATGTTTTCTCTTTTAATTAAAAAAAAAAAAAAAAAGGAAGGAGAAAGCAAATATTATGTTGTCACTATTTGTCTTGATTTTTGAAAAACAAGGTTGGTCTATCTTGTGACACATATCATGGTCTGTGTACCTTGTTTAACTTTGATGAGCTTTTTCATTGCACTTGACTAGATGAAACTTTGTAGTGCATGTTGTGTGGGAAAGATGTGTATGGTTTTTAATCTCCTTATCTTAATCATGAAGTCATATGTTATTTAACTGTCGGACTTGATTCTTTTGAGAAAGGCATAAATAACCATCTCACCACTGTTCAATAGCCAATCATGAATACCTTAGTGCATATCATAAGATTCTGTGCTCGAGAAAGTGTAGTACATGCACAAAAAGAACGTAAGGTGTAGTCTCAAATTAAATTAAAACTGGTGTGTACTATTAGGCTTGATGCCAATTCACTTAATTCAAACCGGTGTGTACTATTAGGCTGAATGTCATCTCATACAAATAAGAGGCAAAAATGCAAGAAACTTACATGATTGCAAGCTTTTGTTCTAGGAGATGTGGGAGTTATAGGATGTAACTCTTTAGGTGAGAGTCTCTTTTAAATTCTATGTGATGAATTGTGTAGACTTTGTGTTTGATTGCCATTCACATATCACCTCACATGTATCTCAAGTTTTTGCTAGTATCACACACTACACAAGTTACTCTTTGTTAAACACTGTACATACGAGTGTGTGTGTTTATGGTCTGACCAACCAAGTTTGAAAATATCTTGAGATTTGTGCACAACATTTTTGTTGCTTGAGAAAATTCAAATGGGAGAATGATTGAAACGTGTTTTTGACATAATTTGGGTTTAAAAAATTTGGGTTTTTGAAAAAGCATTCCATCTCATACTCATGCATTTTGTTTTTACAATTTAATACTTTGAGGAGTTGTTTTAAAAATTTTGGTTTGTGTCTTTCAAAACTGGATTTTTTCTCAAAATTTAGTGAGCCTCTGCCCATTTCGATCGATCCAGCCTGTTTTTCGATCGATCGAAAAAGTGCTCTCGTTTGTTCTAAAATGACTGATTCATTCGATCGATCGAATGTATTTTTCGATCGATCGAATATCGTGAAAAAGGTTTTTAAAATGCTCTTTTCTGACTTTTTCAAAGTTACTATTCAAAACTTTTTCAAACTTTTTTCTCTCTCTCCGAGTTGGCTGGCTCCACATCCAGAATTTTTGTCGTTTTGCTCCGTTGTTTTTGCAAAATCTCTCACTCCTCAAGCCGGTAAGACTCTTTTGCCCTTCCTTTTGTTTATTTTTCATCATTTCATGCATAAATTCATGCATTTAAGGGGCGATTTTCGCACTTTGCTATTTTGGGTTTTTCATTTGATTCAAGCCATGTTTTATGCAATTGATCATTGGGTTTTTGTGGGGACACATCATAAATATGATTCTTGGTGGTTAATTTGATCAATTTTGAGTTTGGTGAAAAATTGAAAATTCTAGGGTTTCTATTTGATCCGAATTGGGGATTTTGTTAAATTTAGTAGAATTTGATGAAATTGGCTTGTTGTTTTGATGAAATTAAGCATTATAATCTATGTGTTGTGTTTTATAATGCTCAATTCATCATTTTGTTTTAAAAATTTCCAGTTGATGTTAAATTTTTGGGGTTTTTGTTAAGAAAATTCTCTGCTCAAGCCAATTTTGTCAATTTAATCTCAATTGAACTTAATTGCTCACTGTATTAGTACATGCATCATGGCATTGTATCTGCTCATGCATCATATAGATTTTAATTCTATTTTTTTTTTTGTGCTAACTTGCAGTCTGCCTTTGGTTTTGTTTTTCTTCTATTTTCTTTTGGTTTTCTCTTTGTGTCTCTGTCCTTTCCTTAGCATCATGCCTAGGAAAACTAGAGCTCGTAGGTCCCTTCCCTCTTCCTCTCCATCCCCTCCCTCCTTTGACCGTGAGAGGTTTCCGAGTGAGAAAAACTAAGATCTTTTTGAGAAGCTTAACCTTAAGAGGAAGATTTGGGCTGAGCGTTCTGTTGTGTTAGATGAGCTAGATCTTGCCATTAGGGCTAACTTTGAGCGTCGGGGCTGGTTACCTTTGTTAGACATTTCTGATTCTCCTCCACCGTCTGCCTTGATTAGAGAGTTCTATTCGAACATCTCTATCCACATCTATGATTCCAACACTTTGGTAAAGAGTTGGATACGAGGTGTTGGGTACACCATTACTCCTCAGGTAGTGGCTGCTACTCTAAGGGTACCGTTGGTTAGGGATCCTGTCTATCCTTATGCTGAGTCTCCCGAGCTGAGCGATGTTTTGTCTTTCATCACTGGTACTTCTGTCCAGTGGGGTTCTGATCCTAGGATCACTTCTGCTGAGCTCTCCAGGTTACATTATCTTTTCTTTAGGATAGCCTGTCATTCTATCTGGCCTATTTCTCATGTGCACACCATTCCTCTTGAGAGGTGTGTATTTTTGTACGCTCTTGTTACTGATGCTCCTATCAGTTTTCCCCATCATTTTCTTCGTTCTTTGAACGAGGTTTATAGGAGTTCATCTTCTTCACATGCCCTTGTTCATCCTATTTTCATTCATAGGATTCTTCTCCATCTTGATCTTAGTGGCTTTCCTTCCTCTGAGCCTGTTCATGTGATTGCTCCTATCAGTGCGTCTTTTCTTAGACAGAGGGCCGCTCATCTTCGAGCTGGTTCTAAACACCCTAGGTCTGAGCCCTCTAGTAGCGTACCTCCTCCTCCTTCTTCTTCTGCAGGTCTTGCTGGTGAGGATATTCCTGATCCAGTTGGTGCTGATACTGCTGCTGCTGATGTTCCTCCACCTCTTTCGGCCGACTTTGATATTCGTCGTACTTTGGAGACTGTCATGACTGTTCAGCAGGCTCATGGTCAGATTTTGGTGGACTTGCTGGATGAGATTCGTGCTCTCCGAGTTGATTTAGCACGTCTTCATTCTCCCTCACCACCTCATTTTGATGGCGACTCATGATTGCTCTTTGGCATTCCGTCACAAAAAGGGGGAGTGGAGTTTTGACTTGTAGGGGGTTTTTGTAGTTAGGGGGAGACTTTTGTTGTTAGGGGGAGATATTGTCTTAGATTGTATCTAGGTGCTTCACTATGTATATCATTTTTGGGGATATTCATGTTAGGGGGAGTAACATTGATTGATATACATTTATTTTTTATTGATTCTTGTTGATTTATGATTCACTGCGTATTGATTTATATTTATGACTTGATCATTCTTATATGTCTTTATTTTGTGTTGTGTGAATCTTACAAGAATGTTATACCTATTGTTTTTACTCTTTTCTGTCACACATGCGTTTATGCGTTTGTTGAGTATTTCAGGAATATACAGGTTGATTCAACTAAGCTGCTGTCTACACTTGCAACTGATGGATAGTAGTTAGGCTGAATTTGATTTTATGAGCATTACCTTTGTAAAGGGCTTTTTATTTGTAAAACTTTGAGCTGTTAATTAGGGTTTTGTCACGGATTGCCAAAGGGGGAGTTTGTTAGGTTCTAAGGTCTTAGGATTTTATGTATTTATAACTCTAATTTGTAATGTTGGCAAACCATGATCAAAACATTGTATTTAGTCTTGTTTAGAATTGCTCAAAGTTGGTTTAATATTGTAAAGTTGGAATCGAGTGGCTGCAGAAGTACTTGGGACTTTCGGCCTGGCTCGATCGATCGAAGAATAGACTCGATCGATCGAAAATTGCACAAGTTGAATTTTCTGCAGATTTTCCAACTCAGCCCTACTTCATTAAACGTTTAGGGTTTTATGTTTTTACCCTAGGTATATAAACTAAACCCTAGCCACGTTTTTGTAGGTTGTCCATATTGCTTTGTTGCTCATACATTACTGTTTTGTGTGAATCTCGTGTGAGATCTTTGAGGAGACTTCCTTTACACAAAACTTAGGGTTTTCAAGGTAGAGATGATTTCAACATCTTGAAGATCATTATTGTTGCAACCATTGGAACTTAAAAGAAAAGCAAGCGGGGAGCTTGTAGCTGATTGAAGAATTCAAGAAAGAAGTAGTCCGTGGATTCGGAGCCTGCGCGTGGTCGTGTCAGGAAGTTTTACTGGTGGGTAGCATTAGGAAGTCGAGCGGGGAGCTTGTAGTCCTTCTGTAAGAACTTCAATTCTTTCATAGTGAATTCTGTTATGCCTTGAGGATCGGTGGGTCAAATCCTCCCCAGGTTTTTACCGAGTGGTTTCCTGGGTGATCATATCTTGTGTTATTTATTATTCCGCTGCTTTATATCTTGATATGATTATTTGATTGCTTTAACCTAGAATTGCATAATTTGACTAAGTAACAACTTGGCTAACTAATTTAGGCTACGCAATCTGTGTGTTTAAGGGGTCTAAATTTCCAACAGTTGTCTTTGATGGCAAACTTTGAAAGTGCCAAATATGAAATATCAACCAGAAAGCAATATCACACTGCAGATAGTAAGGATCTAATTTCTTTAAACATAAATATGCTTCAACTTAAATAAAAAATAAAAAATAAAAAACTATATGATTATTTGTGCTTTGGTTCCACACTTCTATTGATATTAATAAAACAACCTGATGAATGAATCTTCTAGACGACAAGAACATTAGTTGCTCCAAAATTGTTAATAAAAAAGTCTAACTAAAGCAATTTAGAAAATATGAGAGAGAGAGAGAGAGAGAGAGAGAGAGAGAGAGAGAGAGAATCTTATTTTGGCATTAGTAACAGAGATTGTTGCAGTAATCCTGTCAATATCTTTAGGATCATAATATTTTTCTTCACTACTAACATGATTTATTGCTCGAATCACAACATATCATACCAACAATTATGAAAGGTGTTATATCCCTAATATTAGTCTAATCATATTAGCCTCAGCAATTGCTACAGCCACCTTATCCTGGGTCAAGCTAATCTAAATTTTTAAGTAAGTGTCCTCATTCAAACTGATCAAAATTTTTAATCAAGTGTCCAAAGTGAAAATTGAACTGTCTTATTTCAAACAGACTTATTTCTTCAAGTGCCACCAACTCAGTGTCATAGCTTCCAACTCTTCCTCTGTCTCCTTGTTGACCTGAACAATTTTATTATTGGCCTCCTTCAACGTCAAAGTTTGCCTTATGACTTGCTTCCATAAAGATCGCAACCTATGATTGAGCCAATCAACTTCCATGCTCAGCTGCTCACTATCCATAAAATTATAAATATTGACATCATTGCGTAAAAGCTTAATATAGATGGTTAATAAAGAACTTAATTTTACACTCATCCATCCTAAAGAAACTTTTCTTTTTCAACTGTGAATAGCTCTTACACTTGAGCAAAAACAAATATAACAAAATACATATAGAGAGAGTATGAGCAAAATTGTGGCTAAATGGGCTAAAGCTGGTTCTCATGTAAATCAATCTAACAGAAGGAATTTCAAATTGCTGTTATTTAAGTCTTTAATTTCTTTAAACATTGAAAAGAAGGAATTTCTAACTGAAGATTAAATATGATTCAAAAAAAAAGGAAAAGAAAGAAAGAAAGAAAAAAAGCTATATGATTATTTGTGTTGTGGTTCTACACTCCTACTGATATAAAACAACTTGATCAATGAATCTTCAACACAAGAGCAGTAGTTGCTCCAAAGATGTTGATACAAAAGTATAACAAAAGCAATTGAGAGAGAGAGATCCACCAAAGACCGCCAGAAAAAGCATCTTACATTGGCCTTGGCAACAAAGACTGTGGCGTTAATCCTATCAATATCCTTAGGGGCATGATATTTTTCAAAAAGGCTAACATAATTTGTTGCTCAAATCACAACATGTCATCTTAGCAATTATGAACAATGTTATGTCCTTAACATTACTTTAATCATATTAGCCTCAACATATGCTATAGCCAACTTATCCTTGGTCAAACTGATCTAAATTGTTAAGTATCCTCTATTGGGAAATTTAGATCCCAGTTGATAGAATTAATAAGTTTTAAACCCAAGTTGTTAATTAGATTTATTATGAATAAAACTTGTTAAAACAAACAAACATCAATATCATGTCAAATTCAGGCAACGGAAAAATAAATAAGATAAGATATGATGATCCAGGAAAACCAATGAAACAAACTAGTTTCACAATAAAAAATCTAGGGGGAAACCTTCCCAAAAAGCAATCCACTAGAGTAAAAAGAAGTTTCAAATCTAGTACAAAAACTTTGTCCCTAAATTCTACAATCCCTGTAGATGAACTCACAGCAGAAACCTTCTACTACTTCAGAACTTCTAAACTCTTCAATATATGAACGACACCCTTTGATGCACGGATCCCAGTATGCGACTTCAATCACCAACTAGAAGAAGAAGAATGTTGGCTGCAAAGTTCTTCACTTCATCAACAATGAAGATCAAGAAGCACTTGGTTACAAAACCGTAAGATGCAAAGATGCAGTAGCTTCTTTCAAAGAAAATAAGACATCAGTCACCTTTTGCATAAGTTCTTCTTGTATTCTCTTATGTGATGGCCTTTAAAATAAGCCTTATATAGGTCTAGGGTTGTGAGAAAAGAAACCCTACACATACATGTCATCATAAGCCGAAAATCAGATCTAAAAATTTGGATTCTCGTAACCTCGATTGATCAAGAGGTGTTGAGGAGGTGTCGAGCTTTAAATTTCGACAAATATAGCTATCAAGAAGCTATCGAGGAGCTGTCGAGGGGACAGAAGATATCTCGATCGATCCACCAGCTGTCGAGAAGGTGTCGAGATTGCGATAACAATCAACTGAAAATCTCAATAGATAGCCTAGTTGTCAAGAGGTGTTGAGCAGCTATCGAGCTATCTATTTGTAGGTGTCGAGCTATCTGTCCAACTTTATTGAACAACTTTTCTTCACTTATTTCTTAGTCCAATCTTCATGGCTTTAATACTAGACTTGAACAACATGTTTCTTGAAGTATTAAACACATCCTAGATCTACCCAAATACAAGTAAAGTGCATTTTGTCAAAGGATTAGCCAATTACACAAAATGTGTCCTTAACAATCTCCCTCTTTGGCAATCCGTAACAAAACCACAATAAACAAATGAACATATGAGAGAAGTCATAAATCACTCAACTCATATTCACTTATTGAATACAATAAAATCTATCCTAACACAAACTCTTGAAAAATTTTGCAAGAAGAGAGTTTATGGTAAGTAGACTTTGACAACTTGTATTTCTGAAACACTTTAAACAAAACTCATCAAGGCATCTTAGTGTGAAACGGAAATAATAGATTGCATACAATTAATAAGAACCATGTGTATAAAGAAAGAAAAGAAACAATACATGTAAAGGTAGGTGAAGAAGACATAAATCATCATATATATCAAAGATAAGCACAATGTATGTGAACATGGTCATAAGACCAGTGTATAAAAAGAAGAAGCTAAAAGAAGCTCCTACAACAACAAGGAGGTAAACACTCCCCTTAACAAGATGAAACACAACCCCTTTTTGTCCCTCTAATATGTAGAATCTTAATAAAAAAAAACCACAAAGTCTCCACAATTTTCCTCCCTTTTTGTCATGATTAACAAAGGGTACAAGAAGCTAGAAAACTTCACTTGAGAAACATAAAGATGATCAAGGATGATCCAGGGGGTACAAGAAATCCATGTAAAGGTATGAATATAATGAAACAAGATGCTATGGATGATAAGATAATAGAAAGATGCAAAACATATGAAAGACAAATCTCTCAACAAGAAAAATGTTAAGCATATAAATCCCAAAAACACACACACACACACACACACACACACACACACAAAACAAGTCTAACCAATTTTAAATTTCAAAAATAAGTTAAGACAGTTTAGTGAGTATACATTAATACATGTAAATCTTATGATAGCCAAATCACATTTTACCTACACATATATCAAGAGTAGTAAAGAATATTACATGTTATGTATGAAAAACATCGCAAGATTGTATAAGTGTATTCATATTATAACGATTTGAGATATGAGAAAATCACTTTAATTCACACACAATCATAACTGTTTGATGGAGATTATCATATTCGAGGTACATCCTATAACTCCCACATCTCCTAAAATACACACTTGCAATCATATTTAAAGCATTTTTTATCTTTTTGTTTTTTATTTTTCTTTGCATATTTTTCTTTTATTGAGCATATCATGTATGGGTATATAAGAGAGAAAAAAGAAATACTCAATGATATTAAGCACTTGACATTCCAATTTTGCTATGCCGAAGCACACAAATGTCATTGACATTGTACTTTTGCTATGTCGAAGCATACAGATGTCCTTTCATGATTGGTGGACAACAATAATGAAATGGTTATTTATGCATTTCTCTTAAGATTGTTTAGTCTTACCCGTTAAAAAGAGTGATACGAGTGTTAAGTACAAGAAATAACTTAATCTTACTCATCACAAATAAGAGCTACAAAACTTACTTGCTTAGTTGTGCATATTGTGCATAGAGATACTCATCTAAGCTACAGAAGATACAAAGTTTAAAAAACTTTATTTCAATGGCCATCCAAGGTACACAAGTACTAATGTACACAAAACACACACTGTTTTGGTATTTTTCTGATTTTTCAATTTTATTTTTATTTTGAAAACAAAACAAAATAAAAACTAAACAGCCAAACAAAAACAGACAAACAACATGAAAGCAGAAAGAAAGATGCATATGCATGAAAGCATGATAGAAAGGTACAGATGCATGAAAGCATGATTCTAAAAATAGATAAGAAATCAAGTAAAGAGAGTCCTACTTTAGATAGAAAGAATTAAAGTAGAGGACAAACAAAAAAGTCAATTAAGTCTTAGGCTGCTTTCTCACCTACACAGCACGAGTCTTGGCCATGAAGGTGAAAAAGCATGTGTCCTAGTATGCCTACTAAAGGACATAGAAGAATTCGAATTCTCCTGAAATTAAATTAAAAAACTCAAAATTTTTAATAACTCTCCAAGCAAAGGTGTAGGTCCTTGAGAGGAAACCTATGACCGTTTGGACAATTGCTTATAAGGATACAATTTAAAGCAATTAAGACGAATGTGTCCAGAAACAGCTCAATGGTGACAAACATGAGGTTTAACAAAGGATTTAGAATTAGTCAAAACAATTTTGGATTTCATACCTTTATCACATTTCTTAGATTGGGGCACAAAGACAGTCTTTGATCTAAAAGCCATGGAAGATGAGGGGTTAGAGGAAATAACATATCCTAAGCCAGTTTTATTAGAACTAGGCTTTTGATCACTCAATACCTCATCAAGTTTTGCACTAGATATCCTCCCTATTTGAGTTTTAGCTTGACTAAGTTCAATCTCAAGATTCTTGACCTTCTCTTCTAATGAGGTGTTTTCCATAACAAGAGTCTCAACTAACCTTTTAGTCTCATCTAGTTTGACTAACAAATCAGTTTTTTCAGTTTTTACCTCATTAAGCTCTTTTCTACAAAGATGAGAAGTCTTTTCAGATTTTATAAATTCAATGCATAGCTTATCATAGGCTTTTTGAAGGGTCAACTTATTGGGTACTTCATCATCAGAAGAATCCTCACTGTCACTAGCACTCTCCACAATCACTTTATCGGTTAAGGTAGCAAAGGCCATAACATAACTACATTCATCCACATACTCATCAGAAAAGTCATTCTCAGTATCACTCCAAGTAGCAACCAACCCTTTATCTTTCGACTCCTTGATCTTTTCCTTCATGAGGTAGTTTGAGCACTCTATCCTTATATGACCAAAACCTTTGCACTCATGGCATTGGATGAGAGATTTCTCATTCTTACCCTTCTTTGAGGATTTAGATTTCCTCGGAGGTTTGCCCTTATCCTTTTTCTTAAACTGAAAAAACTTAATAATTTCATCAGTTATGAAGGTTAGATCCTCATCCTCATCTTCATCTTCATCTTCATCTTCATCTTCAGAGTTCTCAATCTCTTCCTCTATACCCTTAAGAGTCAAGTTTTTACTCTTTTAACCTTTTCCCATTGAGCCTAATCCCATCTCATAGGTTTGAAGGTTTCCTACAAGCTCAGTCAAAGGGATTTGATCAATATCCTTCACCTCTTCAATGGTAGTGATCTTAGCATGGAATCTTTCAGGTAAGAACCTAAGAATTTTTCTAACAATTTTGGATTCTGCTATAAATTATCTAAGGTTAAAAGCAAAATTCATAATATCCTTGAGTTTAGCATAGAACTCATCAAATGTCTCATCCTCCTCCATCCTTATTTCTTCAAAACTACTAGTGAGTCTTTGAAACTTCACAGTCTTCACTACCTTGGTACCTTCATAGGTGGTCTCAAGAATGGTCCATGCTTCCTTGACAACTTCTGTGAATGATATTTTCTTAAATTCCTCATTGGTCATGCCACAAAACAAGGCATTCAAGGCCTTACTGTTGAAATTTGCCGCTATGATTGTTGCATCATCCTAATCCACCGGCGCTTCCTTTGGCTTAGTCCAACTAACTTTAACAACTTGCCATACCTGTTCACATAGAGCCTGTAAAAAAATTTTCATACGAACTTTCTAGTACGCATAATTAGTTCTATCAAATAAAGGAGGAATCAAAAGAGATTGACCACATTCCATGACAACAAGGGTCAAGGATCACACTCAGGAAATTAATCTAATTAGAGTGATCCTGCTCTAATACCACTTGTTAGGAAATTTAGACCTAGGCTGATAGAATTAACAAGTTTTAAACCCAAGTTGTTAATTAGATTTATCATGAATAAAACTTATTAAAACAAATAAACATCAATATCATGTCAGAATCATGCAGCGGAAAAATAAATAAAACAAGATATGATAACCTAGGAAAACCCATGAAACAACTAGTTTCACAGTAAGAAACCTGGTGGGAAACCTTCCCAAAAAACAATCCACTATAGTAAAGAGAAGTTTCAAATCTAATACAAAACATTTGTCCCTAGACTCTACAATCCCCATAGATGAACTCACGGAAAAAACCTTCTACCGCTTCAAAACATTTAAACTCTTCAATATATGAACGCCACCCTTTGATGCACGGATCCTGGTAGGTGACTAACCAATTGTACGGATCCCAGTACGCGACTTCAATCACCAATTAGAAGAAGAAGAAGAATGTTGGCTGCAAAGTTCTTCACTTCATCAACAATGAAGATCAAGAAGCACTTTGTTACAAAACCCTAAGGCGCAAAGATGCAGTAACTTTTTTCAAAAAAAATAAGGCATCAGTCACATTTTGCATAAGTTCTCCTTATATTCTCTTATGTGACGGCCTCTAAAATTAACCTTATATAGGTTTAGAGTTGTGAGAAAAGAAACCCTACACATACATGTCATCATGGGCTGAAAATCAGATCTGGAAATCTAGATTTTCGTAACCTCAGTTGATCGAGAGGTGTTGAGGAGGTGTTGAGCTTTAAACTCAACAGATATAGCTATCGAGAAGCTATAGAGGAGCTGTCAAGGGGACAGAAGATATCTCGATCGATCCACTAGCTGTTGAGATTGCAATAACAATCAACTGAAAATCTCGATAAATAGCCTAGTTGTCGAGAGGTGTCGAGCAGCTATCGAGCTATCTGTCCGCAAATGTCAAACTATCTATCCAATTTTATTAAACAGTTTTTCTTCACTTGTTTCTTGGTCCAATCTTCATGGCTTTAATACCAGACTTAAACAACATGTTTCTTGAAGTGTTAAACACATCCTAGATTTACCAAAATACAAGTCAAGTGCATTTTATCAAAGAATTAGCCAATTACACAAAATGTCTCCTTAACATCCTCAGTCACTGTTCCAAATTTTTAAGCAAGTATCCTAAATCAAATTGAATGTGTCTTATTTGAAACAAACTTATTTCTTCAAGTGCTACCAACTCTATCTCATAGTCTAACAACTCTTCCTCTGTCTCCTTGTTGACTTACAAATTTTATTATTGGCCTTCTCCAACGCCGAAGATTGCCTTATGACTTGCTTTCCTCAAAGATGTCATCCATGATCCAACCTATCATTGAGCCAATCAAATTCCATGCTCATTTTCCATAAAATAGCCATAGAATTATAACTACTAACACTATTGCGTAATTGCTTACATAGATGGTTAATAAAGAACTTAATTTTACACTCATCCATCTTAGTGAAACTTTTCTTTTTACAATTGTGAATAGATCTTACACTTTGATCAAAAATCTATCTATAAATATGTTAATAACCAAAGTTTAGAGAAAATCTAATTAGATTTTAATTAGATTCTTAATTTTGCGCCACGTATCCTATTTAATTTTGTGTTAAGTGAATTATTAAGTGTAAAAATCGAAGATTCTAAATCCAAATAGATTCTAAATTGGATTTCAATTAGAGCCCAATTTTCCGCCACGTGTCCATCTAAGTTTTTAATTTTTGTGATTAGTGAATTATTGGGTGTACAAACTGAAAAGTCTAAAATCAGTTAAATACTAAATCATATATATATATATATATATATATATATATATATAATAGGTAAAACTAACAGAAACTTAAATTAGAATTCCAAACTAGAGTTCTAGTTTTGGGCCACGTGTCCTAAATTATTTATTCTTAAAGAGTTTTATTTCTTAATTTTAGAATCGAATGTGAGACCACATCATAAATATTCATCCAAATGAGTTATTAAGTATCAAAACCAAATAATCTAAAATAAATTAATCATTAAAAAAAAAAAGTGTTTCACAATAATTAAAAAAAATGGACAATTTACATTTTATACATAATAATATCTTTACAAAAAAATTTTAAGAGTTAACAAAATATAAAAATGACTATCAATAGTATCTAAATTATATATATATGACTTATATTATGCATCTTATTGTATATCTTTAAGTATATCAATACATATGCGTGGGATTATAAACTAGTTACTATTAATCAAGGGTGTACCTGGGTGCATGTGTGTGCACATTTGTGTCTCTTATCAATTTTATTTTATTTTTTAAATCAAATCTCCACCCATTAATAATAATAATTTTTTTTTTTTTTGAGAATATACCATTAATAATACAGTAATTGATTGTATAATTGAAGACGCTCAGAGAAACAAAAAAAAAAAGTTTTACAAAAATAATAAAAGCAATGTCTATAACAAGATACAAGTGCAACGTGTGAGAGAAATAAATTTATAGTGGATGGTCTCACACTCTCTTCTCTTGAGATTTATTGCAAAGATTTGGTGCACAGAATTTGGGAGTATTTTTTTAGCCTAATCTGAGTGTATATATATGTAAAGTTTCTTCTTGAAGACTTGAACTCCGACCCTTACCCCTCACACCCCACAAACACTTAATACTTGTAAAGTGATCATTGCATCAAAGGTACGCGGTGTTAAAATTTCTAGAGTTGAAGCTTAAATATTGTTTTTTTTAAATATATATATATAAAAATAAAAAAAAATAATAAAAATAAAAAAAAAAAGCGAATAAATATGCTGGTGCTCTTAGGAGAGGGACCAAGCTTGCTAACAAGATTTTGAGGTCTTTTAAAATCACCCACCTAATGTTTTCTTTTAAAGTTTGATCTTATGAGTACTGTATATTATGATAGACATTATTATAACTTATTAGCTATTTCATGATTAGTCAAGAACTTTGTAGCTTAATTGTCATTTCTTCACACACAAACTATTTTGGGATTTAGGAAAAAAATGTTCAAACTGCAGTATTAGTAAACTATCTCAAAAATCTTGTTGATTTGGAATGTTTTATTTTTCTTAAAAATAATAATTTGAATTAATTTTTTAGTTAAATATAATATGATTTGAATTTATGTTGTTCATTTCATAATTGTTTATTTTAAACCATCAAATCAAAATACAAAAAAAAAAAAAAAAAATTACATACATACATACATACACACAGATATATATATATATATATATATATATATATATATATATATATAATACAATTAACCTTAAAAAAATGAGATATTATTTATAAAAAAAATATAAAAAATGGTACATAAGAAAATAAAATAAAATAAAAATATATTTCAAATCACCACCAACCTGTCTGACAGAGCCCTTAATTATCCTAACATGGTTGCAAATTGGTGGTACTCAAGCGTCAAAGCCTTAAAAACCACATTTATTCTCCCAACCGTCACCTCTTTTACAGTTCGGCACAAAATTAATTTGTTATTTCCTTTTTCTGAATGAAAAACAATTTTGTTACTCTTATAATATTTGAATGTCAGTTCGTCCATAATACTTTATAATTAAAATTTTCAAAGTATTAAAATGAGATAGTCTAGGAAAACAAATTTTTGCCATAATTTGTGAATGACTAAAAAAAAGTGTTTTTTTTTTTTTTTTTAGAAACACTTCACAATTTATATGAAAGTTATGTCTACCACTCACAATTTATATTTTCGCTAAATTATAGCAAGAGTAACAAATGAAGTGACATAGAAGAATTGTAGTACCATAGTTAAGGAGAGTAGAAGAACCATTCTCTCTGCTTGTTATAATTAGCTCACCGACTTGTAATTGCCAATACACAATGTTAACCCTTTTATTACATTTTGTTTTTGGCTAAAATATAAATTGCACCCTCTAAGTTTGATTAAAATTTATTTCAGTTTTTTAGTCTTACTTTTGTTCAATTAAGTTTTTTAAGTTTCAAATTTATTCAATTCAGGCATTCTATCCAACTCTGTTAAAATTTTGTTTTTAAGTGTGAAATCAACTAAAGAAAAAAAGGTACTTTCTCAAAAAAAAAAAAAAAAAAAAAAAAAAACTAAAGAAAAAAAGGTTATAAAAAACTCTCACATTGAAAATCTATAAAATATTTTTATTAATTTTATAGATTTTTTGATGTGGGAAAAAAACATTTTTTTTAATGGCAAATCTATATATATAATAATTGGTGAAACTGAGAGAAACTCAAATTAGAATTCCAAATTAGAGTTCTAATTTTGCGCCATGTGTCCTAAATTATTTGTTCTTAAAAAATTTTATTTCCTTAATTTTAGAATCAAATATGAGACCATATCTTAAATATTTATCCAAGTAATTTATTAAGTACAAAAACCAAAGAGTCTGGAATAAATGAATTGTAAAAAAAAAGTGCTTCACAATAATTATTAAAAAAAAAAAAAAAACTCGGACAATTTACATTTTATATCTAATAATATCCTTACAAAATTTTTTAAAGAGTTAACAAAATATAAAAATGACTATCAATAGTATTTGTAGGGATGAAGGGCTCAGATATAGGTATTGGGCCGTGGGTTGCACCCAAGGATGTCAAATAACCCGAGTATAGACTGGTACAAATGAAGGCAGATAGATATTAGGCCGCGGAAGAAGTTTGGTCACAATGAGTAGGAGATGTTGCCCGAGGAGAAATGCTTCCTTGGCTAAGCAGAGTGGAGGTCAAAGGTCCAACCATCCATCAAAAATAGGGCAACATGCAATCATGCTTGGAATGATAAACATTAGAGAGGGATGAGACAAAAGAGAGTTGGGAAATATCTGTGAAGAAAGCTGCTACCACTGCATTGAATGCTATGCATCTAACTCCTTAACCGCATTAATGTGAAAGTGATACCTGAACAGTAACTTTCAACCTTACAGATACCCCCAAAGATTTCAGGAAAGTGCTGATGGGACAAGTATCAAGAAAATTAGTAATCTGAACTACATGTGGAGGGCTGAGTTTAAAGAAAGGGGGAATATAAAAGAGAAGAACCCCATTACAAAGAGGATCATAAAAATAAAAATTAAATAAAAAAATAAAAATAAAACTAGGGAGAAATGATTGTGTACCCAAGAACTGTAATTTTTATAAAAGTCTAAGAGAAATATATAAAAACAGACCTTCCTTAGACTTGACTGAGGAAAACTTTTCTTGTTCAAAACTGTTTATTTTATTCTTTCCATTATTAATTAACCTACTATGATCATTATCCATCTAACTCATTGAAAGTTCAATTTCAAGTCCTCTCTCTAACAAATTCATTGTTTTAGGCTCATTGGGCCATTAACCATCCACTTGGGCTGAGGAGCAAATCGTGCCCTTACAGTATTTAAATTATATATATAAGAATTATATTATGTATCTTATTGTATATCTTTAAATATATCTATGCATATTCATAGGGTTACAAGCTAGTATAAATATATATATATATATATATATATATAGGTAAAACTGAGAGAAAGTCCAATTAGAATATGAAATTGGAGTCTAATTTTGCGCCATATGTTTAAATTTATGTGAGGACCACACCATAAGAGCATTCTTATCAAGGTTTGCAAAAAATTTAGCATTTACCTTCTCAAATCCCAATTTTATAACATATAACACCCCACTTTACAACATCCCCTCCATCAAAACTTCTATTTTTTTTAACACTTCATTTAAATACTCTTTCTTTATCATTTTTTATTCTTTTTTTTTTTTTCCTCTCTCTTTCTCTGACTCTCTCTCCTCTGTGTCTCTCTTAAACAACCCAGCGTCGCCGACCACCATATCCACCCACCCATTTCACAACCACCACCTCCTCCACCAACCCTACCACCATTGTAGCAACCACAACCCACCACAGCCACCACCACCACAAGTCACAGCACCACTGTGGCAACCACAACCCCCTGCAGAAAGAACAGAAAAAGAAAAAAAACCAAAGTATAACCACAACTATCCACCAAAATCACAACCAACCACCACAAAAACAACCAGCAAAACCCATCAGCAGACCCATCACGCCGAACCAAAACCCACAGGAACCAAACCCAAATCAGTGAACCAAAACCCATCACACACACACACAAACCCAGGATTGGTGACTCACGACCCACGTCGAACCAAAACCACGACCACAAACCATAGCCAAAAAAAAAAAAAAAAAAGAAGAAACCTCCATTGCCCATGCAGAACCTCCACCATGACCATTGGACCTTCGGACCCATAACCCATGCCCATCGGACCACAATCGCCGACCAAGAATCATCATCGCCACCACCCATGACCATCAAACCATCCAATCGGACCCAAACCCATCAGACCTCGCCGCCACAGGACAGAGAAGAGAGAAGAGGGAAGAGAGAAGTGATACAAAAGAGAAATACAAAAATAATAAGGAAAAGAAAGTGGGCCCTCACCTGAATTAAAAAATAAACAATAAAAGTTTTACAATTGGTGAACAGTGTGGTCTCAAATTTGAGACCGCACTGTTCATCAATGCCAAAATATTTGGCATTTAAAACTTTTGATGGAGGTGTGTTTTTAAAGTTTGGGGTGTCAAATACCAAATATTTGGCATTTGACACCCTTAATAAGAATGCTCTAACTATCCATTTTGGTGTCCATTATCAATAAATCACTCCTAAATTTCTTTTGGAAGAGCATATACGAATTGTAGAGTTCTTTTTCATCCATGTGTCCATCAAAAACTAAAACAAAAACTTCTAACCGCACCAAAATTCAAGTCCTACACAACTAACGATACATATTAACACAAGGGTTTAGGAATTAATTGATATACAGCTCCCCCTGGTTTTTTTATGAATAGGAAAGGGATCTCTCCATATTTCTAATGCATCCAAGGTTGCAAGCTATATATATGGCTCTACATGGCTAGAAAATATAAGCTCCCATAGAAGGTGAGAAAGAGACTAGAGATGATTTCACATCTCACCTTAAAGACTAGGAGAGTATGAATCATCAAATCATTTCTTAGCTGCACAACACTTCCGGTCTATATGTCAGCATGGAATTTAGAGGATATGACACAACCGAGGAAGTTTGAGACATTCTTACTTCCCACTATATCGAGTTTAATGGTGCCAAGGAACATCAGCTCACACAAGAGTTGAGGGAGCATATCATTGTGTTTCATTTTCGAAGATTTGTTCAGTTGTAATGGATCTTCATTTGTGCATTTTCGTTATAATCTTCAATGATATAATGCAATGTTTGCACTAACATCAATGGATGGCAAAACTGACAGGCTGTATATAATGGAGGGGGCTCTTATGTCTTCAGGTTAAATGGACAGGATCATCATTAAATTGGCTCTGTGTAACAGTTGAGGGTCATAACCAAGATTTGCTCAACTTTACATATTTGATATATATTTATAGTTAAAGCTCAGAGAAAATCCAATTAGATTTTAATTAGATTTTCAATTTTGCGCTACATGTCATATTTAATTTCTAATTTTGTGCCAAATGAATTATTGAATATAAAGATCGAGGAGTCTAAATCCAATTAGATTTAAATTAAATTTCAATTGGAGTCCAATTTTCCTCCACTTGTCCATCTAAGTTTTTAATTTTTGTGGCAAGTGAATTATTGGTGAAAAACTGAAGAGATAAAACTAGTTAAATTATAAATTATATATATATATATATATATATATATAAATGAGAAACCATTACAAGTTTTAGAAATGTATGATTTAAAAAAAAGTGTAAGCTAATACCATGTATAATTTGAACATCTTCTTAAAAAAAAAAAAAAAAAACTATAATTTGAACTGTATAATTGTGATTATTTTTAATTGTACCCGTGCATATGCATAGGGCTACACTATAGTATATATAATGAGAAACTATTACATATTTTAGAAATGTATAGTTAAAAAAAATGTAAACTAATACCATGTATACTTTGAACCGTATAATTGTAATTATTTTTAATTGTATATATGCATATGCACGGGGCCACATACTAGTAAATAGATAAAATTTGGCAACAAACTTAGTTGTGACTAAAATTACTACAATACTCAATAATTTTTTTATTGAATGTGAATTTTGACAAATCCACTATTGGATTACAATTTTTCTCATATTCTCCATGCTTGTAAAATTTTCAAAAGATCAAAGATCATTAAATATTTCATCAATTAAATGTTTAAATTTCAAGTTTTTGTGGTATAAAATTATATATAAAATAAGTTTATGAATAAAATAGTAAATAAAATTTTGATTGATACGAAATTTGACATAGATGTTAAGAACGTAAAGAATATGAAATTCAATAGTTAAATTTTCAAAATAGGTAGACATGTTAATATATATATATATGTGTGTGTGTGTGTGTATGTATATATACTTTTTTTTTTTTTTTATGAGAACTTTATACCCAATCTTTTTCCAAAATAAATATAACAAAATGCATATGAGAGAAAGGCAAAATTGTGGGCCAATGGCTAATGGGCTAAGTTCATTCTCATACAAATCGATCTAAGTGGGCCTCTACAATGTTCCAAGCCCAATAGCCTGTAAAAACCTTAGGGGCACAAAAGTAAGAAAGGCAACAAAATCTCCTTCACCACCGTAGGGTTTATGGATATGGCCACCATGTTAGTGTCAGTCATTTCTTCTCACTTCTTAGCTTCAACTTCAAAAGCCATGAAAGCTTTATCACTATCAACCTCATCAGACTCCAACAATGCTCATATAAACATTCATCCATAATTACCAAAACGGCCCCACAAAAATAAGGTATTTACGATTCATTTCACAAATCTAGACAAAAGTAGTTAAAGGGTAAAATGGTAAAAAATAGTCACAGTAGGCAATATATAAAGGGCTCTCGCCGTGAACAATATCATCATTGTAACAGTAGCAACCATTAAGAGAGAATCATAGCATCACCATTACCACAACATTACATGAGTAAGCATTAAGAAAGAAAAGAAAAAGAGAATTAGGAAGAAAAAGAAAGAGTGTAAAATGGCAGACACGCACCAGTAGGCTAATCCATTCTCTCCCTCCAAAAGCATACTTTCTGTTAAGGATAAAAGATTCGTTTGGGCATAAGCAATCTAGACCCATTCTCTCAAAGTGAATAATTTCTATAGCAAGATCTTTCTGAGAGGTTATTCACATTGAAGGAGTGGATCCCTCCTTGGTCTTAGTCCCATAATACAACTAAACACAGCAAACTAACCTTTTTTCCTTCTTTGATTTCATTACTTGTCTCATCTTTGTAATTTCACTTATAATGTGTTCCTTGTTGCTATATCGTTCTTTTCCTTATTTTAATTAAAGATCTTGTGCTTGTCTTGCTTGGCAACAAGCTTATCTCTTTTATCATTGTTTTTATTATATTTATTTGCCGTAACTTTTTTTCAATATTTTTCATTTTGTCTGACAGCAAGCGTGTTGGCTTGATTATTGTCCCATTATATCTGTCTGCCATAACTCTTTTGTAACAGCTACGCCTATCATAGGCACGTGATCAAAGTTTCAGGAAAAAAGGGGCATAGTTTGTGCACAAGCCGAATCAAAGTGAGTTGCAATTGAACCGGTCCTAACTCTCTTACCTAGAATACTTAGGTTTCAGCGTGGCAGGAGGCAGCCCAGCCCAAAAGCGCAAAAAGACCCACCACAGAATAATATGTTAAAAACATTCATTGCAAGGTGTACATGTTTCTCCTAATAGCTACAACATGGCAAATAAAGCCAAAAATCAATTATTCAATGGAAAAGATTTACAATAACAAAGATAAATGCAACTTTGGAGTACAATATTCAATGGATAGGTTTATTTTACACAAATTTGGAGTACAATATAGCTGCCATCATATCATATTAGGTTCGTTTCATAGTCTCACCCATACATGTCTGTTGTCCATATTCGTGCCAAGGCCCATCATGCTGCAATCATCATATAACTCTAATAATACTGCTAGTGTATACTTCTAGGTATAATAATAACAAGGGTTAGGTTCATGTTCAAGTTTACTTTAAATGAGGATTTTATATTATTATTTTCTTGTATTAAATACTATGAGTGCTAACTAGTTGAGTTAAATAAAAGCATAAGCTTGTGAATTAAATAATAAATAAAATCTTAATATGCCTAATAAGCAAAAATGAACCATGCACCATGCCCAAAATCTTGCAATTAGAATAACTCTAATAATAATATTAATAATAATAATAATAGCAGGATTAACTTAAAGTTATACTATTGAATAAATTTCCTTTAGATTTGGATTTTACTAGATTACATTGTATCCTCCATTTTACAAAATATCAAGAATTTTAGAGATTAAAAACTACTTTTTCTTTAAAATATTCACCATTTCAGATCTTTTTAATTAGATTAAAAAAAACATAAAAGACATAGATTAAATAATAAATAGATTCTAAAAAAACTTGGCGTGCCCACTAAGTGAAAACGACGAAAAATTCCTAACGGCGAAATTTTTAGGTATTAATCGTCTTCTTTTTTTTTTTTTTTTCTTTTTTTTTTTAAGAATCAAGTATTAATTCAATTAAAAGTGAAAAATGATATCCATGAACAAAAATATTACAGTAACTTATGCTGTTTAATTGAATAGGAGGCAGTATTTTTTTTTTTTTGGGGAGAAAAGAGACCTCTAAGAAATGAAATTAGGTTAGAGGCCGTACTAATTAAAAGCCTATCAAGAACCAATGTCACTTTGTTGTTACAGTTTACATGGGCCCGTAAGTTCGAATCAGAGGCTTAACATCTAAACCATCTAGCATGAAAAGAACTAGTATGATCCATTGATCCGAAGACTAGTGCTGAATAAAAAAGGAGGCCTATGTGATCATCTCTGCTATGAGCCTATGTTGTCGGCCCATTACATAACATTTCTTCAAGTCAAAATTCAGCCTTTTAATGGTTTTAAATCTCACTTACATGTCATGATAGTTCACAATATCTCGAGAAAGTAATGCTCAAGGATGATAAAGATTTTGTTAAAAATCTTGTAACTCAAGTCAATAGAAACGTCCCTAGTGTTCAAATCTCTCGAGCCTATTGTTGTAACTATTGAATTATCAATGAAAAAGATGAAAATTAACCTAGAAATTCTATCTTAATACTTAC
Organism: Quercus variabilis; assembly: GCA_030445155.1. NCBI lineage: Eukaryota > Viridiplantae > Streptophyta > Magnoliopsida > Fagales > Fagaceae > Quercus > Quercus variabilis. Next base: position 32,005,148 of record CP129450.1, on the reverse strand, counting down.
TACTGAATATAACTCGAGCTCTAAAAGTTCGGGAGAGCCAGCATGGTTGAACAAATAGGATGAAGAGACAGCCCAATAAATATCAAGGTACCTGAATATAGAGGTATGATAAGCCCTTGTAGAAGGTCCAAGATCAACCTGTGGGAGGCTAGGGTTGTGAGGAAGGGGAAGAGTTCTCTAGCCTAAAAGCAAAACAAAATAAAATGAGCTTGCTCAAATTAAAACTGTTCACATGTTCCATCTTAATTCCACTTGTCACATTACACGAAGTTAGAATGCGGCCCCTTCTATAACTTCAGAGGATTGGACATATTTTGTGAACAAGACAACACCCTCCAATGGCTTTTAATTACAATGCTCAATATAAAACCTAGATGAATATACTTTTTGAGTCATCACTCATAGAGGCCCAAAAATAAAAAGAAAATTAGGCCTGGAATTGACTACCAATGAGCCATTCAGTGTTTCACAGAAAGACGACAGATGCAATTAATTACTCTTTGAAGCAAACTCCTGTATGATGTTAGGAGTTTACCCTTACCTGATGATCATCAAAGAGGTCATCTGAGAAGTTGGACCCAACCTGAAACTCTAAGCCACACAGACAGGCACATCCTTGCATTCATACAAGCATATACAAACACATGAACTTGATCCACAACACCTCAGTTGCCCCAGCTTGAAATGCCAATTTGAGACCAAGCACAGATAGGCAGGGTTAACTTAAGAGCTGAGAGTTTTAATTCAAGCATTGGGCCAAGTTCGACTCGATCTGATCTCTAACCTGATTCGGCTTAAACAAGTTGCATCTATGGTACACCTTGCACAGGTTCTATTTACTTAAAAGTACACCCATCATTTAAATATTGGTAACATGCAAAAACACTCTCCTAAAGGCAAAGAGCTAATAGGGGATCTTATAACAACCAAAAAAAGTGGGAACCAAACAGTGATTGGCATGTATAGTTCAAATTTATTTGATTACTCCATTGTTGTCACTGCCCAACCAGTCACCATATCAGGCCTGAAACAAAAATTATCAACACCCTTACAAGTTCATAGTTTGAGCATTATAAACATGTGTCACATCTCAATTATACTCCTACTTGGTCATGGTCAATTACCATGACCCTTCAGCACCTACTGTTGGATTCTGGAAAGCAGAGTAACCCCAGAAAGTCTTCAAGTGAGTATGGCTGAGAAATGGTTACACATTCTTCAGTGATTTTTGCTATCTGTGAAATCAAAATTTCAGGCATATTAATAGATTATTTATGGAAAACTAGAAAACCAGGCTTCCATCTAGAACTAAATTATAAAAATAAAAAATGGTAATTGAAGTACAGAAATTATAAGAAACAAACTGATCTGATTCATATTCAGGCCACCTCCACAAAGCACATTATGTTGGGTACATATATGCGCTTGCTTGTGCAGTAGCTTATAATCATGTCAAATTCAAATAGAATGGTAAGATATGGAAATACTTGAAAACATTCAGCAAATAAAACAACATATATTAGGGGTATTACAACTTTTTTACTACAAGAGGTTTATAAACTGACGTGTGATTCCTAAAAGTTTATTGTTTTTTCTTTTCCATTCTTAACTTCTCTGCTGCTTAAAACTTGCGCTCATGATATTGTTCACTTTCAACAATTGTTAAAACTTGCACTCATGATATTGTTCCCTTTCAACAATTGTTATACTAATGCTCTCTCTCTCTGGAGGCCCGGCTACCTCAAACTAGTCAGAAATCTTATTTTAGCTTAGTTCCTTGGATCAATATGGGTGGTTTTAGAAGTTTTTTTTATTGAATCTAAGCTGTTTCAGTTGGTGGTTGAGGAAGGTGGGAATTCTTTCTCCCTTAAGATTTTTGAACGGAGAAAATATTACATGCAATCGGTTTTTATGGGTAAGAGTGCAGCATGTTGGTTAATGAGGAGCCTGGAACACACCGTGATGGGGATTAATCCAAAGCAATTCTTCACGTTCAGGGAAGGTGGTACTGCTTACACATTGCAATGGGGGTCCAACTCGTTTGGGCAGGTATTTATCAGTGACAGAACTTAAGGTAGATGGGTTGCAGAGAACTATCATTATCCCTGCCGGAAAGTTTCAACAAGGATGGAAAACCTTTGGGATTGAATTGAGAAGAAGATTGGAACCTTCACAATATGCGTTGGGTGGACTGAAGTTTGTACCGTATAAGTCTAAGCAAGAATTCCCACCTTGAAGCCTGCTCAGCAGCCCTTCATTGAGGAAAAGGCCAAGGATGGTGTAGTGGAGAAGATAATGGAGCTTTCGAGAGACAATGACACACAGGCCGGAAGTTTTCTCCCGGCAGCCATGGTTGATGGTGAGGTTGGTGAAGGTGCTATTAAGTAAGAATATTCTTGAGGAGAAAATCCCGGAAGGAAATAATATCAGTTTTCCTTTCAAGTTCAATTCAAATTCAAATTCAAAAATTGTTGAGTTTGGAAAGGTGCTTGATTCTAGGAAATCACGTTGGTTAGGGAGAGGGTTAATTGTGGATGTGAATGAGTTTGGAAAGAGGCAGGTATCTTGGGATGGCGTTAAGAAAGGTAAGCAAGCTGGCAAATGGGTAGCAACAGGGAGTATTAAAGATCAGAATACAAAACTTGGGTTGGGCCCATCAAATCAGAATGCCCAAGGTTCTCAGTTGGGTAGTAAAAATACTGTGTTGGGCTTGGGTCTGTCAAGCCCATCTTCATTTGAGGCTGGCGAAAGCTCCTTTAGTGGCCCACCTGTTCTGGAACCTTCTGATCAGAGGTGTCTCTCTATCCCGAGCCCAGGTAAGTGTGATTTGAACAATAAGAAGAAACACGAGAGCTTAGCTATCTCGCTTGAGTCTTCGGTGAAGCCGGTGATGATGTCGAAGGTGCCTAAGGCCACGAGCTCCTCCCTAGCAGTGCCGGAAGTGGCCGGCGAGGGTGGGCACAACCCGAGTCAAGCTGCTCAGCCTTCAACTGTACCAACTAGACTAGCGACGGTGACCCAGGCTTCCCACGAGTTGGCTGGAGCTCCGTTGGGGTCTATTATGCTACCGATGGTGTCCTTGGCCATGGAGTCATCCATTACGGTGTCGGAAGCGACGGGTGCTGCTAGTTTCGGTGGTCTGAGTAGTCAGAATCAGAGCTCCACTTGCCAGTCAAGCCAGTAGGGGTGTATTTGTCATCTCAGGTGGCAACGGAAGGTGTGGATGTGGATTTTGTGGGGTTGGAAGGATCGGCCACTACTGCTAATGATTCTGATCTTGAGGGAGTTCATCTACCTGGCCCCACTATTAGGGAGTTGGTTGGAGACTTGGATAAGTCTTGGGGTAACTCTAAAGACTGGATGCTACAATTGCGTGATGGGCGGCAGTTAGTGTTTCCACTGTCATTCTATCGTTCTCCTGATAGCATGTCGATCTGCTCAAGTATAGAGGAGGAGTGTGTACCAGGTATTGATGCTATTGATATTGAAGGGCAGAGGACTAGTTAGGCAGATGAGGGTGAAGGGTAGTAGAGTCTTTGTATGTGGTGCTTGAATCAGAGAATGTGATGGGGGAATTTGATGAAAGGTTGATGTCTTAGGAGAGAGGTGGTGAGCCATTAGTTGTGGTACCTTTGGCCACTAAAGGTCCTTTGGAGTCGGTGTCTAGTATTGTAAAGGAGTTTGGGTGTAAGGGGAGTGTTGATAACTCTCAGCTATCACAGTGGGTAACCAATAGAATTAAGGCCTTTAAGAAATCTGTGGGCACTTCCATGGAAGGTTTTGAGGAGCAAATTACAGGGTTGTTATTAGCTTTAGAGGCCAGAAAAAAAGATAAATAGAAACATGGGGTGGGTGATAAGATGAAACTGATCAAGTCAAGCCAGAAAGGTCAACGGGAGTTGAAAAATTTGTTGTCATCCTTGAATATTGAGTATGGTTCAAAAAAATCAAGGAGTGAAAGTATGGAACAGGCTGTTGTGCCTCATCAATGAGTTTGAAGATTATTTCTTGGAATGTAAGAGGGTTGAATGAGCAGGATAAAAGGTTCAGGGTTAGAAATTTGATTAGGAAATGGGGGCCTGATGTGGTTTGTCTTCAAGAAACCAAAATGGAGCTAATAAATAGGGCGGTGATTCGTAGCTTGTGGGGTGGCCAACATGTCGATTGGTTTTACTTAGGTTCTTGTGGTGCTTCCGGAGGGGTATTATTGATGTGGGACACACGGGTTGTGAACAAGATGGAGGAAGCAGTGGGGAGATTTTCGGTTTCTTGTAAATTTACAAGTGTGTCAGATCAGTTTGTATGGGTGTTTACTGATGTTTATGGTCCTAATGTGCACCGAGATAGGAGGTTTTTATGGGAGGAACTTTGTGGTTTGAACAGCTAGTGGAGTGTTCCTTGGTGTGTGGGTGGTGACTTTAATGTGGTTAGGTTCCCTTCCGAACGATTAGGGTCTAATGCTTTCACTGCTACTATGCGGGAGTTTTCCAATTTTATTTCAGAACAGGGCCTCATTGATCTGCCTTTGCAAGGGGGGACTTTCACTTGGTTAAATTCTAGAAAAGTTACTTCGAAGGCTAGGCTGGACAGATTCTTGTTTTCTGCAGATTGGGAGGATAAGTTTCCAACAGCTTCTCAAAGACGGATGTCTAGGTTGTGTTCAGATCATTTTCCAATTGTTCTTGAGGGTGGATCTTTTCAGAGAGGGAGTAGGCCATTTAGATTTGAGAATATGTGGCTTAAGGATGAGGGTTTTGTAGATAGGGTGCGGTCTTGGTGGGAATCCTATCAATTTCAAGGTGCAACGAGTTTTGTTTTAGCTAATAAATTAAAACTCTTAAAAAATGATTTGAAAATGTGGAATGTGGAGGTGTTTGGTCATGTTGAAGATCGAATTAAAAAATTGTGGAAGGACCTGAGTGTTCTTGAGAATTGGGAGGATAGCCAGGGTTTATCAGTGGAGGAAACAGTAGAAGTGGGAAGAATTCATGATGAGTTAGAAAAAGCTACTCTATTGGAAGAAATTTATTGGAGGCAGAAATCTAGAGTTCTCTGTGTTAGGGAAGGAGACAGAAATACTAAATTTTTCCACCATATAGCTAACTCTCACAAGAGAGTTAATTCTATTGATAGGCTTATGGTGGATGGGGAGTTGTCTTCGGATCCAGCAGCTATAGCAGATTGTATCTCTCAGTTTTATAGGCAGCTTTATTTTGAGGATGTGGCTCATAAACCTGTTTTAAAGGATGTGGACTTCTCTAGTATCTCGGTGGAAGATGTAATTTGGCTAGATAGACCCTTTGAGGAGGAAGAGGTGTTTGGGGTGATCAATGATTTTAATAGTGATAAGGCACCTGGCCCGGATAGCTTTTTTATGGCATTTTTCCAGTCTTGCTGGTGTGTTTTGAAAACAGAAATTATGGCGGTATTTCACAATTTTCATACTCAGGCGGTGTTTGAGAAGAGTTTTAATGTTTCGTTCCTTGCCCTTATTCCCAAGAAAGTGGATGCAATGGAAGTAAAGGACTTTCGGCCCATTAGCTTAGTTGGTAGGATTTATAAGATTATCTTTAAGGTGTTGGCTAATCGGCTTCATAGGGTGGCACATGAGCTTATTTCGGATTCACAAAATGCCTTTGTGAAGGGCAGACAAATTTTGGACTCCGTTTTGATTGCTTCTGAATGTATTGATAGTAGATTGAAGTCAAGAGTTCTAGGTGTGTTGTGTAAATTGGATGTGGAAAAGGCGTATGATCATGTGAGCTGAGATTTTTTAATGTATATGCTTCAGTGTTGTGGTTTCTCAGAAAAATGGAGAAAATGGATAAGGTATTGCATTTCAATTGTAAAGTTTTTCATTCTGATCAATGGTAGTCCATCTGATTTCTTGGAAGTTCTAGAGGGCTTCGGCAAGGAGACCCATTATCTTCTCTGTTGTTTGATATTGTGATGGAGGCATTAAGTCGTTTGTTGGATGTGGCTGCCTCTACTGGGCAATTTTCAGGCTTTTCTGTGGGTGGTACATCTAGCCCATCAGTGATGGTGTCTCACCTTTAATTTGTAGATGACACTCTGATTTTTTGTGATGCTGATCCTTCTCAGATTGCTAATTTGAATGTGATTCTTGCTAGATTTGAGGGAGTGTCAGGGCTTCGTATTAATTTGGGGAAATCTGAGTTGGTACCCGTTGGTGGGGTACACAATTTGGAGGCTCTGGTGGGTCTGTTGGGGTGTGGGCAGTCTTCTCTGCATTTCAAATATTTGGGCCTTCCACTAGGTGCTAAGTTTAAGGATTTAACTGTTTGGAATCCTATCCTAGAGAGAATGGAGAGGAGATTAGCAGCTTGGAAGAGACTATATTTATTTAAAGGGGGTAAAGTGACACTCATTAAAAGCTCACTCTCGTCTTTACCTACATACTTCCTTTCCCTTTTTCCTTTACCGGGTAAGATGGCTAAGCGTATGGAGAAATTACAGAGAGATTTCCTGTGGAATGGGATTGGTGGTGAACCTAAAATACATCTAGTTAAATGGGCCAAGGTTTGTAAGCCGATACAGGTTGGGGGGTTGGGTATAAGACGTTTGGGAAGCTTTAATTCTTCCTTGCTAGGAAAATGGTTGTGGAGGTATGGCATGGAGACTAATGCTTTATGGAGGAGGGTTATAGAGGCAAAATATGGGAATATTTGGGGTGGTTGGTGTACGAAAAAGGTGACAAGTCCTTATGGGGTCAACCTGTGGAGATACATTAGAAGTGGCTGGTTGAACTTCTCTAAACTCCTTGTATATGATGTGGGGGATGGTACTAAAGTGAAATTTTGAAAGCATGTGTGGTGCGGGGATTGTACCCTCTAAGAGGCTTTTCCAGAGCTTTATTGTCTTAGTAGGTCAAAGGATTTCTCGGTGGCTGAAGTTATGGGTTGGTCTGCTGGGAGATTTCAATGGAATGTGCAATTTCGTCATCCACCACAAGATTGGGAAGAAGAAGCCTTTGATCGGTTTATGGGGTTGGTCTATTCTTTGACAGTACAGAGTTTTGGCCCAGATAAGGTTTGTTGGAAGCCTGCAAGGAACAGAGGTTTTGAGGTTAAAGGATATTATAGCTCCTTTTACCCTCCTACTCCTGTTTCATTCCCATGGAAAATGATATGGCAATCGAAGGTTCCTCCTAGGGTGGCTTTCTTTTCTTGGTCTGCTTCCTTAGGTAAGATCTTAACAACAAACAACCTTCGTAAAAGACGTGTGATAGTGCTTGACGGGTGCTATATGTGTAAGAGATGTGGGGAGTCGGTAGATCATCTTCTACTTCATTGCCCCGTAGCTTGGGAGTTGTGGTCTTTGGTTTTCTGCTTGTTTGGTATCCAATGGGTTATGCCTCATCATGTTCTTGAGTTGTTTGAGGCTTGGCAAGGAAATTTTGCGCGACATCATCACATTGATGTTTGGAGATTAGTGCCTTATTGCTTGATTTGGTGCATTTGGCGAGAAAGGAATGCTAGAAGCTTTGAGGATTGTGAACGTTCTTTGCTAGAGCTTAAGTCTTTTTTCTTGCACACTCTCTTTGATTGGAGTGTGGTCTTTTCTCATTTTTCTTGTTCTTCTTTTTCTATTTTTTTTTACCGTTGTACTTTTGTTTCATGACTTGTGCCCCCATAGTACATCCCCAATATACTCGGTTTGGCACTTTTTCTATTATTAATAATATTCTTACGTTACTTATCAAAAAAAAAAAACAATTGTTATTTTGTGTCTTAGCAATGAAAAACTTTTTTGTAGAATAATGAGAAATTATAAAGCTAATAGGGACATGCCTACTTCAAGTCTGCCAGCCTTGGATAATAATAAGACAATTAATTATTATTAACCATCTTTCATAATTACAAGTTTGATTAGAAAAGGAAAAGGGAATGACACATAAAACAATGTGTACAAACCCTCTTCAAAGAATACAAATCACATATAAAGGGAGTAACAAACATCAACAAAAGGCATGGAAAGGACGCTGCCTAAGTCACGCATCCAATCAAACAATGAAACAATAAAGCAGATAGGAATGCCTACTTCAAATGACCAGCCTTGGATGATAATAGGACAATGAAATTATTACTGACCATCTCATTTTTTGAGCATCAACTACAGATTTGGGCATCACCTGACTTAGCTCAAACAGATCGAGGACACAAGATCAAATGTCCAAAGCCACACAGCAATGAAGAAGCAGGTGATCAATAAATTTCCACTATGCTTGCACATACAACACCAATCAACTATCAATTTATACCTCTTAGAAGGTTGTCAACAGTTGGGATTTTTCCAAGAGCTGTGTAGTCCACCCGAAGAACACTACCTTCCATGGACCTTGGCCCTTCAGATGCTCTTCCAAGGAATGGTGCAAATTCCTGTATAATTCCTAAGGGCATCATAGTGCAATCAAACCTTAAATACTCCATTTCTTTACTGGCATCTACACTGCTCTATAAGGCTGAAGGAATTGAGGATTCCAATGTCTACCCTCATTATTGACCATCTATTTGAAAATCCAATTTGGACGTTTTGAACCATATTGGGGTCACTGTGGAACATTCAGTAAACCCTTCCCTTCCCCCCCACCCCTGCACCTCTTTTTTCAGGTTGGCGGAATTCTCATGATTGCCTACATGCATGAAGGCACACATGTATACATACAAACACAACAAGAAAAGGAGAGAAAGGTTATAATTTTTTATTTATTTGTAAGTTACAAAAGCACTCCATTGTGTTTTGAACCTATGACCTTTCCTTTCAGTCATTCTTATGGCAGAAGGAAGTACCATGTGATCTAGACTCATTGGCAGAGAGGGTATTTGAGACAGGATTTAAAAATCATCTAAAATTTCAAGAAAAAATAATCACAAAGATATCCAATTATATGAACTAACAAATAGAAATGATAGGAAGAAAATAACAAAGTTAAAGTCACAATTTCAAAGAATAATAAAACTAAATGATTCAAAATCGTGTGGAATATATACAAATTTCACCTCAAAAAGTGGACACAAAATGATCAAAAAATTGATGAGCATAAACCAAAAAGAGAGAGAAGAAGAAGAATAAGAAAGAAACAACAAAGCATGCAGAGAAGTTGTGGAAACCAGTGAAACTACAATCTTCGCTTCGCTGACAAGTCAAACAACTAGAAAAAAATTGAGTATGTTACATGCTATATCATTGCATAGCCCATTACTTATATACTAAGAGTTTTGGTATGTAACAGAAACCTTTAAGTGAACAATAATGAGGAACCAAACCTGGAGCTTGTTGACAGCAGTAGTATCACGATATGGGAGTACACACATGCATTTCTCCAGCAACTTAACACCATCCTCAAAGCTCAAGTTATCATGCAACTCATCACGAAGAATTGGCCATGCAAGTTGATTCCCAAAACCAGTGGCCACATGGTTGTCCTCAAAATTTACGCCTATCATGCTGACCTGGATAAGAATCACAAATTACAGATTGATTAATATCCTTAAATGCATATTGCTTACAGTTCTGCAACAAATAAAAGGTATAGTTGAGGTTTACCATGCCAAGGTATTTCTATCCATTTTTCACTCCACCAAGTATAAGTGAATTCCATAGTGGATTGAACTTGTTACGCCTATTTTACATCACTCAGGTTAAATAGCTGTGCACCTCTTTAGGACCTAAAGAATTCCCGTCATCCCACATATTTTCATATAGACTGCAAAAATAATCCCCAATACCAACAATCACTTAGCAAGAAGTAGAAAACAATACAAGCAAACACAAATACCCAGAAAAGATAACAAGGAAGGGACAAAAATTGTGATGTTCCAGCTTTTGCTACTTTCCAAGTACTTTTTTCCTCTTAAAACAACCTGCTTACATTAGCTCATCAAGATAACGTAGAATCTTCTGAAAATCACTAATTTCTCCACTTGCACCAAGAAGAGAATGTTTTCCAACTGGCTTCAATCGCTCAACACTCTTGTATCGCAGGGTATATCCATAAGAACCTGCCAATTAATCCATACATGATATGAAAAACCAATAGAAAAGTATCTCGTTGTTATAGATGAGCATGAAAAAGTGCATATCCTAAAATGTTTCTAATGAGTCATGACATCCAAAATCAGAAGTTCTGGAACAAGTTAATAGCATATTCTGGGTCAGGAGAAATACAATATATCTCACAAATAAAGATGCACCTCAGGCAGTATAGAAAAACCAAAACAGGAAGAAAAGAGTTGACGATAGATGATGGTAACCATGGGTGATAGAACACATCTAGTCACTACTCTAACAAGTAAACAAATTGCCATATGATTCAGACAGAAAATAAATTGCCATGTGCATATCTGGGATCTAAGGCAGAAGAATTAATTGCCCTCAAATCAGCAAACACAATGTACAACCACCCTAACCCTGACTCCCAAATGAATTGCTGAAACTTTGGAGTGTGTGCTACACTCCTTTGAAGTTATCTGTTGCACACTACGCATACCATAGATGATAGTATTTACAAAACTGGAAAGAAAGCACTAAATAATAATAATAAAATCCACCAATATGGAATGGTCAGCCACAAGGTAAAAAAAAAGAAAAAGCATGGTCAAACAGGGAAATCAAAGACTTAATAAATTCAAGTAACATAACTTCATTAAAAAAAGACCAAAAGGGGCATGTCTCCAAAGTACACCATGATTATACAAGAGGGGCGCTTAAAAATTAGCAGAAAACTTATCTTCCAAGAGAAGCAATTAATGGAAATCTTTAAAAAAATAAAATAAAAATAAAAAAGTCCCAGTGAAGGAAAGTGAGAAATCAGCCACTAAGCAAAATGTAACCATCTTTGGCTAGCATTCATTCTTTGATTTGACATGTTTCACGCATTTTGCAAGTGCCATGGACTGAATGTGTCCAAGCATTTGAAATTAAAGTACATCATAGAGAAAAACACTAGTAGAATATACATTAACCATGTCAAAAATAGAAGATAAATAGCAAATTTGCCTTTGTGAATATAAAACCAAAACCAAAACCAAAACTATATTCTTGTTCTTTTTTTCTTTTTCTTTTTTCTTTTCTTTTATTCATTTTCTTAAATTTCTCAACAGCCAAAGGGGTCCAAGAACGATATCAATCAAGTCATAAATAGAAGAAAAAAATGAATATATGAAATTGCAATTAATTATGAACTGATTTAGTATCTAACCTCCCATGTCAGCAGCCATAAGAATTCCATCCTTGTATTTGATAGCAACTACAGATGTGCCAATGACATATGGATTCCTAAACAATTACTAAAGAGATTGCAAAACACAGTTGTGTCACTAAGTGTCATCAGGTCCTCATTTACACAAAATGACCTCGTTTATTCTTCAGTCTCACTCAGTCTTCTTTTGTGTTTTGTACTCTGGACTTGTATCTTCATTTCAACAGTAGTTAATATGCCAAAGTTGGTTTCCAAATTTTTTTGAGTCTTCTTTTGCACGCACACCTCCCCAAGCAAAAAACAGACGTCGACTAGATCCAATAGAGATACATGTAGCTTTAAAACAATGGCCTTTCATGCTTCCAAATCATATCAAGATTAGCATTCACAGCAACTGCCCTCCCAAGTATGGAATGTGATCCAATGAACAGTATCTAAATGAAAAAAAAAAAAAAAAAAAAAAAAGAGAGAGAGAGAGAGAGAGGAAGTTAAGAAAAAATTAAGATATCCAGGCCAACAATTTAAGTAAATTAACAAGTAATTACACCAATAGTGATACCAAGGAATTGTAAAAGGTAATAAAAACTTAAAAGCCATTTCAAGGAAAGATCCTTCACATAAGTTCATGATATTTGCAAACAATTTAAAGCACACAATTCCAGGAAGATAAGGACATGCCTGGTCCTTCTCATATACTATAGCCTACTCTCTTGACATATAAAATAAACATATTGCAGGAACATATTTGCAAGAAAATGTTTCCCGAACAGCCTATTCACTGGGAATGTGACGAGGCTTTTCTAATATTTTTAATTCCTCCTTTACTCTATGTTCCCTTTTTTTTAGGAAATATTTGAAAACAGAAAATGACCACTCTAAAATTAAAAATGCAAAGGGAGTTCAAATCTCAAAAATTCTTGAATGCGGTGAATAACAGATTGCAAGAACATTGTAATCATAGAAAACTGAACTAGATGATCATAAGATTGAATGCCTGTTAGATTGGGAAGATTATTTAACATCTTATGAACTCAACTTACCGTCTTCCCGTTACTAGTTTGAATCTCAGCTTCCTCTCCATTTACATTTATTATTTATCCATCAATCCAAACTAATTCTGGATCTCCAACCCAAACGTGAGAGCCAATAACAATGTTCTTTGGCATGCCCTGCAGCAGTTGAAATTTACAATAGTATGCATGCTTAAGATCAAAGCTGATACACAAATATAAATTATCTCATCATTTTTTTAGGGTAAGAATAGAACACACACACTCACAAGTAACATAATAGAAATTTGTTATATGCATATACAAATGCTAGCATTGGTGTGTGCCACAACAGACATTGATGTTTACATTCAATAAAAAGGAAGCTCAAGAGGGATTTCATGTTTTAGCTCATAAATTTCCAGACAAAGAAACCATGCAGATAGAGATCTCAATGGGTATTAACACACTTAGATATAGTTCATTCAAGATTTTATAGCAAAAGTTTAAAACTGTAGTTGAAAAATAACCAAGCATAGATATCATTACGATCATTTTTTATTTATAACATTATCAATCTACGGAGAAATGAGAACCATATGGGCATCCCTACTACAATTGGCACTATTGTCAGCTGGCCCCAATATATTAATTTGAATTCAGATGATGTATATATTTCAAATATTTTCTACTTCAATGGGAGTTTTACAAGAATAGCATGCATACAAAATGTCTTTAAATGCCATCACCCTTTTTTCTTTTGTAAATCCAGCAACCTGATGCTTTTTATTTCTGAATTTTCACAATTTGTTATGGACAAAAGTAACAGTGCCATAAAATTCAGAGACACCAAGGTTCAACTGATGTTTGAGAATTGATCTGTAACAACTAAATCCCTGGCTATGAACAAGATTGCACAGTAAACACTAATTTTTTTTTCCCCTTGAAGCTCATGAAGTGAAAACAAAAACATAACACAAGGAACCGATAAACCCAGCAACCAAACACCGGCATCAGAGGACACAACCTAATAAACTCTCCACCATCCAGTCCTTGGCCATTAACACACACGCACACTCTACTGGTACTGGGCTTCACACCCATTATAAAAATCTCAAAAACATTCAACTATAAATAAATCAGATTTAAAAATTTAAAAAAAAAAAAAAGCAATAAAAGAAATAGATAATTTTTAGTACTATAAATGAAACAAAGGGATGATCTTTGGCAAAGAAAAAAAAAATTCATAAATTTGATTACCAGATCTAATCGCATTTGGGTGGGTAGCTGAAACACTGTAGCTTCACATTCATTCTTCGGTGGAGAGGTAACCGGAGCATCACTGGTGGCTTTTTTTTGAGGCATGTTCGGCTGGAACTGGAAGAGAGAGAGTCAGAGAGAGTTTCTGAGATTTTTGAATAGAAGAAGAGAGAGAGAGGAGAAATTGAAAGAGCAGAGAAAAAATGAGGCTGACGTGTCTAATTGAGCTGTCCAATTCTTGAGCATTAGATCAATTGAATGGCTAGGATTAAAGCAATTGGGTATTGCACGGGATATGAATCCGTGTATGTGTCTGTCATAAGGCATAAGTATTGTTTTGATATTGAGAAGGGCGTGTGTTTACTTCCCACCGAGGTTTCTTTTCTCTTCTCTCCTTCTCTCATGTAGCCTATTCATTTTTCTCAACCGCGCTTCTTTGATTCTCTCTCTCTATTTCACTTTGCATTTTCCTCAAATCTCACATTTCTATGCTTCTTCGCTTTCTTTCAATTTTTTCCTTTTCTTTATTTCCCTTTTGGTTTTTGTTTTAGGTCTTTGAACCTTTAATGCTAGTATTACTCATCTGTTATTCCAATCAGTGTCAGTCATTTCTTCTCAGTTCTCAGCTTCAACTTCTTCAAAAGCCATGAAAGCAGCTTTACCACTGTCAACCTCATCGACTCCAACAATGCTCATATAAACATTTATCCATAATTACCAATACGCCCCCACAAAATGAGGTATTTACGATTCATTTCACACATTCACAAATCTCTCCCCCAAAACCCTAGCCCCAATTTCCACACAACTCAAAACCCTAATCGTAACCTCTTAGCCCTAATCCAATCCAAGCTCCCATCTTTCTCAACCTCTCCTGCTCAGGAATCGAAGCCACCAGCTCCATCAGAGCAAGTCTCGGCGATCGTCGATGAGCTCTCGGGTCTCACTCTCCTCGAGGTCTCGGACCTCGTCGAAGTTCTTCGCGATAGATTGGGGATCACTGAGATGCCGACGATGATGGTGATGATGCCAGGGATGGTCCCTGGAGGACTGAAGGGGAAGGGCGGTGGTGCGGCGAAGAAGGTGGAGGAGAAGGCGGAGAAGACTGTATTCGATGTGAAGCTCGAAGGGTTCGATGCCGCGGCGAAGATCAAGGTAATCAAGGAAGTGAGGACTTTTACCGATTTGGGGTTGAAGGAAGCTAAGGATTTGGTGGAGAAGTCGCCTACGCTTTTGAAGAAAGGCGTGACTAAGGAGGAGGCCGAGTCGATCATTGCTAAGATGAAGGAGGTTGGCGCCAAAGTTTCGATGGAATGAGGTAATGTTGTAATGTAGTCTTGCCATTTTTGTGAATTTTTGAGTTTTTGTATGTTGGTATGTGAAATGTGTTTCAGTGATTGTATCGGTTTCATAAAAAAGTAGGTGTTAGCTATGCTCGATATGTAGCCTTAATCTTAAAAGTTCAATGCTGCTAAGAGAAATTGATTACTTGCTAATTTGGAAGAGTTCTTAGAGATTATAGAGTGTAGCAAGGTGCCTAGGCGTCTAATTGGCTAGAAGGGAGATGTGTGGCTTAGTGGGTGGGTTTGTATAGCGCATGGAGCCAATAGAGGGAATGGATACATGACAACTGATATTATGTAGAATCCACTCTCTGCCCTTCTTAGTAGTAAGTGAATAGTGACCTATTTGTAGGTGCATTCACATGAGGGCAAGTTCCTGCAATGAGAACCTAACAAATGGTTTATTGGTAGTTAGCTGATTAATGAATGGATCATAGGTTGGCTGATATTGAGTTTCGCTTTCTGTTCTGCATCTGTGATTCAATTTTTGTAAACGGTTCGTTTTCAATTTTATGATCACACTATCCTATTTTGTAGAAATATTCAAATTCCACATGTTAATGGTACTCTAGTGAAAGGGCTGCTTCTGCTTTATAATTTATATGCTCATGTGTTTCTGTATAGAAGCTTGGTGCTACAAATGTGATGAGGAAAATACAGAAAATCATGAACTTGAAAAAATTTGGAATTATCTCAGGAAAGGATATGGAAAGATCTTTAAGTAAAAAAATTTGTAAAACCTTCTCACTTACTCTCTCAAGTGGAATATAAACATTTGAATATCATAAATCAAGAGGACTGTGTTATTTGTGCTGACAGCTTAGACGTTAGGTCTGATAATGAAAGTAAAAGTCGTGTCAATGAGTTTTAACATTTAATGGAAACAAATTCTGTAATGGGAGCTGCAGGTAACTTTGTTATTGCAAGTTGGCAGTAGTTTTGTTATGGATGTTTGGTGGTGATTGAGTAAACCTGTCTAATCAAGGATGGAGTTTGCATTACTGAGGTGCAATGTTCAGTGATATTGATCATGGCGTTGGAGGATAGATAGGAATGTAAGTGAATCTTGATTGGCAGTGATCATCTTTTCTTCCAATCCAAAGCAAACCTTGTTTTCCATATCCATGGCCAAAAACAGTGTGAAGCAACTCTTCCAGCATTTTTTTTTTTTTTAGAGAACCTTAAAATTCTGGAATATTAGGGTTTTTAAGCATGAAACTGTTGGAATTGAGGTAGAGAAAGCCATAGAGAAATTATGGGCAGGGGGTTACTAGGACAGTCGCTGATAATATGGGAAATTTGATCACTATTAACTTGCGCGTTCAATTGTTGAAATGCACTAATAATGGTCTGTATTCTCTGTTTGGTATGGAAATAGATTGCTTGTCACATGTCATCCGGCAGCAAATACTTGTCATTTTTATTAAACCTGCAAGATGTGTTTAGATGTATCACATAAGTAGCCTCATAACCAGCTACTGTTTCAAGGCAACAATGTTAAACAACATTTATTATTAATGCAATGTTACTGAACTACTGTAATGCTTGGCAATTTCAATACCTGATCCTTGGTTTTTATTTTTGTTTAGACTTGCTGGGGTAATGAGAATCAAAAACAAGAAGTGGGAGGCTTTATGATATGGAATGTCAACATCAAGGGCTTCCGATATTAATGCATCTCACTTGAATTACTCCTGGCAAGTTTTAGAGATTAGTTTTAGGTTTCTTCATAGTGCAGTCATTTTTTGTAATAACTGCTTTCCTTATTTTCTCTCGCTTGCAAAAAATTGCATCCAAGCAAGTTTTGTTCAGTTGTCTGTACCTTGCTTCCTTTTTGGGGTTTTTTTTTTTTTTTTTTTTTTTTTAAAGATTCTTAACACCTATTGTGAAACTGGTTTTTGAGGATTCATTTCATGGACTATTGTAACAATTGTACCTTGCATCTATATCCAGTGGCTTGTTTCGGCTGCCAGAAATAACCTTGCCACTTGACATAACTGAATAAAAGGATGCCTAAAGTTTGAAGGGGACTGGAATGGGTGTGTTTTCGTGTGTATGGGCTGTCTCATTGCCACTTTATCTTCTAATGAACTATTGTTCATTACTGCCTCTTGAAGTTACATGTTTTTGGTCTAAGGGTCCGTTTGGTTCCTGTAAAATATTTTTCGGAAAATAGATATTTTCCGGAAATGTTATTTTCCGGAAAAGGAAAATATTTTCAAGTGTTTGGTTGTGTTAGGAAAATAGCATTGTGGAAAATATTTGCATGTGTTTGGTTCTATTAGGAAAATGCTATTATCCTAAATTTTTTCCAGCAACAAATTCCGGCAACACAACAACAACAACAACAACAACAACTGGCGGCAACAACAACAACAGCAGCGCAAATTCCGGCGACAACAACACAAATTCCGGCAACAATAACACAAATTCCGGCAATAATAACAACAACAACAATTTTCATTCCTAACAATTTTCATTCCTCAGCTCCCAAACAAACATTAACATAATTCCTCAGTCCACAGCCACAAAAATACAAAACCCAAAGACAAAAAATCATCAAATCTGATCAAAAGGCGAAGGCGTGTGGGTCGGGTGTGGGTTCGAAGGCCAGTGGGTTCGAAGCGACGGCGAAGGCGTGTTGGGTGTGGGTTCGATGGCGACTGGGTTCGAAGCGACGGCGAAGGCGTGTCGGGTGTGGGTTCGATGGCGAGTGGGTTTGAAGCGACGGCGACGGCGTGTGGGTCGGGTGTGGGTTCGAAGGCGAAGGCGACGGCGACGGCGTGTGGGTTCGATGGCGAAGGCGCTTGAGGCAACCGTTGGAGTCGATCTGGAGCTCGGACCGATCTGGAGCTTGAGGCGACCGTTGGTGTTTGGAGTCGATCGTTGCTTGATCGGCGCGGTGCTGCGATCTGGAGCTCGGAGTTCGCCGGCAAGCTGGAGCTCTCTCTGCGTTCTCTGTTCTTTCTCACGTTCTCTCCCTCTCTTGCATTTTCCGGAAATCGTTTGAAGGTAAAATAAAAACGTAAAACGATTTCCGGGTCAAAGCCACATTTTACACAGTCAAAGGAAATTGATTTCCGGAAAATACTATTTTCTAAACTAACCAAACGCCCCATTTTATGGAAAATCATTTTCACCCAAAACAAACGCAGCCTAAATCTTATGTGAGTTAAGAGCATTCACATATGGGGTTGTAAATCCCCTAAAATTCTTTTTAGCACCCCTAAACCATGAGAGAGTCTTACATGTTTCGGAAACATGATGAAATTTCTCCTAAACCACACCCAAAAAAAAAAAAAAAAAAATGCTACATCTGTGGTTCTATATCTAAAAAAAGTTAGCACTCAACTACAGTGAACTCTTTATTAATAAGAATCCGCTGTAGCAACTCTTATTTGGTTTCTTATTCTCCCTCCTCCCTCTTTCTTTGACTTTCGCTTTGTCTCTTCTCTCTGACTTTCCCTCTCTCACTGACCTGTGGGTTTTCTTCCCTCTCTCAGAAGAACGATTAAGATGAAGTGGGTTTTCTCAACTGTGACAACCCGTGAAGCAGCAGCTAGGTTGGATCTGTGTAGCGGTGGTTTAGCGGTGTGGTGGGTTCATGGGTCTAAGTGGATGTGAATGCTCTAAGTATGGGTGCTACCAGCCGTATCTGCCAAGTTAATAATTATGTCTTCAGATTAGAGTATTTTAGACTTTTAGTCAATAGGGGAAGGTCTTGGTTGTGCCATATTTTAATTTGTCTCGTGCAAACTTTACTTGACTATTTGGTTAAGTGCTAGCATTCGGGGATGTAATAAAATATATATATATATATATATATATATATTTTACATCCTCAAAATCTATTTTATCTATTTTACTATTTAATTTTACAACTCACTTAACATCTCAATTTCAATTTTTATATACAGCTTATTAAAATAATATAAACTACACTATCAAATAATATAAAAAAAATTAATTATCAAAAGAAAGAGTGTGAGAGGAAGAGAGATTGTGAGAGATTGAAATATATTTTTTTTCTTACAACCCCATGAACAGTAAGTTGTATAAATACAAACTTACTGTTCATGGTTGCTAAAAATTTTTGGCAACTCACACTTAGATAAGGCTCAATTTGAGCCGGTGGATTGCTAAAATAGTAACTGAGGAGTTTTTTCACTCTCAGTACTAATGCTCTTAGATAGGGATGTGGTCGCTTAACTTTGGATGCATATCCTAAACAAGCAAAGCTCCAAAGATCATATTTGATTGACTTGAAGATCGTATCTGATTGAATTGTATTGCAATAATCGCCTAGGTGCTAGAATAGAACCATAATTGAAGCTGCCAGAATTACGTTTTCAAAATCGTGAGATTGTGAAAAGAGAGTTTCTTTACTCGGCCTTGGAGATGTGGCCTCATCAATGCACAAGAATTCCCTAGTTTATTTGAACGTGTAATTAGATATTGACCACAAGTTATTTGCAACTAAATATCGAACAGTTAATAATTTATTGAAAAAAATTTAATTTTTTGAAAAAAAATAAATAAATAGTTGATTTGAGCACAACCCACCAACACACCTAATTCAATCCGGCCCATGTGAGCTGGGTTGATCTCCCTCTTCTCCACCCATACCTAATTCAATCCGGCCCATGTGAGCTGGGTTGATCTCCCTCTTCTCCACCCATCTTCTTTGATTTGCCATTGGGCTATGGATTTAATACATGAAAAGTGAAAACCTCAATTTGGGCTTCAGACATGACAGCTTTATATAAATGCCACTTGGGTTCCAAGCCAGTATTAGTGCATTAGTTTAATACTTTCCTTTGCCACTTAAGACCTTTCCATCCACTAGTTGATGGGGACTTTTTTGGCACATGCATAAAATGTTAAGTACTAAAATAAACATTTGAAAAAAAATTATATACAATTTTGAAACATGGGGCGAGGTGTAATTAAACCTTTTAAACAATTTTTCATGCTAATTGATTGTGTTATCTTTTTTTTTTTTTTTTTTTTTTTTGAGAAGAAATTGATTGTGTTATCTGATGCAAAGGAATCCGCAAATACTAGACAGAAAGAGTACCTGTATGTGTAATATGGTACTTGATTTTGATATTATGAAAATCAAGTACCTCATAATACACAAGCTTCACAAAGTCGATTATCTCTTTTTTTTCCCGTACTTTTTGTATCTTAGTGACTTCCTAAAAAGGTTTAAGCCAGTTTCTCCAAAAAAAAAAAAAAAAGATTTAAGGCTGGCACTGCTGCAAAATTTCCTAAAGATCATTCCTAGACCCATCTTCTTCTATACGGTCTTCTTTTCTTTTCTTTTCTTTTCTTTCTTTTTTTTTTTTTTCTTTTTCTGCCAACTGCTACCATTAATTTTCTTTTGAGATGGGGACGATATCATATGTAATATTTGAGAACTTATTAGACCTCAAGCCCAGTTTATTCGACCTTTCTTATTCATCTAAATCCACACTTTGATAACTTGTGCAGAACCGAACCAAAAAGCCTAAAAATAAAGCAGCTTGAGACGTAAAGTAGAGTAAAAAAAAATCAATCAGTGTCAAAACATTATCTTCGCGCATTCATGGATTTACATCAATTACAATACCTGTAATACGTAGAGGATTGCATCTGATGCAAAACTTTTATTTTTTTCACAATTTTTTTAATTTTTTAACTTTTTAACTTTTTTTTAATATATTTTATTTAATAATTAATATTAAAAATTATTTTTTTAACTTTCAGTCTCAATTATTAATTAAGTATTGCACTTTATATGAATCTTTCGTTCAGGTCTATACACATTCATGTTCAGTCCTCTCAGTTCTCAAATTTCAAAGCAAATTCAAAACCCATACCTAAGCCTTTATTACTTCGCCAGTATCTAACATGTGAATGCCAGCCTAAATTCAATTTTGAACCCAAAAAAAACATACAGTCATTTTGACCCATAAAAGCTATCCACCGTACTAGCTCATTAAATTTCCAGTTTTCACGCTCTGAGACTGAGCCATAAACGTTTTGACAGGGAAGGACAAAGCTCACGAATCGAGCGCTTGACTCTTGACTCTTGACAAAACTGTGTGCTGGAATACAAAGGTTTTTTTTTTCCCATAACAAAAGCTTTAACTGTTTTGTGATTTAGTGACGTGTTAACATGTAATAAGTAATCAAATTTGTTTAGTTTATTTCTTGTCACGTGTTAATTTGTGATATCACGTCGGTTTTTTAAACTTTGATAAGTATATTCAAATATATTTTTTTAATTTTTAAGTAATATTATATATTTTTTATACATTTTTTTACTTATATCAAAAAAATATAAATAATATTATTTAAACTCTCCTACCAAATACGCCAATATTTTTAACATTTTTTAGTTATAATTAAAGTGTTACTACATTTATAATTACAGTTTTTCTTTTATTGATTGCAGTGTTTATTGGATAGAGTTCTAATAAACATTTCTCAACTTTATTGGATAAAATGCTATTTTATGCATTTAATATTGTAGCTCAAATATTATGATATTTTCATGCATGCATGTTTTAGGAACCAATAAAACATGAAAATTGTTGATTAAATCACTCTATGTGTTAATTACTATAATGATTATTGGTTACCCACATATGATTAGTTATTCTATTCTAATTTTTGTATTTCAAGAAATAAAATATTAGTAGCATATAATCAATCATTCAATGTATTAAATTTGCTTTTATTATATATGATTTACATATAACTATTGATTAAGTTGTACATACAACCATGTTTAGCCTCTTGTAGAATATTTCTAAAAATAATTTTAATCAAGTTTTGAAATTTTGAAAGAGAAAAATCTAAGGATGTGTTAGATAACTATTTTTGTTTTTTTGTCCAAAATTTGTTATAATAACAATAATAATTTTGTTGTGTTTTCAAAATCAAGAACGTAGGTTGATTCTCAACGCAAAAAAAAAAAAAAAAAAAAAAAAAAAAGAATCAAGAGCATGTTTAGTGTTACAAAAATTTTGACAACTTTTATAATGACCCGCCACATGACTAGTTGTGAATGATGGAAAAAAAATTAGTGGATCCTTAAGGGTCTACATCTTTATCATTCATAATTCACTAGATGGCAAATTGTGATAAAAGTTGAGAAACTTAATAGGCTGTTTGGTAGGATATTTTGAGTAATAATTTTCAGTGTTTAAATAACATTACATATATTTTCATATATTTTTTAATCTACATGTATTTTCAAAAAATACAAACAATATTACTAAAATAATATTATCAAATGGTCCCAAATTTTAAAAACTTGAATAATTTGATACAATTATTAATTTATTTTTTTCCTCTATATTATGAAATTATAACTAAAACATTCCACCTCTTCAAAATTTCATGAATTTTTACTACGGTTAACTCTTTTTTTTTTTTTATGGGAACGATTAACTCTTTATATCATCAAGAAACTATAAATAACAATTTATTATTATATGAACCGACAAATTTTCAGTGAGAAAGACGACCGCCAGTGTGAAAACTGGGAAGTTTGACGGAAATAACAGAGAAACTTCAAATGTGTGGGCGAGAGCAAAAGAGTAAAAAATATCAGACCTTCTGACTTGTGCATCGCGCTCAATGTCATAGTCATTGATGTGAACGTACAGCTCAGCCAAACAGAAAATGCCCACCTCACCATCCCAACGTCATATACCCAACGTCGTACAAAAAAAAATTGGTATCTTCTTTTTCTACAGCATAGTGTTAGAATCTTTCAAATAACCCATTGGGGTTTGTTACAGACCGGCATGCCCACTCATGAGTTATGCGAGTGTCACACAATTTGTACTGCCATTCGTCCACGTAACAAGTTATAAGGAGTGAAAAAGTAATGATATGATGAACGAATTGTAGTACAAATTATGTAATAAGTTGTGTCACTAATATAATTCTTTATTAATACACATTTTTTAGCCTTTGCACATGCATAAATAGTAATTCAAACCTTATAAAAAAAATATATATATATAGTAATTAAACCACAATTAATTTTTACGTGCGCAAAAGTGTGTATTAATATATGTATAACAAAATTTTCCCATTATGTATTTACTAGTTATTAATTTTTAAAAATAAATAAATATTGATTCATTACTATGAATCATTACAAAAGGCAAAAGAGGAGAAACTCAACCCAACAAGTCTCTTCTCTAAAGGGCACCGGCGTTACGTTTTTTTTTTTTAAGTGATATTTTAATGTACCTAAAAATTATCTTATCTATTTTAACGTAACATTAAAAAATACACTTCATATCTCATCTCTTGCTTATACTTCACACATTAAAATAACTTAAAATAAAATCAACATTTTCTTTATTAAAAAAAAAAAAAAAATCTCAACTACTAAAGAGAGACATTAGTTAGAGGAGAGAGAATAAGAAATAAAAGAATAAAAAAAAGTAGCATTGAGCTATAGTGCACTTCTACTAGTAGCTCAAAATTAAATTAGCACATCCAATGCTAGTGCTTGCTAACTTTGAATCTCTACAAACTTTACTCAAATTATTGAAAAGAGAAATGGAAATAAGCTTGGTGGAAGAAAGACTACACACACGCACATGCATATCTCTCTCTCTTTCTCTCTCTCTCTCTCTCTCTCTCTCTCTCTCTATATATATATATATATACATAGCCAAAGTTTAGAGAAAATCCAATTAGATTTTAATTGGATTCTCAATTTTGCACCATATGTCCAATCTAATTTTTAATTTTTTGCCAAGTAAATTATTGAGTGTAAAAATCGAAAATTCCAAATTCAATTATATTTTAAATTGGATTTCAATTGAAGTCTAATTTTCCACCATATGTCCATCTAATTTTTTTATTTTTGTGGCAAGTGAATTTTTGGGTGCAAAAATTGAAGAGTCTAAATTTAATTAAATTACACACACAAATATAATGAGAAACCATAATATATTTTAAAATGTATGGTTTAAAGAAAATGTAAACTAGTACCATGTATAATGAGAAACCATAATATATTTTTTTCAATTGTTTAAAAATGCCTAAATCCTTGTAATTTGTAATCAATGGGCTTATTATTAGGCTCCTAATGATGAAAGCTTGAACCTTGAGCTATTTGACCAAAGCTGACTAGAGCATGAATGTTCAATACACTAAAAGGTTTTCACAGAAAAATTTTGGCAGCATATATTCCCATTTGGAGGTAATTACACAATATTGAATTTAAAGTCTTCTTGTAAACGTGTTGTTAAAAAGGCATGCTTTTTAATATGTTGAATGATCCATATTGAGTGTCACTCCTTAGATATAGAAGAAACTAAATGAGTAGCACAAGTGATCAAATTTCATAATTATACAAAATTTACTTTTTCAGATTTTCAATTGTCTTGGCATCCCTAGAAACTACTACAAATGCATATCAATAGCCATGAAGTTTGTTATTTATAATTTCTATAATGAAATTGGTTCTTTAATCTTAGTCTTTTGGATTTAATTTGTAGTCACTTTGGTTACATTTTTTTTTAATAACTCATAGTACTTCCACAACTCAACTGAAAACCATCACAGCTCAAAACTGTGCTTTGGGTATGGTTGAATATGTTGTGATTAAATTTTTGTTTGATGGTGAGCTTGTGTGGTTATAGCTTTTATTTGGATTTGAAACCAATGAATGGTAGTTGGATGGGCATTTTTAGATTTAGGTTGATTTCAAAATGGGTTTCTATTTATGTGTTTTATTGTGTAAAAAAAATGCAGTAGGTGAGTGCAAATCTAAAAATCTGGATCTATAAAGGGTAAAGTAATGTGTATTAATCTTCTCTCATTGTTTTTTCCCCTTTGCTTTGATTTTTGTTATTGCCTTGCTTCTTTGTTGTTGTTGTTGTTGTCACCTTTGAGTCTTTTGTTACCGCCTTACTAGTACCCTCTTTAGCAATTTTAGGATTTTTTTTTTTTTTCTTTCAACATTAACTAGAAATTTTGTTGCTTGGTAATGAGGTATTCTAAAAATCCTTATGACAATTTTAACTTTTGTTCTAATTTTTCTTAAGTACGTGTTATTTCCTAAATTTGGATTTACCATACACTATGCAGCAATGTATTATTCCGGTAGGACAATATGTTTGGCCTATTGTAGTTCATTTTATACATATGAACTATGGTTCTTGACAGATGAACTTGTGAGAAATTTTTTTGCTGTCTTGAATTGTTACTAATCATATTTTATAAGTTCAGCTCAAATTTTGGGTAATAAATTACATATTTTTATATGTTTGTTAGTGCATGCCCAAAATATTCTGGGTTCTTGGTTCAAAATCATCTTCCGAAATTTTGTGATTTTATTTTTATTTTAATAAAGCTTTAAGTTGCAGAACTGAAAGAGTAAATTAAATTTAACTGAAAGAGAAAAATGGTTTGGTGTGTTTATGTGGTGCCAAATTGCAACAAGTTGTAGAACTTGTGTTCTTTTTACTATGGTAATGAATAGTTGACAACTTATATTCTTTTTTCTATGGTAATGAATTTATCAATGATTCATATAATTAAAAAAATAATGTCCTTTACTATTGTGGACCTGTGGTAGATATGTGATATCATTAAAGTTCAAACTATTGACTTTAATGATTGTAACCAAAATAAAAAATAAAAATTCTATGGTTAGTGTACTAATTTTAATTTGTTTAATTTGTTTTCAACACTACAGGATAACATAGAAGCTAAGCCTACTCAACCTACCATAAAGCTGGGTTTGTTAATGATTTTTTTTTTTTTTTGGGAGAAACTGTTTATGTAATTTAAAATATAAAGAACATGACTCATATGTATTTTGGTTGGGATCATAATCAAGATGTGGCTATTTTGGCTTTCTTGAAACATTGAAATTGCATATTCATATTGTAAAGCTAATTTAGCTTGGTTATAAAGCCTTTTTATTTTAGGTTCCGTTCATTTGGTTGTGGATAACAATTACAGTGAAATTATGTTGTTTACAACAAGTGATAAAGGGCATCTGGTGGCCCTACTATTAAGAGGAGATTAATACACAACGAGAACAAAAATTTCTCACAAGAAAAAGTACATATTCTAATGTCATTGTGCATGTGCTAGAATTTAGCATGAATAGATTATTTCCCACACAATGTCAAGAGATTGAGATTGATATACAAGAAGAAAGCATCATTTTGACTTATTATGTACACATCAAAGGCCAAAACTCATAGAGGTGATCTCAATAAACCTAATAATCACAACCTCTTAACTCATAGAAGTGATCTCTATACACCTAATAATCACCTCTTTCCATTGGCCATTTGGCCTAGTACCATCCACATGCTTAATGTAAATCTTATTTACAAAGGAAAAAAAGCTTATTTTCCCCTCATTCTCAAAAATACATACATTATTAGCTTGTCTTTGAGACTCAAGCCATGTGTAGAAGGAATGAAGTGCTTAATGCAGATTAAACCATTGGGAAATATCTTGATAGGTTCATTGCAATGAGCATTTTTTTTAAAGTAGATTCAACACAATTTCTCTAGAATTATACAGCAGCACAACAGAACTTTAATTACAAATTTATGATGAATATAACCACAATTAACCAAAGAAAAAGTGAATGTAATGGATAATAAATCAGATGCATATCTATAGTTATCACTAATTTATAACAAACAAAAAATCAGAATTTAATTTACAATACAACATAACATTGTGACTCCAACAATGTATCATTCCCCCCAAGAACAATTCCAGTGAAAACAATGGCCTCGAGTAAAAGCATGTAAAAGAAATCAGTTATCCTTCCCCTAAATAAGTTCTCTTCAAGGAGCTTCTAGAATCGAGCAAGTATATGCGATGAAGCATAAAAGTCCAAGTCTGCATTGTCAAGGTAAAAAAACATGTTAAAAATGGCAAACTTGATGATTACACTCAAGCTACCCTTGACTTCAAAAAATCAACATAATTAACCCTTCAAAAAGATAACATACACAACTAAATAAATGCATCAGAACAGTGCATAATCTGATTGCAGTACATTAAACAAGAATAACCAACAAACAATTAAGCATAATTTAAGATTCAAGGACATCATTTGGGAAAGTGATGAAGGTTCTAGACAAGAAGAAACCATTAACTCCAAAGGTGCAAAAGAAAACTTGACTTCAATAGGCCAATTGAAGGAATAAAACCTGAACGGTTTTAGACCCCTTAAACCAACCAGATTAACCTAGTTAATTAGCCAAGTGATTAATTTAGTCAAATTATGCAGTTCTAGGTTATCACAAACATACAATCATATCAAGAATATAAAGCAACAGAAATATAAAAGACACAATGATATGATCACCTAGGAAACCACACGGTAAAAACCTGGGGAGGATTTGACCTAACTATCCTCAAGGTAAACCTGAATCCACTACGTGAAAGAATCAAAGTTCATACAAAAGGACCTAAAAGCTCCCCGCTCGACTTCCTAATGCTACCCACCAGTAGAACTTACTAACACGACCACGCGCAAACTCTGAATCGACGAACTCCTTCTTTCTTTGGATTCTCCAATCAGCTACAAACACCCACGCTTGTTATTCTTTAAATTCCAATGGCAGCAACCGAGTTGATCATCAAGATGTTGATATAATCTCTACCTTGAAAACCCTAAGTTTTGTGTAAAGAAAAGCTCCTCTAGATCTCATAAGAGATTTACACAAAATAGAAAAGTATGAGCAACAACACAACAGGAGCAACTCTAAAAACATGGCTAGGATTTTGCCTTTTATACTTAGGGTAAAAATAGAAAACCCAAAACGTTTAATGAGTTAGTATTGAGTTGGAAAATTTTGTAGAAAAGCATTCTGCCCAAAATTTGATCGATCGAGTCTTTCTTTCAATCAATTGAGCCAGGCCAAAATGCACCAATGCATTTGCAGCCTCTCGATTCCAACTTTACATAAAATATATAACTTTAAGCAAGCCTAAACAAGACTAAACATATTATTTTGATCATGGTTTGCTAACATTACACATTAGAGTTCTAAATACATAAATTCCTAAATTTTTAGAACCAAACAAACTCCCCCTTTGGCAATCCATGACAAAACACAAATAAAAAACTCAAAGTTTACAAGTAAAAAACCATTTACAAAAATAATGCTCATAAACACTAAAATTCAATCCTAACTACTATCCATCAGTTGCAAGTGTAGACAACAACTCAATTAAATCAACCTTTATATTCCTGAAGCACTCAACAAACGCATAAACGCATATGTGACTAAAAACAGTAAATAAACAAGTATAACATTCTTATATAATTCACACAACACATGATAAAGACATATATCAATGAATAACTCATAAATATAAATCAATAAGCAGTAAATCAAAAGAAATAAGAATCATGTATATCAAAAACAATGTAACACCCAAAAACAGTTACTCCCCCTAACATGAATAGCCCCAAAACAATGATATACAAAGTGAAGCACCTAGATACAACCTAACATCTCCACTAGCTCCTCAAAACAAAACCAAAAAAAAAAAAAAAAACTCTCCCCCTAACTACAAAAACTCCTCTACAGTGTCAAAACTCTATTCCCCCTTTTTGTGATGGAATGTCAAAGGACAATCACACGCCATCATCAAAAGGAGGTGGTGAGGGTGAACGAAGATGTGCTACGTCGACACACAAAGCACGAATCTCGTCAAGCAAGTCCACCAAAATCTTACTATGAGCCACCTGAACGGTCATGACAATCTCCGAGGTACGACGAATATCAAAGTCATCCGAAAGAGGTGCAGGAACATCAGCAGCAGCAGTATCCTCAACAAGATCAAGAACATCCTCACCAGCAGAACCTGTAGAAGAAGAAGGAGGAGGTGCGCTACTAGAAAGCTCAGACCTAGGGTGTTTAGAGCCAACTCGAAGATAAGCAGCCCTCTGTCTAAGAAAAGATGCACTTATAAGAGCAATCATATGAACGGGCTCAGAGGAAAAGAAACCACTAAGATCGAGATAAAGCAAAATCCTATGAATAAAAATAGGATGAACAAGGGCATGAGAAGAAGATGAACTCCTATAAAATTCGTTCAAAGAACAAAGAAACAAATGGGGAAAATTGATAGGAGCATCAGTGATAAGAGCGTACAAAAAAATACACTGCTCAAGAGGAATGGTGTGAAGATGAGAAATGAGCCAGATAGAATGACAAGCTATCCTAAAGAAGAGATAGTGCAACTCAGATAGTTCAGCAAAGGTGATCCTAGGATCAGAACCCCACTGGATAGAAGACCCAGTGATGTAAGACATGACATCACTCAACAGAGGAGAATCATTATAAAGGTAGACTGGGTGCTGGACTAAGGGCACTCCTAGAGCATCAGCCACTATCGTAGGAGTAATGGAGTACTCTACGCCTCGTATCTAACTCTTTACTAAAGTGTTGGAATCATAGACGCGGATAGAGATGTTCGAGAAGAACTCTCTAATTAAGGTAGCTGGAGGAGGAGAATCAGAAACATCCAACAAAGGTGACCAGCCCCAACGCTTAAAATTTGCCCTAATGGCAGGATCAAGCTCATCTAAAAGAATAGAACGCTCAGTCCAAATCTTTCTCTTAAGGTTCAGCTTCTCATAAATCTCTTGATTTTTCTCACTCGAAAACTTCTCTCGGTCAAAAGAGGGAGGGGAAGGAGTAGGTGAGGGGATAAACCTACGAGCCCTAGTCTTTCTAGGCATAGTGCTAAGGAAGGGACATAGACATAAAGAGAAAACCAAAATAACATAAAAACCAAGAGCAGACTGCAAGTTAGCACAAAAAGATATAGAACAAAAATCTATATGATGCATGAACAACCACAATGTCATGATGCATGTACTAATGCAGTAAGCAAAGTTCAAATTAAGTTCAATTGTACAAAATTGGCTTAAGCATTGAATTTTTAACAAAAACCCTAAAAATTTGAAAAACCACTTGAATGTTTTGAAACAGATTTGATGAATTGAGCATTACATGACACAACACATAGATTATAATGCCTAATGACATCAAAACAACAAGCCAATTTCATCAATTTCAACCTAATTGAACAAAATTCCCAATTCGGATTCAATGCAAGCCCTAGAATTTTAATTTTTCTCAAAACCCAAAATTGATCAAATTAAACTATCAATATCAAGTTTATATCATGTTCCCACAAAAACCCATTGATCAATTTCCCAAAATAAGGTTTGAATCAACAAAAATCCCAAAATATGCAAAGTTCGAAAATATCCCTCAAATACATGGATTTATGCATGAAATAATGAAAGTAAATTCAAAAGGAAGGACAAAAAGTTCTTACCGGTGTTAGAGGACAAAAACATTGCAAAAACTTCGGAGGAAAATGATAAAAAAATCGCTGTGGAGCCTTGCCGAGTTAGAGAGAGAGAAAAAGGTTTGAAAAGTTTTGAAAAAATAACTTTGAAAAAGTCAAGAACAGTATTTTAAAAAACCTGATTCACGATATTTGATTGATCGAAAATCACATTCAATCGATCGAATCAATCCGAGACTTTTAAAATAATTGAAGTACATTTTCAATCGATTGAAAAACAGAATGGATCGATCGAAACAAGCAGAGGCTCACAAAAATTTTTAAGAAGAAACACAATTTTTGAAGGAACAAACACTTTTTTACACAAACTCCTCAAAGCATTAGAATTGATGAACAAAATGGATGAGTATAAGATGGAATGCCTTTTCAAAAATCCAAGTTTTAATCCCAGTTTCTCCAAAGAAAATTTCAGCCATTCTCCCAAGAAAATTTCAGCCATTCTCCCTTTAAGTTCTCAAGCAAAAAAAATGTTTTGCATAATACTCAAGGTAATTTCTGTTAGGATTAGTGCCCTTAAATCCTATTGTATGATGCTATGTAAGATATTAAGTTTGACATTGTGTATGACATTATGTATGACTTAATATTTTGTTTAATGAATTTGTTTTATTATTATCTGAAATAATGGTAGCATGAATATTCGGACATTATCATTTGGTCCATGAGATGCATAGTATGTGATTTATGTGAAGAGTCACAGAAGATATAAATCACAAGTTCTTTGTAAATTCAGAATTATAGTTCGTAGTCGGTGATGAAACTGGGCATTTCATCTGCAAAGACTATAACATATCAACTACGATGATTTATCTTGATCATGGAAGTAGAGACTTCTAGTTGATGTGTTAATATGTCTTAAGAGTTAAGACATATTGAACTGGACCGATGTGAGATTTATTATTCTCCTAAAAACTGTCAAATGAATAATAAATCTCACGACTTGTATTTGCATGAACTCTTAATCCTGAGAGAATAATGAACCTGATCATGAGGTGTAGGTTACTTTGATATATCAAGAGTGAGATCTATAGTAATGGTCAAAATCTCAGTATGTTGGGCAGCCACATTTAGTGTTGATGGAACATGTATTCTCAAGATGGAATTCATAGTCACTTAACAGAGACATAAAGTATTCCCTTGAGATAAGTTTAATGAGTTTGTTATTCAGAGAGTTAGGCCTAACCACTTTAGTAAAACTAAAGTATATATTTATGGAATTGGATTTCATAAATATATAATGAATAACATTAAAGGATTAAACCGGGTACTCAAGGATCAAGATGTAGTAATTTACAAAGTGACAGTCTATATTAATGACTTTGTATTACTACGAATATTTTATGAAGGGGTTGCATGTATAATAAGGTCTTGGGATATAATTTATAGATAAGACCTAGAGTGCAACTATATTTATATAGTGGTATTAAATATAGTTAATGGTAACTTTGGACATGTCAAGAGTTGACAGAAAAGTCCAAGGCCCATTGGAGCTAGTGTCTTATTGGTCCCTTTTGGTCCCACTCCAAGCCACACACTTAAGCCCAATTGGAAAGGCCCAAGAGGCCAGCCCAATTAGATAATTGGTTATGTACAAAAGGGAAAAACGTTCAGATTTTTCAAAAGAGAAAAAACATCATTGAAAAGGGGTGTGCATGAGAGTGTAAGTCACTCTTTTAGTCATCCTTTTGTTACCAATTGAGAGACCACACATCTTGGGCGTTAGTGGAATTGGAGTGAAGATTAAAAGTATTCCCAAGTGATTCAATCTTCAAGTTTTGAAATTCACCGCTTCAAGGTACACTCACTTGTTCTCTAATTCTAAAATTTTACTTAGAGCACGTTATCAATATCGAATGAAGTAGATCCGTTTAAAACTTATTTTCCGCTGCATTCACATCTATTTCCATCAAATGGTATCAGAGCGGTCTTCAATTTCGTATTGTTTAACGTGTTTTGTGAGTTTTAGAATTGGAGAAAATAGTTTCATATTGTTAGAAGATTATGTTCTAATTTTCTGCATGTTGTTGAAACTATGATTTGATGAAAACTGAAATTGATGTTGTGATGTTGTTTAAATTTAAATTTAAGTATGTTAAATTGAGTTTTAAGGCTATAGCATCAATAGAATTCAGTTTTGACATTGATCTCTATCTATCATGTTCGTATTCAAGATGTTTGTTCATGAAAACCCGTAGAAAACTGCCTTAGAAAATTTCTGGAAATTTGAGTTTCGCGATTTTCGATCGATCGAAAATCACTTTCGATCGATCGAATGAGACAGTGATCAGACTCTTTAGAATGATGGATTTCCGATTGTTAATTGATCGATCGAATTTGTTTTTTCGATCGATCGAGTAGCGATCGAGTATCAATCGAAGGAGTCAGAGGATCAAATTTGAATTTCTTAATTTTTTCGATCAATCGAGGGGCACTTTCGATCGATCGAAAGAAAGAAAATCAGAAATTTTTCTAAGTGTTTTCACATGTAAAAGTACTAAAACTATGTGTAATTAAATTATGCATGTTTTAAAACTAAAAACCTTTCCTTTAAAACATCTAGTGGGAGAGAGATACAAGGGTTGCATCTCACGGCCTCCATTGTTGGTTTAAAGTAGTGTGATTAAGCACCTCGCCTTGGCGTATATGCCTTGCTCCCTTCGGAGGGTGTTTGATTCATGGTACTACTAGTTAAACTTCTTAAAGATAGATAAAATGTGTTTTTACATTGAGAACGACCACGCTTCCGTGGAGTTACTTAGTGATTCACATTGATTCTAGGCAATGGTATACACTAGACTAAGTGTAATGTTAACCTCCCTTCGAGCTATGTCATTATTACTTAGAGGCTGAAGGGAAAACGACAAATTATTTTTGTTTGGTAAGAGTTACCATGATAGCATTAATAATGAGAATGTTTTTTCGCCTAATCATAGTGATTTGTATGACCTCGCTTCCGAGGAATATTAATTACGGGATTGGGTTGTCGTTGCATATATTATATTATGGTTTTACTAAGGTTCCATACTATATATTTATATGCTAAATAGATAATGTCCTATTTACTTATTATAATCATGTTTATTGTTTTCAGATTTGAATATGGCATCATTTAGCCCACTTGTAACTATTCTTAATCAAAACAAACTGACTGGATCCAACTATGTTGACTGGAAAAGAAATTTGGATATAGTTCTTACTGCTGAAGAGCATAAGTATGTTCTTACTAAACCATGTCCAAGCTTTCCTTCATTAGATGCTCCTCTTGAGGAAAAACAACGATATGATCGTTGGCAGAAATCTAATGAGATGGCCAAGTGCTACATCCTAGTATCTATTTCAAATGTTTTACAGCATCAAATGCAGGATGTAGAACTAGCTTCAGACATCATGTTAAGTCTGAAGGAGATGTTTGGTGAGCAAGGTCGTTCTGCAAGGCAAGAGACCATGAGGCAAATTTATAATACCAAAATGGCTGAAGGAAGTTCAGTGAGGGAGCATTGTCTAACAATGATCTCTAATCTGAATACATTGGAAGTTTTAGGTGCCGACATAGATGGAGAATCCCAAGTGGATATGATACTCCAGTCACTACCAGAATCATTCAAGGAATTCAAACTTAACTATAATATGAATAAAAAGATTTATACCTTGTCTGAATTAATGAATGAATTGGTAGTGGCAGAAGGCATTCTTGGCACTTCCAATGTTGAAGCTAATGTTGGTGAAGCTTCTACTTCTCAACCTAAGCCGAAAGGTAAGGGTAAGAAGAAGAAGAAGAAGAAGGACTTCACCAAGCAAGAAGGTAAACAAATTGCCTTAAGGGTTGCTGATAAAGGAAAGAAGATCAAAGGAAAGTGTTTCCATTGTGGTGAGAAAGGGCATTGGAAGAGAAATTGTCCAATATTCAAGGCTGCCAAGAACAAAGGTATGATTAATACATTCCTTCTTGAAATATGTTTGGTACAGAATCCCACGGATTCCTGGTGTGTGGATTCAAGTTGTACTAATCATATCTGCAATTCCTTGCAGGGGTTCCAGGAGACCAGAAAGCTTAAAGAAGGGGAGTTGTTTCTTACTTTGGCTGATGGGAGCAAGATTCCAGTTGTAGCTGTTGGTGTTTGTAATTTATGTTTTGAATCTAGAGTTCTAATATTAAAAGACTGTTTGTATGTACCTAATGTTCGTAGGAATTTCATTTCAGCTACTTACTTAGGTAAACATGGATATTGTGTTATCCTGAAAGACAGTGTTGTAATAAAGAAGGATAAAGTGTTTATCTGTTCTGGCAATATTGTAGATAGTCTTTATATTTTAACTCCTGATAAGCATGAATTATATAATTCTGAATTAGATAATAACTCACATGTAAAATCATTAAAGAGAAAGTTTCCTTCTACTAGTGATGCATATATTTGGCATTTGCGTTTGGGTCATATTAATTCAAATAGGATTCAAAGACTGATCAAAGATGGACTCTTAGAGCCCATGGACTTTGATGAATTTTCAGTTTGTGAATCTTGTTTGGAAGGTAAAATGACTAAACGATCTTTTAAAGCAAAAGGTAGAAGAGCCCGAGATTTGCTAGAACTAGTGCATTCTGATGTATGTGGTCCTATGTCAATCCAAGCAAGAGGCGGCTATGAGTATTTCATTACTTTCACTGATGATTACTCAAGGTATGGTTATGTATACCTAATGAGACGGAAGTCCGAAACCTTTGAAAAGTTCAAAGAGTTTAGGGCTGAAGTTGAGAATCAATTAGGTAAACGCATAAAGGCCATTCGATCTGATCGTGGTGGCGAATACCTTCTTGGGGATTTTAAGGATTACTTAACTAAGAATGGGATTGTATCCCAATTGACTGCACCTGAAACTCCTCAACAGAATGGTGTAGCAGAAAGAAGGAATAGGACTCTTTTAGAAATGGTTCGGTCCATGATGAGTTACTCAACTTTACCGATTTCTTTTTGGGGTTATGCCTTAAATACAACAATACATCTTTTGAATTTAGTCCCATCAAAATCTGTTCCCAAAACACCGATGGAATTGTGGAGTGGGTGTAAGCCTAGCATGAAATATCTCCACATTTGGGGTTGTCCTGCACATGTGTTAAAAGGGAAGCCTGATAAATTGGAACCAAAATCTGAAGTGTGTTTGCTTGTAGGTTATCCAAAAGAAACTAGGGGTTATTTATTCTATAATCGTAAAGATAACAAAGTTTTTGTTAGTACAAATGCTAAATTCTTGGAAAATGACTATATGAATAATTTTACTCCTAGAAGTAGAGTTGTGTTGGTTGAAATGAATGAACCTGTAAATGAACAGCCAATAGATGAAACTAGGGATGATGTGGCTGTATTAGATACACCACAAGATACTACTCATGACATGTCTAGTACTCAGGTGCCTCGTCGTAGTGGGAGAATTGTTCGGCCTCCTATAAGATTCATAAGTTTGGGAGAAACTTATGAAGCTATCTCAGAAGAGGTTGAATCGGATCCCTACACATATGATGAAGCAATGAATGATATAGATGCACATCAATGGGTCCAAGCTATGAAATCTGAATTGGATTCCATGTATTCCAATCAAGTTTGGGATCTTGTAGAGGCGCCTAACGGCATTAAACCTGTTGGTTGCAAATGGGTTTACAAGAGGAAGAGAGGGATAGATGGAAAGGTTGAAACCTTTAAAGCAAGGCTAGTGGCGAAAGGGTATACACAAAAAGAAGGTATTGATTATGATGAAACCTTTTCTCCAGTAGCAATGCTAAAATCTATCAGGATTCTCTTATCCATTGCTGCTCATTTTGATTATGAGATTTGGCAAATGGATGTCAAGACTGCATTTCTTAATGGCAATCTTGAAGAGGAAATCTATATGATGCAACCGGAAGGTTTCATAGCAAAGAACCAAGAGCATATGTTATGCAAGTTGCAAAAGTCCATTTATGGACTTAAGCAAGCATCTAGGTCATGGAACATCAGATTTGATGAAGCAATCAAGACATTTGGTTTTGAACAAAATCTTGATGAACCATGTGTGTACAAAAGACATCAAGATAAAGTAGTAATGTTCCTAGTACTTTATGTTGATGATATTCTACTCATTGGAAATGATGTAGGGGTAATGTCATCGGTAAAGGTTTGGTTGTCAAGCCAATTTGATATGAAGGATTTGGGTG
This sequence comes from Quercus variabilis, assembly GCA_030445155.1. NCBI lineage: Eukaryota > Viridiplantae > Streptophyta > Magnoliopsida > Fagales > Fagaceae > Quercus > Quercus variabilis. The sequence goes on along the minus strand of CP129450.1, from coordinate 31,968,764 downwards.
AGGCTAACTTTATTTTAGGGATCAAGCTTTGGCGAGATCGCAAGAATAAAATGTTAGGCTTATTACAAGCTGGATATATAGATAAGGTTCTAGAACGGTTTAGCATGCAAAACTCCAAGAAAGGATTACTTCCTTTCAGACATGGAGTTCCTCTGTCTGATGACCAAAGGCCTAAGACTCAAGAGGAAAAAGATATAATGAGACAAGTTCCTTATGCTTCTGCAGTAGGAAGTCTCATGTATGCCATGCTTTGTACTAGACCAGATATCTGCTATTCAGTTGGCATGGTCAGCCGATATCAATCAAATCCAGGACCAAAACATTGGCAAGCAGTAAAGCATATTCTCATGTATTTACGGAGAACGAGAGATTATATGCTTGTTTACCATTGTGAGGATTTGATTCCCATTGGCTATACAGATTCAGATTTTCAATCGGATCTAGATTTCAGAAAATCCACTTCAGGATGTGTTTTCACCTTGGGAGGTGGAGCCATTAGTTGGCGGAGTATTAAGCAATCTTGTATTGTAGACTCCACCATGGAGGCAGAATATGTTGCTGCTTGTGAAGCAGCAAAGGAAGTTGTATGGCTCAAGAAGTTCCTTTCTGACCTTGGTGTAATAAGAATGGAGTAAGTTCCAATCACATTATTTTGTGATAACAGTGGAGCAGTTGCACAATCTAAAGATCCAAGGAATCACAAGAAAGGAAAGCACATTGAGAGGAAGTACCATATCATTCGAGATATTGTTGCCCGTGGAGATGTGGTGGTAGCAAAGATTGAAAGTGCAAATAATCTAGCAGATCCATTTACTAAAGCTTTGCCTCAAAGGACTTTCGAGTCACATTTGGATCGAATGGGAGTTAGATTAGTGCACAATAGTCTCTAGGACAAGTGAGTGATTGTTAGGATTAGTGCCCTTAAATCCTATTGTATGATGATATGTAAGATATTAAGTTTGACATTGTGTATGACATTATGTATGACTTAATATTGTGTTTAATGAATTTGTTTTATTATTATCTGAAATAATGGTAGCATGAATATTCGGACATTATCATTTGGTCCATGAGATGCATAGTATGTGATTTATGTGAAGAGTCACAGAAGATATAAATCACAAGTTCTTTGTAAACTTAGAATTATAGTTCGTAGTCGGCGATGAAACTGGGCATTTCATCTGCAAAGACTATAACATATCAACTATGATGATTTATCTTGATCATGGAAGTAGAGACTTCTAGTTGATGTGTTAATATGTCTTAAGAGTTAAGACATATTGAACTGGACCGATGTGAGATTTATTATTCTCCTAAAGACTGTTAAATGAATAATAAATCTCACGACTTGTATTTGCATGAACTCTTAATCCTGAGAGAATAATGAACCTGATTATGAGGTGTAGGTTGCTTTGATATATCAGGAGTGAGATCTATAGTAATGGTCAAAATCTCAGTATGTTGGGCAGCCACATTTAGTGTTGATGGAACATGTATTCTCAAGATGGAATTCATAGTCACTTAACGGAGACATAAAGTATTCCCTTGAGATAAGTTTAATGAGTTTGTTATTCAGAGAGTTAGGCTTAACCACTTTAGTAAGACTAAAGTATATATTTATGGAATTGGATTTCATAAATATATAATGAATAACATTAAAGGATTAAACCGGGTACTCAAGGATCAAGATGTAGTAATTTACAAAGTGGCAGTCTATATTAATGACTTTGTATTACTACGAATATTTTATGAAGGGGTTGCATGTATAATAAGGTATTGTGATATAATTTATAGATAAGACCTAAAGTGCAACTATATTTATATAGTGGTATTAAATATAGTTAATGGTAACTTTGGACTTGTCAAGAGTTGACAGAAAAGTCCAAGGCCCATTGGAGCTAGTGTCTTATTAGTCCCTTTTGGTCCCACTCCAAGCCACACACTTAAGCCCAATTGGAAAGGCCTAAGAGGCCAGCCCAATTAGATAATTGGTTATGTACAAAAGGGAAAAACGTTCAGATTTTTCAAAAGAGAAAAAACATCATTGAAAAGGAGTGTGCATGAGAGTGTAAGTCACTCTTTTAGTCATCCTTTTGTTACCAATTGAGAGACCACACATCTTGAGCGTTAGTGGAATTGGAGTGAAGATTAAAAGTATTCCCAAGTGATTCAATTTTCAAGTTTTGAAATTCACCGCTTCAAGGTACACTCACTTGTTCTCTAATTTTGAAATTTTACTTAGAACACGTTATCAATATCGAATGAAGTAGATCTGTTTAAAACTTATTTTCTGCTGCATTCACATCTATTTCTATCATTTTCAAACTTAGTTGGTCAGACCAAAAACACACACAATAACATGTACAATGTTTAGCAAAGAGTAACTTATGTAGTGTGTGTAAACTAGCAAACACTTGAAATACATGTGAGATGATATGTAAATAGAAATCAATCACAAAATTTACAAAATTCATCACACAAAATTTAAAAGAGACTATCACCAAAAGATTTACATCGTATAACTCACACATCTCCTAGAACATAAGCTTTCAATTATGTAAATTTCTTGAATGTTGCCTCATTATTATGTGAATTGGCATCAAGCCTAATAATATACATCAATTTTAATTATGTGAGATGGCATCATGCCTAATAGTACACACCAATTTTAAATATTAAGCAATTAACCGAGGCTATACCTTATGTTCTTTTTGTGCATGTGCTACACTTTCTCGAGCACAAAATCTTATGATATGCAATAAGGTGTTCATGATTGGCTAGTGAACAGTGGTGAGATGGGTATTTATACCTTTCTCAAAAGGATCAAGTCCGACAGTCAAATAACATGTGCCTTCAAGATTAAGACAAAGTGATAAACACCATAAACATCTTTCTCACACAACATGCACTACAAAGTTTCAACTAGTTAAGTACAATAAATAAGCTCATCAAAGCTAAACAAGGTATACAAGACATGTTATGTGTAAATAAATTGACCAACCTTGTTTTCAAAAACCAAAAAAAATATTGCCAAACATATTTTTGCTTTCTTCCTTTTTTTTTTTTTTTTTATTTATTCTAAAAGAGAAAACAAATAAATCCTAGAATGAAATGCATGAATGTAATGTAATACAAGTCCTAGAAAAAAAAAACAACAAAACACCAAAAAAAAATGGTCACAGAGGAATGAGCAATGTAACACAAGGACCATGTCAAAAAGACTCAATTAGATCGAGTTTTTTGCATCCAAAACCATTTAGATGCACCATGAACATTGGAGTTTTTATTCACATTCGAGTAATTTCTAACTCCAGGATTGGAATAAAGGTTCAACGCCTTTACCAATTCACCAATGAATGCCATAGAATCTTGTGCTTGAGGCATAGACACTTTTGGTTTATTTGCTCTCTTAGCAGCTTGAAGCTTGTAACAGTTAGGACGAATGTGTCTAGACTTTCTACAATAATGACAAACCCAAGCAGGTTTACCATACATTTTGTCCTTAGAAAGGGTAGACTCCTTAGGTTTAGACTCTTTTAGATCAACCCTAATCTTCCTAGGAGGTGAAACTTCTACAGGTTTGACAACCTCACTCACAGGGGGAGTAACAGTTTCAGTTTCACTCACAATCTCACTCACAGAAGGTTCAGAAGAAGATGAAAGAACAAAGTTCGTGGAAGTAAGTGCAGACACAGAGATGCTTTCAACATATCCTAAACTAAATTTGTCAGAAGGATACTTTTGAACATTCAGCATTTGATCAAGTTTAGAACTAGAAGATCTAGCAATAGATAAATCATGTTCCAAAGTTTTAATTTTATCAAGCAAAAGCATGTTCTCAAATTTCACATGGTTCAAAAGATCATTAGCATCAAATAATTTAACAAGCAAATTTTTCTTTTCAAGCTCAAAAGAATCAATTTTCTTCAGGCCAAGTTCAACATTCATAACATCCTTTGCAACAACTTTGCATAGTTTATTATAGGCTTCTTGAAGATCTGCATCCTTAGAGAGTTCCCCATCAGAAAGGTTCTCTTCAACAGATATACTTTCATTAACTACAGCAGTAGCAGTAAAAGTAATGAAGTTTCCATTATCGTCACATCCAGACTCATCATCAGAAATCTCATCATCACTAAGAGTTACAACCATAGCTTTACCCTTAGACCTCAAGAATGTAGGACATTCAGATTTAACATAACCATACCCTAGACAGCCAAAATACTGAGCACCCAAGGAATTGTTTGAAAATTGACCAACTTTATCTCTAGGTTTTTCAAAGTTATTAACCTTAGTGGGATCATTCTTCCTAAAGTTTCTAGGTTCAGCAGTGTTTGTACCTCTTACCTTTCTGTTGTTATTCCTAAGAAAGTTTCTAATGTTCTTGGTAAGGTACGCAATCTCTGTAGTAGAGAACTCATCATCAACTCCATCAACCTTAACATCATCAACTAACTTAAGAGCTATTGATTTCGATTTGGTAGCTTTGGATAGGTTAGACTCATAGGACTGAAGAGATCCTACAAGCTCATCAACAGGGATGGAGTCCACATCCTTGCTCTCAGTAATGGCAGTCACTTTGGGTCTAAAGTCTTTAGTTATAGATCTAAGAATATTCCTAACAATTTTAGGTTGATCATAGATTTCACCCAAATTAAAAACAGAATTAATAATAACATTCAATTTAGCATAGAATTCATCAAAAGTTTCAACATCAGACATTCTAATGCTTTCAAATCTAGAAGTTAATTACTACAGCTTGTTAATCTTAATTGCCTTTATGCCTTCATGCACTGTCTGGAGGATTTTTCAAGCAGTATGAACAACCTTAATATTAGAGATTCTCTTAAATTCTTCCATGAAAACAGCATTAAAGATGACATTCATAACTTTGTTATTGAAACCAGCTGCTTCTTTTTGAAAAGTTTGCCACTCACTCACAGGAGTAGTGGGCTTCTCCCATCCGTACTCAACGGAATTCCAAACCTTATCATCAATGGATTTCAGGAATGCTTTCATCATTACTTTCTAATAAGCATAGTTATTCCCATCAAAGTGAGGAGGAACAACGAGAGAGTGTCTATGCTCCATGACAACATGGGTTAAGGATCAGCTTAGAGATCAAGAAATCTCAAACAAGAGAACTACTGCTCTGATACCACTTGAACGGTTTTAGACCCCTTAAACCAACTAGATTAACCTAATTAATTAGCCAAGTGATTAATTTAGTCAAATTATGCAGTTCTAGGTTATCACAAACATATAATCATATCAAGAATATAAAGCAACGGAAATATAAAAGACATAATGATATGATCATCCAGGAAACCATACGGTAAAAACCTGGAGAGGATTTGACCTAACTATACTTAAGGTAAACCTGAATCCACAATGCGAAAGAATTGAAGATTATACAAAAGGAGTTACAAGCTCCCTGCTTGACTTTCTATTGCTACCCACCAGTAGAACTTACTAACACGACCACGTGCAAACTTCGAATCGACAGACTCCTTCTTTCTTTGGATTCTCCAATCAGCTACAAGCACCCATGCTTATTATTCTTTAAGTTCCAATGGCAGCAACCGAGTTGATTATCAAGATGTTGGTATAATCTCTACCTTGAAAATCCTAAACTTTGTGTAAAGGAAAGTTTCTTTAGATCTCATAAGAGATTTACACAAAATAGAAAAGTATGAGCAATAACACAACAGGAGCAACTCTAAAAACGTGGCTAGGGTTTTGCCTTTTATACCTAGGGTAAAAACAAAAAACTCAAAACATTTAATGAGGTTAAAGCTGAGTTGGAAAATTCTGTAGAAAAGCATTCTGCCCGAGATTCGATCGATCGAAAGAAAAAATTCTGCAGAAAAGCATTCTGCCCGAGATTCGATCGATCAAGCCAGGCCGAAATGTACCAATGCATCTGCAGCCTCTCGATTCCAACTTTACATAAAATATATAACTTTAAGCAAGCCTAAATAAGACTAAACATATTGTTTTGATCATGGTTTGCCAACATTACATATTAGAGTTCTAAATACACAAATTCCTAAATCTTTAGAACCTAACAAACCTCTGTTGCCAATTTGTTACTAAATAATTGTTAGATATTTAGAATAGAAGAATAACAACACAGGATAATTTTCACTTATAGTAAATGTTATACATTGAGCAAGGATTGGTTACAACAAAATCAACATAGTACACATCAAAGCCTGAAGGACCTTGGAGATCTTGGTATTTTTGAAAGGAACCTTGACATTCTTGCCAAACTGTGTTGGAGAATGGCATAGGACTTTGAAGTTCCATGGGTCCAAATGTTAATTAAAAAGTACCTTACTCAATCTAGAATCGGTGAAAAAGGAAGGGTGTATAGTTGGCTGCATATCTCGTATTTGGACAACATGCAAAGATGGAGGTATATTTCTCAATAAATGCTTAAACTGGTCCATTTCTAATGGAGATCCTGCTTGCCTATGGGGTGATTTCTAGCTGTCACTACTGACAACAGTAGAAGTTCAGCTAAGAAAATTCTTTCAATTAATTTGTTATAAGAAAGCCCTTTATGCCATTAATAACAATAGGACATAATTCTTCCTACATCAGAATGAAAACAAATGGATTCTAACTAAATAGAATATCACTACCCATCAATAGAAATCCCAAAAAATCTAAAGCTGGAAAAAATTACCAATTTTTACAAGAAATTTGTGGAGTTTCCATAACTGATATTGCTCAATCACTGATTCAACAGGTGATTTCAATTCCTACGCTAGAAACCGAAAACATTAAAAATAGAAGAAAATAGAATTAAATTCAGTAGCAATAAATCAATCAACAAAATTGTGACACCATTATTTACTCAACAACCAAACAAAGTTTATTAAAAAAAAATTAATGAAAAAAATGAGAGATAAAAGGGAAAACTACTTGTCGGTGGTCTCTAAAACAAGCCCAAGTCAGCCTCACCATGGCTCATCACAACCACCACTCACCACCACCTCCGATGGTGGCTTCTTCTGACCAAAATCTCTTTCTCTGTCTCTCAATCTCACTTCACTCCCTAGATCAAACCCAAAAGTATCAACTTTTCTCTCTACACCTGATTCTCTTCAAACCCCAACCCTTGCTCTCTCTTGATCAAGGTCTAAAAAGGGCTCGTAGATGTGAGTGTTTGGGGGTTTAGTTTTAGATGGTGAGTAGCTTTTTTTTTTTTTTGGCTAATCGGTCTGAGTTAGGTATGTTAGCAATGGTGACCAATGAGGTTAAAGGAGACGCACATAGCAAGTGTGGATGTTGAGAGAGTGGAGCGTTAGGGGAGAGAGAAAGAGAAAACTAGTTGAGAGAAAAAGAGAAGAGAGAGAGTTTTACTGAAATTCTAATTTGGTAGCTGAAATGAAAGAGTGTAAGTGGGAGAAATTCAACGCACACGGATCTATTACGTGTCAAAATAATGAGCTTTGGATCAAATATATGGTTAAGATTTGTGCTATTGCACCCATGCAATACCCTAGGTATTGCACGGGATCTCAATCCATCTCGGATTACACCCTGAGCAATACCCTAGGTATTGCACGGGATCTCAATCCGAGATTAGAGACAAGAGAGTCAATGAAAAGCGACATTTCTTAATAGCTTTTGAGGGCGTTGCATAATGAGAATTTGTGAAAACTGAGAAGTGAAAGGCATAAAAACACGCGCGAACATGCATATACACTAAAGCAAATGCATTTTTAATTTTTTACTATAGTAGCATCTAAAAATAAATGTTACTTTGTGAGATTCAAATGTGAAGAAAGTTAACCTACAAACTACTCATAATTTTTGGGTCATGCAAATGAGTGCCCTTAGGCACTCATTAATAATCCATTTTAAGAAATTTTTTATACCACTTTTATAGAAAATGAAAAAAATTGTCAAAATATTAATTACTTTTTTTCATTTCTCATAAAAACTTTCTTTAAATTATTAACCAGTGCCCTAAAGGCACTCATTAACATTTCCCTTTCTTATTATATTCTCCATATTTTCAAAATTTTAAGAAAATTAAAAATTAATAGGTATATTATCAATCAAATATTTAAGTTCAGGGGCGGCTCTACAACCAGCTTAGGAGGTTGAACCCCTTTACCTGGCCAAAAAACAAAAATTGTATATAATTTTTTTTTTGTTCATATCCCTAAAATAAAATTTTGAACACCCTAACCCTAAATTTTGTTTAATCCCAGTTGAAATAAACTTGAATATGATCATCTTAGTGTTATTTTCATAATATCATTTTCACAGTGATTTTACAATAAAGGTTGAGTTGCAAGTTTTAATTGATTTTTATCTTGACCCACAAATAACATCACTTTGTTACATATCTTTAACAATTTGCCACTTAGATTTTGTTATGAAAGTGTTGTGTCAGTAACTCTACTCTTAAAACTGTTGCTATATGATTGGCTTTGGAATTAAATTGTTTTTCCCTGAATATTTCTTTTTCATTAGCAAAAAATTACAACTTTTAGCACACAAAAATTACAACACTATTAACCCCCCTTGAAAAAAATTCTAGAGCCGCCATTGTTTAAATTATTCTTTTTTTTGGCAAGAAGAACTGAAGAAGTACCATTGAAGACTTGCAACAATTATTTTTTAAATAATTCTTTTTTCTTTCTTTTTTCGGTGGAGTATTATTGAAGACTTGCAATAATTACATTTGATACTAAATCAATTTTGTTCAACCTTTTCACTGTGTGGTATTAGCTTTGCAAAAGTATCAATCACTCTTTTATTGAAGACTTTCAACTTTGTGGAAGTATCAATCATTCTTTTTTTGTCAAGAAGAAGTATTATTGAAGAATTGCAATAATTACTTTTGATTATTATTGAAGACTTTAAACTTTGCAGAAGTATCAATTTCTTAGGTTCTAAATATTTATGATTAAATGTTTAGATTCTAATTTTATGTATGTTGGCAAACTGAGTACCAAAACATGTCTAGTATAAGGTATTTATGTCTTAGAACAGTTTTAGACATTGCTCAAGTTGATTCAAGTCAAGATTTAAAAACAATCAAGCTGCAGAAAGAAGAATTTAGAATTTGCCTTACTCAACCAATCGAGATGCATTTTTTTGCAGATTTTAAATAAAGCCCGAAAGCTTGCAAAATATTTAGGGTTTGAGTCAAATACTGCTAGGTACAAAAGCAAAACTCTAATACAAGTTTTTCAAGACTTGTGAGTTATTCCTATGAGATTTGAGAGGTTCTGTAACCTTCTAACTCAATAGGCATCTACCGAAGATTAGATTGATATTGCACAAACCAGTGGAGATAAATTGCTGCATACAAGATCAACTACTGTTGATGATCTAAACCTTTGAATAGAGATCTCAAAGTCACATGCTGGACTGTTTGTGTGCAACAGATTTAGAATAAAAGAGTCTATGAATTCGGAGATGTGTGAGGTCACATGAGTAAGTGCTACAAGAGGTAGCATTAGATTAAGGGAAAAATTGTAAATGCTTCCATTCTATTGAGGATTGTTTTGATTAAATATGACTATTTATCTTAAAGTCATGACATTTATATATTTCATAGGATTTTATAAACCCATGGAATTTATATAAGAACCCATTGTCACGATTTATCTTTTATCACAACGTTCATAATGTTTATTTCCAAAACCCATGGTTAGTTGGCAGGTATTCGCATGAAAAATTGACTCCAACTAACCTGACCGACCTCACCTCCAAAGCTCATCGTTCAACACCCTCCCCCCCTTTCTTAGATGCAGATCCAGCGAGATTTGTCGAGAATCGGTGCAATCTTGATGAGATTTGTTGAGATCTTGCTAGTTCTCGACTAGATCTAGCCAAATCTCGACCAAATCTAGCTAGATCTCAACTAGAGACGTCAAGATTTGGCCAAATCTCTACCAAAGTTGCTGCTCCATTGATTTCGACCAAAACTGATCACTGCCCATCCAAACTGAAATTAACTCCGTCCGTAGTTTCTGGTAGTCAGCGGTGAGTCAGTTGCCCTATCAGCAAAAGTTGACGAGTCGATTCTGAGTTAAGCACATACCCAACCCAACCCAAATCAACCCATGGACAACCCTAGTTCCCAAAATTTACTTCTAAAATCAAATCTTAGCTATGTCACTGTCTTTAACCACACTTACCAAATCTTAACTACTTATCTATTATTATATAATAAAAATACATATTAAAGGGGCGTCACTTTATGTTCAGGGGTTCACTTTATATATGTTTAATTTACCCTTAAAAATATTTGTGCACACTCTAAAATAAAATCTTACACATTAAGATCAAATATCATTCCAACCCAAAACCAAACAACAACATAAATAACAAATCTCTCTCTCTCTCTCTCTCTCTCTCTCGCTCTCTCTCTCTCTCTCTTTTAAATTTCATCTCATTTCTCTTCTCTATTTGACTATCTCAGTATCTCTGACTCTGAGAATACAAAGGGAGTGTTTTGAGTCTTGAGTGTCACTCTCTTTGTTATAAATTTATACTATATATGTGTGAATTTGTGCCTGATACTAATTGTGGATGTTTGTTTTTTTTTTTTTTTTTATTGGTTATATTGTTACTTGTGTGATTTTTTTTTTTTTTGTTGGCAATATTTCACCCACCATAGAGCCCACCTCTAAGTGAGATGAAGGGAATATATTTTCAAAGTATCCAATAATTTTCTTATATATTAATATGCCATTGGGATCGATGGAGGGGTCAAATCAGGTCAGATGCCTTTTACTCCTTTTCTCTTGGCCACACATTTGATTTGAATGTGATTCAACTGTATGTTAATTTATGTTTGTTTGAGAACAGCATATTTAACTATTTTGTCGTAAACTTTTTATTAAAAGTATATTAAAGTATATTTGTACATTGAAAAAAGCGAAACAAAAAAAATTATGAAAATTTGAGAAAAAAAATAGATTTTAAGGACAATCAATTTATTAAATATATTTTCTAATTTATTTTCAAAATAATGATAAGTTGTTTTAATAGAAAAATGAATAAATAACTTAAATTTCTACATTAAAAAAATGCGTAAAGACTAATGATAGTTTCCATTAACACCACAAATATGTCAAAAGAGTGAAGTAAAAACATTGAAGCAAGTAGCTAGGTGAAGGGGAAGGTGCCATGGAGTAAAGTCGTCAACTTGCTTCATAGGTAAATAACAAAAAACTTAAATCAATATTTATTCATTTAGGTTTTGTTTGAAATTTGCTATTTTGCTAAAATTGAAATTTTTTTACTAAAATTACTGTAAATAAAACTAAAAGTTAACTGAAATAGTGCAATGGAATCTATAAATAGTATCAAAAAGTGCAGTGAGACCCATAAATAACATTAAAAATAAGTTGAATAAGAAAATAAGCTGACTTTTTAATTTAAAGCCAAACACATACTTAAAAAAAAAAAAAATCAAAACTAGTAAATATGTTATTTATAGATGCATTTACATCCGCATGAGAAGACAAAAAGAACGGACTCGAATGGCAACACAATTGAAGCCAGGTGGGTGCAGTGAAAGTGCTAAGGACTATGGAGTCGACTTCATGGTTAAAAAACAAAAAACACTTCAAAGATTCTGAAAATATGCTGTAGAATCCATCATGAATATAGCAATAATTTGTGTTCACGTTAGGATGGTGAGGACAGATATTTTTTAACTCTTTCGCTCTCGGCCACACATTTGATTCAACCGCATGAAGTTTCTCTGTTGTTGGATACTATGGAAAGGAGCACGTACACCCCGGTGAAAATAGTTAAATACTGCGTTGTAACAAAATTTGTGATAAATTAGTATTGTATTAGAAATATAATACTCGAGTTTCACAAAATTGAGTTCTAAATAGTACTTGCCGTGGCACCACTGACATAATGCATGTAATTCGATACTCAATACTATGAAAATTGAATACTTCATTATAGTACTCCAGCTTCACAAAATCGAATACCTTGTTTTTCTATTTTTCCCTACTATTTGTATCTTACTGATCTCCTAACAAGGTTTAAGGCAGTTTCTCAAAAAAGAAAAAAAAAAAAAAAAAGGTTTAAGGCTAGCCCTGCTGCAGAATTTCCTAAAGATCCATCCTAGATCCATCTTTTTCTATACGTCTTCTTTCCTTACCTTTTCTTTTTTCCCTTTTTTTTTCTTTTTCTGCCACCTGCTACCCTTAATCGTCTTTTGAGACGAGACAACACCACATGTGATATTTGAGGACTTGTCAAACCTCAAGCTCAGTCTATTTAGCCTTTTCTATTCATCTAAAACCACACTTTGGTAAATTGGGCAGAACCGAACCAAAAGCCTAAAAATAAAGCAGCTTGAGACGTAAAGTAGAGTAAAGGAAAATCAATCAGAGTCAAAGCATTATCTTCACGCATGCAGATTGGCTCAGCGAGCCAGCATAGCATAGCAGCAGCTAAGCAATAGTAGGAGCAGAGAAAGCAGTACTGTGGACTCATTCATGTATATACACATTCATGCTTAGCCCTCTCAGTTCTCAAACTTCAAAGCAAACCCAAAACCCATACCCAATCCATTATTACTCCACCAGTATCTAACATGTGAATGCCAAACCAAATTCAATTTTGAACCCAAAAAAAACATACAGTCAGAGAGAGAGACACGAAAAAAGCTTGATTTTGACTCATGAAAGCTATCCACCATACTAGTTCTTAGTTCATGACTTTTTTTTTCACACAATGTGAATATCTGAATCCAGTTCTTCTTCTTCTTTTAATAAATAAATAAAAAAACCCTAAACAGCTAAACTAAAAAACGCTAACAACATTAACATGAAATTTAAACAAAGAAGTTAATCCAGTGGGTGAAGTGTAAAAAGAAGTCGCAGATTTTAGGCTTTTGGGTTCAGTTCTACACAAGTTATCAAAGTGTCGATTTAGATGAATATCAAAGGTCAAATAGATTAGGTTTGAGGCCTGATAAGTTCCCAAATATCACATGTGGTGTTGTCCTCCTCTCAAAAGAAAATTAACGGTAGCAGGTGGCAGATAAAAAAGAAAAGAAGACAAGATGGGTCTAGGATGGATCTTCACGAAATTCTGCAGCAGTGCCGGCCTTTTAGGAAGTTATTAAGATACATAAAGGAGGAAACAAAAGAAAAACAAGGTACTCGACATTGTAAAGCTCGAGTACTATAAAAAACTCTTCATAATGTCCAGTACTATATTGCTTGGTATTATCAACTGGTGACTTATCCAAGTACTCGAGTTTATGAAACTTAAGTATTATTTAGAATTCGATTTTGTGAAACTCAAGTACAAAAAAAGTGGCTAAATATTTTTAATACAGTGCTAATTTACTACAAATTTTATTAAAACGTGATATTTGGTCATTTTCAACCAAGCATTTGTCTTTTTTGTGAGAGTCCAAACTCCAAAGCTTGTGTCTTGTTGTGAAAAAGCAAGATTCTCCCTTTCAATGATAGATCAAAACAAAACTTCTATTAACTTTATAGAAAGAGCCAAAGGCTCATGAATAGTAATTTTTGGTTTATTTACAGCACTTTTCTTTTTTCTTTAAGTATGCCTGCTGGTTTGAGTTTTATTTTTTTATTATTGTTTTAAAATATCTTTATATGTTTACTTTGTACTTGTAATATAAATTTATATTGCAGATACACAAAAAATGGCAAATATTATACACATTTGTTAAAAAAGGGTAAATATTGTACAAATTTTGTAAATGTGTACAAAATTTGCCAATTTGAATGTGTTTACAATATAAATTTACATTGTAAATACGATATATACATGGAGATATTGTGGAAATATTGTGACGTATGTGTCAATTCTTTATGAGTCAAAATAAAATATAATAAAATATCATACTGAGATTTAGCACAACTAAAAATGTCATAACATTTTGTTATTGTTATTACAATATTTTCACAACTATATTGAGATGTAAGTTCTTTATAAGTCAAAATAAGATAACAAAATATTAGACTGGGATCTACCACAGTTAAAAAGAGAGGTATTGTGAAAACGTTGTAATATTTTGTTGTGTTTATAGATTTTTTTTTTTTTTATTTAGTCAAATTTAGTAATCTACATATAATAATTAAAAAAAAATTTTAAATGGGAAAAGCTACTGTAGTGCTACAGTAGTTTTGGCTGATTCAATTTTCACTATTTTGCTGACCTTTTTTTTTTTTGGGTGAATTTGTAAAGTTGCGGTAGATTTGCTACTTTATTTTTTGTTTGTCCAATTCGCATTGTTTTACATTATAGTAAAATATTAACAAAACAAATCAGCACAGTATTTTCACAATTGTTAAGGAATTAATTCCTTGTATGTCGAAATAAAATAAGAAAATATCATACTAGAACCAACCACAACTAAAAATAAAAGTATTATGAAAAAAGAAATGCTACATCCACAAAATTTTTTACGGTACTTTTATAACAAATCATAGTTGGTAAATTATTTTTTGTTCTAATTTAAACTTACCAACGAAACTACCTTTTTTGCCTACCAATAACAACTTGTAACAACTTATTACTTATGATTTGTTGTGAAAATGTCTCTAACATAACATTTTTTTTTTGTGAAAATGTTAAAACATCTTGTTGTCGTCACAATATTTTCAAAACTGTTGAGCTATCAATTCTTTACAAGTTAAAATAAAATATAACAAAATTATAAAGGTTTTATGAAAATGTTGTGTCATTCTGTTGTGTTTTTAGAAATTTTCTATTGGTTTAGTCGACTTTGTTGAGCCAAATTTTACTGTTTTATATCTAATTTTCTTAGGTTGACTTTTTGTATTTTTTTTCTTCTTTGTGTACCATTTTAAGTAAAACCACATAGTTTTACACATAAAAACAAAAACTTAGGATAAAAACATTTTTCATCCTTTATGTTTTAGATGGTTCACAATTCCTTCTTAAACTTTAAAATCAAGCAATTTTTCTCTTAATATTTAAAAAAAAAAAAAAAAAACAAATATGTCATATTGTTATTCTCTTAGTCAAACCCTAATGAAACCTTATGATTTTGAAAATATTTTACTGTATAATGTCTAAAATACTCCTTCTAATTTTTAACATCCTACAAATTTTCTTCACATATTTTGAGTTTTAGATGGTAGTAATTCTTCTTAAAAAAGAAAAGAAAAAAAAAAAGAAAAGAAATAAAGATAGTAGTAATTCTTGGAAAGTTGGAATGATGATATAAGGTGTTTTATTTGTTATCTAAAGAACATTGATTTTCTAGGTTTAAATTTCCGAAACCTATAATTTATCTAATGGAAAATTCAATGACACGTGCCTTTTGTTATCTTTTGTTTTTTTTTATTTTTTTATTTTCTTAGCAAAACTCAGTTGTTTATTGTTGGAAAATGATGATATTGGTTATCATTCTTAGAAATTTTTATTGAGTGGATATATTGACTTTAGCAAATAATTACTTAAAAACTATTATAGTAAAATAGATATTTATTTATTAAATAGCTATCCTAATTTGTGGTTGATCAAAATTTTTATACGAATGAGATTAACTTTTTATGACATAATTATCAAAATTCTTAAAATTAATATCTCTTTTTATTAATGTAAATCTCTATGTATTTTAAAAATCAAATGATTTATATCTTTATTTAGTGATATAAAAATAAAAATAAAAAAATCTAAAATTGACCTTAATCACAACTTTTTTTTTTTTTACAGTAAGCACATGACTTGCACGTGCTGCCCCAACTAGTGATGTAAAAAGCTCACAATTTCATGACAACTGGCCCTTTTCTCTTTTAAACATCTATATGTGTAGTTGTGCTGCAAATTAGTATCACCATTCATACCAGTTTCCTTTGCGCTTGTTTGCATTTTTCTTTTTTAAATATTTACATGCTGTGATATTGTGATACAGTGTTTTGGTTGAGGAGTGTTGTACTATATAATAGAGATTGTCACATTATTTTTACAATTGTGTTAGTTTTTAATAGGTCAAAATAAAATATAATAAAATAATAAACTATCATACCAAGACCAACTACAATTAAAAATAAAACTCTTGTAAAAATATTATGACATTTTGGTGTTGTCTCAATGTTTAAAAAATTAAGGTATTATGAAAATGTGACATTTTTTTTTCTCATGGTATTTTCAAAATTAAGTGTAAGAAATTTGTGAACAGTTTAAGTTCCTTAGAGCATTTGTATTAGCTCATACAAAATGGTGTTAGAACCAATTTTGCTAATCAACCCCAAAAGACACCCACATCAACTTTTGCATTTATTGTGCAAAATGCATTTTAGCTATGGTACTTGTGCATATATACATTGGCATTGTTGTTGTGAATTTCAATTTTTATTATTTCTTTGCATTTTTTGATGATGAAGGAAGAAAGTGGGTGGTGGTTTTGTTATTGTCACAATATTTTCACAACTGTTGAGTTGTTAGTTGCTTATAAATCAAAATAAAATAATAAAATATTATACCAGGACCTACCACAATTTAAAATATAGGTATTGTGAAAATGTGACATTTTGTTATTGTCACAATATTTTCATAATTGTTGAGGTGTAAGTTTTTTATAGGTCAAAATAAAATAAAATAATAAATTATTAGACCAAGAACCACTACAACTGAAAATAAAAATATTGTGAAAATGTTGTGACATTTTATTGTTATCACAATATTTTTCACAACTTCTAAAATGTAAGTTTATTATAAGTCAACATAAAATAACAAATTATCAAACCGGGACCCACCACAACTAAAAATAAAGTTATTGTGAAAATATTATAACATTTTGCTATGTCTCTAAAATTTTTTGATTTAATCAATTTTTGTAGGCCAAAGTTATTGTTTCACGTACAATTTTCTTAAGCTAGCCTTTTTTTTTTTTATAATAATAAATTTTATGTGTCGACATAGTTTTACTAAAAGTAACAACTTTCTGCCTTTATGTTTAGGTTAGTTCACAATTTCCTCCCTAAAATTTAAAACCAAGCAATTTCTTCCTTTATATTTTGGAAACAAGTGAATATTTCATATTGTTACTTTCTTAGTTAAACCCTAATGGAATCTTATGATTCCTATTGTTCAATGTCTAAAATGCCCCCACTAAATTTTAACATCTAAAAAATTTTCTTCATGTATTTTAAGTTTTATGTGATAGTCATGATTGGAAAGGTTAGGATGGTAATATAGGTTATTCTATTTGTTACCTAGTGAATACTGATTTATTAGGTTTTAATCTTCTAAATTTATAAATTTATATAATTTGATGACATATAAGCCTTTTATTATCTTGTTCTTTATATAAAAAAATATCTTCTTGCTTAAAATGGTGTTTATTAAAAATTAAATAAGCTAAAAACCATAGCTAGACGCATGAAATGTAGTTGATAAAGAAGGAGGTATAAATAAAAATCTTCATTGTGGATAATTGCATGTATTTTATGAAAAGTTTTAAATTCATTGCGAAATTTCAGATATTGTGACAATATTTTAGCAAAACTCAATTGCTAATTGTTGGAAGATGATATTAATTATCATTTTTAGAAATTTTTAGTGAGCCTTTAACAAATAGGTTCTAAGAAACTATCATAGTAAAATAGATATTTTTATATTAAATAACTATGCTAAGTTTGTATGTAATCAAAATTCTAATCTAAATGATATTAGTATTGAAATAAACATTTCTTAATATATGATTTCATTTTTTTTCAAATATATGCTCTATTTTAAATTTCTCGGGAGGCTACATGTGCCATCCAAAGTAGTGATATATATATATATATATATATATATATATATATTGAGTTTTTTAACGTGCGCATTTAAGACATATATTAATTTTCTATTTTAAAAAAGTTCTTATAGAAAATTGAAAAAATTGTTAAAATAAGCAATTATATTTTTATTTTTTTATAATTTTTTTTAAAAAATAGCTTACTAATATATGAGCACATATTAATAAAATTTATATAAATTTAACTAACATATATTTTAAAAACATAAATTATTAAACCATTTAAAAAAAATTTATGAAAAAGAAAACACTCAACTTTGATAGAAAATTCGGAACTGTCAGAAATTATTTTCAAATTCTCTAAATGATCAATGACCTTACATTGACGGATGAGCACCTGTACAGAAATGTCATAAATAATTTTCTAATGCATCCAAAAATTTTCAGATTCCCGACCTTCAATAATGCAAAGGTAAAAATCTCAAGTTGGCCCAGTGGGGCTGCTGTTTGTCACTGATCAATGAAAGTAAGTCAAGTCTACTGGGGCTATTGCCACTAATAATTGAAGTTGATTAGTATTTCATTTCAAATTTTTAATTCACTTAACCACCCCTCCTCCTCATCAAAAAAAAAAAAAAAAAAAACCACCCCTCCTCCTGTTTTCTCTCTCCCTTACTCTGTCCCATGGGTTCTGTATCTGTCCTCTTCTTCCTATCCATGTTTCTACTTGCTGTTGATGTAAAAGCCCAACTAAACCATTCCAAGATACCCTTAGGTTCTTGGCTTTCCCCCATTTTCAAGCGTACTTCTTGGGTCTCACCTTCTGGCCTTTTCGCTTTTGGTTTCTACCCACAAGACAAAGGCTTCGCTATAGGAATATGGCTGCGTAATCAACCAAATAACACCATTGTCTGGACTGCGAATACAGATAACCAGCCTGTTTCCTCAAAAGCTACATTGAACTTAACAAGTGATGGTAAAAAGCTGCTCCTTCGCACAGAGCACGGTGAAGAAACCTCCATAGTTGACTTCTCAGATTACTCAATTTCTGCAGATTCAGCTTATATGCATGATTCTGGTAATTTTGTGCTCTACGATAACTCTTCTACTGTTATGTGGGAAAGTTTTGATAGGCCAACTGACACCATATTAGGAGGTCAGAATTTTTCCTATAATAATGCCGAATTGGTGTCTAGATCAGACCACTCAGGTAGACGTTATCGTCTCATGATAGACTCAGAAGGAAACCTTGTTTCCTACCCTGACAACAGCACATATGGTACAGAAACTGCCTATTGGTCCTTGGATACATTTGATGGCTCTCCTGTAATTCTGAGTCTTAACCAAAGAGGTCTTCTGCGCTTAATCTATGGCAGTTCCAGCATAATCATTTCGGCGAATAACTCTTACCCTCTCGAGAAAGAAGCTACTATTATCTATCGTGCGATGCTAGATTCTGATGGAATTTTTAAGCTGTATTCACACCACTTTTGGGGCAATAGTAGTAATACTAGCTCAAAAATGTACTCGGAATGGTCAGCTTTGCGTGATCAATGTGAAGTCAAAGGCTTTTGTGGCTTGAACAGTTACTGCAACGGTACAGGCTCCAAAGCTGACTGTCACTGTTATCCTGGATTTCTTTTCATAAACCCCAAAAATAAGTTTTTGGGCTGTTTCAATAACTTCAGTGAAGATGGTTGCAGCAAAGGTCCAATGGTACTGTACAACTTTATTGCTTTACCGAATATATCCTTGGGTGATTTTCCTTATTCAGTGGTACGTACAAAGCAGGAAAACTGTAACCCGTCTTGCCTTGGAGACTGTAATTGTAGGGCTGCATTTTACATTAACGGCACTTGCAAAAAATATAAGCTTCCACTTAAATATGGTAGAAGTCAGAATTTATCAGTTGTGATTTTCTTGAAGGTGAATCGGAGAAATGATGTAAGAGGCCCTCGCCCTCCGAGTCCAGTAATCTTGATGGATGGCAAAAAAATCTTGATTATTTTCCTAACTTTGGGTTTCATTTCATTGATTTGTTCTGTAATTGCGATATCTTGTTTCTTCACATATAGGCAACAAGTTCACAGGTACAGAAACCTGTCTCCGGAAAATGTGAATGTGGAATTTGCTGGAAATTTTACTCTGCGTTCATTTTCTTACAATGAGCTCGAGAAGGCAACAAATGGATTTAAGGAACCATTAGGTGAGGGTTCTTTTGGATCAGTTTATAAAGGGTATGCATCTGAAGCTAACAAAACTATTGCGGTTAAGAGACTAGAGAAATTTGAGGAAGAAGGGGAAAGGGATTTTCGAGCTGAAATGACTGCCATTGGACGAACTCATCATAGAAACATAGTTCAGTTGCTTGGTTTCTGTATTGAGGGATCTAGGAAGCTTCTTGTTTATGAACACATGAGCAATGGTTCACTTGCAGATCTTCTCTTCAAGGCTAAGAAGCGAACCCTTTGGAAGGAAAGAGTGAGAATCGCACTAGAAGTGGCTAGAGGGGTCTTCTATTTACATCAGGAGTGTGAGGTCCATATCATCCATTGCAATCTAAAACCCCAAAATATACTCATGGATGATACTTGGACTGCAAAGATCTCAGATTTTGGATTGGCGAGGCTATCAGTGCCGAATCAAACGAGAACTGCAATGGGCATTGAAGGGACAAGTGAGTATTCTGCACCTGAATGGCAGAAAAATGCTCTAATATCAGTAAAAGCTGACATTTACAGTTTTGGCGTGCTGCTTTTGGAACTTGTATGTTGTAGACGCAACATAGATGTGAATGTTTTGACAGCAGATGAGATGCTTCTTTCTAACTGGGTATATAATTGCCTGGTGGCTGGACAGTTGGATAAGCTTGTGGGAGATGAAAACGTAGATATGAAGACACTAGATAGAATGGTAAAGGTCGGCTTGTGGTGCATCCAAGAAGATCCAGCTTTGCGTCCACCAATGAAAAATGTAATCTTGATGTTGGAGGGGACAATGGATATAGCAGTCCCTCCATCTCCAGCTATTTCTCATTCTTGAAATGTCTACCCTAAATTGGCAATCATATACATATATGTATAAGCTCACTTCGTATGTTTGCTTACGGCCGTATGTTCTGATATATTACTTTTTTGTATGAATTAGTTGTGTTTGTGTTTTTCTTTTGTGTAGAGATTTTTTTAAAATAAAGCAGCGGTATTTATCATTTTTGCTCTATCTCTCTCTCTCTCTCTCGTGATATTTTATTCTTTCTTTTGACTTCACTTTAGGTTGATAAATCATTGTATTTTTTATAATTTTATTTTGGATGAATACGTTTTGGAGTCATATTTCTTAGTTCTCATCACAAGTAGGGCTTGTTTGGTAGCAGTGTTCAAGTATTGTTGTTCTAAATGATGTGAAAATTGTAGTTTAAAAAATGTTATGAAAATACATATTAAAAGTACTCATAATGAAAATACGTGTTGAAAGTCTCATGATATAAAAAATGTGTTTGGTATCATTTTTTAAATAACATATTTTAAAATATGAAAAAAGATAATTATATGTTTGGAATGAGTGTGTATTTTTTTTTTAAGTAATAAATATCTGACGTGAATAATACAGTTATATTTTATGAGCCCATTCACTCTTCCTTTCTTTTTTGACGTAAATGCACTTTTAGTCCTTATATTTTGACTTTTTTTTCATTTTAGTCTCTATATTTTATTTTTACCACTTTTAGTCTCTAAACCAATTAACGCGTGACATTTAAGTCCTTATCATCATCCAACTAACAGAAAATGCTGACATAGCTGACGGCACAGTAAAATAATAATTAAAAAATCTATTTTAGCATTAAAAAATTGCCACGTTAGAATTGAAATTAAAAAAATTAATTTATTAATTTTAACTAAATGAAGAAAAAAAAAAAAACTCGTGGAAGAACATGATGAAAACAAGAACTCCAACCCAAGTCAAAGAAGTCAAGAACACAAACCTAAACACATAATTTTCTTTCTTGACCCGTGACTACTAGTGGTGTGCAAACCATCACCGGAGCCGACAACACCGACCCTCCCACACCGCCATTGGCACCGACTAACGGAGCCAATGCCGGCAATTGGAACGCGAATGGAGCTTCTATGCCGGTGCAGTGAGGACATCGGAGATGCAAAGCATGCACCGAGTAGAACCAAACCGAACCGATACAAACAGAGTTATACATAAATAATTTCAGATCAGGGATACGGCGTCGTTTAGGCATGTATCCATTTTAATTTTTTTTTTTTTTACTAAAACGCCGTTGTATTGGGTTATTATTAAAAAAAACACACCAAAAAAAAAAAACACACACAAAACGGCACCGTTTTATGAAGGTTTCCAGACATACCCCACTATAAATTCACTCCTATTCGCACCTGGGGCCCTTAACTCTCTCTCTCTCTCCGAGTTGCCAGTCGCCTCTAGCCTCTCGCGGTCTCGCCGGCTTGAGTCATGCCTCACAGCAGCAGTAGCTCACCGCACGGTAAGCCATCAGCCCCTTTCTTTTGGTTTTAATGGAAATGGAGTGAGAGAGATTGTGTTTGTAGTTGTAGGTACTAAGATTGGACAAAGGCGTGCGTGTGAGTTGTTGTTGTTGTTGTTGTTCAGTACTCAGTAGGGAAGTTGTGAGTTAGAGATGGAGAGTGTAGAAAGCGTAGAAGAGTTAAGGGTTTGTTTATTTAGTTAGTTTAGTTAGAAGAGTGTAGAAAGAAAACATAGAAGGGTTAGTTTTTATACTGTGCGCTAGTTTAGTTTATAGTTAGTTTATATGGCGTGCAGTTAATTTATTTAGTTAGTTTATATATAATTTATTTAGTTAGTTCTTAGTTATTTATTTATTTAGTCAGTTTAGTTAATTTATTTTATACCATGTAAATTTATAATGTTCTCTTACTTATAGTTAATGCTTGTCAATTTAGTTTTTATCAATTTTTCAGCACTTATTTTATTTGTCACAGTCTACTAAGTAGTAAGCACTAACGTTTTTTTTTTTTTTCAACATTTTAATTTTTGAGGGAGCCGAGATTGAGAGAGTTTATGCTTTCAATCCTTCACCGAGAGGTAATCACTAAACAGTAAACACTCACTATATTCAACATTATGATTTTAAATTTTTAGTACTTAGTAACAAATGCTTTAAGTTTATATATAATTATATATAAAATTAGCTTTTATTTTATATTTATTCAATATAAATATAAAATAAAAGCTAATTCTCTAGTTTTGAATTGTTGTTAATATTAGTGACATGAATTGTTGAGTAATGATTAATAGTTGTTAGTCTGTTATTGTTGCCTTGTTGTAACTAAACTGATTGAATCTGGTTGTGACATTCATTGATTGAGAGTGAGCTATTTGATACTACATTTGCTGAAAAAATTATAATTTGATATTGTTGTGGAAATTTTGTTTTGTTTTGTTTTTGTTTTTGTTTTTTATTTTTTTTGGTTGTTGTTTGGACATTTTTTTATTAGATGGATGACGATGCTCCACCTGGATTTGGTGCACATGAAGACCCAAACCTACATCCTCCTAGTCCTGGTAGTGCTAACCCTAACCCACCTGAACCTGCAGCACCAATTGGACTTGGTGCATCACTTCCCCCACTATCACCTAAACAAGGTGGTAAGGACCTGTCTATAGTATGGCAACACTTCATTAAGTTGGCTAGTTTTGATCCCAAAAATCCTAGATCTCAATGCAAGTATTGTAAAAATCAATATAAATGTCATGGTAAGAAAAATGGTACTTCGGGCATGTTGCAACACATGAAGGTGTGTAAGAAGTGGCCTTTTCCCCGTGATGATAAGCAAAAAACTTTGTCTTTTCAAGCAAAGAGAGAAGGGGAAAGTGGTTCAAATGTGTTACTGGTTGCAAATTATAGAGAAGAGAGGATAAGGTTGGCATTGGCAAGGATGATTGTCATTGATGAATTGCCTTTTAAATTTGTGGAGCATTAAGGCTTTCAAGAATTTATGGAAATAGTTGAGCCTAGGTTTCCTATTCCCCATTGCACTACCATTGCAAGGGCTTGTATGAAAATTTATTCTAGTGCGGTGGATGGTTTGAAAAGGGCTTTTGTTGGGCAGCGGGTTTGTGTAACAACAGATACTTGGACATCCATACAAAATTTGAACTACATGATAGTCACCGCACACTTTATTGATGGGGATTAGACTTACCGAAAGAAAATCTTGAACTTTTTCCCTATAGCTAATTACAAAAGGGACACCATTGGTAGAGTAGTTGAGTCATTTTGTTGAAGTGGGGTATAGATTGGTTTACAATCACCGCGGACAATGCTAGTTGTAATGAGGTGGCAATTGATTATGTGAAGAAGAAAACAAAAGAAAGAGATAGTAGCATATTGGGTGGTGAGTTCATGCATATGCGTTGTTGTGCACATATCTTGAATTTGATTGTGCAAAGTGGGTTGAAGTCCATTCATGAATCAATCGCCAAAGTTCAGAATGCGGTGTGATATGTGAGAGCCTCTCCCGCAAGGTTTGAGAAGTTTCAAGAATGTGTTGAAAATGAGAAAATCAAAGCCAAATGTTTGTTGTCCCTTGATGTGCCAACAAGATGGAATTCCACTTATCTCACGTTAGATTGTACTTTAAAATTTGTAAGAGCATTTGATAGGTTGGAAGAGAAGGATGGGCATTACAAACTTTATTTTTGTGAAGCGGATGGGAATGGGAAAGAGCCCATTGGTCCTCCTAATTATTTTGATTGGGAAAATGTTAAGACCTTTGTAAAATTTCTTGGCATATTTTATGAGGCGACACTTAGATTTTCTAGGTCCTTGTTTGTCACCTCTAATACATACTTCCATGAGCTAATTAGCATTGAAGATCAATTGCAACAGTTGTGTAGTGTTGATGGGGATCCACTTTTGAAGAGTATGGCAGTAGAGATGAAAAAAAAAATATGATAAGTATTGGGGAAGTATGGATAATATCAATTTGATGCTTTTTGTTGCTGTTGTTCTTGACCCTAGGTATAGATTGAAGTATGTAAAGTTTTGGTTTAGGGAGTGGTATGGAAAGGACAAGGGGGATGCAATGAGCTCTAAGGTTCGAGATGCATTGAAGAGGTTGTATGTGGAGAGAGTGGGTCAAAATGGAGCTTCGAGTTCTAGTGGTAGTGGTGTTTCATTGTATAGGGACTCCAGGCCAAGTGTTGGCAATGCTTCATTGTCTAATCGCATTAAAAGTTATAATAATAGGTTTAAACAACACTTGGCGGACGAGGACAATGTGGAAAGCAAATTTGAGTTGGATAGGTATTTGTTGGAATCTTCTGAGGATCCTGATGTGGAAGATTTTGACATCTTGATGTGGTGGAAAATGAATTCTTCTAGATATCCAATCCTTTCCCAAATTGCCCGTGATGTGTTGGCTATTCCTGTCTCTACAGTTGCATCTGAGTATGCTTTTAGTATGGAGGGGCGTGTTTTGGGTTCTTTCCATAGTTCACTATCTCCTAATACAGTTGAAGCCCTTATTTGTACCCAAAATTGGTTGAAGGATGCAAAGAAAAAAAGACCAATAAAGCTTCGGGAGTGCATGGATAATGTGGAGGATATGGATGGTTTTGAGAATAACACTGGTAAATATATGTTCATTTTGTTTGTTGTATATATCAAATGTTTATTTATTTGCTCAATGCTTACAAATCATTTTATTTTGAATGGGATTGTAGAAATTGCATTAGTTTGCCCAATGCCTAAGGAGGAGGATCCAAGCACTGTTGTGTTAGATGATGATGAGTGATGTGCTGCTCTTTGCTTGAAGTTAGCTAGTAGTTAGTATTATGTAAGCATACTTGCTACTATCATTCATTTGTGTTAATTATAAATATTCTATTGTTCATAAACATTTTATTGTTATTAACACGTGTTTATTTTGTTTTGTTTAGTATTTTGTAGGATTTCTAGAATGATGCATAGTGCACAGACTAACTGGACAAAGGACTTACAAGAATTAGCATTCTTTTGCCTATATGCTAATTATATCTGTACATGTTATTGGTAGTGGACTTTTCACTAATGGTAGTTATTTAGGTATTCATGGGTGGGCTTATGATAAGGGATACAAGCAATTAGCATTCTTTTGCCTAAATGCTAATTTAATTTGTATATCTTTCTTTTGGCATTTGTGGACAATGAAAAATGGTTCTGTAATACGTTATTAAGTTGATACATTAACGTTTATTGTTATTGACACTGACACACATAGTGACACTAATGATAGGCGTAAATGCACTTTTAGTCCTTACATTTTGACGTTTTTCCATATTAGTCCCTACATTTTATTTTTTCCACTTTTAGTCCCTAAACCAATTAACGCGTTCCATTTTAGTCCTTTCCGTCAGTCAACCGACGGAAATAGCTGAAATGGCAGCCGGAGCAATTAAAATATTAAAAAATGCCACATCACCCATGACACGTCAGCATATAAATTTAAAAAATTAATTTATTAATTTTAACTAAATAATAAAAATAAAAACAGAATTTTTTTTTGAGAAACAATAAAAACAGAATTAAAAACTGAAATTCAAATCAATTAACATCTAAAAGGTTCTTGAACAAGAACACCAACCCAAAAATTTTAAAACCTAAAAAATTAACACAAGATCCAAACCTGAACACTATTCTCAAACCGGCCACACAATTTTTCTTTTTTTCATCTCAAACTCAAAGTCTATTCTCTCATCTCAAACTCAAACTACACTATTCTCTCATCTCAACCAACCCAAACAAAAAAAAAAAATCTCAACCCAGAAAAACACATCTCAAACCTAGCAAACCCATCTCAAGAAAACCTAGATCCAATGGCTAGAGCACCCAATTGGCTCGGAGCTTTGCAGTGTCACCGGGCTTGAACGATTTGACTCCGACGATAAGGCCAGAAGCTCCGCCGCCTAGAGCTCCAAGGAGGTAGCCGCAGCCAGTGAAGAAGGTGAGGTTGTCGTTGAGATTACGGCGACTTCGGCGAGCTTCTTCATCGAAGAGGTATTGAGGGGCGGTGGGGAGTTGGTAAATGTTGCGAACTGGGATCGAGACTTGGATCCCTTGGTACGGGTTTGGGTATTATTCGAGTTGGGTTTCCATTGGAGAGAAGAGCTCGTCGGCGGGGAGCATGGCCTCCGAATCTGGTTTTGTTTGAGTGGGTTTGCTGGGTTCAACTTGCTTGAGATGGGTTTTTCTAAGTTTGAGATTTTTTTGTTCGGATTGATTTGGTACTTTGGGGTTTTAGGATTTGATGATTTTTTTGGGTTTGAGAAAATGGTGCCTTTGAGATTTATGATTTTGTTTTTGAGCTGAAATTTTTGGGTTTTTTGTGTGTTTGTTTCCTAAGAAAATTTTTGGGTTTTGCTAGTTTGTTGATTGGGGAAGAACATGATATTCATGTGCTGGGAAAGAAGAAATGTTCTTACAAAAAAAAAATTTAGATTAATGTTCTTTGTGTTTTGAAATTTGAGTTTGTGTTTGGTTCTGGTTTGAGCTCTTGTGTTCTTGTTCTTTTGTTGAATGTTCTTGTGTTAGATCTAAAGTGGGTTTAATTTTAAATTTGTGTTCTTGGTTTGAATTTTTGACTTATTTTTATGTTTTAAATTTTTTTTTATGTTTTTTAATTTTGTTAAAATTAATAAATTAATTTTTTAAATTTATATGCTGACGTGTCGTGGGTGATGTGGCATTTTTATAATATTTTAATTGCTCTGGCTGCCACCTCAGCTATTTCCGTCGGTTGACTGACGGAAATGACTAAAATGGAACGCGTTAATTGGTTTAGGGACTAAAAATGGAAAAAATAAAATGTAGGGACTAAAATGGAAAAACGTCAAAATGTAGGGACTAAAAGTGCATTTATGCCCTAATGATATTATATGCTACATGATAGTATTTTGGGAGTTGAACTCTTATTGAGGCAATTTCAAAATATTTTTGCATGGTGAATGAAATGAAAAAATTTGGATCATTATGTGAACAGATGTTTTGCACAGGTTTTGGAATATGCTTTTGTGTGTTGGCTGGATGTAGAAAAATATTATTTGGCATTTTTACTTTTTTTTTATAATTTGACTTTTCTTTTGCTTTTGTTTTATGTTTGACTAGGTTGGCATAGGTTTTATGAATTATTTGGCACAGGTTTCTTGAAAGCCCAATTTTTTTTATTATTAAAAAATAGTTTTTTTTTTAAATATTTTAAACCAACCAAACCAACTAAACCACATTGCAAAAAACCACATTGCTATAGGTCGAAAAACCAACCCTAGGCGGTGTGCATTGGTTCCAACTATGAAAAAACAGCTCTCTATCGGTTCGGTAATAAATTTGAAAAAAAACCGTCCTTACCGAACCGCGCACACCCCTAGTGACTACCCTCAAATCATAACCACAAATCCATCGGAATTTGCCATAAAATCATCAACTATCCAACACAAATCCAAAAAAATAAACCCATCCACTACCCACACAAACCCATCGGAGCAAACTATCCCACCCAAATCTGATTTAAAAAAAAAAAAAAAAAAAAACAAAAACCTCAGCTAGTCCAGGCGCCTTCCTCTTCAATCTAAGAACGAAACTCATCACCAAACTCCAATCTATGAATGAATTCCACCACCAAACTCTGATCTTTGCCATCACCGAAACCCACCACCAAAATCCAATCTCAGCCATTGAAACCCAACACCAAACTTCAATCCAGCCACCAACCATTACCGATCCAACCATCGAACAATCATCCAACCTATCATTGACCGACCCAAACTCTGATCTATGCCATCACCAAAACTCCACCACAAACGTCGATCACCACAAACCCACACCCTCCACCACGCCGATCCCCACAAACCCACACCCTCCACCTCACCACGGCAAGTCAGCAACACCATATGCACAGAAACCCACCAAAAAAAAAAAAATGCCAAAAAGAGACACCCATTGATTTAAGAGAGGAGCTTGAGGCATATAGGTTTGGGTTTGGGTTTGAGAAAAATCGAGAGATAAAGAGAGTTCAAGAAGGCTAAGCACCAAGATAGAGGGAGAAAGAAGAAAAAGAAGAAGAAAGAAAGAAGAAAAGGAAAGAATAAAGGCAGAGAAATTGAGAGACCGATCTGGGGAAGAAAAAGAAAAAGAAAGAAGAAAACAAAAAAGAAAAAGAAACCCACAAGCACCATTGAGACAGGAGAGTTTCAGAAAGTTGTAATTTGGGATTGTGGTGTTTTGATTTGTATTGGGCTTGATTTTTTGTTTTTAATTTTTTTCATTTAGTTAAAATTAATAAATTAATTTTTTAATTTAAATTCTGACGTGGCAATTTTTTAATGCTAAAATATATTTTTTTTTAATTATTATTTTACTGTGCCGTTAGCCACGTCAGCATTTTCTGTTAGTTGGGTGATGGTAAGGACTTAAATGTCACGCGTTAATTGGTTTATGGACTAAAAGTGGTAAAAATAAAATGTAGGGACCAAAATGGAAAAAAGTCAAAATGTAGGGACTAAAAGTGCATTTACGCCTTCTTTTTTTCCTTTTCTTCGTCTCTCTTAGTAGTCAGTGCTCTTCATCCCTCTGAACCCTAGGTCCCAGCATCTTTGCTTTTCTTTTGTTGTTTCTTTCTTTTGTTTGCTCTAAATATTTGATTTGGTTTATGTTTTGTGGGTGAAAGTTAAACTCAAATGGGTTTTGTTTTCTGGGTTTGAGATTCTGTTTCTATTGGTTTTGTTTTGTTGGTGGGGTTAAATTCAACTGGGTTTTATTTTATTTGAAAGAAGAAGACCACCAAAACAGCAAAACAACAAACCCCACCCCCCCCCCCTCCTAAAATAATGAAGAAGAAGACCTTCAACCACCAGTGTGGGTTTATGCAAGAGAGATAAGGAAAAAAAAAAAAAAAAAAAACAACAAGTGGGTTTCATGCAAGAGAGGGAAAAAAAGAAAAAGTCATTTAGGAGAGAAGAAAAAGTTGTTTGTGCTGTTCACATCAGTGGGTCTCACAAATTTTAATATATTTAAAAAAACACCATTGAGTAACGTTGTTTGCAACTAATTCAAACACTTTGTTGATGCCCACTTTGGCAAAAGGAATAACAGTAGAAGAAGCCAACAATAAGGAAAGATGGAACAAAAAATAACTAAAAGAGGTAAAAGTAAAGCAATTGGGCTGGAGAAGTCCAAGAAAAGATGTAACAAGCCCAATGGGCCAACATGGCAGGAATGACAGCTAGCAGACCCATAGGCACAACAAGAGGTAAAAGTAAAGCACTTGAGCCGGGAAAGCCCAAGGAAATAAGTAACAAGCCTAATGAGCTAACATGGCAAGAATGACAGCCAGTAGACCCATAGGCACAACAAGAAGGTAAAAGTATAGTAATTAGGCCAGGGAAGCCCAATGAAAGAAGTAACGAACCCAACAGGCCAGCATGGCAGGAATGGCAACCAGCAGGCCCACGGACATGGCCCGAAAATAAACAATAAGAGCAAAAGCCCAACAGTTGGATGATCAGGGGCTTTTGCCAACACACCATCCAAGCCGATAGGGAAATAGGAGGGAATGATGCAAGCCTAAGAGTCCATGCCCTTCATACTGTGGAGGATAAGCATTAATGTAGGACATGCAGAAGAAAAGTCATTTCAAGAACGACAGAAATGGTGTAGGAGCAAAAGAAGACAAATGCGAAGGGTAGTGGAACTTATACACGAGGGTCGGAGCATCACCAACCTACACTCAGCCAATACAGGGGAGGTGGGCCCATAGTTAAGGGATTCAGAGGGTGTGGTTTGGTTATAAGGAGAAAATGGGTCTATTTTGAGGTTCCTGCTAAGCCTTCTTTTTGGAAAAAACACCTTTCAAGGATGGCATTTTGCCCAAAAGAGGCAAGTACAGGGCTGGGACAACTTGCTGCATGCCATAAGGGTAGGTAGAGAGAGAGAGAGCCTCCAATCCTTATCCATTCAGGTAAGACAGAAAGCGGGAAGGGGAGAAACAAAACAAGGAGTTTTTTCCTGAAATGAGGAGTGGTGTAGCAAGCACACTTTGGCCAGAGGTAGTGATTGGGTAACCAACGAGGTAGTAGGTAATCCTAGGGGGACGTCCACAAGAAACCAAAAACGATTGGTGATGCCTTAGGGATAAAAGGGAGAAATCCCATGGAATCAAGCAATATTAAAAGGGGAGAGGTAGCCTTAAGTAAGAGAAAGAACCCACGGAAAGGATAGGAAGAAAAGCTGAGTAAAAAAAAGGGGGGGGGGGGTGTGGGGGGGAAGAGAGTAAAATGCGGCAGAAATAGAGGCATGCATTAGTAGAATAGATTTTCTCTCCCTCTTAACACTCCCTAAATAAAATCCAGAACCATTTAAGCCCTTACCCCAGAATGAATAACTTCCATGGTAGAAATCCATAATGAGGCTATTCGTGTTGGTGTTTAGTTCTCTTCTTGGACTTGTTTATGCTAAATGACCCAACTCAGGTTTAGGAGGGTGATCTAACGCTATTACGTTTGCCAGGAGTTATTGCTATTACCTTGTTGTGGCTTTTTATAGCTTGTTTGATTTATTTTATTTGTTCTGCTGCAATGTTTCATGTTATTAGTTATTCTGCTGTAGTACATTTTCTTATATTTGCTATGTCAGTTGTTCTACTGTAGCATCTTTTGTTATATTTTCTATAACAATTGTTTTATTGTAGCGTCTTTTGTTATATTTATTGTATTAGTTGTTCTATTGTAGCATCTTTTGTTATGTTTGCTGCATCAGCTATTCTGCTGTAGTATCTTTTGTTATATTTGCAATGCCAATCGTTCTGCTATAAAGTCTTGATGTAACAATCACTCCGTGGTAACGGATATTATTAACCTGCTATACCATTTTTTTTTTTTTTTTGCTGTGGTATTTCTCTGCTATATGTACTGTAACAGTTACTCTGCTATAGCAATGCTTGCTATGACGCCCAGCCTATTGTGTCATTATTTGTCCTGTCTTAACATTGGGTAATGCCTAGCTTGTGCACAAGCTAGCCTGCACCCCATAAGGCCAGTCTTGACTCCCTTACCCACTAGTTCACAAGCCTCGGTGCAACATAATGGGTTTTGGTCCATTGATGCTAAAAGGACACACTCTTAAAAAAAAAAAAAAAAAAAAAAAAAAAAAAAAAAAAAAAAAAACTTTTGTGCCAAACATTTTAAAAATCTAGTGCCAAACAACTTCGTAGTCTTTCTCCCTCTTATAAATTTGGTTTGATTTTTTTTTTTTTAGTTAATACTTAGTAATTATTTTGGAAGAGAGGATTTTTATTTATATCAAAACACAATTTTGGCCATGCATTTGAATATGCCTATCATTTTTTGAGTAATATTAAAAAGTAATTTTGTTATGAGTTTTAATTATCATGATAATCTCCTTTAAAAATATGAGGAATTTAAATAATTTATTTTAAACTTAAAAAGTTTAGTTGTACTAAAAACAATTAGAAAAACATAGCATACTATAACACAATTTTGAAGAATATGGACTACCTCATAAAGGAACAGTATCAATCAAATGCACCCAAAATAATAGAATGATATATTGGTGGAGATAGAAAGATTAAAAAAAACAAAACTGTTTAAGTTTTAGGGAGAATAAATTATTTTCAGCAAATTTTAAAGAACAAATTATATATTATACCACAATTTCAAAATAATTATATATTCCCACACATTGCGTGAATATGTGACTAATATATATATATATAAAACCGAAATATTTGATTTTTGGTCTCATAATATTGTGTCACATAGACTTTTGATGTCTCATAAGCGTATACATCATTATTGTTAAATATATATGTACACATAATTTTCGTAAAAGATAAATCACACAATCACGAAATAATGTAACAAATAATTAAATTGTATTTGATTTGTATATATGTGAGTACAATTCTCTGTATGACTCTTTACAATAAAAGAATACAATAAAACTCATCTGATTCGATCTCCAAGTAACTTTACGATTCGAAGGGCTATGAACCTTGATCTTGAATCGTACTTTGATGTCTCCAAGTTGGACGTGTGATTGGATATACTTGAGTTTTTGATTTGAAGTTGAGGGCCGTTGGCTTAATCTCGAACTTACTTGAAGGAAAATCTCTACTTTGATTTGAAGAAGTAGAAATTAGCCTTGATTTTGAGGGAGCAAGAGTGCTCTTTTGGACTTAGAGATGACTCTCTATTTTAGCAGAGTGTCAGTAGGGTTTTTCTCTCTAACTTTTCTCCTCTTTTCTCATATGAGAAGCCTCTATTTATAGGCAACTCAATAGTATTTAATTTGGAATTTTCTGTCAGCATTTATTGAGAGTTGAATTATGAATTTAATTTGGTATTTCATTTAATAAGAACTTTCCATATAGGTCTTTTCTTCTGACGCTGCCATATGGCTTTCTTCATTTGATGTTGCCACGTGGCTTGATTTCATTTGCTGATCGTCCACGTCATCAATTGGAGATTAATTTGATCACAAATATTTTATCATAAACAATCGGACGGTTGTGAATACATCATGAAATTTTGATGTCTACAATATATTAATTAAATTTAAATTATGTTTTATATTTTAATGCAACGTAGAATCTTAGGACAAAATATCTTCTTTGAATGGTAGAAAATATAAATGAGATTAAATTTTATAAGGATGTGGTATAAAACCCAAGTTTTACACCATTCAGTCCCAACATGTCACATTAGTATATCACATATTAAAGAATAAGCACAACCACATTCAATCAATTATAATTCTCATATGAAAATCAAACTCAATTGAGAGTTTTTTGAGATGTTATCTAGGTGTGGTATGATGTATTGAGTTTTAAGTGAAAAGATGATATAACAATCTCTTATTTGATCATGTTTTACACCTCATCCTTACCAAATTAGACTCAATATAAATTCATATGCACAATTATAATAAATGCCCATTGCTACAATGTATAATTCTATATGCAGTTACAATCATAATAAATGTTTATTAATAACTACTTTAATAATCAAATAAAAGAGAGAAAAAAAAAATTATAATACGTTACACTTTCCCGTAATCCACTAGTATATATATTTTCTCCAAACTAGATTGGAGGAATCTTCTCAAACCCATTACATGATGATTCAAAAGATTATTTATGTGTGTTAAATCTCATAATTTATTAAATTATTTAAATAAGTCACATGATTATAAAGAGAGATACGTTATTACATGCACACATGGTTAAGTTTTTATTTTTATTTATTTATTTATTTTTTGGAAAACATGATTAGTTTTAAGTTACCAATTACCACGTAGTGGATTAGAGGAACTTTCCTCTAAATAGAGGAAAAATCTGTTCATATATATACATATTATGTACTAAGATTTGATTCCAAGTGTTTCTTCTAAGGCATAAATCTTTTTTTCTTTTCTTTTTGATACAATGTAAGGCATAAATCTACTAAAGAAGAAAAGGGAATTATTCACTTGATGTCAAACAAAAAATCCCATATAGCCAGGGACAAACCTAGGAGGGGACCTGAAGGGGCATGTAGACACTTGATTTTACACTCATAATTTAATCAAGGAAGATGGCTAGAGTTACCATTCATATACGAGAAATTTAGAGTTGCATTACATGCATTAATTCATTCATTGCATATCATAAAATGATCTTAAGATTCTAATGGTCGCAACGGTGTGTCCGATTTCCAAATCAGACTGTCGGATTGAAAGATATCGCATGATCAATTTTGCATGGTCTGCATGCATTTTGTTTGGGTGGGACCAACCACTCAAGATTAATTTAAATTAATTTTGATTGGTTAGGCAATTAAAATTAATTAAATAATTTTGTGATTAGTTGTTAGTGTTAAAAATAGACTTGTTTGCATGGGAATAAAGTGGATAATCTAATAACAAAGGAATTGTGGATAATCAAGACTTTTTGCGATATTTATCTACAAGATAATTATCACGCTAAAGGCCGGGATATCTAGAAAATGGGATTAATTTTTAGAATACGGATTAAAAATGCGTCTAAGTGAAATTCTTGGCTCAAAAAACCTCAAAAAAGGAGTCCAAATTGGACCAAAATTCAAACGTGGGCTCGGCACCCAAAAGGGCCATTTGGCACTCTTGAAGTGCCGATTGGCACAAAATCATGGCTTGGCCTGAGAACTCCTGGATTGAGATAAACCTTACCCTTTTCGATTTTTTGGAGATAAGGACGCATTCCAATTCATATCTGATCATTCAACTAGTTTTTCAAAGCATTCCAACCTCTATAAATAGGGGATGCCTCTCAAAATTCAGCACACTTTCTGACCCCTATCTTTCTTCAATTCCCCTTATGTTAAAGACGTTCTGGAGGCTTTTGCTTTAGGAACTTCTTTTTTGTAAGTATAGTATTTTAGGCTTCAAAGAGTTGAATAAATTTCTTTGAATTCTAAAATATTCATTTATTAAAAGAGCACGCTCATGCAAGAGGTATTCTACTTTTTTTTTTTTCTTTTCTTCTCTATTAATTTTTGTTTCTGACGCATGAATATGTTTAACATGTTTTATTATTTCTCGTTCTTGATATATATAACTACCATGTTCTGCTTGAATTTTTCTTTAACATGTTCTTAGATGATTGTTTATTGTGATTCTCTTTCTTAAATTTCAAAATCTGCTGACTATCAAAGATTTCTTTCAACTCAAAAACTTATTTGAATTTTTTAGATCTGATTTTTTTTTAAAACATAAAAAATGATCTGTATTTTCAGATCTGATTTTTTTCTAAACTGAAAATTGATCTGTATTTTCATTAAATACAGATCTGATTTTTTTTAAAGCACAAAACTGATTTGTATTTTCATTAAATATATATCTGATTTTTTTAAAACACAAAACTGATATGTATTTTCTTTAAATATAGGTCTGGTTTTTTTTAGAAAAAAATGGTCTTTGTTACAAAATTGCAGATTTTGAAATTTCAAAGAAAAAAGTTGAAGTTAGGTTGAAGTTTTTAAAAATGTGATGCATGCATAATAAATTCACCTTATGAACGTGAATCCTCTTTCAATAAGTCTTTTTCTTTCTTTCTTTTTTTCTTTTTTACCAAAAAAAAAAAAATCTGATCTTTTTTTTAACAAAAATCTCATTATTTCTTTATATAAAAACAGATATCTTTTTCTTTACAAATCAATTTTTTTTATTCACAAAATAGCTTTGAATTTTCTTTAAAAAGAGGACACATCCATAAGGTAGATTTATTTAAATTAATTTTTGTCAAGTGTCTGTCATGTATGTTCGACATATCATTCAATATCATGCAAAAAAAGGGTATATTGGTCATTACAGACTAGAAGACCAAACTCTGTTTGGGCGAAATGGGTGTCTAACACCTTCCCATTCGATAACCTAGCCCCCGAACTTAGGATTTTTGGATGGGTAGATTAGTGTTTTGTCTTTTTAATTTTGGTAGATTGTAATTAGGACCAAAAGTTTTGCATTCTTTTGCATAGATTGTAACTAGGACCCAAAGCGTTATATGGTTTAATTTACCAAAATTATACTTGTCTTTATTCGATCAATGACATTCGAAATATTTTGATCATGTAATTTGTATTTATTTTTTCTTTTTTTTTTTTTGTATAAGAAATAAGTGGCGACTCCACACCATTTACCCAAAAAAAGAGGTGCCCTTACAAGCACCCGAATCTTTTTTTTTTTTTTAGAGCACCCATTGCGGTCTCTCACAGTGGCAACTCCAATGGGAATGTCGAGGGCTAAGCTTCATGTTAGACTTTAAGTGACCAACTATATACCCTTGTCTTTTGCATGATATTGTTGTTTGTTTGTTTATTTATGTCTTGAGATGTTTGTATGATATTTTTGTTTGTGTTGCCATGTTTGTTTTTTAAGAGCTTTCACTAACTATTATAGTGTGTGCCATCAAAAAAAAAAAAAAAAAAAAGTGTATGCACCCCTCTCAACAATATGTTGGTAGTAACCCTAGATCACCGGTCTTCATTAGATTCAAGCACCCAGTGGTGAACTCACTAACTCATAGTCCAAAGTCACTGGATCACTTCTTGTTGACCATAATGGATAGACCATGCCGTTTAACTAACACAATGTTCATTACATTACAAGTTGGGAGGTTTAACGTTCTAACTATGGGAAACAATAAAACAACAAACCCACCTTACAATGTAATAACTTAGAACCCACCATTAGGCCAATCCAAGTTAAAATTGCACTGCATGTTATGTGTGTTTGTTTGGTTGGTTGATTAATGTAGATAGGGACCTAGCTTTGATTAACCCGACCAAACCTTTTCTTAGGGGAGAATTTGGTCAAGATCAGAGGGAAGACTTCAAAAGGAACCCAAGACCAACACTTAAGCTAGTAGTTCCAGTTCCAAGCCCATCACTCCCATCACGGTATTGAAGCCCGTGAGCATAGAAGATACTCCAATGCTGCAACATCACAATCCCGTATTCGACCTACAAGACAATCCAAGCCACAAGAAGTTTGAAGACTCCATCACTATGGCGGAAGGAAAAGAACATCCAAACACTAAAGAACCCATGAACACTCAAGAGCTACTGAACACCATGGTAGCTAGTCAAATCTAGCTAAAGGAGGACATGAACCTTATGGTGCATCAATTTTAGAACCTAAAGAGTGGCCAAGAGGAGAATAAGACTTACCATATTCCTTGAACCACGAAGGGTGAGAAGAAGATCAATAAGAGGATAAACAAGATGGAAGAGATGATTAAGGGAGCTCACAAGATGGAAAACCTCATGGACTACCAATCACTCTCACTTTTCCCTGATGTGAGACTGCCTCCCATGTTCAAGATGCCAACCTTAGACAAGTTCAACGAGATTGGATGCCCAAAGTCCCGTTTGAAGATGTATATGAGGGCCATGCAACCCCTAGGAGCAACTAAAGAATTACTTGCTCAAATGTTTCAAAACACCCTGACGGGGGCCGCTCTTAGGTGGTTCCTCAATCTAGATGATGCTAGAGCAAGGAGTTGGGAGGACATCTGCTGCGAGTTGCATAATCAATACAAGTATAACTTAGAGGTGGATGTGACAAGGAGAAATCTCAAGACCACGAAGCAAGAGCCGAAAGAATCCTTCTCTACCTTCATTACCAAGTGGAGGTCTAAAGCTGCACAGATGATGAATAGGCCGAGTGAAGGAGAACAATTAACCATGGTTGTAAAAAATTTATTACCAATATACCATAAGTACTTGTTTGCTCAGTATTTTCCTAATTTTAAAGCTTTGATTGCTTTTGGAACCCAAATTGAGAATGTAATAAATAATGGCACTATAAAGAATGGGGACCCACCAAGTTTAAAAAAAAAAAAAAAGAATTTAGGATCTAGTTCTAAAACTGTAGAGGTTTCTAATATATACAAAAATGATCCTTACCAACTTATTACTCCTATTGCCCCCATGCCAATATCATAAGGGCCGCCTCTAAGCCCTAGGAGGGAATTTCAGGAGTTGTATAAGCCCATGAGCCAAGTGTTTGAAAAGCTAAAAGCCAAAGGGTTGCTAAAGCCCTTAGATCCAAGACCAATCCCAAACCTATTACCTGCAAGGTTTGATTAGATTAAAATATGTGCCTACCACCAAAGCCCTAGCCATGATACAGACAAGTGTTTTGGCATTCATCATGCAATTCAAGACTTAATAGACAAACAGATGATTGCACCGCCTGCCAGGCCTAGCATCACTAATAATCCCTTGCCCAACCACAATTTTGGGAGAGGACCAAGGATTAATTGTTGGATGACTGAAGAGGAAAGTAAAGAGGATCCATCTGAGTTGATTTATAACCTACTTGAGTGCTTTATGATGACATGGAAGAGTTGATGGGTATGACGTCCACTGCAGGGTATGATATATGGAGTGAAGATGTAACAGAAACCACAAATTACCCAACATCTGCAAATGGGGGGAGACATTTCAAACCCCAATCAAATTACTCAACATCCACAAATGGGGGGAGACACTTCAAACCCCTATCAAACCAGGGAAAAAACTTCGAACCCTAACCAAACAACTCAATAACTACATACAGGGGGAGACACTTCGAAACCCAATCAAATGGTCCAACATCCACACATGGGGGGAGACACTTCAAACCCCAAGACATAAATCTAAATGGCCCAACAAAAATTGCCCACATCACAAGGGGTGGAAGACACTTCAAACCCCCACATTTGGAGACAAACAACCCGATAGAAGCCTTGAACAAAGCCACCCAACAAACACCCACTAAAGAGGATAAGGTCCTCAAGCAACTACAGAAGACATAAGCCAATATATCTTTATGGGGTTTACTCATGGCCTCATACAAGCATCGCCAAAATCTGGTAAACCTTCTCAATCAAATCCAAGTCCCTACAACTACTACTTCTCAAGATCTAAATGCTATGATTGGGTCCATAAGTAGGGAACTCACTATTTCCTACTATGACAAAGATTTGATCAAGAAAAGGAAGCACCATAATGACCCATTGCACATTACCGTAGATGCCAAAGGCAAGAGGATTCCAATGGTTCTAATTTATGATGGAAGTGCCTTAAATGTATGTCCTTTAAAGATTGCAAGTTTCTTGAGCCTACATATTGAAGATTTTGTGCTGGTTGATTAGCACGTAAGGGCATATGACAATAGTAGAAGGGAGGTCTTAGGAACTGTAACATTGGAGCTCACTATAGGGCCAATGATCAAGAAGGTGAAATTTCAAGTTCTAAACGTAGCTTCATGCTTCAACATGCTCCTTGGGCAACCATGGATCCATGACACAGAGGCTGTACCTTCATCCCTATACCAAAAGGTTCAGTTTCCATATGAAGGAGCCATAATTACCATATATGGTGATTCTTTGACCATACCAAAGCCCATTTTTAGTATTGATTATGAGAAGGAGCCATTGACCTTGGATGGCTTTGAAATTAAGAAGCCTGGATTTGAAATTGAGAAGCCTAGTTTTGAAAGAAGAGAAGAAGAAGTGGAGAAGATCCCCCCATGGATTTTGCTCCGTATAGCAACAATAATGTGGTAGCAATGATGAAGAGAATGAATTACCTTCCTATGGATGAACTTGGGGAAGACTATGAAGAAGCCAAATGCTCAAGTCCTAATAATTCCTACTGACACACCACCGTTTAGGCTAGGTTATAAGCCCACTGATGATGATATGCTAGAGATGGAGGTGAGAAGAATGGCCCGTGCCAAGGCTAAAGCCAAGGGACTTCCTTGTCCCCCAAAACCCCTAAAGCCCTATACTCCCACATTGAATGGAAAGTTTGTTAAAGCTGGATATAGTCAATGCTATTGGGGATTCCCAGAACCAAGATTTGATCTTGAGACAAGAACAATGGTGCCTAGGTTTGAGCTATTATTTGATTGCAACAACAAGCTTCCAGAGGTGAAGAAGGAAGACACAAATTGGGTCCCTACTGATTGGGCTGATTACATGGACCCTGATGCAATGACTACGCTTCTGGGAAATGCCATTTACAATATAAAAGAAGAAGAGTATTGAGAGGCTTGCCAACATACATTGAAAAGCCCATAGAAGCAAGAACAAGTGATGAATATGAGGAAGGGGGAGAAGCCCCAGTGATGATGATGAAGGTAGCAACAACAAGAGAAATAGTAGTAGTGATAGCAGTAGCAGTTACAGTGGAGATAGGAAGGATGATAGTAACAGTGATAGTGAAAGCAATTATTGTGAAGATTATGATAGCCAATATAGTGGCAATGATTGGGGTGAACCCACTAGTGATAGAGATGATGGAGATGTAGGACTTTTTTTTATAAGGACCGCTCTAATGATGAGTAGACTACTATGATGGAGATATAGAGGATGATACTAAAACCGAACCTATAGACATGGAGAGCGACGCCAAAAGTGAAGAGTATGGGCTAGAAAATGTGCTGGAAGCTATGGGAGAAAAGGTTGAAGAGGCCGACAATATAGACTATGATGATTACCCTTATAGGCGTCCCTCAGATTGGAGCTACATTACTGATGGTAGCTCAAGGTTAGGCCCACGATATGACAAGCATGGTAGAGAAATTCCTGAGTTAGGGTCATTCCACAATTTAGAGCTTGGCTCATTGACCCTATACATCGAGGAAGAAGATGACATAGATACTAGATTGGCCACCCTAGACAAAAAGCTAATGATCCATAGTTTTAGAAACTTAACACTAGAGAGTCTTAAAGGTGAAGATGAGAGAATGGGAGGGAATGAGTCAGAATATCTCCCCCAATACATCCAACTGAGCAACAAAGGAAAGCAAGATCTGTTTGGTGAGTGAATGGACAATATAGAACGTCTGGATGCTTACGTGATTGATAAGCCCACAAATATAGAGATTGATGGTGAAGGCACGGATTATATGGATGAAAATCCCATGGTCTTGATGTTGAGGGAAGAATGAACTCGCTGGGAGCCGCCCGCCATAGTTGAAGCCACAACCGAATTGAAGAATTGGGCATGGGAGGGAGCTACCCATCCTATGGAGGATTCTATGAAGAAGATCGAGACTGTCTAGCCAATCACTTCTGTCAAGAAGATGAAGACCATCGAGCCAAGTCACTCCTGCCAAAAACATTGTTTCTATTCCTATTGAGTCTGTTTTTGCTAGTATTATTGTTCCTATTAAGTCTGTTTGTGATCATATTCCTATAGAGTCTATTGAGAACTCTTTTCCTTATAATATGATTTCTGATTCTGCTTATTTGTTGGCTTTGAATGTTTTTATATCGAGAATTGGAAAAGAAACTCTTAATAATAAGGAATTAAAACAAGGGCATGTAGAACCTATAAAAGAAGAAACCCAACCTATTAACCTAGGAGCTAATGATGAACCTAAAATGATATAAGTGGGCAATACCCTAACCTCCTCTAAGAAAGATGCATTAATTGCCCTACTGACAGAGTTCAGAAAGGTATTTGCATGGTCATTTGAAGACAAGCCTAGGATTGATATAGATATAGCACAGCATTACATTCCAACATATCCAACCATGAAGCCAGTCAAGCAGAAGCTGAGAAGATTGAAGCCAGAGTGGACTGTTAAGATCAATGAAGAAGTCGAGAAACAGTACAACGCAGGATTCTTGAGGGTGGTCAACTACCCATAATGGTTAGCTAATGTGGTTCTGGTGTCGAAAAAGGATGGGAATGTGAGAATATGTGTAGACATCTGAGATCTCAATAAGGCCAGACCGAAAGATGATTTTTTCTTGCCTCACATTGACATCTTGGTTGATAATACAGCAGGACATGCCTTGCTATCATTTATGGATGGATTTTTAGGGTACAATCAAATAAAGATGGCTCCGAAAGATATGGAGAAAACCTTCTTCATTACTCCATGGGGGACGTATTGCTACAAGGTCATCCCATTTGGCCTTAAGAATGCTGGTGCTACTTACCAACATGCAGCCACTACTTTGTTGCATGATTTGATCCACAAAGAAGTAGAAGTTTATGTTGATGATATGATAGTGAAGTCTAAAAACCGTGAAGGGCATATACCAACTTTACGGAAGTTCTTTGAAAGAATCCAATTCTACAAATTGCAATTGAATCCAAAGAAGTGCACTTTCGGCGTCACATCCGGAAAGCTGTTGGGGTTTATAGTAAGCCAGAGAGGAATTGAGGTCGATCCTAACAAAATCAAGGTGATTGTAGAGATGAAGCATCCAAGGACTGAAAAGGAAATTTAAGGATTAAAAAGGATACTGTACATCAGCAGATTCATAGCCCAGCTTACCATGAAATGTGAGCCACTTTTCCGACTACTTAAGAAAGAAGTTCCCACAGTATGGAATGAACAATGCCAAGAAGCTTTTGAGAAGATTAAGAATTATTTGATGAAGCCACCAATAATAGTTCCACCGATGCCCAAAAAGCCCTTATTGTTGTATCCGTAATCACAACTACGGACACAACAATGGGGCCAAATGGCTTTTCGATTGAGTTGACTCAGTTTTGGTTATGCCAATGAAGAGAAGCATGAACATGCATGTGCCAGTTGCTATAGTTTTACAGTTCTCAATATTCTCATATAACCACATCTAAGAGACATTTTTACTCTTTAGTTTTGAAGGCATTACACTCAAAAGACTTTTAATCTCTTTCGAAGTAAGGAAATCATTGACCATGATCCTTTCACCGCCCAATCTTAAGCCAGTAATGACAAAGAAGTCGTAAGGTGTCAACATCACTTCACCAATGCCTAGAAAATGTAAAGTGCATGTAGTGTCCCAAAACCACTCTGACAAAGCAAGGAGTAACTAGAGATCCTTGTACTCATGAGTATCCTGATTCAATAAAGTTTGGAAAAAAGTCTGGAAGCCTGTTTCATCAATGATGTTCTTAATATTTGGAGACAATATCTCCCATATGCCTTTCAGCATT
Organism: Quercus variabilis; assembly: GCA_030445155.1. Classification (NCBI taxonomy): domain Eukaryota; kingdom Viridiplantae; phylum Streptophyta; class Magnoliopsida; order Fagales; family Fagaceae; genus Quercus; species Quercus variabilis. The sequence continues at coordinate 31,925,512 of CP129450.1, read as the reverse complement.
TGGAGATTACCCAACTCTTGAGGTTCTGCAAAACAAAGTTAACCCATCATCAGGATGTCCCTAAATTACTCATTCCAAAATACTCACTTCAAACAAAAAATCTCATGACCAACAAAAATCCTATGTCCAACAAAAATTCTCTCATGTCCAACAAAACTCCCATGTCCAACAAAAAATCCCATGTCCAAAAAATTTTGTTCTAACAAAAAAAATCCCATGACCAATAGAAATTTTGGTCTGACAAAAATTCTCTCATGTCCAACAGAAATCCCATGTCCAACAAAAAATCCCATGACCAACAGAAATTTTGTTCCAACAAAAAAAAATCCTATGTCCAAAAAGTTTTGTTTCAACCAAAATCTCATGTCTAACAAAAAAATTTTCCCATGTCCAAAAAATTTTGTTCCAAAAAAAAAAAAAAATCTCCCATGTCCAAGAAATTTGTTCCAACCAAAATCCCATGTCCGACACAAAAAATTTTTTCATGTCTAAAACAAAAAATCCATACAAACAAAAATAAAATAAAATCCATACCGAAATCCATAAAAATGTCCATGCCCATGAAACAAGTCTTACACATACCAACAAAATTTCTGCATTCACCACAAATGAATTTGTTCAACCAAGCTTACACATCAAATTTTCATGACTTTAGTACTCACAAAATTCAAGCCAAAACACATTTAACAATACCACAAACTACATACATTGCCAAATTTCATGAGTCATCAACATTATCCAAGTTACACCATGCCAAATAGCCCAACAATTCAAAAATTCCCCAAGGCCAAGATAACAACATGATCAACCATACAATATGCAAAATTTCAACAAGAGCAAATAACAATCAAATGACAATGTCTCAACACCAAGCTCTCAATAAAACAAAAATCAACAAATTTCCCAACAAAGAAATAAAAATAAATAAATAAATAAAGCTCACCTTGAAGTCCATTTTGGAGTGTGGAGCATGGGTCTTGGGGTCTTGGAGAAGCCCTTCTTCCTCACTCCACTCAAGGGATGGGTGGTATTTTTCCCCAATTAAAAGTGAGAAAAGATGGTCCCTTGGAAGATGTCATTATCAATGCAAAAAAATGGAGGTTTGGAGATGGGCTTCAAAAAAATGGGTTTGTAGCAAAAGTGGTCAAGAACACAAAGATTTGAAAAAATATTGAGGGAGATGAATGAAAGCAAGTTGAGAAGTTTGGGAAGGTAATTTTCTAGAGAAGAAATGGTGTAATGAGGGAGAAAATGCAAGTGGAAAGAGAGAGTGAATAGTAACAATGGAGGAAGAGAGAAGAGTGAAAAGGGAAAAGCAAAAAAGGAAAAGAAGAAGACAAGTGATTTTAGTGACCATGATTTAATTGAGATTAAATTTTCAGAGATTACCTAGCCCTCGAACCTAAAACTTTGGAACATAGAACTAGTGCCCTATCTTTTGACAAAAAAATGAAAGTATTTGACTTAGTTGATAATTGTTGAACTCTGAAATGACTCCTGATAATTGATACTACTGAGACTTTTTCATTTTGATCTTAATAATGGAGGAGTCTGTGACCAACTGGCTTGATCTTGACGAAAAGAAATATATGCAACCAACTGGCTTGGTCTTGACGAAGAGAGGTGTCAGGGATCAACTGGCATAATCTTGACAAAAGGGTGTCTGTGACTAATTGGCTTGGTTTTGACTAAAAGGAGTGTGTGCGACCAATTGGCTTGGTCTTGACAAAAGGGTGTCTGTGATCAATTGGCTTGATCTTGACAAAAAGGAGCGTCTATGACAAACTGGTTTGGTCTTGACTAAAGGAGCATCTGCAATCAACTGGCTTGATCTTGACAAAAAGAAATATATGCGACCAACTGGCTTGGCCTTGATGAAAAGTGGTGTCTGCGATCAACTGGCTTGATCTTGACAAAAAGGAGCGTCTGTGACCAACTGGCTTGGTCTTGACTAAAGGAGCAACTATGATCAATTGGCTTGATCTTGACGAAAAGAGGTGTCTGCAATCAATTGGCTTGATCCTGACAAAAAGGAGCATCTGTGACCAACTGGCTTGGTCTTGACTAAAGGAGCGACTATGATCAACTGGCTTGATCTTGACGAAAGGGTGTCTGCAATCAACTGGCTTGATCTTGACGAAAAGAAATATCTGCGACCAACTGGCTTGGCCTTGACGAAGGAGGACCTGCGATCAACTGGCTTGATCTTTGATAAAAAGGAGCATATGCGATCAACTAGCTTGATCTTGACAAAAAGGAGCGTCTGTGAACAACTGGCTTAGTCTTGACTAAAGGAACGTCTGCAATTAACTGACTTGATCTTGATGAAAAAGGAGCGTCTGCGACCAACTGGCTTGGTCTTGACTAAAGGAACGTTTGCGATCAATTGGCTTGATCTTGACGTAAAAGAGCGTCTGCGATCAACTGGCTTGATCCTGATGAAAGGGAGCGTCTGGGATCAACTAGCTTGATCTTGACAAAAGGTAATCAAGGGCTGTTCATCCTTGAAACCAAGTTGTTGCCTGCAAAAATCAAAATTTGGAATTAGTCTCTAACTAATAAATGCTTTATGGTCCCACTATTTCTAAGATGTGTGATTTTGATTCACCCTTTCTTGATTTGATTTTCATCAAGAAAAGATGAATTGGAAAAGATTCTATTTTTGAGAAAGGTTTAATCTTTGATACTTGAAATTTTTTACTTGCGTTACTGACTCAGTCAACTCTCCAAAAAAGAAATGGAGAAAATTTTTGTTTTTTTTTTTTCTAAATGAAAAAAAAAAAAAAAAAAAAAAAAAAAAAAAAGGCTTTTCAAAGATTTTCAATGGCAGATTACATTAATTTTTTTTTTTAAATTATAACTTTGAAGGAAAAATAAATTTTCAAAGATGATCAAGGACAAAGATATATCATTTTTCAAGAAGATGGTTTCAAATTCTAAATTCCAAACTTCAAATTTCAAGTTTCAAATTTCAAAAAAAAAAATCTTTTCAAAGGACTACAATAATCAATCAAGGTTTTCTTTCTAAACACTAGGTTCCGAGGTAGAGAAGCCCTTTGGTTACCTTCTATCAAGATTGAGGAAGAGAAGCCCCTTGGTCGTCGCAATTCAATATTGAGATAAAGAAGCCTCTCAATCGCACTAGGTTCCGAGGTAGAGAAGCCCCTTGGTTACCTTCAATTCAGATTGAGATAAAGAAGCCCCTTGGTCGCTCAAAATTCAAGATTGAGATAAAGAAGCCTCTCAATCGTCCCAGGTTCCAAGGTAGAAAAGTTCCTTGGTTACCTTTAATTCAGATCGAGGTAGAGAAGCCCCTTGGTCGCTCACAATTCAAGATTGAGATAAAGAAGCCTCTTAATCGCCCTAAGTTTCAAGGTAGAGAAGCCCCTTGGATACCTTCCATTCAGATCTAGGTAGAGAAGCCCCTTGGTCATCACCATTCAAGATTGACATAGAGAAGCCTCTCAATCATCTCAGGTTTCGAGGTACAGAAGTCTCTTGGTTACCTTCTATTCAGATCAAGGTAGAGAAGCCCCTTGGTCGTCACAATTCAAGATTGAGATAAAGAAGCCTCTTAATCGTCCTAGGTTCCAAGGTAGAGAAGCCTCTTAGTTTCCTTCCATTCAGATTGAGGTAGAGAAGCCCCTTGGTCGTCACAATTCAAGATTGAGATAGAGAAGCCTTTCAATCACCCCAGGTTCCGAGGTAGAGAAGCCCCTTGGATACTTTCCATTCAGATTCAGGATAAGATAGAGAAGCCTCTTAGACACCTCAAATTTCAAGATTCATTTCAAAATTTATCAGTTATCAAGTTGGTCAAGTATTCACAATTCTCATTTTTCAAAAACAGCAAAACACTAGTTCTATGTTCCAAGGTTTTAGGTTCTAGGGCTAGGTAATTTTTGAAAATTCAACCTCAATTAAATCATTGCTACTAAAATCAATGTCTTTGTTTTAAATTGACATTCGCTTTGCAAGCTCTGTCAATGAAGGGAATTTTGTAGACACTCGATTTTGCACCCATGATTTAATCAAGGAAGATGGCTAGAGTGACCATTCATGTACCTAAAATTTTGGAGTTGCATTACATGTATTAATTTATTCATTGCATATCATAAAAATGATCTTAAGGTTCTAACAGTCACAATGGTGTGTCTGATATCGCATGATCAAGTTTGCACGGATTGCATGCATTTTGTTTGGGTGGAACAAATTACGCATGATTAATTTAAATTAATTTTGATTGGTTAGGAAATTAAAATTAATTAAATAATTTTGAGATCAGTTGTTAGTTAGTGTTAAAAATAGAATTGCTTGCATGAGAATAAAGTGGATAATCAAATAACAAAGGAATTGTGGATAATAAAGACCTTTTGCGATATTTATCTACAAAATAATTATCACTCTAAAGACCTGGATATCCAGAAAAGGAGATTAATTTTTAGAATACGAATAAAAAATGCGTCTAAGTGCACTTCCCGACACACAAAAAAACTCAAAAAAGGAGTCCAAATTGGACCAAAATTCAAACATGGGTTCGGCACCCAAGAGTGCCATCCGGCACTCTTGGAGTGCCGATCGGCATAAAATCATGGCTCGGCCTAAGGACTCCTGGATTGAGATAAACCTTACCCTTTTCGATTTTTTGGAGATAAAGGATGCGTTCCAATTCGTATCTGATCGTTCAGCTAATTTTTCAGAGCATTCCAACCTCTATAAATAGGGGATGCCTCTCAAAATTCAGCACACTTTCTTACCCCCTTCTTTCTAGCTCTTCTCTTCTGAATTTTCAATTCCCCTTACGTTCAAGACGTTCTAGAGGCTTTTGCTTTAGGAACCTCTTTTTTGTAAGTAAAGTATTTATGGCCTCAAAGAGTTGAATAAATTTCTTTGAATCCTAAAATATTCTTTCATTAGAAGAGCAAGCTCATGCAAGAGGTATTCTATTTTTTTTTTTCTTTTCTTCTCCATTAATTTTTGTTTCTGATGCATGAATATGTTTAACATGTTTTATTATTTCTTGTTCTTGATATATATAATTACCATGTTCTGCTTAAATTTTCTTTAACATGCTCTTAGATGATTATTTATTGTGATTCTCTTTTTTAAATTTCAAAATCTGCTGATTATCAAAGATTTCTTTAAACTCAAAAACTGATTTGAATTTTTTAGATCTGATTTAAAAAAAAAAAAAAAAAAAAAACATAAAAACTGATCTGTATTTTCAGATCAGATTTTCTCTAAATTTAAAAACTAATTTGTATTTTTCAGATTTGATTTTTTTTTAACATAAAACGAATCTGTATTTTAAGATTTGATTTCTTCTAAACTAAAAACTGATCTGTATTTTCATTAAATACAAATCTTATTTTTTCTAAAGCATAAAATTGATCTGTATTTTCATTAAATACAGATCTGATTTTTTTAAAAATACAAAACTTATATGTATTTTCTTTAAATACGGATTTGATTTTTTTAGAAAAAGTTTTCTTTGTTACAAAATGGCATATTTTGAAATTTAAAAGAAAAAATTGAAAGCAAGGTTGGAGTTTTTAAATATGTGATGCATGCATAATAAATTCACCTTATGAATGTGAATCCTCTTTCAAGAAGTCTTTTTTTTTTTTTTTTTTTTTAAAAAGGCAAATCTAATCTTTTTTTTTTAACAAAAGTCTCATTATTTCTTTTATATAAAAACAGATATGATTTTCTTTACAAATCAATTTTTTTTTATTCACAAAACAGATCTAAATTTTCTTTAGAAAGAGGACACATCCATAAGGTAGATTTATTTAAATTAATTTTTGTCAAGTGTCTGTCATATATGTTCAACATATCATTCAATATCATGCAAAAAAAGGGTATATTAGTCATTAGAGTCTAGAAGACCAGAGTTTGTCTGGGCGAAATGGGTTTCTAACACCTTCCCATTTCGTAACCTAGCCCTCGAGCTTAGGATTTTTGGATAGGTAGGTTAGTGTTTTGTCTTTTTAATTTTGGTAGACTGTAACTAGGACCAAAAGTTTTGTATTCTTTTGCATATATTGTAACTACGACCCAAAGAATTGTAAGGTTTAATTTACCAAAATTGAACTTGTCTTTATACGATCAATGACATTCGAAATATTTTGATCATGTAATTTGTATTTATTTTTTCTTATTTTTTTGTATAAAAAATAAGTGGCAACTCCATAATACTTATCCCAAAAGAGAGGTACCCTTACGAGCACCTGAATATTTTTTTTTTAAGAGCACCCATTGCGGTCTCTCACAAGGCCCAATCCCCCGTGGCTTTATGAGAAAAATAATAATAGGTATATTAATACCTATTATTATTTTTTTCATAAGGTTGAGGGAGCTAGGAGTCCAACCTTAATCTATGTAAATCCTCAGCCAAAAGCATAACAAATTTTATTAAAAAAAAAAACTAATAAATTAAAAAAATAAAAAAACTAACTAACATCGAAAGGAAAAAAAAAAAAAGTTAGTTGTGTATTTGTCTTGGTTAATAGTTTGTTAATATTATATGGATGCTTATTTGGGGTTTCTTTTTTTTTTTTTTGGCTTATACTTCGACTTCCTTAACTTGAAAATTTCGGTCGGTCCCTACATATAGCAAAATTTCAAACAAACTAAGCCATGCTCATTGTTCTATTATACTTTAGGTAATGATTCTTTCTCCAAAAAAATAATAATAATCATAATAAAGAAAAAAAAAAGTAATGATTTTTTTTAATGAGATTCAAGTAATGATTAATTTGATATATGAAAAATGATAAAATTTAAGTACAATACCTTATATATTGTTCCTTAAATTCTCATCTTAAGATTTAAACATGTGGTTATTATGAGAGACTGGGAATTTTGGGTTTTCTCAAAAAAGAGATTTGGGTGCCTTTAAGAGCATCTCTTTTTTAGGCAATGGTGTGAAGTCGCCACTTATTTTTTTATATACAAAAAATAAGAAAAAAAAATAGAGTTACATGTTTAAAATGCTTCAAATGTCATTGATTGAATAAAAAAATACAACTTTGGTAAATTAACTTTACAATGCTTTGGCCCTAGTTACAATCTATGCAAAAGAATACAAAACTTTGATCCTAGTTACAATCTACCAAAATTAAAAGACAAAACACTAATCTACCTATCCAAAATCCTAAGTTCGATGGCTAGGTTACGGAATGAAAATGTGTTAAGGCACCCATTTTTCCCAGACAGAGTCTGGTCTTCTAAACACTAATGAGCTAGGGCAAATTCTGTTTCTGGTCACAATTTGCATGCACAATCAATTTGCATTGAGTTGCATCACTTGAGACGGCCCTTAAAATAATCCTTATATATGTCTAAGGTTGTGAGAAAAGAAAACTTACACAAATACACTTGGATATGCATGAAAACAGATCTGGAAATCTGCATTTCTTAATTCTCGATAGATACTGTTTCTGTTGAGTAGCTGCTGAGCATAAGCATTAAATCTCGATAGAAGTCATCTATCGAGATATCTATCAAGCTTTGATGAACAGCACTTCTTCACTTGTTTCTTTGATAGTTTTGCATAGCTTCAATACTAAACTTGAACTCTTGTTCCTTGAAGTACTAAACCCATCCTAGATCTACCCAATTACAAGTAAAATGTGTTTTGTCAAAGAATTAGCCAATTTACATAACATATGTCCTAACAATCTCCCCCTTTGGCAATCTGTGACAAAACCACAATAAACAAATAAAGTATGAGAGAAGTCTTAAATCACTAAATTTATAATCACTTGTTGAATACAATAAAATCTAATCCTAACACAAACTCTTGAAAAACTTTGCTAGAAGAGAGTTTATGGCATGATAGATTTTGACAACCTATCTTTCTAAAATAATTTAAACAAAACTCATCAAGGCATCTTAGTATAAAACAGAAATAAAAGACTGCATACATAAAGAACATATGTATATAGAGAGAAAATAAACAACACATGGAGAGATAGGTGAATAAACATACATCATCATATATATATATAGGGATAATTACACTTTACCCACCTGTGGTTTGCCTCTAATTTGATTTGCCTACCCGTAGTTTCAATTTTGATACTTTACCCACCTGTGATTTCCTCCGTTAAGGCTCTGTTACCCACCTCTGTTAAAAAGAATGTTAAATATGTATTTTTGCACAATTTTTATGTCTCTCTCCTCCCAAAACATAAAACACATAAAAATTCAAGAGAAAACAATATCAAAATGTGCTATTGGTAAAAAATATTATGCAATTTCTTAGAACTTCAACTTGTATTTGAACTTATCATCCCAACCACAAATAAACTAATTATACATCTGAAAGCATGATAAAGCCGTATAAGAAAAATTAGATAAAAATTAAAAACTCCTAATCTAACTCAACAACATTCAAATAAATCAAATCAAATCTCCTGCTCCTCATGTCCAAAAACTAAAAACCCAGAAAAATAGAAAACCCAGAAAAGTTCAAACAACAAAAATTGAAACTCCTCGTGTCCAAAAACTAGAAACCCAGAAAAGTTTAAACATATCAAAACACCGCCATAAATTCAAATCATATCGTTCACAATACATTTCTTCCAGCTCAGCTATGATTCTCAAAGCTCTGAATCTTCTTTGTGAAGTCGAAGACAAATCGTACATCAAGCGCACTAGTAGCGCTCATGGTTGGGACGTGTTGTTCTATATCTTCAGTTTCTTGAAAGGAATCACGCTCTTTTCCCCTCTCCAACATATTTATTTTTCTAGGTGGAACGTGTTGGGATCGATGAGAGCGTTTTGATCGGAACTGAGAAACTGAACAACATGTCCAAAAACGTCCAAATAATTACACGCTGATCGTTTTGATCGGAACTGGATGGTCGTTTTTGAAGCCGTATTTGCAAGATAAGGAGAAGAAGGTTTTGATGATTGTGATTCCTTTACAGGTTGTGGCGAATATAGCTCAGGTCGTGATCGATGAAAGTGGTCCGCTCGCGCAAGATTAGGTTACGTGGAAATAGATCTTCTTGCCCGTCGATGTGGTGTGTTGCTGTGTGGTTTTGTTCCCTATCGTTTGGTTTATTAAGAATCTCAGAGAAGCCACTAGGACTGACGGGAAAGCCGCAGTGAATTTGATGAAATTGACTCTGTTTAGGCAGTACTACATTGTTGTGATTTGCTACATTTACTTCACGCGTGTTGTGGTTTATGCGTTGGAGACTATTACTTCGTATCGGAACCTCTGGACGAGTGTGGTTTATGTTTCTGATGATTTCGATTGTGAGATGAACAAGTTCAACTCAGCTCAGAAAAGTTTAAACTTTTCTGGGTTTCTAGTTTTTGGACATGAGGAGTTTTAATTTTTTTGAACTTTTCTAGGTTCTCTACTTTTCTAGGTTTTTAGTTTTTGGACATGAGGAGCCGGAGATTTGATTTGATTTATTTGAATGTTGTTGAGTTAGATTAGGAGTTTTAATATTTAGCTAATTTTTCTCATATGGCTTTGTCATGCTTTCAGATGTGCAATTAGTTTATTTGTGGTTGAGATGATAAGTTCAAATTCAAGTTTAAGTTCTAAGAAATTGATAATATTTTTTACCAATAGCACATTTTGATCTTGTTTTCTCTTGAATTTTTATGTGTTTTATGTTTTGGGAGGAGAGAGACATAAAAATTGTGCAAAAATACATATTTAACCTTCTTTTTAACAGAGGTGGGTAACAGAGCCTTAACGGAGGAAATCACAGGTGGGTAAAGTGTCAAAATTGAAACCACAGGTAGGCAAATCAAATTAAAGGCAAATCACAGGTGGGTAAAGTGTAATTATCCCATATATATATATATATATATATATATATCAAAAGATAAGTACAATGTATGTCAAATGGTCACAAGACCGGTATACATGAGCTAAAAGTGAAAGAAAGAAAAGAAAATACATAATAACCTTACTATATCCCTCATAAACAAAAAAAAAAACACTCTCCCTAAAAAAAAAAAAAAAAATGTCCTATGCTAACTCTCCCCCTAAATACATAACTACTCTTATCCCAAAATTACTTACCTTTTTTGCCACAAATGACAAAGGGTAAGTCACTGAGAGGTCGTTATCTCCTTATCACTAGAAGAGCTAGCATTCTCATCCTTATCCTCATCATCATCATCATCATCACCGGTACCATCATTAGTATCCTTGCCCTCAGAACCTCTGGAAAAGGAGATGGAGACGCGACGAAGCCATCAAGGCAAGTCTGTCATCGTGCGATACGACCAACACGAGTGTTCACCTGACACAACTCATCACTGAGAATGTCAAGGTGAGCATCCATGCACTGAAGCTACGCCATGATCGCCTCAAGCGTCACACCACCCGCTAAAGAAAAAGGAGCGGAGGTGGATGGAACGGAAGGGGCTGGAGGAGTTGTCGTTGTCTCGGTCCATAATCGCTACGGTTTGAAGCTGGGCCTTGCTCCGTTGAATAAATGCCACGGTAATGGCACCCATAACGGTTAAATGAAGAGACTCAGGATAAGGGATAGAAAAATGGCGAAGAATCCACGTGATAGCCGAAGGAAAAATGAGCTTATCACGGATCGCTATATCCCTATAGAGATCTATTATAGAAATAATGAAATGAGAAGGAAAGTCTATAAAGAGGTCCTCTAAGAGGGATAGCAAAAATTGAGCATGAGGTGTTTTGATGCCCACCCCATGTGGAAGGTCTCTCACAAAAGTGCGATATAAACTCGTCTTTAGCCATAGTCCTTAGACACTGACAACCAGGGTAGTCAGGATGCGCTACCCTAGGAATGTGTAGTATCTCGGATACAAGATCCGGAGTGACTACGATACGTTTATCTCGAATCTGCGTAGCAAACTGAGGTATAGAGGTATCGAAACCGTGCATATTGGAGTAGAGTTCTTATATGATCACAATGGGACAACTCACGGGTATTTCACAAAGAGATTCCCATCCCTGACTGTGAATGACAGTGGGTAGAGTAGTATCAAAAAAGTCCGATAAAATCACGTGGTGCTCTGAATGAACACCACATTTAGAGATGTTCTCTAGGAAGTCCTAATGGGCCTTCCTATCACAGAACCGAACGTGAGTGGGGATAGGATCAGAAGAAAATGACCTGGAACGAAGAGGGTTCTGAGATAGAGTGGATTTGCGCTTAGGTGCCATGCGCAATCTATCCAAAAGAGAGAGAGAGAGAGAGAGAGAGAGAGAGAGAATAGAAAACACAATCAAAACCCAAAATAGAATAGAAAAAAAAAAAAAGAAAGGGTACGTATGAATGAAAAATGCATGAACATGTGATGTGCTAAAAGAAATACATCATGGGTTCAACCCAATCCAAACCTAACAGCACACAATATTCAACATCCAAACACACATCTAAATGCATGAAACATTGTGAAAATGCAAATGGAATGCAATGCATGATCATATAGCATCAAAGACACAACACCCAACCCAAAACTATCCCAAAGTTCTCATCAATTTTGAAAAACCCCAAAAATTTTAAGAAAACCCAAAACCTAGGTCAAAATGCATGAAATGCATGAAGAATGAGAATTAGAAGATCATACCAAAAGAGAAACACAAGATCTAGGGCGAAATCCAAGTGGGGAATTTCTTTTCGCGCTGAAGCTATTTAAAGAAATCACAGCTCGATGGATCAAGGATCTGTCGAGCACTAAATCTAAACAAATATGAATCTGTCGATGTGTTGTTGAGAATCTGTCGACGGCAAAATCACCTCAATGGATCGAAAAGCTGTTGAGAAGCTATCAACTAGACAAAAACTTTCTCGATGGATTGATAATCTGTTGAGAAGCTATTGAGACAAATTCCAGATAGCTCGATGGATCGAAGATGCGATAAGATCTATCAAGAAAAGAAGTCTGAAGGGCTCGATAAATAGCAATCTATCGAGGATCTGTTGAGAAGCTGTCAAGCTTGATAAAAGGCAGTTTTTCAAAGAGAGGAAAAAACACATAGATATGAATGCAATCAAGCAAACTACTTAACATACAAACAACATTTTAAGCTTTCAAAAACATCTCTCAAAAAAAAAAAATTTGCAACGCATTCATAGATCCAACTCACACACACACACACACACACTAAACAAGTCTAACCAATTTTATATTTCAAAAAAAAGTTAAGACAGTTTAGTAAGCATACATTAACACATGTATCCCTTGTGATGGCCAAATCATATTGTACCTACATATGTATCAATAATAGCAAAGAATTTTACATGTTATGTGTGAAAACATCGCAAGAGTGCATAAGTGTCTCATATTATGACGATTTGGGATATAAGAAGATCAAATACACTCACACACAATCATAAATGCTTGATGGGGACTATCACCTTCGAAGTACATCCTATAACTCCCACATCTCCTAGAAACACGCTTGCAATCACATTTAAAAGAATTTTGATTCTTTTTGCTTTTATATTTCTTTGCATATTTTCTTTTGAACATATCATGCATGGCCATATAAGAGAAAGAAAAGAAATACCCAATTATGTTAAGCCAAAAACATTACAATTTTGCTATACTGAAGCACACTGATGTTATACATGATTGGTGGGCTTTAGTGGTGAAATGGTTATTTATACCTTTCTCTTAGGATTTTTTAGTCCTTCCCATCAAAAAGAGTGATATGAGTATTAAGTATAAGAGATTACTTAATCATAGTCATCACAAACACGAGCCACAAAGCTCACTTGCTTAGTTGTACATTAAAAATGCTCATCTAAGTTACAAAATATACAAAGTTTAAAAAACTTTGTTTCAATGGCCATCCAAGATACACAAGTACCAATGTACACAAAACACACACTATTTTTTGTATTTTTCTTATTTTTCAATTTTTTATTTTATTTTTATGAAAGCAAAATAAGGCAAAACTAAAAACAAATAAACAAAAACATGTTCAACAAAGCAAAGCATAAAAACTAGATGCAAATGCATGAGGAAGGAGGAGAATGAGGGGAGATCACTCCATGGAGATTACACCAATATTTTGGCGGAGGAATTCAAACTGTTTGCTATCAAGAGGCTTAGTGAACAAATCAGCCTTCTGATCATCAATGGGAATAAACTCAACAGTGAGTGTGCCATCTTCGACAAGCTCTTGAATGAAGTGACGTTGAATCTCTATATGTTTAGTTCGAGAATGTTGAGCAGGATTTTTAGAGATGTTAATGGCATTGGTATTGTCACAATAGATGGTAAGATATTCTTGACAAAGAACATAATCAAGAAGGAGTTTTTGCATCCACAGAAGTTGGGTGCAATAGCTACCAGCAACAATGTATTCAGCCTTAGCAGTGGATAACAAGATAGAATTCTACTTCTTACTCATCCAGAGAAAAGATTATTACCCACATAAAAACAACCCCTCGAAGTACTTTTTCTATCATCAGCATTCCTAGCTCAGTCTGCATCAGAATACCTAGCTAAGACATCATTGGTGTCCTTGCTATACCACACTCTGAAATCGGCAGTGGATTTGACATATTTTATGATTCTTTTTATAGCGATCATATGAGACTCTTTAGGGTTCGCCTGATATCTAACACATACTCCCACATTGTAACTAATGTCAGGTCTACTAGTAGTAAGGTAAAGGAGACTACCTATCATGCTTCTATATAGGGAAGAATTAACACATTTGCCTAACAAATCAACAGTAAGTTTAACATTTTGGCTCATGGGGGTTCTAACAAAATTAGTAGATTTCAATCCAAATTTTTTCACAAGATTTTTAGCATATTTAAATTGAGATATGAATATACCTAACTCTTGCTAATGAATCTGCAATCCAAGGAAGTGATTCAACTCTCCAATCATGCTCATCTCAAACTCGGCTTGCATAAGCTCAAAAAAATTATGAGTAAGTTCATCCTTTGTAGACCCAAAGATGATATCATCAAAATAGACTTCAGCAACTATCAACTTGCCATTCTCCCTTTTGATAAAGAGAGTTTGATCAGCTTGTCCTCTTGTGAACCATTTGAGATCAAATATTCTGTAAGCCAGTCATACCAAGCTCTGGGTGCTTGCTTTAGTCCAAATAGAGCCTTCTTGAGGTATAGCACATGATTATGAAAGTTTGTGTAAGGTTGAATTTAATCAACCATTGTGTTGGCTTTATTCTGTACCAAATTTGCTTGTAATTTAGCAATTAATAACCCTGTATTTAGGTGAAAATCATGTAAGGGTAGTGAGTGAAAGAGTGTAAAGAAATGTTCAAGACTGTGCAAGGATGCAGAGACTCGCAGCTAGGACTCGCGGGTGACTCGCGACTAGTAAGTCACCAACTACAGCACTCGAGTGAAACATGAAGAAAAGATGAATAGTCACACCAGCTGGAGCACTACAGGACAAAAAGTCCAACCCGACTGTTCTGTTATCTCGTGACTTGAACTTGCGACTTAGTCAAGTCTCGAGGCCAAGCCGCCAGCCAACCCTATTTTGAAAAACATAACTCTTCGCATTCCATTCTCACCCCAATATAAGTACCCTTTATACCCAAAAAATGTAAAGAGCTTCCAGAGAGAATTTTGAGAGAAAAACCCTAGAGAAAAACAAGATTGGTTCATCCACATTCTTTACATAGAGACTCTTCAAATTCCTCTACTCTCATCCTCTCCATTGTTACATCCTTAAGAGGTTCTTACCCAAATCATTTTCTCACCATACCCACATTTGTGAGAAGGCTATTTGGTGCTTTGGGAACCAGTTAGGAAGGGACCAATGGTTATTGGTTGATTCTATGGGCTATAGCGGAATCCGGTAAGCTAAAGAAGACAAAGGTTCGGCGCAACCTCGTTGGAGTAAGAAACTTGGAGGGTTTAGGTACACTAGGTAGATTAGGCTTGAAGGCTGTTCATGTATCTCAACTTCATTTTTTAGTAGATTATTGATCGCTTGATGGACGGCGGAGAAGTTTTACGCTGAGGGCTTCAGTTTCCTCTTCGATAACACATCGTTGTGTTGTCCTTGTGTTTGCATCTCTCTTCCCTTAATCTTTGCCATTTAATTTCTATTGTGGATTTGATTTGATTTATTTTAGATTGTTCATCAATTTTGGTATAAACTTATTATCATTTTTCGCACGTACATTATTTGATATTAAGCTTAAATTGGTAATTTGTAATTTGGGGTCTAAACATTCCTAGTGGTTTATACACTATTTGAACATTCAGTGTCAATCAATGAATCATTTAAGCTGAGCAACATAGACATCTTCTTTAAGGAACCCATTCAAGAATGCGATCTTCATATCCATTTGGTAAAGCTTGAACTTCAAGTGACAAGCCAAGGCTAGAAGAACCCTAATGGATTCCATACGAGCGACGGGAGCAAATGTTTCATCAAAATCCCCTCCTTCCACTTGAGAGAATCCTTGAGCCACAAGACGAGCCTTGTTGCGGATCACATTTCCCTCCTCATTGGTTTTATTGCAGAATATTCACTTTGTGCCAATGATGTGCTCTCCTTCCAGTCTAGGTACTAGGGTCTAGACATCATTCCTTTAAAACTGGAGTAGTTCATCATGCATGGCCTTAACCCAGCTTTCATCGTAGAGAGCATCCTCGACCTTGGTGGGTTCAACCTGCGACAAATACCAAGAATAAGACACAAAGTTAGCAACATATTTATCAACTGTATGCTTTCTTAGTGTAAGTTCATTCATATTTCCCATAATAACTTCAGGGGGTGATTTGCTTGATCCTTGAGGAAGGTCCTTTTTCTACATGAGATTCAAAATCAAGTGATGTAGGAATATCTGCTGAGACCTCTACAACACTTTGAGTACTTGGAGAGACGAGCTCTGGATCAACTACTTCTTAAACAGCCTTAGGCTCTGGAGAAAGAATTTCCTTGGGTACTTCCTCACTAATTTTCTCAGAACCAGAATCTGAAACTTCATCAATAACAACATTGGCGGTTTCCATCACCTTCTTGGTTCTTTTGTTGTACACCCAATAAGCTTTGCTAGTGGAGGAGTATCCCAGAAATATCCCTTCATCACTTCGGGAGTCAAACTTTCCCACATTCTCTCTATCTTTAAGGATGAAACAAGTACTTCCAAAGATTCTAAAATACTTCATATTTGGCTTTCTTCCCTTCCACAATTCATAGGGAGTCTTCTTTGTACCGGGTTTGAAATACACCCTGTTAACCGTATGACATGTGGTGTTGACTACTTCCCCCCATAAATTCCTAGCCACATCCTTCTTGTGCAACATGGCTCTAGCCATCTCTTAAATGACTCTGTTTTTTCTTTCTACTACACCATTTTGCTAAGGAGTAATAAGGGTAGAGAATTCTTGAAATATACTAGATTTAGTGTAAAAGGATTCCATGAATAAGTTTTCAAATTCTTTACCATGATCACTGCAAATTCGATCAATCTTCAAGCTCTTCTCATTTTGCAATCTTGTACATAAAGCTTCAATGTGCTCAGGAGCATCCGACTTAGATCCTAAAAGAATGACCCAAGTGTACCTAGTGAAATCATCTACCACAACCATGATGTGTCTCTTTCTCCAAGAGACTCAGTTCTAGTTAGACCTATAAGATCTAGATGTAGTAGCTCCAACGGTCTAGATGTAGCTAATGTCTGAGTGCCTGGATGTTTTGCTTTAGTCTGTTTCCCAACCTGACACGGTCTACACACAACATTGTTAACTCTACTGAGCTTTGGTATTCCCAAAACTAATTCATGCTTAGATACAATTAATAAGTGTTTGTAGCTAGCATGTCGCATCCTTTGGTGCCATAGGTCTTCATTTGGCAAACGAATACTATTGCACACAATATCAGCATTGGATACCAATCCATAGCAGTTATTCAAAGTGCAGACACTGCTTATAAGTTTCTTCCCAAACTCATTCAACACAAGGCATTTCCCTTTTGAGAATAGCACCGTGAAGTCTTGTTCACATATCTGACTTATACTCAACAAGTTCACTGTCAGACCTTCTACATATAACACATTCTCAATGTATGGCAGTCCAGGTAGAGAAATGGTTCCCTTCCCTTTTATTTGTGATTTACTCTCATCACCAAAAGTGACATTTTCACCTTTCTTGGACTCGAAAATCTTAAAGAGAGAACGGTCTCCGGTCATATGTTGAGAGCATCCACTATTAAGGTACCACAAACACGTATCCATTACCTTAAATGCAGGCTTCATCATAAAGCACACTTCATGCTTGCATGACAAATCAGTAGGAATGATTTTCTCTCTCATCTGCCATTTTTGAATAAAACCTTTAAGATTCACCCTTTTCAAATGAACTCCTCTGCACATTTTTATTCTGAGACAGTCTAGTTTCTTCTTTGTCAAACCAAAACCTTTTTCAATAATCATCAAGATAGTTTTCAAATAACTATTAGACGTGCATTTTCTAAAACACTCAATCAAATAAAGATTAGAAAAACAAGATGTATTTGAAACAAAAGATCTTTTCATGCTGTTTGCAATCATGACAACGGGAGTCAATAGATCACACAGTAAAGATTAACTCTAATCAGAGTTTGCCTGCTCTGATACCACTTGATAGACCAAAAATGTATTGACCCCTTTAGTAAATTAATCAATTAATTAGCCAAGTGAATGAATTAGATTCAGTTACATGCAATAAGTGTTGTAAATTACCAACTAAGTTAAATGTAGCAGAAAATAAATTTGACACGGGTGATTTGTTTACAAATGGAAAAAACCACCAAGGCAAAACCACACTGGAGGTCAACACTTTTGAGAATCCACTATTATCAAAACAAACAGTTATAAGTAAAAGGAATCCCAATATTTAATACCAACCTACAGTTGAATCCTTACTTCAATACACAATTGGACTTGTAATGTAGTGACAATCTTTCCTTTTCAATGCACGGCTCTTAGCACGTGACTAACCAATTAATGCATGGATCCAAGTACATGACTAACACATCAACTTGAGAAAGATGTTCGCTGCAAAGTTTTTCAGTTCATCTAAACGATGAAGATTAAGAAACTCCTTGGTTACAAAACTCTTGGTGCAAAGACGCAGTAGCTTTTACAAGGAACATGATGAACTAGGGCAAAATATGTTTCCGGTCACAATTTGCACGTACAATCAATTTGCATTAAGTTGCATCACTTTGCATCACTTGAGACGGCCTTTAAAATAATCCTTATATATGTCTAGGACTGTGAGAAAAGAAACCTTACACAAATACACTTGGATATGCGTGAAAACAGATTTAGAAATCTGAATTTCATAATTCTTGATAGATATTGTTTTTGTCGAGTAGCTATCAAGCACATGCATTAAATCTCGATATATGTCATCTGTCGAACTTTAATGAACAACACTTCTTCACTTGTTTCTTGGACAATTTAGCATGGCTTCAATGCTAAACTTGAACTTTTGTTCCTTGAAGTATTAAACCCATCATAGATCTACCTAATTACAAGTAAAGTGTGTTTTGTCAAAGGATTAGCCAATTTACATAACATATGTCTCTAACAATATTAACATATGTCCTAACAAAGTCAAAAATGATAGGTTTTATCTCAATCAGAGGGTTCCTAGGCCGGGCCAAGTGTTTGGGCTAATCGGCACTTAGAGTGCCGATTAGGCCCTCTTGGGTGCCGAGCCCGCATTTGAGTTTTGGTCCAATTTGGACTCATTTTTTGAGGATTTTTTAACTGAAAATTGCACCTAGATGCATTTTACATCCATTTCTAAAAATTAATCCATTTTCTCTTGATATTCAGGTCTTTAAAGTGATAATTATCTTGTAAATAAATATTCCAAAAAGACTTGATTATCCACAACTTCTTTGTTATCTGATTATCCACTTTATTTACATGTAAGTAGGCCTATTTTTGACACTAACCAACAACCAATCACAAAATTATTTAATCAATTTTAATTGTTTAACCAATCAAAATTAATTTGAATTAATCATGCGTGATTGGCTCCACCAAACAAAATGCATGCAAATTGTGAAAACTTGATCATGTGATATCTTTCAATCCGACGGTCCGATTCAGGAGTCGAACATACCGCCATGACCGTTAGAATCTCAAGATCATTTTTATGATATGCATTGAATGAATTAATGCATGTAATGAATCTCTAAATTTTGGGTATATGAATGATCACTCTAGCCATCTTCTAAGATTAAATTATTGGTGCAAAATCGAGTGTCTACAGTTATTTAACTAAAAAATATACTTCTATCTAATGAGAAAAAATCTGCATATCAAAATCTTAAAAGGAGAACCTAAAGAACAACACCTAAGTACTGTACCTAAATTTTGCCCAATAAAAATATAGCTATCAATATTTTATTATATCTTTTATTGACCCTATCTCTTCTTTTTATTTATTTTTCTCTCGTTATCTTTTCTTTCTCTTAAAACATATATAGAACCAAAAATATTTTACATTTAGTTGACCTTATAATATTTTTTAACGTAAGCTTAATTTTGAGGCCTCATAGCTTTTCACTTTATTATTCTATTAGATATTTTTAATTGATATAAAATTATATTCTATTTTTAACTCTCCATTAAAATCTTACAATGTTATATATTTTTTATATAGTAGAATATATAATTCTATATAAAATAATAATAAAATACATACTTAACAATACTTATCATAATTATTAAATTTCATATTTAGACACGCAAAAAAAATAGAAAATATATATTTTGTAAAAAAATTCTATACATTGCATGAGTTACAGATTAATAAATTTATTAATATGTTCTTTTAAATCATCCAAGGAGTCACTCTAAAATTAAGATAGAAAAAGAACTAAAAACAAATACATAAAAAGTGAGGTCCTAATCCATCACAAAAGAGAATTCAGGAAAGGAAAAGATAGATATTATAAAGAGAGGAAAAGATAGATATTATAAAGAGGGTAATAGCAAGAAAATGGGATATAAATCCTCTGTACCACTTTATATTCTAGCGACTAAGGCTGTGTTTGTTTCAGATTTAATTGTAACTTGGAAAATGTTTTACACCATTGATGGTGTTTGGCAACTCAGGAAATTAAAGTCAAACTGAAAATACATTAGTTTGATTGTAAATACCCCACCCACACCCAGAAAATATTTTACACAATAATATTACCTTCAAACCATTTCCACTCCTCCGAAAATTCATCTCCTTACTCACTCTCATCACTCACGCCAAGCCTAAGCCGAAGGACGGAGAGAGCTACTGCCGATGAAGCCCAGGTCCAGTCCCCAACCTATGGCCCCACTGTCATGCTTGTAAGCCCCTCCCCTGGTGAAGGTAGTTTCTCATCTACTCCACCTTTGTCCTCTCTCTTTCACTCACCCGACCAATCCCTCTTCCTCCCTCTATTTCATTCAATTCCGATCCAAGCTCATCCACTCACTCTCAATTTCATGCTTAAGTCGATGATCATAAAGATAAGGGTGAGCATGATTTGGCTGCCTCAACCTGTCCCCCACCCATGCCATCGCTGCCTTAAATGGTTTTTTTTTTTTTTTTAATTGTAAAATAACATTTGTTCTTGGGTTTTGGAGGATCGGTGGTTGGGGTGATTTGTAAGTTTTAGTAGTGGTGGATTGGAGGTGAGTTTAAGAGTTGATGGTGGCCAATTGGGGGTGGTAGATCGGTGGCTGGGGTGGTTTGTGGGTTTCAATGGTGGTGGCTTGTGGGTTTTGGTAGATGGGTTTTGATTATGATTTTTCAAGTTAATTGGTTATGTGGTGGTTAATGGTGGCTAGGTTTATGGTGGTGACTATAGTAGTTGGGTTTTCTGAAAATAGGTTTTTACATGCAATATCAAACACTAAAAATACTCTTCTGGCAATTTTTCCAAAACATGAACAAACAATTGAAAATTTTTCATTTTCGTAAAATAATTTCAATTGAAAATATTTTACACTTAGAAAACATTTTACATATTGTCAAACACAGCCTAAAACTTATTATATATTGATTTATTTTTCTTATAATGTAACTGAAATTTAAAATGAAAAAAAAAAAAATCAAACACATAATGGGTAGAAAGAATTTGTATTAAAAAAAAGGAAAGGGGGGGGGGGGGGGGGGTGTGTGGAGTTTTAGTCAAAAAGAGGAAAGAAACGGCATGTTCCACGTTTCCTGGCCCATGTCATGATCCACCAACCACTTCTTAACACGGATCTCTTTAATTTTTACCTATTCTTTATACAATTATCTGCAAAGTTGTACGATCCACAAAAATTATTCTTTTCTACTTCTTCTTTTGTTGCCCTTATGTCCTTGTCAAAACTCACTTTTGAGGGGTCTTGTCTCTGAGGCCATAGAGGAGTTTTCTATAATTTCACTTTTATAAGGGTTTAGTTAATGTATTTTTTTAAGGTACTTATTAATTATTTATTTTTAAAAATATTTTTATGAGAAATTAAAAAAAAATGTTTAAAAAGTTAGTAATTTTTTTAATTTTTTAATAAAACCATAAATAAAAAAAGAGAAAAAAAAAAAAAAAAGCTAATTCAACAAAGGAAAAAGTAGATGTGACACACGTCTCTTTAATTTTTGAATGGTCTACATTTCTATCCTCTTGAAAAAGTGTTTTTTACTACGGCCACTACTTTTTCGAGAGGTAAGAAAAGTAGATATTGTCATATTGTCGACAGTTCAAGAGGAAAGAAACGGCATGTTCCACATTTCCTGCCCCATGTCATGATCTACCAACCCTTTTGTAACATGGATCTTTAATTTTTACCTACTCTTTATACAATTATTTGCAAAGTTGTATGATCCACAAAAATTATTCGTTTCTTCATCTTCTTTTGTTGCCTTTATGTCCTTGTCAAAACTCACTTTTGAGGGTCTTGTCTCAGAGCTAGCTTTTATAAGGGTTCATTTAATATATATTTTCAAGGTACATATTAATTATTTATTTTTAAAATATCTTATAAGAAATATAAAAAATTTTAAAAATATTATTTTTTTATAAAAAAATTTCTAAAATAGTTTACTAATGCATATCTAAAAGCATGTATTAATAAAATTTTATATTAAAAAAAAAAGTAATTCAAGTAAGAAAAAAGTAAATGTGACACATCTCTTTAATTTTTGAATTGTCTACCTTTCTTTACTCTTGAAAATTTGCTTTTTATCATTCTCAAAAAAAAAAAAAAAAAAAAGTGCTTTTTACTATTTTTTTTTCTTCTGAATAAGTGTTTTTTACTTCGTTCATAACTTTTTCAAGAGGAAAGAAAAGTAGATATTGTCATATTGTCGACAATTCAAGAGGAAAGAAACGGCATGTTCCACATTTCCTGCCCCATGTCATGATCTACCAACCATTTCGTAACATGGATCTTTAATTTTTACCTACTCTTTATACAATTATTTGCAAAGTTGTATGATCCACAAAAATTATTCGTTTCTTCATCTTCTTTTGTTGCCTTTATGTCCTTGTCAAAACTCACTTTTGAGGGTCTTGTCCCAGAGCTAGCTTTTATAAGGGTTCATTTAATATATTTTTTCAAGATACATATTAATTATTTATTTTTAAAATATTTTACAAGAAATATAAAATTTTTTTAAAAATATTAACTTTTAATAAAAAAAATTTTAAAATAGTTTACTAATGTATATCTTAAAAGCATGTATTAATAAAATTCTATATTAAAAAAAAAAGTAATTCAAGTAAGAAAAAAAGGTGAATGTCTCTTTAATTTTTGAATTGTCTACCTTTCTTTACTCTTGAAAAATTGCTTTTTATCATTCTCAAAAAAAAAAAAAGTGCTTTTCACTTTCTTTTTTTTCCTTCTGAATAAGTGTTTTTTACTATGTTCATAACTTTTTCAAGAGGAAAGAAAAGTAGATATTGTCATATTGTCGACAATTCAAGAGGAAAGAAACCTCATGTTCCACGTTTCCTGTCCCATGTCATGTTCAACCAACCATTTTGTGACATACGTCTCTTTAATTTTTATCTATTCTTGTTACAATAATGTTTTTTTTTTTTTTGAAATATACAATAATGCTGCCAGTGCTAACGTTGTCCGCGTCATTGTCTAATGTTTAAACTTTATATATATATATATATATATATATATATTCTGATTTTACGGAATGTCTAACATTTAAATATTTAACAAAAGTTTCTAAAAAAACAAAAAACAAAAATGCCTGTTTAAAAAAGAAAATATTTAACAAAATGTGGCTCTTTTTGGACGTTATACAATATATACGTCCCCCTCTTTTAGTATTATTATTATTATTATTTATTTCGACCTTCAGCCCTTAAGCCTTCGCACTGACTTATATAAAATAGTATAAAGTCCAAAATATAACTAATAAAGTTAAAAAATTATTTACACAAGATTATGAATTAGTTATGAAAAATTGGATTTTGCTAAAGTATTTTTGCAAATATACAAGTCACTATAACCGAAACAAAACGACTTTTAATTATTGGTTTTTCATTTCTTGAGGGTTAAGAAAGAAAGTAGATAATAATTGTTGCATATGAAATGTGAAAAACAATTAAAAACTATAACTAAAATTGACATTTTAATAAAATAGAATATAAAATAGTAAATCAAATGTGTGTTTTAAAAAATAGTTAGGTAAAATAAGGGGGGAAAAAAGTTCTAGCATCTGCATCAGATATGGCAAATGTGTCAAATGCCAAATATTTGGCACATTTGCTACACCAAATACAAAAATGGAGCTTTATTAGATGTTCCAAATCCCAAAAATTATGCAACACCGCTACAGTATCGTCTCAAATATGAGACGGTATGGACAGATGTTGCAAAATTTTTTATTGTTTTTTATTCTCTTTTCTCTCTCCTCTCTCTTCATTTTTTCTTTTCTCTTCTCTCTCACCGGTTCCCTTTCTCTTTGACCAGTCCGGGATGTTCACCGGCAGGGACGACAGCGTAGCTCCGACGACGACAACGCGCTCCGCCACGCTCGATCTCGCCCCGAGGCCGCCATCGATCTCACCCTCTTCCCTCTCCTCTCTATCCGCCTTTCACTCTGCCTCTCTATGGTTGTGGGGTTTTTTTTTTTTTTTTTTTTTTTGCTGCAATTTGGGTTGATCTGATATTAGTGAGTAATTGTGGTGGTTGGTTTGCAGTAGAGGTGGGTTGTAGTGGTGGTGATGGTGGGTTCTAATATGATGGGTAAGTTGTGGGTGATGGTGGGCTGTGGAGGTGGTATGGGTTTTGTGTTTGTTTTTTAAATTGTAGGCGGTAGGTGGTAGTTCAGTTGATCTGGGTGGTGGTTGTGGGCTATAGGTGGTAACAATGGTAGTGGTGGTGGGCTGTGGGGGCGATGGCCGGTGGTAGCTGTCGGTGTTATTAATGATAATGGAGGAGGGGATAATATATTATTTTAATGTATAGTAAATATTATTTTAATGTATAGAATTGAATGATAAAATATTTGATAAATGGGATGTTGTAAAATGATGTAGTAAAATAATAAAGTAGGCTTTTAGTGTGGCAAAATGGCATAATTTTTGCAACATTTGATAAGGATGCTCTTATCCTTAAATGTACTATCATTTTCACATAAACTATTGTAAATGCTCTAAACATGTGGAATGTGGATCCCTTTTTTATAACACTTTCATTGTTTTTCTCATCTCTCTCTCTACAAATAGCCACATTGTGTAATTTGTTTTACCACTGTTTTGTTGTTTCGTTTTGACTCTCTCTCTCTTTTTT
Source organism: Quercus variabilis (assembly GCA_030445155.1). Taxonomy (NCBI): domain Eukaryota; kingdom Viridiplantae; phylum Streptophyta; class Magnoliopsida; order Fagales; family Fagaceae; genus Quercus; species Quercus variabilis. The sequence goes on along the minus strand of CP129450.1, from coordinate 31,900,770 downwards.
TTTCTTTTTTTCTTTTTTTTGGTGCTAAAATGTAAAACGCATCCTCTATATTTCAACAAAATTCATTTCAAACATCTAACTCTGCTTTCGTTTATTTTAGCAGTTTTAAGTTTTAATTTTATTAAATTAAGGCCTCTCCATCAACTTCCATTAATGTTTTTTTCTTTAAAATCTAGAAAATATTTTTCTATCATTAACATTTACTTGATTTATTTAATTAAATATTTGAAGAAAAAAATTAAAATCTAGATAATTAATAAAAGTAATGTTAGAAGACTAAAATAAACGGCGCTAAACTTAGATGGTAAATTTTGTATTTTAGCTTCTTTTTTTTTTTTTTTTTTTTGTGTGGTAGTTGCATTTTTCAAGAAGTTTGTCAGAGCCTTGCAAAAGAACTCAAAGTACATATCAATCAAAAGAAGAAAAATTAATATGGGGGACGTGCAATCCTCCTAGCTATTACGTAATTTTCTAAAAATAATTGAAAATAAAAAAGACCTTACAAGTTAAAATCTACAATGTCCAAAAAAAAAAAAAAAAAAAAAAAAAAAAAAGAAGCTTATGTTTGGTTTAGAGAAATGGTTTTGGCGTAGAGATTGATAGGGAGAATTAGAAAGATTAAGAGGAGAGCGATAGAGGAGAGGACGACAAAGCTTCCTCCTTTGATCAAGAGGAATTGAGTGGCGTCGAAGCTACAATGATGAGCATTCTCATGACATGTGGCATGCCAAATAGTGAGGAATTTGGTTACAAGGGCGGTGGGGTCATGGATTTGACGGTGGTCACTATGAAGCTTGATGGAAAGGAAGAGGATGATGCGGCAGATGGGACCGATGACAAATATGTTGAGAAGGTATTGGATGTTGACAAGGCATGTTCTTGGGTTAGGTTTTTAGCCTTTTAGGCATTTTAGAAAATTTTAGGAGGTGCAATCTAATCTCAATTTGGCTGTGTGAACATAAAATTTAATTTAATTTTTTTTTAAAATCTAATGTGGCTGCTTACTTGACAATTGATGCAGCAGAAAAAATAATTTTTTTATAATTTCGTTTGACACATCAAATTTTCCATCCAAGAAATAACGTTAGAGACTAAATTTATACAACACTAAAATATTAATAACTAAATTAAAAGAATTGAAATGTTAGGGATCAAATTGATATTTGATGTAAAAGATAGAGACCAACTAGATAATTTACCCAATATTTTATCTTTTATTTTTTATTTTTGATGTCTCTTGAAATATAGCAGGTTTTTATATTACAACTACAAATATAAAGGCATGAACTTAAATTAAATCATCAACCTATTTGACACTGTAATGTAAGGAGAGAAATCCAAACTTCAAATGGGAATATAACAAGAAATTGTAAAAAATGAGAAAAAATAATAAGAAAGTGAGATTGTTGTTGAGTTGGCAATAATCAAAGGAAATTAAATGAAAAAAGAGATAAAAACGTAGGCATGGCAGAAATCCAAACTCGGACCAAGAAATGTCGGTGACCTTTATTTCCCCTGTTTATATGCAAGAAAAAAAATCCTTTTTTTATTTTTTATTTTAATCTAAAATAGAAAAATAAGTTATTCATTTTTTGAAATTAGGAATTAAGTATTCGTATCGAAATCAAATAAAGTTTTACCAAAACTCAATTTCCCCATAATTGATATCAAGAACAATTTGTCAAAGAGCAACTATTAATTGATCAAGAATGTTAAAAATGATCAAAACCATCCAACCTAAATATAATTAGGATCATTTAAAAAAATATATATTATGAAAAGAAAACAAAGTGAGAGAAATAAGTACCAAATTATTATAGCCACTAAATTTTTTTTTTCTTCTCTTTCACCTTCACCTCTCTCTCACTCACTCAATCTTGCTATTGATCCAGAGTCTAGATTCATAAAGAATGAAAAATTATCAAAATCATTTAGAATGAGTGAAGCTATAGAGAGAGAAAAAGAAAAAGAAAAAGAAAAAAGAAAAAATGGAAGTCATATAAAAAATAGATTCACATGACCAAACCTAAGGGTTAAAGGAAAAAAAAATAAAAATAAAAAACTGAAAAGTGATAGACAATCATTTATAACCTACCCCGTTAAAGTTGAGACAAAAATTTTAATCCTAAAAGAACTCATTTGGTGAGATCCAATACATTAACGAAAGAAACAATGTTTTATGGAACACCCACTTTCTTTCTATTAAAAATTATTATAGGTCTCAATTCAACAATTGGATCATTGGAGTTAATTCATTAAAACTTTAGAAATTAACATTGACAAATAATATCAAGAGTCTTTTAGTTCAAATGATTGACATCTTTTAGTGTTTTCAATGTACGCATCTAAGTTTAAATCTACACATCTAATTATAGAATTATATTTAAAAAAAAAATTTAAAAAGAACAATTAATAAGCTTTAGAGCATTAAAAATAGGGAAAAAAAATTGCAAAACACATTCTCTAAGTTTGACCATAATTAATTTCAGACTTATAATTTTATGCTTCTTAAGTTTCAAAATTGTTAGGAATTAAGTAAAATAATATTTTAGTTAACTCAACTAGAGAGATGAGAGTTCTCTACAAGATCTGAGATCTCTAATGGCATAGAGTTCTCTGAAAATGTATTTCTTCTCTTTTGTTGTTCTATCCCTTCTTATGAAGGAGTTTCTGTTGATTTGTACCTCCGTGGATAACAAGTTTATACAGAGAGTTTCTTTGTCCCTTCTTATGAAGGAGTTTTTTGGTTTTCAGTCCCTTCTTACGAAGGATTTTGTGATGTTTTGCACCTCTTAATTTGAATAACAAGTTTATCCAGAGAGCTTGTGGGGTTTTTTCTTGTCACGGTAAGGGAAACACTTTCGTGGCAGGGAAGTTTTTCAGGATTCAAAGTAAAGGAATGCTACAAGTCTTCAATCAACAAACTGGTCCATCACTTGATTCACTTCGGGCTTTGCCTTATGGTTCAATGGGGAGTGCAGTATTTGTGGGGCCTGTGTTTTTTGAGAGAAGTCCATCCCAGGATGTAGGGAGCGACAAGGACGACGCCGGTAGGTATAGAGGCAAATTCGGCACGGCAGTAACAGTAGAGGGAGGTGACAAGCGTTGCCTGAAACGGTGCATGACAGAATTGAAATGAGGCAAGAGTATGTTACTTCTGTTACGGACTCTGAGGGTTACGCAATTGAATCCTCATTAATGCTAAAATCGGGTCCAAATATGGATGGGAATTCAAAAGTTAATGTGGGAAAGTCTAAGTGCCTGAAATGTCAACCCGTAATTGGAGACTCAAGCCAAGTTAATTCACCTGCCAATTCGGATTTATATATTTATATTCTCAGAGTCAGATTTGAAGTCGGATTGCCGACCTCCACATAAAGTGGCACGCAAGTAGTTAATCGCTATATTCTTACAAATAAGGATAAAGTGAGGGTTTGGATACAAAGTTTTGTTGTATTGCGTTTTATAAGTTACGTTTTCAAGGGTTTTTTTTTTTTTTTTTTGGCTTTCATGCGGTTTAGGAGACAAAATTGACTGTATAGGAAAAAAATACTGTTTAATACTGTTTATGTACTATTCATGAAACCCACAGCTACTTTATTTAAAAAATATATATATATTAAAAATGAGTTTTACGACACTATTTATATATTTAAAAATTATTTTGTTACAGTGTTTTCAGCAACAATCAGTTTTCAACAACAATAAGTTGTATCCAAACGGACCCAAAATTTCAACATGCTAAAATATATATATATATATATATATATATATATATTAAATGGCATGTTTTTATATTTTTAATATTTATGTTAGATTTTGTTTAAATTAAATATTAATTATTATTTGATTCATAAACATATTTTTAATATAGTATAAGTTAAGACTACAAAAAACTATTTGAGAATGGACTATAAAAACTTGAAAAATTAAATATGAAATATATAATTAAAAAAATGCATCTAACAATAAATTTATTTCACATCCAATAAAATGCAATCTTATAAATAATCGTGTTAACATTGTTCGGAATTGTGTGTTATAAACACAAAAAGCGCTAGCAATTGCCAGCTAGCTGCCATAACTTACAATCCTTAGTGGATGTAGGAAGCTTGTTGTCATGGTCCTTTGTTATCCTTCTCTCATGGCTTCCACATATACTGTTTTCTTTCTGCTCTCTGTATCCTTTACATGTGGGGGAGCTCAACCTCAACAAAAGCAATGCAGTCATCCTATAATCCCGGGCTCTTCACTTCATCCCACAGTTATCCCCTCGTCAATGTCGTCATGGCGTTCCCCTTCCAGACAATTTGCATTTGGATTCTATCCGCAAGGCAATGATTTTATGGTTGGAATCTGGTTGGTGGATATAGACAATAATATCACAGTTGTGTGGACAGCAAACCGTGATGATCCTCCGGTCACCTCAAATGCGACATTGAAATTAACAAAGAGTGGTAAGCTTCTTTTGAAAACTGATGGGCAAGGAAAGGAGAAGCCTATCAGTACAACGTCAGACTCTGCTTTTTTTGCCTGCATGTTAGATTCTGGCAATTTTGCTCTCTACAACAAAAATAATTCCATCATTTGGGACACTTTCAGATATCCAACTGATACTATTTTGAAAGGGCAGATTCTGCCACCCGGTGGTCAATTGTTCTCCAGTGTATCGGAGACCAACCACTCAACTGGAAGGTATCGTCTGAGGATGCGGTATGATGGAAAACTTGTTCTAGAACCGGCAAACACTGTAGATGATGCAAGTGAAGCTTACTGGGAATCTGACACTGGTGGATATGGCAAGCAATATGACTTTAAGTTTCGCCTTGATCTCAATGATGCAGGGATTCTACAAATCATCAATAGCACCAGTATGGAAAGTGTTCAAAATTTTAGTTCATTAGAATGCAATAACAGCAAGAACATTTATCGTGCAACTCTCGATGTTGTTGGAGTATTCCGGTTGTATTCACATGCCTTTGACGAGACAACTGGCAAACTAAAACCATCAGTAATGGAGTGGTCAGCATTGCAGGAAAAGGATATTTGCGAAGTGAATGGTTTCTGTGGCTTCAACAGCTTTTGCACACTCAATGACGCCCAACCGTACTGTGCTTGTCTTCCTGGAACCGATTTTGTTGACGCAAATCAGAATTCTCTCGGCTGTGTGAGAAACTTTTCAGAAGTAGGCAGGTGCGGAGGTGGCAATGATCATGTAGCACCATATAACATCACTACCACAAAGGAAATGATATGGAAGGATATCCCTTATAGAGATGAAAGCATGTCAACGAAGGAAGAATGTCGCGAGTCTTGCTTGGAGGACTGCAATTGTGAGGCAGCACTGTTCATTTATTCACGTTGCAAGAGACAAAAGCTTCCATTGAGATATGTTAGAAGGGATACAAGCATGGATACTGTAGCTTTCTTCAAGGTGGGCATAAGAAGCTGGAATGAAACCATCCCAGTGAAATCTCCCGTCCTCGTGTTCAAAAGCAAAAAGGTTATGGTGCAAATTCTTGTTTTAATCTTAGCTTTTATTGTGTTCTCCTGTCTTGGCCTTGGAATTTCTGGCCTTTACATGTTCAAAATTCGAGTTCTAAGGTATAAAAGACTGAAAGAGAGTGAAATACTGGGCCTGACTAAGGGGATTACTTTAAATTTGTTTTCATATGATGAGCTCAGAAGAGCAACAAATGGCTTCAAAGATGAGTTGGGTAAAGGTTCTTTCGGAACAGTATACAAAGGGGCTTTATACAAAGGTAAAAAACTTGTTGCAGTGAAGAGACTAGAGAAATTGGTAGAAGAAGGTGAAAGGGAGTTTCGTGCGGAGATGCAAGCAATAGGAAGAACCCACCACAAAAATTTGGTTCAATTGTTAGGTTATTGTGCTGAGGGCTCTAAGAGACTTCTTGTCTATGAATATATGAGCAATGGCTCCCTTGCCGATGTTCTTTTTAAGGGTGTAAGGCGTCCAAATTGGGATGAAAGAGTAAGAATAGCATTGGATGTTGCAAGAGGGATTCTCTATCTACATGAGGAGTGTAAGGCCCCTATTATTCATTGTGATATAAAACCCTCAAACATTTTGATGGATGATTTTTGGACTGCTAAAATCTCCGACTTTGGCTTGGCAAAATTATTAATGCCAGATCAAACAAGGACCTTTACGATGGTCAGAGGAACTAGAGGGTATCTGGCACCTGAGTGGCAGAAGAACACCCCTATATCAGTGAAGGCAGATATTTATAGTTATGGAATGGTACTTTTGGAGACTATATGTTGTAGAAAGAACATAGATGTTAATGCATCAATACCTGAAGAAGTTGTTCTTTCTACTTGGATATATAAGTGCTTTGTTGCTAGAGAATTAGATAAGATTGTGGGTGGTGAAGAAGTAGATAAGAGAACTTTGGAGAATATGGTTAAGGTGGGTCTATGGTGCATTCAAGATGAACCATTTCTTCGTCCTTCCATGAAGAGTGTTGTATTGATGTTGGAAGGGATAACCGACATATCTGTTCCTCCATGCCCAACTAATATCCCCATGTAATTATGCTTTCTCTATGTAAAATCCTATATCTATTTTAATTTAGTTTTCTTATTGTTTTATGTATATATTTTTTTCACTTTCCCATTCATGTGAGGGACTTGTGTGACAACATATGTAATTTATTTGATAACTCTGTAAAGTACTATCTTCTCCCATACGCATTCTCCAATTTTCTTTAAAATTCATCTTGATACAAGACACGTGGCATACAAAAAATACAATGGTATTAAAAAAAAACACATATAAAGCATAAAATACCAATTAAGTATCTAGTAAAAATTGAAGGGGCATGAAGGATTTAATTTAAATGTAAGGAGATCCTATTCCTAGAGAGATAAATTAGTGAAGACAACAACATTAGGGTATTTAGTACTAGTCACATAACTATTACTAAATACCCTAATGTTGTTGCAGTTTGTTTTTGTGAGGTCTAATATTATATTCGTTGCAGTTTGTTAAGATTAGTTTCAAATTATTTAATTTGTTATTACAGTTTTGATATGCAATTGTAAATTAATCAATGTGCTCTGCTTCTTTATTTAAAGGACATGTAAAATTTATTTAGTAATATGAGACCAGTTCTCTTAATTTTAGTTTAGACTTTCTTAAATTTTAGCATTCTTTTTGTCTTAGTTTTTGTTTTTAAAGGAGATGAAGGCCCATTTAGAGATAATTAAATCTTAATAAATAGAAGTGTATACAGTTAATTTTTTCTTGTTTGATCACCTTTTTTTTTTTTTTTGTTTGTTATACAAATTATTTTATTTCATTTCAATAGGTGAAATGTTCAGTTTTAGACATAAAATTTACTCTTTCTTTTTTTCTAAATATTATTTTAAATATTAAATTTACAATATGGTATAATCTCGCATAGGAATATGAAGAAAATGGAACTTTAAAACATTCCATAATAGTGTGGGGAAACATCATACTATATACAACAAAATAAATAGTATATATGGGTCTCAAAAAAAATATAAAAATTATTTTCAAATGAAATTACAAAATATCCTCGTATCGAGCTGGATATTACCTAGTAAAATATAACAGCGCTGGATATCATCTAGTGAAATCTAACAGCAGCCTCAATAATTTAATTGCCAAAAAATCTGTAAAGTATTGACAAAAACAAAAATCCAAAACTTGAGTTGCATAAAATACTAAACAACATAACAGTTAAGATTGATCTATTTTCAAAAGCAAAATTATAAGCGTTTCTTACTTGCACAACCTCAATGAAAGTCCCAAAATTTGTTATTCCTCATAATCTAATAAGGAGGCAAAAGGGGGTGAACTTGAAAACTCAGTAAGTAACCAAGTTTCTAACTAGCCAAATCAAGCATAATACAAAAACAGTAAACATCTTAATTTCTATTAATCAAAGTTCCTTTTCACCAAGAAAAAGAAGAAAAAAGATAAAGAAAAAAAAAAGAAAAAAGATAAAGAAAAGAAAAGCCAAACAAGAGCCATGAGAGCTTGGGTTGATGCTGTTCCTATGATATGTAGATGGGAGGAGAGCTGATTCGTTTCCAATACATATGGCCAAATTAAAACAGTGTGAAGCAACTCTTATAACATTCTTTTTCTTCTGGCATATTACGGTTTTCAAAAATGAAAATATGTTGGAATTGGGGTAGAGAAAGCCGAATAGAAATGAGAAGGATGTCAACTTTTAAATTGATTTAGATGATGGTTCTCTAAACATGTACTGGGGCAGGGGGTTACTACTTACTAGGACAGTCAGTGGAAATTGGGCAATTGGATCGTCATTAACTCGCGCATTCAATTGTTGAGATGCACTTCATATATATACATTGTTTAGTATCAAATAGATTGCTTGCTTGTGATTCTCAAAAAAAAAAAAAAAAAAAAGATTGCCTGTCACATGGTAACTGAACATACATGTTATTTTTATTAAACTGGAAAATGTGTTTAGATGTATAACATAAACAGCCTCATAACCAGCTAATTTTTCAAGGCAACAATGTTAAACATTTAATCATCTATGCAATTAATGTTACTGAGCTACTGAACTGGTAAAATAATGATTGGCAATTTCAAAATCTGATCTTTGGTTTAGACTTGCTGGGGGTAATGATGAAGAACAAGAAGTGTGAGACTTTAATATTGAATGGATTGTCAACATCAAGGTACGTGACTGATGTTAATATATCTCACTTTTTTTTTTTTTTGAAAGTGGACCTGATTTCATTAAACCAGAAAGAGAAATATAGCCATACAGAGGATCTGCAGAGGCAGAACCAAAGACTAAACACTAAAGTACATCTGATTGAATTAACAACAAAATAAAAGGAGGGGTAACACCCTTCCATAGCTGGGAACTTTCAGTCCTGCGAGCATGTTGGGCTAACTCATGCGCAACTTGATTGAAGTCTCTACCTATGTGCTGAAAAGAACAAGACTCAAAGGAACTTCGAATCTGCAGAATTTCCTGGATAAGATGACCCGAGCTGCTGCCTGTGGATTTGTCATTTATGGCTTGGACTGCTGCAAGCGCATCTGACTCCATAATGACTCGAGGGAGATGCAATTCTTGGGCAAGCAAAACACCTTGAAGCAAGGCCATAATCTCCACCAAATCTGCAGAATAGTGCGCTTTTAGGAACTTGCAGTTGGCTGCAATTGCCTGGCCAGTGCAGTCCCTGACAATTACTCCAACACTAGAGTTCCCACCATGATCCACAGTTGCCCCATCAACTGCATTGCTAAAGTCCTCCACCACACTCTTAGCCAATTGCCAAACTTGCTGGTGGGAGAGGCAGCTTTCCTCATGGATTACCTTATTCCTATTATACCATATGGCCTAGGCAATTCCAAAGAAAAATTCCAGGTCTTGCTGAGAGTGATGGGAGAGGATGAACATGGCTGAGCCAATGAAAGACCATCAAACCTCTTGTGTGCCTAAGGGATTTTCAGTCCATTGATTCCTGACAAGGGTGGAGAAGTCACAGTTGAGGAGGGCATGGTTAATGCTTTCAGGGACTTTTTCACAGATTGGACAGCTCCTATTGTTGCTGATTCCTCTGCTGCAAATAGCTTCCATGGTGGGGAGACCATTGACACAAACCCTCTAGGCAAAAATCTTGACCTTGGTAGGAAGATTAAGATGCCAAAGTCTCTTCCAAAGTGATTTATATGGGTCCCCTGAAGAACATTCTCCATCCTTCTTTGCTTCAATCAGGTTGTAAGCAATGTGGCATGCGCTTTTCACTGTAAATTCTCCTTGGTTATTACCCAACCAGATTATCTTATCCTCAGACATGTTATGAGTCAAAGGAATCCTTAGAATAGTGTCAGCCTCAAAGGGGAGAAACGTTGCTTTCACCAAGTTGACATTCCACCACTTCGTGATAGGATCAATAAGAGCCAAAACCATGGGAAATTCAGGATTGCCATTTGGAGGAGAAATAACCTTGTAAGTGGATGGGGTAGGCAGCCACCTGTCATCCCAAATGTGAATCAGCTTCCCATTGCCTACTCTCCATCGAGATCCATTCTTTATGACTTCAAGGCTGCTATGTATACTTCTCCAAGAGTATGAAGGCAAACTCCCTAGTTTGGCATTTAGAACATTGCCCGTGGGAAAGTACTTTGATTTAAGGACCCAAGTAACTAGGGAAGTTGGGCTTGAAAGGATTCTCCACACCTGCTTTGCAAGCATGGCTTGGTTAAAAGCTCTCAAGTTCCGGAACCCCATGCCTCCATATGCTTTCAAAATACACATTCTTTTCCAGTTGACCCAACTCATTTTTGCTTTGTTTTGCTTTTGACCCCACCAAAAGTTTCGTATCACTCTCCAAATCATCACATAAGCTTTGTGGGAGTTGGAAGCAACTCATAGTATACGTCAAGATCGCTTGAGCCATTGCTTTGATGAGAATTTCCTTCCCCCCCCCCCCCCTCCCTTCATTGAAAGGAGCTTACGTTTCCAACCAGCCAATTTCTACCCAACCCTCTCTTTTAAGATGGAGAAAACCTGTGTCTTAGACCTTCCAATGAAGGATGGGAGTCCCAAGAATTTAGTGTGCTTTGAGTCTTGCATTGGCCCCAAAATGCTAAAAATCTCATCCTTAATATCTTGACTTGTGTTTGGGCTGAAAAACACTAAGGATTTGTCAATGTTGATTTTTTGGCCGAAGGCTTCTTCATATCTACAGAGGATCAACTTTAACTCTTGGCATTATTCAGGGTTTGCTTTGCAAAAAAAGAATACTATCATCCGCAAAGAAGAGATGAGTCAATCTTGGGCAGCCACATGCTTACGCCTCTCCGAAGCCTGAGCATGGAAGAATTTTGTATTCTTGTCCCCTTCCTTGAGCCAGTGTGCTTTGGCTCGTTGACCCCAATAGAGTTCCTCATCATCAAAGAGGGCATTAATTTCTCTCTTTAAGAGGTTGATTTCATTGCTTAAGACACCATCCTTGTTACTCCGAGATAGGCTATTCAAAACAGTCCTTTTTGCTTGGATTTTTTTTGGAACTTGCCCATATTCTTCTGAACTCCACGTCTTAAGGTTAGTAGCGCATCGTTTGATATTCTCCATATCTCCTTTTGGGGTGCTTAAATCAGTCCCCATGCCCCATGATGATTCTAAAACAGCTTTACAATCCTTGTTCTTCGCCCACATTGCTTCAAAATGGAAGCGCTTTTCATTGGCGTAGCACTTGGATATTGAATCTGTGACTAGCAATGCGAGGTGATCCAATGTGGAGTCAGCAATATGGTGCACTTTCAAATTCCCAAACTTTTCCACCCACTCCGGAGTAGCGAAGGCTTTGTCTAATCTCAGGCTTATGCAGTTATCTCCCTCCTGCAAATTGCTCCATGTATAATCAAACCCACTATAACCCAAGTCTTGGAAATCGCAATAGTTAACTACCCTTCTAAATCCATCCATTTACTGTTGGGTTCGAATAGCACCCCCTGCCTTCTCAATTATCAATAAAATTTCATTAAAATCCCCCAGGCATAGCCATGGGAGTTGGAATTGATTATTGAGGAAAGCTAAAGTTGCCATGATTCATACCTTCAGTGAGTTTCCGAATGCCCATAGAAGCCGGTGAATCTCCAATAGAAATTATTGTCATGTTCCTTAATCACTGCATCAGTATGGTTCTTTGAATAGCTTTTGATTTCGAGGTTGACATCTCTAGCCCATAGAAGAGCAAGCCCTCCACTTAGGCCAATACAAGGAACAATAAGGCCATTTGCAAAGCCTAGCCTATTTCTAATTCTCTCTATACGTCTAATTTTTTCTTTTGTCTCCATAAGGAAGACCACTTTTGGATTGTAATGCCGCACCAAATCCTATAGCGCTCGAACTGATCGGGAGTTCCCAAGTCCCCGACAATTCCAGCTTATGGGATTCATGGCTCCCGGCAGTTGCTGCAACATCTCTCCTTAGACTCAGTCTAGTTTGTGTTAACTGCTGTGCATCTCCTTTTCTATATAATGACTTCCTCCTCTTCATCAAATGTGAGCTTCCCCCCCCCCCCCCTTTTTTCCCACGGTTAGCAATTCAACATCAGACTGTGGTTTATTTTTACCATGCTCCCTTGCTATCTTTTTCAAATGGACTCTAGTCTTTACTTTCTCTTTAACCTTTGGGCCTGTAGAAACTACCTTGGCTATACTTCCCCCATTTGTATTAGTGCTTGGCTTCATTGGGCTAGTAACTTCCATTGGGTCTTTTTTAGCTTGGGCTTGCTAGCCCAATAAGGACAACACATCCTTTACCTCCTTTTCAATTTTGAAACTCCGCAGGAAACTAAGTGTGGGAGTCTCAGCAACATCATGTGCCTCTGCCACATGCATTGGAACATGCTCCAAACATGTGGAGTAGTCCCATCCATTCAGAACTTTCACTAGCTGGTCTCCTCTGTCACCGATGATGTCATCCACCTGCCCATTATTCTGATTTTCCTCTTTTCGGCTACCTCCGATGCCTAAAGTGCTTCCTCCACCGTCAGTTACAAAGGTATATGAATTTTTTGCCGTGGTTGGAATATTTTCTTCAACCTTGTCCTCATTACCATCATCTTTACCCCCACTACTAGTAGACCTTGATCTATCAACACCTATTTTAGAGCTTCCTTGAGCTCTGAGCTAGTCACCATATTGGTTGGATGAGCTTTAGGTGTTTGGAATTTCCTGACAATGTTTCATATCAAGCCCAAGTCTACCACAATGAAAACAAAAAGTTGGAAGTCTTTCATTCCTGAAATATCTAAAATTTCTCACCCTCCACGCTAGCTATTTTGCCCCCACGCCTAAGAGGCTTATCCAGTTAAAGATCCACTCTGACTCTCATAAATTTGGCTTGATTCGATTGCCCTGTTCGTCGATCAGTTTTTATAAATCTCCCCAGGCTATTACCTAGGTCTCTACACACTTCCTTAGACATAAGCTCAAAAGGGAGTCCCCAAATCTGAACCTAGAAGGGGGAGTGGGTAAAGATAATGTTTGTGCTTGATAGGCCTCTTCTCCATCTACACAACAACAAGAGGTTGTTGTCAAAATTCCATGGCCCATGCTTTTCTACCCACTGTAGTTGGTATTCAGAACTGAATTTGAACTGTAATACATTGTTTCCCACATCCACGATTTGCAAATCCAAACCCATCTTCCAAGCTAATCTCAACATGGACTTGAAAGCTCTCTGATTCTGATGTATGTCCGATAACAAATGGCCAAACAGACTTAGATTGCACTCTTCTAGTAGATCCGATCTGCACCTTGTTGTGATTGAGATTTCTTCCTCCTCCTCCCTGGTGAGGCGGAGATTAAGCAAGCCATCCACCACGGCCTGTTCCATGGTGGCACTTAGGAAAGGTGGGATATACTCTAGACAGCCCCTACCAGCGAGAGAATAGGGAGAGAGGACTTTTGGAGAGAGAGAGAGAGAGAGAGGACTCCTACAGGGGAGAGAGAGAATGTCTTGTGCATACACCTGTTAATATATCTCACTTGAATTACTATTGGCATGTTATAGAGATTAGTTTTAGGTTCCTTCGTAGTTCAGGTATTCTTTCCTATAACTGCTTTCCTTTTGTTCTTTCACTTAATTGCAAAAAATGCATCTAAAGCAAGTTATATTCAGTTGTCCTTTTGACTCTTTAACACCTATTGTGAAACTGGTTTTTGAAGATGAATTCATTCATCTCATGGACTATTTTAAGAATGGCAAAACTACAATATTGGTCTCTCAAGTTTACCCTATGAGTGTAATTGGTCCCTCAAGTTTTAAGAATGAGTTGTATTAGTCCTTTTACTAATTGCTTAGTAGTGTTAATTAAGTGGCTAACGAAACAATGACTTGACATTTTTTTAATGATATGGCATTTTTTTAATTAAAGAATTACAAATTAATTTCCATGTTAGATCAGATCTAAAGCAAACCGACCCGATTTAAATCAAAACTAAAATCACAATCTGATTCCAAAAAAAATCACATACGTTTGTGATTTTGGATTCACAAACGCACAACAAAACTGTGTCCTTGGCGTACCATGGTCCTCGCAAGGTTCTTTTATTGTGTCCTTGGCGTACCATGGTCCTCGCAAGGTTCTATACAAAGTTTCCAAATCCAACTATTACAACTTTTAGCTTTGAGCTATCATCAATAGGTTTGGAGATCTGACCTTTGTACTCATAGGGTTGAGTGACATCCTGAGACCTGAAAGTTTGAATAAAAACATGTGAATAAATAATTCTAAATATGGTTTACGCAACATGACTTCAATCCCACAAACGTATGTGATTTTAGATTTGATTTAAACCGGGTTAGTTTGCTTTAGATTTGATCTAACGTGGAAACTAACTATAGTAATTTTTTAATTAAAAAATGCCACATCATTAAAAAAAAGTCAAGTTATTGTCTATTAGCCACCTAAGTAACACTACCAACAGCAGTTAGTGAAAAGACCAATACATCTTACAATACCAACAACCACCGATATTTCACACTCAATTACTAGTAGGCAACAAACATCTAATCTTTACGCATTCAAAATTATAACCACCAATTCATAAACAAACAAATAGGAAAAATTTATGGTCTTTTATTTCTTTGCATGTTAACAAAGATAAGAAATAAAAATTATGATCTTTTATTTCTTTCCATGTTAGTTAAAGATCCAAGTTTGAGACAAAGCGCTGAGGGCAGTAAGGGGTTCATTTGACAATATCTCAATAACAGATATGCCTGCTAAAAGCATCTCCTTCAGTCAACATAGTTCACATTGCTTTTGTCTATGTAGCATCCATTTAAAAGAAAAAGTAAAATAATTCTCAAACATTATCAAATCAAAGCATATTAGAAGTTTTCAAGAGCTGATATTTCCTTTCAAGCATTCTATCAAACATGTCCAGGACATATTCATTTACTGCAATTCTTGAATATATATTAAGCAAGACGAGACCACTACATTCAGTAGAGCTACAAATAAGAAAGTGAAAGACAGAACAAAATGGACAATTCTTGCAAATACAAAAACAAAGTACTAAGAGCCAGTATCTTCTAAAATATTATATGAAGTAAATTCACCATCAAGAATATCACCAGAGAAATTTTTACCTGAACGCCGCTGATCTATTCGTTCTTGCGGTAGGTCTCTTCCTCTTTGTGGTGGAGCTGCTGCGGCTGAGGCGGATCAGCGAGGAGAGAGAGACGAATGAGACAGCTTGCACGGAAGAGAAAGAGGGAGATTGTTTTCCACCAAAACTTTCCTCTTTCGGAGCTGAACACTCTTTCTAAATAACTAAAATTTGCCAAGAATTTTGTTAGTTGCCCGGTTAGGAAAGAATATATAATACTAACATCTCGAGTTTTCAAAACAAACTTGAGGAAAGAATATATATAATACTAACATCTCGAGTTTTCAAAACTTGAAAACTCGAGATCCAAAGTTTTTAAAACTCCTTCTTAGAGTTTTTCATTTGCTGACTCGGACAAATTTGTTGACTCGGATCTCGAGTTTTGAAAACTCGCTAAATAGAACTCGATTTTATAAAACTCGAGTTCTAGTTAACGTTTTTCATTTTACCCAGTTTTAGAAACACTCTTTGCACAAACATAAAACCTAAAAACACTCTCAAAGAATAGCGACTCTCAGTCACACTCACGCCCAAATTTTCAAACTTCCAAAATTTCAAAATCACTCACTCTCACTCCCAAATCAGCAACCCCTGTGCTCTTAGTCTCCACGGGCTGTCTTCGACTTTGTTTATCTTCGCCGTTCTTCAGTCTTCTGCTTTGTATCTTCGTCGTTCTTCATCTCGCTTGCTAGGTAACAGTTCTCTGTTCCTCTTTTGCTGAATTTATGTTATAGAATTAGGCTTTTTGCATGGTGGGTTACGCATTGTTAGAAATGTAAATGTTAGAACTTATTCTTTGATGTTGTTTGGTAATGGGTTGTTGATAATGAGTCTAGATGCTGTTTTTTTTTTTTTTTTTTTTTTTTTTTGAATTGTTTGCTGGTGGAGATTTTTACTGACCCACACTGTTTCTATAATTTATGACTTGGCCTTTGGGTAAGTGATATAAATATGTTACATGGGGATTTGATTAAGAAAATTTGTTAAATTTCGTACTATAGACCTTAAGGAAAAGACAAGTTGATAAGTAAAAATCTGGTTTTGTTTAGAATGATCAATGAGGAAGAAGGTTAATAAAATTAAAAAAAAAAAAAAAAAAAAAAGATCCTCCACACATGTGCAATTGAAGCACAGACCCATGTATCTGTATGGATTGGCTGACATTTAAAACGTCAATTGAGGCCAAACTTTTGTAGGATTCGCACTACAAAGAGCCCAAGAGTAATTATATATTTTATTTTGAATCCATAGTGTTTGATAAAATGCTTGAAAGAGAATTTATAAATTTTATTTCCGACTTGACAATTCTATTAATCATATTTGTTTGTTTTGTATTTTGTTGGGGATTAGAAACAGTGAAATTGGGAAAAGTTTATTAAAGCACTTGCATATACTTAGCTTGTGTTCATTTTTTCCCCATGTTATATGCTAAGTAATCAGTGTTGTTTGCTTCTCAAGGATTGGTTGGTCTCATTGTGTTTTCTTTATTGTTGATCATGCCAATCTTGGTTCTATGGTGTATCAACCTCTAACTAACATGAGTGAAAAAAATTAACATAGGCTATGGGTAAGAAATTTTTTATTATTTTTAAGTGAATAATTTGAGAGCAAATTTTGGATTAAGGATTATTTGACAATAAATTTTTAAAATAATCACCACAAAGGTACAAATTAAGAACTAAGTGGGTAGAATACATGATGTGCTGTCTTCATTATTTGAAGGTTAGCTTAGAATCTATATAAACTTAGAATATCTTTGTATGAAAACCTATCTGCTTCTTGGTATTAAAAAAAATTGTTAAATATGTTTTACAGGTACACCTTTATAAAATATGTTAAACCATGTCTACCACAACCATCATTGAAATGACTTACTTTTTTCATTTCATTGTACCATTGCTTGGGTATCATGGCCCGAGAGAGCCTTAACAAAATCAAATTGTGTTTTTTGCTTTGCCTAGACATGAATCACTAAGCGACCTTGACACTGCTATAGTTAAACTACTATTGAAGATGCTTGATAAAATTAATGCCTTGGTTAGACATTTCATATGACAAGGGATAGGTTCAAGGAGTTTGATATGCACAACGGTTGCGGTTAATTGTTTATCACTCTTCTCCTCCTTATTGTATTATGTACCAACTTTTGGCTGATGCATGGGGGGTTTGCTACCCCAGACGTTGTATTTCCTAGCTTTTGTTTAATTCAAGTTCCAGTTGACCAAAAAAATAATAATAATAATAATAAATAGAGAAAAAAATTCTTTCACCTTGTCTCTCTATGTGAGTCTTTTTATTTTCATGGGTGATGTCTCTGAAGCAGAACTTATAAAAAAATAAAAAAAGAAGAGATTAGTATCTTGACCAATTTGCAAGACTTGACCAATTTCCAACACAAATCAAGCATGATTGTAAGACTTGACCAATTTGCAAGATTTTAGGTTGGAGAAAAGCATTTTTGCATCTTGAGGTATGCTTGTTTTGCTTAGGTTGAGATTAGTAGGTCTTATTTTTATGATGTATACGTGTGTGTGCTGGTTCTCAATTTGAGTTGATAGGGCTTGTATTTATGTGATGTGTGTGTGTTGTGTCTATTTGAGTTGTTGTATTTGTATTTGTGCGATTTATACATGAGATGATCAATTTTGCTCTATTTTTAAATATCTATTGTGATTGTGCTAATAAGGATTGTTTTTTTGAATATGTTCATGATTAGGGTATGCATTGCATGATTATTTTTCAATTGAATTTACTAAGATATGATGACATTGTATGCTACGTATAATATGGTATTTTGTGTATGTAAATGAATAATTAGTAGAGTTGGGTTGCATGTGCATGCCTTGCTACAACACACATAACCAACAGGTCTTGAACCCCTACTCATATTCTTTTTTTTACTGTTTTAAATGCTTTTTCTTCATGATTTAGCTGTGAAATTTCAAATCCATCTCTCATGTAGATATTTACATGTGTATGTGTGTGTGTGTGTGAGAAAAGGCTAGAGAAATAAAGGATTCCAGTTGTATTGAGATATTATTGTTAAAAATAACTTACCAATTACATAGGAACATAAAAGATCAAGGCTGGATTGAATCCCCAATTACAGCTAAGTACTGTATTTAATCCTAAGTTATAGATGTACTTCTTCTTGCTTTCCATTTTTTTAGCATCCTTTTTTAAATAATGCCAATAAGCTGCTTTTCAGTATAGATTTCCTTGCATGTAGAATAGCATTCCTTTGCCCCCACAGTATTAATGATCTCACAGTAGCACTCTTTGCAGTATGGAGCCTCGGATTGATGAGGAGCCACAGATATTGGAGCCTGGTCCGCGTATAAGATCATTGTTGACGCGACAATCACATCATCGATCAGAGAACATTTGGAATGGCGAGGTGAAATATCTAGTTCTAACAACCGCTTCAATGTTTACGTTATCTTTGACTTTTAGTTAGCAAGTTCTTTCAAAGTGTATTTCTAGTTCTAACAACTACTATAATTTTTATTGATTTTGCAGGACTCGGGGGCACTTACGTGCCGTGGTCGTACTAAGGAGATGGCAAACATTCAAATGCGAGATGATCGGGTGATTGACATTATCAAGTTGCTAAGGCTTGAAGGATTGTTTAGGGCCCCTTCCAGAGAGATAGATAATTGCCTTATAACAGCCCTAGTTGAGCGATGGCGCCCGGAGACTCATACGTTCCATCTTCCACATGGTGAGATGTCAATCACCCTACAAGATGTGGAGGTCATTTTCGGACTTCCTATAGATGGTGAGGTCTTGGTTGGGCCGACTGCTGTGTTCGATGGAAGTTGGAGCACTCTTTGCATGGAGTTGCTTGGTTTTATGCCGACGAATGACAACAAAACTTTGGTGGGTCAAAGAATTCTCATCAGCCGCCTTCTTGAGGCCATTGCAGCGCCACTGCCTCATGACGCAACAGAGAATGAGATACACAAGTATGATGGGTAAGTTGTGGGTGATGGTGGGCTGTGGGGGTAGTATGGGTTTTGTGTTTGTTTTTTAAATTGTAGGCGGCAGGTGGTGGTTTAGTTGATCTGGGTGGTGGTTGTGGGCTATAGGCGGTAACAATGGCAGTGGTGGTGGGCTGTGGGGGTGATGGCCGGTGGTGGTTGTCGGTGTTATTGATGATAATGGAGGAGGGGATAATATATTATTCTAATGTATAGTAAATATTATTTTAATGTATAGAATTGAATGATAAAATATCTGATAAATGGAATGTTGTAAAATGATATAGTAAAATAATAAAGTAGGCTTTTAGTGTGGCAAAATGGCATAATTTTTGCAACATTTGATAAGGATGCTCTTATCCTTAAATGTACTATCATTTTCACATAAACTATTGTAAATGCTCTAAACATGTGGAATGTGGATCCCTTTTTTATAGCACTTTCATTGTTTTTCTCATCTCTCTCTCTACAAATAGCCACATTGTGTAATTTGTTTTACCACTGTTTTTTTGTTTCGTTTTGACTCTCTTTCTCTTTTTTTTTTTCTTTTTTTCTTTTTTTGGTGCTAAAATGTAAAATGCATCCTCTAAATTTCAACAAAATTCATTTCAAACATCTAACTTTGCTTTCGTTTATTTTAGCCGTTTTAAGTTTTAATTGTATTAAATTAAGGCCCCTCCATCAACTTCCGTTAATGTTTTTTCTTTAAAATCTAGAAAATATTTTTCTATCATTAACATTTACTTGATTTATTTAATTAAAAATTTGAAGAAATAAATTAAAATCTAGATAATTAATAAAAGTAATGCTAGAAGACTAAAATAGACTGCGCTAAACTTAGATGGTAAATTTTGTATTTTAGCTTCTTCTTCTTTTTTTCTTTTTTCTTTTTTTGTGTGTGTGATAGTTGCATTTTTCAAGAAGTTTGTCAGAGCCTTGCAAAAGAACTCAAAGTACATATCAATTAAAAGAAGAAAAATTAATATGGGGGACGTGCAATCCTCCTAGCTATTACGTAATTTTCTAAAAATAATTGAAAATAAAAAAGCCCTTACAAGTAAAAATCTACAATGTCCAAAAAAAAAAAAAAAAAAAAAAGAAGCTTATGTTTGGTTTAGAGAAATTGTTTTGGCGTAGAGATTGATAGGGAGAATTAGAAAGATTAAGAGGAGAGCGATTGAGGAGAGGACGACAAAGCTTCCTCCTTTGATCAAGAGGAGTTGAGTGGCGTCGAAGCTACAATGATGAGCATTCTCATGACATGTGGCATGCCAAATAGTGAGGAATTTGGTGACAAGGGCGGTGGGGTCGTGGATTTGACGGTGGTCACTATGGAGCTTGATGGAAAGGAAGAGGATGATGCAGCAGATGGAACCGATGGCAAATATGTTGAGAAGGTATTGGATGTTGACAAGGCGTGTTCTTGGGTTAGGTTTTCAGCCTTTTAGGCATTTTAGAAAATTTTAGGAGGTGCAATCTAATCTCAAGTTGGCTGTGTGAACATAAAATTTAATTTAAATTTTTTTTAAAATCTAATGTGGCTGCATAGTTGACAATTGATGCAGCAGAAAAAATAATTTTTTTATAATTTCGTTTGACACATCAAATTTTCCATCCAAAAAATAACGTTAGAGACTAAATTTATACAACACTAAAATATTAATAACTAAATTGAAAGAATTGAAATGTTAGGGATCAAATTGATATTTGATGTAAAAGATAGAGACCAACTAGATAATTTACCCAATATTTTATCTTTTATTTTTTATTTTTGATGTCTCTTGAAATATAGCAGGTTTTTATATTACAACTACAAATATAAAGGCATGAACTTAAATTAAATCATCAACCTATTTGACACTGTAATGTAAGGAGAGAAATCCAAACTTCAAATGGGAATATAACAAGAAATTGTAAAAAATGAGAAAAAATAATAAGAAAGTGAGATTGTTGTTGAGTTGGCAATAATCAAAGGAAACTAAATGAAAAAAGAGATAAAAACGTAGGCATGGCAGAAATCCAAACTCGGACCAAGAAATGTCGGTGACCTTTATTTCCCCTGTTTATATGCAAGAAAAAAAAAATCCTTTTTTTATTTTTTATTTTAATCTAAAATAGAAAAATAAGTTATTCATTTTTTGAAATTAGGAATTAAGTATTCGTATCCAAATCAAATAAAGTTTTTCCAAAACTCAATTTCCCCATAATTGATATCAAGAACAATTTGTCAAAGAGCAACTATTAATTGATCAAGAATGTTAAAAATGATCAAAACCATCCAACCTAAATATAATTAGGATCATTAAAAAAAATATATATATTATGAAAAGAAAACAAAGTGAGAGAAATAAGTACCAAATTATTATAGCCACTAAAATTTTTTTTTCTTCTCTTTCACCTTCACCTCTCTCTCACTCACTCAATCTTGCTATTGATCCAGAGTCTAGATTCATAAAGAATGAAAAATTATCAAAATCATTTAGAATGAGTGAAGCTATAGAGAGAGAAAAAGAAAAAGAAAAAGAAAAAAGAAAAAATGGAAGTCATATAAAAAATAGATTCACATGATCAAACCTAAGGGTTAAAGGAAAAAAAATAAAAATAAAAATAAAAAACTGAAAAGTGATAGACAATCATTTATAACCTACCCCGTTAAAGTTGAGACAAAAATTTTAATCCTAAAAGAACTCATTTGGTGAGATCCAATACATTAACGAAAGAAACAATGTTTTATGGAATACCCACTTTCTTTCTATTAAAAATTATTATAGGTCTCGATTCAACAATTGGATCCTTGGAGTTAATTCATTAAAACTTTAGAAATTAACATTGACAAATTATATCAAGAGCCTTTTAGTTCAAATGATTGACATCTTCTAGTATTTTCAATGTACGCATCTAAGTTTAAATCCTACACATCTAATTACAGAATTATATTAAAAAAAAAATTAAAAGAACAATTAATAAGCTTTAGAGCATTAAAAATAGGGAAAAAAAATTGCAAAACACATTCTCTAAGTTTGACCATAATTAATTTCAGACTTATATAATTTTATGCTTCTTAAGTTTCAAAATTGTTAGGAATTAAGTAAAATAATATTTTAGTTAACTCAACTAGAGAGATGAGAGTTCTCTACAAGATCTGAGATCTCTAATGGCATAGAGTTCTCTGAAATATATTTCTTCTCTTTTGTTGTTCTATCCCTTCTTATGAAGGAGTTTCTGTTGATTTGTACCTTCGTGGATAACAAGTTTATACACAAAGTTTCTTTGTCCCTTCTTATGAAGGAGTTTTTTGGTTTTCAGTCCCTTCTTACGAAGGATTTTGTGATGTTTTGCACCTTTTAATTTGAATAACAAGTTTATCCAGAGAGCTTGTGGGGTTTTTTCTTGTCACGATAAGGGAAACTATGAAAAGCCAGAGGATGCACCAGCTGCCACACCAGAGGATACACCAGCTGCCACACCAGTGCAGCACAGTATGCCACCCAATGCAGCAGCCAATGCATCAGGTGATGCAGACCCAGCTGCCACAATCAGTGCAGCACAGATCAGTGCAGCACAGATTGGTTCTCAGTGCACAACTAAGACAAGAATTTCAAGACTAAATTCAAGTAGAAGTCCAGCCCATTTTTCAGAATTGAAGAACATGAAGACTTGTAATTGTTTCCCTAAACGGCAGTGTGGTTTACTTAGTTTACTTGATTAATGTACATCAACGGCATGTAGTTTTTCTTTGCTTCTTAATTAGTTAGTTTGTTAGCTCTAAGTCAGACACGTGTGAACACAATGTAACAACCATAACTGACTTTCTCACGTGTCTGACTTAGAGCTAACAAACTAACTAATTAAGAAGCAAAGAAAAACTACATGCCGTTGATGTACATTAATCAAGTAAACTAAGTAAACCACACTGCCGTTTAGGGAAACAATTACAAGTCTTCATGTTCTTCAATTCTGAGAAATGGGCTGGACTTCTACTTGAATTTAGTCTTGAAATTCTTGTCTTAGTTGTGCACTGAGAACCAATCTGTGCTGCACTGATCTGTGCTGCACTGATTGTGGCAGCTGGGTCTGCATCACCTGATGCATTGGCTGCTGCATTGGGTGGCATACTGTGCTGCACTGGTGTGGCAGTCGGTGTATCCTTTGGTGTGGCAGCTGGTGCATCCTCTGGCTTTTCATACTCCCCCTCAAGATGGATTGAGGAAGAATAAATGTTGAGCAGTCCCATCTTGGATGTTAACACAGAGAATTGTTTATGGCTTAGTGCTTTAGTCAATAAATCTGCTAATTGGCAATGTGTTCTCACATGATTCAAGTTAATCACCTTAGCCAACACTTTGTCTCTCACAATGTGACAATCAATCTCTATATGTTTGGTCCTTCCATGGAAAACTGGATTGGACCCTATATGCAAGGCTAATTGGCTGTCACAAAACAACATTGCCTCTTTGTCATGTCTAATCTGCAGATCCCTTAACAAATAAAGTATCCATACAATTTCACAAGTTGCCACAGCCATGGCCCGGTATTCTGCCTCAGCTGAAGATCTTGACACAGTAGCTTGTTTCTTTGATTTCCAAGAAATCAATGATTCTCCAAGAAAAATGCAGTAACCTGTAACAGATCTTCTTGTATCTGGACATGATGCCCAATCTGCATCACTAAAGCCTTTGACATGGAGTTCTGACTTTGCAGAAAAGAATACTCCTCTCCCTGGTTCATTCTTAAGGTAATGAAGTACCTTAAGTGCAGCAGCATAATGGGGCTTTCTAGGTATTGCCATGAACTGACTGAGCTTGTGAACAGCAAAAGTAACAACCATAACTGACTTTCTCACGTGTCTGACTTAGAGCTAACAAACTAACTAATTAAGAAGCAAAGAAAAACTACATGCCGTTGATGTACATTAATCAAGTAAACTAAGTAAACCACACTGCCGTTTAGGGAAACAATTACAAGTCTTCATGTTCTCCAATTCTAAGAAATGGGCTGGACTTCTACTTGAATTTAGTCTTGAAATTCTTGTCTTAGTTGTGCACTGAAAACCAATCTGTGCTGCACTGATTGTGGCAGCTGGGTCTGTATCACCTGATGCATTGGGTGGCATACTGTGCTGCACTGGTGTGGCAGCTGGTGCATCCTCTGGCTTTTCATAGAAACACTTTCGTGGCAGGGAAGTTTTTCAGGATTCAAAGTAAAGGAATGCTACAAGTCTTCAATCAACAAACTGGTCCATCACTTCGGGCTTTGCCATATGGTTCAATGGGGAGTGCAGTATTTGTGGGGCCTGTGTTTTTTGAGAGAAGTCCATCCCAGGATGTGGGGAGCGACAAGGACGACGCCGGTAGGTATAGAGGCAAATTCGGCACGGCAGTAACAGTAGAGGGAGGTGACAAGCGTTGCCTGAAACGGTGCATGACAGAATTGAAATGAGGCAAGAGTCCGTTACTTCTGTTACGGACTCTGAGGGTGACGCAATTGAATCCTCATTAATGCTAAAATCGGGTCCAAATATGGATGGGAATTCAAAAGTTAATATGGGAAAGTCTAAGTGCCTGAAATGTCAACCCGTAATTGGAGACTCAAGCCAAGTTAATTCACCTGCCAATTCGGATTTATATATTTATATTCTCAGAGTCAGATTTGAAGTCGGATTGCAGACCTCCACATAAAGTGGCACGCAAGTAGTTAATTGCTATATTCTTACAAATAAGGACAAAGTGAGGGTTTGGATACAAAGTTTTGTTGTGTTGCGTTTTAATTATAAGTTGCGTTTTCAAGGTTTTTTTTTTTTTTTTTTTTTTTTTTTTTTTGCTTTCATGCGGTTAAGGAGACAGAATATACTGTATAGGAAAAAAAACACTGTTTACACACTGTTTAACACTGTTTATGCACTATTCATGAAATGCTACTTTATTAAAAAAAAATATATATTAAAAATGAGTTTTACGACACTATTTATACATTTAAAAATTATTTTGTTACAGTATTTTCAGCAACAATCAGTTTTTAACAACAATAAGTTGTATCTAAACAGACCCAAAATTTCAACATGCTAAAAATATATATATATATATATATATATATATTAAATGGCATGTTTTTATATTTTTAATATTTATGTTAGATTTCGTTTAAATTAAATATTAATTATTATTTGATTCATAAACATATTTTTAATATAGTATAAGTTAAGACTACAAAAAACTATTTGAGAATGGACTATAAAAACTTGAAAAATTAAATATGAAATATATAATTAAAAAAATGCATCTAACAATAAATTTATTTCACATCCAATAAAATGCAATCTTATAAATAATCGTGTTAACATTGTTCGGAATTGTGTGTTATAAACACAAAAAGCGCTAGCAATTGCCAGCTAGCTGCCATAACTTACAATCCTTAGTGGATGTAGGAAGCTTGTTGTCATGGTCCTTTGTTATCCTTCTCTCATGGCTTCCACATATACTGTTTTCTTTCTGCTCTCTGTATCCTTTACATGTGGGGGAGCTCAACCTCAACAAAAGCAATGCAGTCATCCTATAATCCCGGGCTCTTCACTTCATCCCACAGTTATCCCCTCGTCAATGTCGTCATGGCGTTCCCCTTCCAGACAATTTGCATTTGGATTCTATCCGCAAGGCAATGATTTTATGGTTGGAATCTGGTTGGTGGATATAGACAATAATATCACAGTTGTGTGGACAGCAAACCGTGATGATCCTCCGGTCACCTCAAATGCGACATTGAAATTAACAAAGAGTGGTAAGCTTCTTTTGAAAACTGATGGGCAAGGAAAGGAGAAGCCTATCAGTACAACGTCAGACTCTGCTTTTTTTGCCTGCATGTTAGATTCTGGCAATTTTGCTCTCTACAACAAAAATAATTCCATCATTTGGGACACTTTCAGATATCCAACTGATACTATTTTGAAAGGGCAGATTCTGCCCCCCGGTGGTCAATTGTTCTCCAGTGTATCGGAGACCAACCACTCAACTGGAAGGTATCGTCTGAGGATGCGGTATGATGGAAACCTTGTTCTAGAACTGGCAAACACTGTAGATGATGCAAGTGAAGCTTACTGGGATTCTGACACCGGTGGATATGGCAAGGAATATGACTCTAAGTTTCGCCTTGATCTCAATGATGCAGGGATTCTACAAATCATCAATAGCACTAGTATGGAAAGTGTTCAAAATTTTAGTTCATTAGAAAGCAATAACAGCAAAACCATTTATCGTGCAACTCTCGATGTTGTTGGAGTATTCCGGTTGTATTCACATGCCTTTGACGAGACAACTGGCAAACTAAAACCATCAGTAATGAAGTGGTCAGCATTGCAGGAAAAGGATATTTGCAACGTGAATGGTTTCTGTGGCTTCAACAGCTTTTGCACACTCAATGACGCCCAACCGTACTGTGCTTGTCTTCCTGGAACCGATTTTGTTGACGCAAATAATAAATCTCTCGGCTGTGTGAGAAACTTTTCAGAAGTAGGCAGGTGCGGAGGTGGCAATGATCATGTAGCACCATATAACATCACTACCACAAAGGATATGATATGGAAGGATATCCCTTATAGAGATGAAAGCATGTCAACGAAGGAAGAATGTCGCGAGTCTTGCTTGGAGGACTGCAATTGTGAGGCAGCACTGTTCATTTATTCACGTTGCAAGAGACAAAAGCTTCCATTGAGATATGTTAGAAGGGATACAAGCATGGATACTGTAGCTTTCTTCAAGGTGGGCATAAGAAGCTGGAATGAAACCATCCCAGTGAAATATCCCGTCCTCGTGTTCAAAAGCAAAAAGGTTATAGTGCAAATTCTCGTTTTAATCTTAGCTTTTATTGTGTTCTCCTGTCTTGGCCTTGGAATTTCTGGCCTTTACATGTTCAAAATTCGAGTTCTAAGGTATAAAAGACTGAAAGAGAGTGAAATACTGGGCCTGACTAAGGGGCTTACTTTAAATTTGTTTTCATATGATGAGCTCAGAAGAGCAACAAATGGCTTCAAAGATGAGTTGGGTAAAGGTTCTTTCGGAACAGTATACAAAGGGGCTTTATACAAAGGTAAAAAACTTGTTGCAGTGAAGAGACTAGAGAAATTGGTAGAAGAAGGTGAAAGGGAGTTTCGTGCGGAGATGCAAGCAATAGGAAGAACCCACCACAAAAATTTGGTTCAATTGTTAGGTTATTGTGCTGAGGGCTCTAAGAGACTTCTTGTCTATGAATTTATGAGCAATGGCTCCCTTGCCGATGTTCTTTTTAAGGGTGTAAGGCGTCCAAATTGGGATGAAAGAGTAAGAATAGCATTGGATGTTGCAAGAGGGATTCTCTATCTACATGAGGAGTGTAAGGCCCCTATTATTCATTGTGATATAAAACCCTCAAACATTTTGATGGATGATTTTTGGACTGCTAAAATCTCCGACTTTGGCTTGGCAAAATTGTTAATGCCAGATCAAACAAGGACCTTTACGATGGTTAGAGGAACTAGAGGGTATCTGGCACCTGAGTGGCAAAAGAACACCCCTATATCAGTGAAGGCAGATATTTATAGTTATGGAATAGTACTTTTGGAGATTATATGTTGCAGAAAGAACATAGATGTTAATGCATCAATACCTGAAGAAGTTGTTCTTTCTACTTGGATATATAAGTGCTTTGTTGCTAGAGAATTAGATAAGATTGTGGGTGGTGAAGAAGTAGATAAGAGAACTTTGGAGAATATGGTTAAGGTGGGTCTATGGTGCATTCAAGATGAACCATTTCTTCGTCCTTCCATGAAGAGTGTTGTATTGATGTTGGAAGGGATAACCGACATATCTGTTCCTCCATGCCCAACTAATATCCCCATGTAATTATGCTTTCTCTATGTAAAATTCTATATCTATTTTAATTTAGTTTTCTTAGTGTTTTATGTATATATATTTTTCACTTTCCCATTCATGTGAGGGACTTGTGTGACAACATATGTAATTTATTTGATAACTCTGTAAAGTACTATCTTCTCCCATACGCATTCTCCAATTTTCTTTAAAATTCATCTTGATACAAGACACGTGGCATACAAAAAATATAATGGTATTAAAAAAAACACATATAAAGCATAAAATACCAATTAAGTATCTAGTAAAAATTGAAGGGGCATGAAGGATTTAATTTAAATGTAAGGAGATCCTATTCCTAGAGAGATAAATTAGTGAAGACAACAACATTAGGGTATTTAGTACTAGTCACATAACTATTACTAAATACCCTAATGTTGTTGCAGTTTGTTTTTGTGAGGTCTAATATTATATTCGTTGCAGTTTGTTAAGATTAGTTTCAAATTATTTAATTTGTTATTACAGTTTTGATATGCAATTGTAAATTAATCAATGTGCTCTGCTTCTTTATTTAAAGGACATGTAAAATTTATTTAGTAATATGAGACCAGTTCTCTTAATTTTAGTTTAGACTTTCTTAAATTTTAGCATTCTCTTTGTCTTAGTTTTTGTTTTTAAAGGAGATGAAGGCCCATTTAGAGATAATTAAATCTTAATAAATAGAAGTGTATACAGTTAATTTTTTCTTGTTTGATCACCTTTTTTTTTTTTTTTTTTTGTTATACAAATTATTTTATTTCATTTCAATAGATGAAATGTTCAGTTTTAGACATAAAATTTACTCTTTTTTTTTTTTCTAAATATTATTTTAAATATTAAATTTACAATATGGTATAATCTCGCATAGGAATATGAAGAAAATGGAACTTTAAAACATTCCATAATAGTGTGGGGAAACATCATACTGTATACAACAAAATAAATAGTATATATGGGTCTCAAAAAAAATATAAAAATTATTTTCAAATGAAATTACAAAATATCCTCGTATCGAGCTGGATATTACCTAGTAAAATATAACAGCGCTGGATATCATCTAGTGAAATCTAACAGCAGCCTCAATAATTTAATTGCCAAAAAATCTGTAAAGTATTGACAAAAACAAAAATCCAAAACTTGAGTTGCATAAAATACTAAACAACATAACAGTTAAGATTGATCTATTTTCAAAAGCAAAATTATAAGCGTTTCTTACTTGCACAACCTCAATGAAAGTCCCAAAATTTGTTATTCCTCATAATCTAATAAGGAGGCAAAAGGGGGTGAACTTGAAAACTCGCAAGTAACCAAGTTTCTAACTAGCCAAATCAAGCATAATACAAAAACAGTAAACATCTTAATTTCTATTAATCAAAGTTCCTTTTCACCAAGAAAAAGAAGAAAAAAGATAAAGAAAAAAAAAGAAAAAAGAAAAAGAAAAGAAAAGCCAAACAAGAGCCATGAGAGCTTGGGTTGATGCTGTTCCTATGATATGTAGATGGGAGGAGAGCTGATTCGTTTCCAATACATATGGCCAAATTAAAACAGTGTGAAGCAACTCTTATAACATTCTTTTTCTTCTGGCATATTACGGTTTTCAAAAATGAAAATATGTTGGAATTGGGGTAGAGAAAGCCGAATAGAAATGAGAAGGATGTCAACTTTTAAATTGATTTAAATGATGGTTCTCTAAACATGTACTGGGGCAGTGGGTTACTACTTACTAGGACAGTCAGTGGAAATTGGGCAATTGGATCGTCATTAACTCGCGCATTCAATTGTTGAGATGCACTTCATATATATACATTGTTTAGTATCAAATAGATTGCTTGCTTGTGATTCTCAAAAAAAAAAAAAAAAGATTGCCTGTCACATGGTAACTGAACATACATGTTATTTTTATTAAACATGGAAAATGTGTTTAGATGTATAACATAAACAGCCTCATAACCAGCTAATTTTTCAAGGCAACAATGTTAAACATTTAATTATCTATGCAATTAATGTTACTGAGCTACTGAACTGGTAAAATAATGATTGGCAATTTCAAAATCTGATCTTTGGTTTAGACTTGCTGGGGGTAATGATGAAGAACAAGAAGTGTGAGACTTTAATATTGAATGGATTGCCAACATCAAGGTACGTGGCTGATGTTAATATATCTCACTTTTTTTTTTTTTTTTTGAAAGTGGACCTGATTTCATTAAACCAGAAAGAGAAATATAGCCATACAGAGGATCTGCAGAGGCAGAACCAAAGACTAAACACTAAAGTACATCTGATTGAATTAACAACAAAATAAAAGGAGGGGTAACACCCTTCCATAGCTGGGAACTTTCAGTCCTGCGAGCATGTTGGGCTAACTCATGCACAACTTGATTGAAGTCTCTACCTATGTGCTGACAAGAACAAGACTCAAAGGAACTTCGAATCTGCAGAATTTCCTGGATAAGATGACCCGAGCTGCTGCCTGTGGATTTGTCATTTATGGCTTGGACTGCTGCAAGCGCATCTGACTCCATAATGACTTGAGGGAGATGCAATTCTTGGGCAAGCAAAACACCTTGAAGCAAGGCCATAATCTCCACCAAATCTGCAGAATAGTGCGCTTTTAGGAACTTGCAGTTGGCTGCAATTGCCTGGCCAGTGCAGTCCCTGACAATTACTCCAACACTAGAGTTCCCACCATGATCCACGGTTGCCCCATCAACTGCATTGCTAAAGTCCTCCACCACACTCTTAGCCAATTGCCAAACTTGCTGGTGGGAGAGGCAGCTTTCCTCATGGATTACCTTATTCCTATTATACCATATGGCCTAGGCAATTCCAAAGAAAAATTCCAGGTCTTGCTGAGAGTGATGGGAGAGGATGAACA
Source organism: Quercus variabilis (assembly GCA_030445155.1). Taxonomy (NCBI): domain Eukaryota; kingdom Viridiplantae; phylum Streptophyta; class Magnoliopsida; order Fagales; family Fagaceae; genus Quercus; species Quercus variabilis. The sequence goes on along the minus strand of CP129450.1, from coordinate 31,869,870 downwards.
TGGCTGAGCCAATGAAAGACCATTGAACCTCTTGTGTGCCTAAGGGATTTTCAGTCCATTGATTCCTGACAAGGGTGGAGAAGTCACAGTTGAGGAGGGCATGGTTAATGCTTTCAGGGACTTTTTCACAGATTGGACAGCTCCTATTGTTGCTGATTCCTCTGCTGCAAATAGCTTCCATGGTGGGGAGACCATTGACACAAACCCTCTAGGCAAAAATCTTGACCTTGGTAGGAAGATTAAGATGCCAAAGTCTCTTCCAAAGTGATTTATATGGGTCCCCTGAAGAACATTCTCCATCCTTCTTTGCTTCAATCAGGTTGTAAGCAATGTGGCATGCGCTTTTCACTGTAAATTCTCCTTGGTTATTACCCAACCAGATTATCTTATCCTCAGACATGTTATGAGTCAAAGGAATCCTTAGAATAGTGTCAGCCTCAAAGGGGAGAAACGTTGCTCTGACCAAGTTGACATTCCACCACTTCGTGATAGGATCAATAAGAGCCAAAACCATGGGAAATTCAGGATTGCCATTTGGAGGAGAAATAACCTTGTAAGTGGATGGGGTAGGCAGCCACCTGTCATCCCAAATGTGAATCAGCTTCCCATTGCTTACTCTCCATCGAGATCCATTCTTTATGACTTCAAGGCTGCTGTGTATACTTCTCCAAGAGTATGAAGGCAAACTCCCTAGTTTGGCATTTAGAACATTGCCCGTGGGAAAGTACTTTGATTTAAGGACCTGAGTAACTAGGGAAGTTGGGCTTGAAAGGATTCTCCACGCCTGCTTTGCAAGCATGGCTTGGTTAAAAGCTCTCAAGTTCCGGAACCCCATGCCTCCATATGCTTTCAAAATACACATTCTTTTCCAGTTGACCCAACTCATTTTTGCTTCGTTTTGCTTTTGACCCCACCAAAAGTTTCGTATCACTCTCCAAATCATCACATAAGCTTTGTGGGAGTTGGAAGCAACTCATAGCCTGCGTTTGGATTGCACGGTAAGTTGCGGCACGTTTTCCGTTTCACGTTTTCTCCCTCTTTTTTTTTTTTTTTTTTTTTGCCGGCTTTTTTGACTTTGGGGACAAAATTTACTGTGCATGTACTGTGCGTGCACTGTTCACGCACTGTTCACGAAATATTTAATATTAAAAGTAGGTCCCACAACATTATTCACACATTTAAAAATTATTTTGCTACAGTGTTTTCAGCAACAATCAGTTTTTAGCAACTTTCAGCAACAATAAGTGCTATCCAAACGAACCCATAGTATACGTCAAGATCGCTTGAGCCATTGCTTTGATGAGAATTTCCTTCCCCGCCCCCCCCCCTCCCCTCATTGAAAGGAGCTTACGTTTCCAACCAGCCAATTTCTACCCAACCCTCTCTTTTAAGATGGAGAAAACCTGTGTCTTAGACCTTCCAATGAAGGATGGGAGTCCCAAGAATTTAGTGTGCTTTGAGTCTTGCATTGGCCCCAAAATGTTAAAAATCTCATCCTTAATATCTTGACTTGTGTTTGGGCTGAAAAACACTAAGGATTTGTCAATGTTGATTTTTTGGCCGAAGGCTTCTTCATATCTACAGAGGATCAACTTTAACTCTTGGCATTATTCAGGGTTTGCTTTGCAAAAAAAGAATACTATCATCCGCAAAGAAGAGATGAGTCAATCTTGGGCAGCCACATGCAATTGAAATACAAGTCAAATCTAGTTTCGGGTAGTTTCATGGATGAGGGCAGAGAGAACTTTAGAACAGAGGAGGAAAACACTAAGGGAGAGGGCATCACCTTGTCGGATCCCACAGGTTGGCTTGATATTTCCATAAGCAACACCATTTATAAGAACTGAATATGAAACAGAGGTGATACATTTCATAATCAAATTTATCCACATAGCACTAAACCCCATTCTTCAATTACACCTTGAATTCCGCCTTATCAAAAGCCTTACTCATGTCGAGCCTGGCTACCATGAAGCCTTCCTTCCCTGCAAATTTGTGGTTTAGAAAGTGCATTAATTCAAAAGCCACAATCACATTGCCAGTGATGAGATGGTCAGAAGTGAATGCACTCTGGATCTCCGTGATGATATGTGGTAGGAGGGCTTTTACTCTGTTGGCCAGAGTTTTTGAGATGAGCTTATACACCACATTACATAAGCTGATAGGGCGGAAGTTAGTCATTTTCTTTGGGCTGTTTATTTTTGGAATGAGGGATATATTGGTTTTGTTAAGTTCGGCCACTGATACATTATTATTGAGAACATTATGGACCATGTTAGTAATACCATTACCCACAATATTTCAGTATTTCTGATAAAATAAAGTAGACATACCGTCGAGGCCGGGAGCTTTAGTGGGGTGAATCTATTTAAGAGCAGTGACTACCTCTTCTCTGGTGAAGACTCAGTCTAAGCTTTCATTCATGTCTTTAGTTACCCTTGATGGCATGGCTGCAGTTACTTCTTCATCTTGTGCTGGATGGGTTGTTGTATAGATGTTCTCAAAATAACTAATGGTTGCATGGGCAATGCTTTCCTTTTCATCACACCAATTACCTTGTTCATCCCAAATTCCAACAATAGCGTTTTGCTTACGCCTCTCCGAAGCCTGAGCATGGAAGAATTTTGTATTCTTGTCCCCTTCCTTGAGCCAGTGTGCTTTGGCTAGTTGACCCCAATAGAGTTCCTCATCATCAAAGAGGGCATTAATTTCTCTCTTTAAGATGTTGATTTCATTACTTAAGACACCATCCTTGTTACTCCGAGATAGGCTATTCAAAACAATCCTTTTTGCTTGGATTTTTTTTGGGACTTGCCCATATTCTTCTGAACTCCACGTCTTAAGGTTAGTAGCGCATCGTTTGATATTCTCCATATCTCCTTCCGGGGTGCTTAAATCAGTCCCCATGCCCCATGATGATTCTAAAACAGCTTTACAATCCTCGTTCTTCGCCCACATTGCTTCAAAATGGAAGCGCTTTTCATTGGCGTAGCACTTGGATATTGAATCTGTGACTAGCAATGCGAGGTGATCCAATGTGGAGTCAGCAATGTGGTGCACTTTCAAACCCCCAAACTTTGCCACCCACTCCGGAGTAGCGAAGGCTTTGTCTAATCTCAGGCTTATGCAGTTATCTCCCTCCTGCAAATTGCTCCATGTATAATCAAACCCACTATAACCCAAGTCCTGGAAATCGCAATAGTTAACTACCCTTCTAAATCCATCCATTTACTATTGGGTTCGAATAGCACCCCCTGCCTTCTCAATTATCAATAAAATTTCATTAAAATCCCCCAGGCATAGCCATGGGAGTTGGAATTGATTATTGAGGAAAGCTAAAGTTGCCATGATTCATACCTTCAGTGAGTTTCTGAATGCCCATAGAAGCCGGTGAATCTCCAATAGAAATTATTGTCATGTTCCTTAATCACTGCATCAGTATGGTTCTTTGAATAGCTTTTGATTTCAAGGTTGACATCTCTAGCCCATAGAAGAGCAAGCCCTCCACTTAGGCCAATACAAGGAACAATAAGGCCATTTGCAAAGCCTAGCCTATTTCTAATTCTCTCTATACGTCTAATTTTTTCTTTTGTCTCCATAAGGAAGACCACTTTTGGATTGTAATGCCGCACCAAATCCTATAGCGCTCGAACTGATCGGGAGTTCCCAAGTCCCCGACAATTCCAGCTTATGGGATTCATGGCTCCCGGCAGTTGCTGCAACATCTCTCCTTAGACTCAGTCTAGTTTGTGTTAACTGCTGTGCATCTCCTTTTCTATATAATGACTTCCTCCTCTTCATCAAATATGAGCTTCCCCCCCCCCCCCTTTTTTTCCCACGGTTAGCAATTCAACATCAAACTGTGGTTTATTTTTACCATGCTCCCTTGCTATCTTTTTCAAATGGACTCTAGTCTTTACTTTCTCTTTAACCTTTGGGCCTGTAGAAACTACCTTGGCTATACTTCCCCCATTTGTATTAGTGCTTGGCTTCATTGGGCTAGTAACTTCCATTGGGTCTTTTTTAGCTTGGGCTTGCTGGCCCACTAAGGACAACACATCCTTTGCCTCCTTTTCAATTTTGAAACTCCGCAGGAAACTAAGTGTGGGAGTCTCAGCAACATCATGTGCCTCTGCCACATGCATTGGAACATGCTCCAAACATGTGGAGTAGTCCCATCCATTCAGAACTTTCACTAGCTGGTCTCCTCTGTCACCAATGATGTCATCCACCTGCCCATTATTCTGATTTTCCTCTTTTCGGCTACCTCCGATGCCTGAAGTGCTTCCTCCACCGTCAGTTACAAAGGTATATGAATTCTTTGCCGTGGTTGGAATATTTTCTTCAACCTTGTCCTCATTACCATCATCTTTACCCCCACTACTAGTAGACCTTGATCTATCAACACCTATTTTAGAGCTTCCTTGAGCTCTGAGCTAGTCACCATATTGGTTGGATGAGCTTTAGGTGTTTGGAATTTCCTGACAATGTTTCATATCAAGCCCAAGTCTACCACAATGAAAACAAAAAGTTGGAAGTCTTTCATTCCTGAAATACCTAAAATTTCTCACCCTCCACACTAGCTATTTTGCCCCCACGCCTAAGAGGCTTATCCAGTTAAAGATCCACTCTGACTCTCATAAATTTGGCTTGATTCGATTGCCCTGTTCGTCGATCAGTTTTTATAAATCTCCCCAGGCTATTACCTAGGTCTCTACACACTTCCTTAGACATAAGCTCAAAAGGGAGTCCCCAAATCTGAACCTAGAAGGGGGAGTGGGTAAAGATAATGTTTGTGCTTGATAGGCCTCTTCTCCATCTACACAACAACAAGAGGTTGTTGTCAAAATTCCATGGCCCATGCTTTTCTACCCACTGTAGTTGGTATTCAGAACTGAATTTGAACTGTAATACATTGTTTCCCACATCCACGATTTGCAAATCCAAACCCATCTTCCAAGCTAATCTCAACGTGGACTTGAAAGCTCTTTGATTCTGATGTATGTCCGATAACAAATGGCCAAACAGACTTAGATTGCACTCTTCTAGTAGATCCGATCTGCACCTTGTTGTGATTGAGATTTCTTCCTCCTCCTCCCTGGTGAGCGGAGATTAAGCAAGCCATCCACCACGGCCTGTTCCATGGTGGCACTTAAGAAAGGTGGAATATACCCTAGACAGCCCCTACCAGCGAGAGAATAGGGAGAGAGGACTTTTGGAGAGAGAGAGAGAGAGAGGACTCCTACAGGGGAGAGAGAGAATGTCTTGTGCATACACCTGTTAATATATCTCACTTGAATTACTATTGGCATGTTATAGAGATTAGTTTTAGGTTCCTTCGTAGTTCAGGTATTCTTTCCTATAACTACTTTCCTTTTGTTCTTTCACTTAATTGCAAAAAATGCATCTAAAGCAAGTTATATTCAGTTGTCCTTTTGACTCTTTAACACCTATTGTGAAACTGGTTTTTGAAGATGAATTCATTCATCTCATGGACTATTTTAAGAATGGCAAAACTACAATATTGGTCTCTCAAGTTTACCCTATGAGTGTAATTGGTCCCTCAAGTTTCAAGTGAGCACAATTGTTCCCTCAAGTTTTAAGAATGAGTTGTATTAGTCCTTTTACTAATTGCTTAGTAGTGCTAATTAAGTGGCTAACGAAAAAATGACTTGACATTTTTTTAATGATATGGCATTTTTTTAATTAAAGGATTACAAATTAATTTCCATGTTAGATCAGATCTAAAGCAAACCGACCCGATTTAAATCAAAACTAAAATCACAATCTGATTCCAAAAAAAATCACATACGTTTGTGATTTTGGATTCACAAACGCACAACAAAACTGTGTCCTTGGCGTACCATGGTCCTCGCAAGGTTCTTTTATTGTGTCCTTGGCGTACCATGGTCCTCGCAAGGTTCTATACAAAGTTTCCAAATCCAACTATTACAACTTTTAGCTTTGAGCTATCATCAATAGGTTTGGAGATCTGACCTTTGTACTCATAGGGTTGAGTGACATCCTGAGACCTGAAAGTTTGAATAAAAACATGTGAATAAATAATTATAAATATGGTTTATGCAACATGACTTCAATCCCACAAACGTATGTGATTTTAGATTTGATTTAAACCGGGTTAGTTTGCTTTAGATTTGATCTAACGTGGAAACTAACTATAGTAATTTTTTAATTAAAAAATGCCACATCATTAAAAAAAAGTCAAGTTATTGTCTATTAGCCACCTAAGTAACACTACCAACAGCAGTTAGTGAAAAGACCAATACATCTTACAATACCAACAACCACCGATATTTCACACTCAATTACTAGTAGGCAACAAACATCTAATCTTTACGCATTCAAAATTATAACCACCAATTCATAAACAAACAAATAGGAAAAATTTATGATCTTTTATTTCTTTGCATGTTAACAAAGATAAGAAATAAAAATTATGATCTTTTATTTCTTTCCATGTTAGTTAAAGATCCAAGTTTGAGACAAAGCGCTGAGGGCAGTAAGGGGTTCATTTGACAATATCTCAATAACAGATATGCCTGCTAAAAGCATCTCCTTCAGTCAACATAGTTCACATTGCTTTTGTCTATGTAGCATCCATTTAAAAGAAAAAGTAAAATAATTCTCAAACATTATCAAATCAAAGCATATTAGAAGTTTTCAAGAGCTGATATTTCCTTTCAAGCATTCTATCAAACATGTCCAGGACATATTCATTTACTGCAATTCTTAAATATATATTAAGCAAGACGAGACCACTACATTCAGTAGAGCTACAAATAAGAAAGTGAAAGACAGAACAAAATGGACAATTCTTGCAAATACAAAAACAAGTAATAAGAGCCACTATCTTCTTAAATATTATATGAAGTAAATTCACCATCAAGAATATCACCAGAGAAATTTTTACCTGAACGCCGCTGATCTATTCGTTCTTGCGGTAGGTCTCTTCGTCTTTGTGGTGGAGCTGCTGCGGCTGAGGCGGATCAGCGAGGAGAGAGAGACGAATGAGACAGCTTGCACGGAAGAGAAAGAGGGAGATTGATTTCCGCCAAAACTTTCCTCTTTCGGAGCTAGTATGAAATCAAATTATTAGTAAGTTTTGGGCCTAATTTCGAAATCAAGGGTTCGGTCCGAGACAAAATACCCAACTCTTTTACAACTTTACGAGTTTTCAAATCCGTCAAATTGACCAATAACACTGATCTATATATTATTAAGTTTTGGGTCACGTGATTTTTCCATTCATAAGAATTACAAAAATTAATATCAAGCGTCAATTTGGAGAATATGAAAATTTCAAAGAATTATAAAGAAAAATTGAAACTTTAGGGGTGTTTTTGCAATTTCTCCAACACCAAGAGGAGTTTTTTACATTTTGGTCTAATTATTTTTTATTATAACTTATAAACCTAGTTTTAATAGATAAATTGTATTTTCTACCTTAAACTATCACCTTGATTTCACTTAACCTTCTAAATTATGATATGCACAATTGACCCCCAAAATTATAACATCATTTCAATGTCACCCTATCGTTTGTTTTGGAGTTAAGCATGAAAAAAATTTACCATTGAAATATCAATTTATTCATCTTGCAAAAATGGATCGACAGATAAATTAGTCTTTTAATATTAAAATCAATCAAATTTAACAACAATAAATAAATAAATAAATAAGTTAGAGCTAAGTGTAATGCATTTCTAAATTTTGGGGGAAGAGGGTTGTGGGTGAGTTGGGCCTAGGTGACCCTATCTGCCTCCTTATTCAAAACCCATCATAAAGTCCGAGGCCCATCAAACGAATTGGACTTGGTACGCCAGGAGAGAGTTGGCCTTGGGCCTTATCACAAGGGACCCAACCCCAAGATCAAGACTGTGGCTGAGGGGAAGACAACTTGAAAGACCCTTAAATGGTCGGCTAGATGTTGGTTGGTAACGAAGGCAGTAGGGGTGAAACACTAACCCAGCAAGATAGTAGTCGGGGTTTGATAATGCCATTAGGGAACCACTTTTGAACACTATCCGGCGTATGAAACAAATTCCAAGTGAATCCTCTAAAGTTGTGAGGATCCCTTGAAATTTTGACGAATATAGGAATATGTGCGAAGTGGGAAGATAATGATGATAACCCCACTAATAAGAGAGTATAAGAAGGGGAAGAAGGTAGAGGGGAGGGGGTTGAAAAAACTAGGAAGTGAGAGAGCAATAAAGAGAAAGAACATAGAGAAATAATGGGAATTTGAGAAGAATCAAGGGAAATTTGGGGCCTTATTTGTAGGTTTAAGCCTTGACCCACATATAATAAATTGTGACCCAGAGACCTTGGTTTGAATAGCTTTGGGTGACCACAGGGGAAGTTAGGGTTAAGTGTCTTTCAAAATTTTAGGGGGATTAAGTGTAATCAAGGTGATAGTTTAAGGTAAAAAACATATAATGTCAATAAGCTACAAGGCTCTTAATATGAATCCAATACATTTTCCTTTAACCCACAATATTCCTTTAATCCACAATATTATCAATAATTAGTCATAATAAAATAGTTTTCAAAAAACGTTTTCCATCCAAACAAATACAATGAGATGAATTTAGAACATTATGAAAATAAAATGTTTATGATTGGTGTTGGCATTTCATTTAGGGGTTTTTTTTTTTTTTTTGAATATTTTTTCGGCATAATTTAATAGTTGGAATAAGAAAATTTGAACATGGATGTCTCCCATTAAAAACACACCAAAAAATGTCAAATAGTTGAGCTACATTGCTGTTGGCTAGAAGAATATAATTCTAGGCATCAGGTTTGATATATGTAATGTTTAATGTGATTCAAAACCCTATTTTCCTTTCTCCAATATATAAATGAAAAAAAGAATAGGGCATTTAATTTTTCATTTTGAATATTTTAATGGAAGGCCTAATGGCAAAAACACTCTTTACGATTTCAATTCTTCTTTATCACACCTAAGGTTTTTTTATTTGTCAGTTTGTCAATTCTTCCTTTTCTATTTTTCCTTATCACTTCAGTTAGTTATTATAAAAAAAATAAAAAATAACGTTACCATCACATGATTAGTGATGCAATTTAGTTGGTGAATTTTCTTTAATGCGGTTAAGTGATTTTTTTATCCATAAGAACTAACAAAAATTAGTAACTTTGACAAACATGAAAGCCGCAATTCAAATTGTGCTGACATTATTTATTTTAGTTTTTTTTAAAAAAAATTTTCTTTGTATACCCCGATGATAAGAAGAAAATGAAATGGAAGTCTGAAGAAAAGAAACAATTAAAATATTTTAATACTTTAATGAAATAGATTTAAAAAAAAAAAAAAAAAAAAAAAAACCCTGATTGTGTAAGAAAAGAAAAAGAAAAGAAAAGAAAAGTAGTAAGCCCTTAATGTCTTACGACTCTAACCTCAATGTAAATCGTTAGTTCCCAAGTTTTTGGGACTCTAAACGGTGGCAAACGACCGCCGAGGCCGAGTAAGTCACTGAAAAGTAAAAAGGCACAAGACGCTAGTACTGTAACTGCTGTTTCATCAAAATGCCCAAAACATCACCAAATTTCCCTTATTGTTAGTCCAAACAAAAAACAAATGTCACAATCGCAGCCACAGCCACAGTCTAAATCGAAGTCGGAGCAGTGGCAATGGGAGAACGCCACCGCCGGAGCCGCTGCCGGATTCGCCACTGTCGCCGCCATGCACCCCCTCGACGTCGTCCGTACTAGGTTTCAAGGTCCTATCCTCTACTTTATTATTTATTATTTTTAATGTTTTTGATTTGAGTTTATGAAGTTGTTTGAATCGAATTGGTTTGGTTTTGTGTGTTTATTTTATTTTTTGCAGTTAACGATGGACGAATTTCGACTCTTCCAAGTTACAAGAACACTGCTCACGCTATTTTCACCATTGCTCGCTTGGAGGTTATGTTTGGTTTTATAGTTACTTTTTAGGCACTTAATACTTTATTTTACTATGATTATAGTCATTGTTCAAACTTGACCATGCTTGGGTTGGGTACATATACAATTTTTTCCTTCCATTTGTTCTTCATAAGAATCATACAGAACCCAAGTTATCTTGGAAATGCATCTTACTTTTGTTGCTAGTTGCTACCTTGTTTTGTTGATGTGGGCAAAATGTAACAGATTTCTATTCATAAAAAAAGAAAAAAAAAAATATATTATTACAGATTTCTAGCTACATATTACTGGGTTTGCCTAGTTCACTTCCCGTGTTAGAACTAAGGTTTGGTGCTCGGCACCATTACAACTATGACTTATATTATTTCCTTTCAATTATGAGCCTGGTGTTTTGATTTATGATTTATCATTAGTACTTTATTTGACTTAAAACACTTCTTTCTATTTTATACTATTTTCTTGATGGGAATGTTATTGCTTTGTGTTCAGGGTCTCAGAGGGCTTTATGCAGGCTTCAATCCCGCAGTTATTGGGTCAACTGTTTCATGGGGTTTATATTTCTTCTTGTAAGTGCCAATGTTTTGGTTGTCTGAGATTTTAAGTGTTTAGATTTTTCTAGTCCTTTACGCGGCCAATGCCTGTTTGAAAAATGTAGAGTTTTAGCAGGTAGACAGTCAAATGTAAAACTTGTTGTCACACCTTATATACATTTAATAAACTTGTATTCACACCCTAAAATTGTAAGTACCAATGCTTTCACTTGTAATTTCTGATTTAATTTTTTGAATAATTTTTTACTTTTCTTTTTAAATTTATTAACAAAAAATTTTGTTTTATTTGTAGCTATGACAGAGCAAAACAAAGGCATTCTAAAAACAAGGAAGGGAAGCTTAGTCCTGGTCTTCATCTTGCTTCTGCTGCAGAAGCTGGAGCTTTGGTGAGTTATGCAAACTTCTAATATATGATTGGGAAGACTAACATAGGATGTCAATATTTTTTTTTTTGTTAGACACATTTTGACGGCTGTTCATCAAAAAGTGTTGTACAAACCTGTTGTCATTACCTGCTTTACTTGTATCTGGCACATGATACCCATTTTGGCCCACATGTCCAATTAATGCTTGTATTTCCAAATCTCTCATCTTTGCACTTGTTTAGCCTGGGGTGTGGCGGGATAGAGGAATTTATCAATATTGAAATTATGTAATAATAATTGGAGATTAGAAATGATATTTGTGGTCCGTAAACTGTGTAGAAATGAAAGAAGTACAGTTTATTGGGTACACAGTAACAACAATAAGGGGTAGCATAATCAGCTGGAAATCACGCCTCATGAAGCAGAGGTCATTGGTTTGAATCCCCCTCCCTGTCCTTCCATACTCAGGGTTGAAGTGTTGGCGTTGGCTCATTTTGAATTGTTGTTGTTTTATTAATTGTTGTCACATTATCACTCCATATCCTGGTTGCTTTAGTTTCTAAGTGTTTAATGAGAAGAGAATACCTTATTCCTTACCTATGGCAGTTTTATGAGGTAGATACAGGTGTTACATTTGGTTTTCTTACTGATGATTCCAAATATGTGGCTTTGCCAGGTTTGTTTGTGCACGAATCCTATTTGGCTTGTAAAAACAAGATTGCAGCTGCAGACACCTCTTCATCAAACTCAACCATATTCTGGGCTTTATGGTCTGCTCTGCATCTTACATTAAATTGCTAATAATCTGCACTCTCAGATATCGCTTTTCCTTGTGAGTCATATCAACTTTGGCTCTAAGTTGTAGCACCACATTAAACTTAATTATTTTCTCTTGTGCCATATAATTTCTTTTTTTCGAAGAAACATCAAAGCTTAGACTTATTCCAATCCCACCCCTACACCTTAATCATCTCAGCTAAAGATCAATCATAGTGATGTTGATTTTTAGAATTTGGAAGATAGCCTTTTTTATCAGATTGATTTTATTTTAGTTATTTTTAGTATAATTTATAATATCAAAGTTCCCATCATGATCGCTTTGTTTAGATGACAAGAATTTTTATAAATGAAGTGCCAATTAAGGATATTAATCGTATGTTGAACTAGTTTGCACTCCTTTTTTTTTTTTTTTTTTAATTATTATTATGTTCTTCACTTGGAAACCAACTGATATGCTTATATCTTTTATCAACTTTCAGATGCCTTAAGAACCATAATGAGAGAGGAAGGCTGGAGTGCACTTTATAGAGGGATCATTCCTGGTCTTTTTCTGGTATTTTGTTGTCTCTTATCTATTGCGTTATGCTTTTATTAGCTTGCATTATTCTCTTTCAATTTTGTCATTGTGCTCAAGCAGAAATGAAATTCACAATTTTAATACTGCAGGGCAGAGAGAATAAAAAATTATTCTAGAATGATGCTTATGTATATAAATTTGGATGCATGTGAATATTAAAGAACTAAATGTAGTAATGCTACAATAAATTTTTATGCTTTTTATTGCTTTAGATTTTTCCCACTTAAAGGTGTTTGTGCTGCTTCAGCAGGTTTCTCATGGTGCTATTCAGTTTACTGCGTACGAGGAACTTCGTAAGGGTGTAATTGACTTCAAGTCTAAAGACAGAAAAAAGGATTCTGAAAGTGATGATAAACTCTTGGTAAGTCCCTACAATCAATGCTCTTTGGAATTTGGGTCTGCATAATTGTATAAATGTGCATATACTAGAAGTATCAATGTTCACTTCTGCATTGACAAATGGGTCCCTTACTCCCTTTTGGCAAATCTGGAAATTTTCTGTCCTGTCATGTTCTTGAAAATTCAAGTCCTAGTTTAATGGAGAGATGTCACTAACAGAAATCTGTATGTTGAATCTGTGGTTCTATTTGTGGACTGGATAGGGTGTGTACATGCAGGATTGTATAGTGGATTTTAGTTTGTTTCTGCTGGAATTTGCTATACCAATGGTCATTTGGCCTTGATGTGGGTGGATATAATCTAACAAAATTTGCCAGGGTGAGATGCATGATAACTTGGATATATCTTCTTGCCCATGTCACACATCTGTTTGAATGGATCTCCTGTCCATGACTGAGATTCCATCTTTTTTTTTTTTAAAGAAAAATAAGTGTACGGGAGTATTAAAAGGTTGGATTTTGGTGCTATGGCTAGTGCCCTCTAAGTGTATAGGATTATTACAATTTTGTTCTCTTGCGCAGGAATCTATATCATACTTCATCATTAATTATCTGTAATATTACACCACTTAAAAGAAATAAGGCACAATAAGTTTTAATGTCCACTATAATTTATCTAAAGCTTTTGGAACATGGGGCATTTTGAGTATTGAATACGAGGAGTATTTTAAGTTAAGAAAGACACATTGGAGTTAAGTGTAAACTTTTGCACTGCTTTTAAAACTCTGTTAAGTTACGCATAGTTCCAGAAGTATAATTGCTTGCTTTGTGATATTATTAACAGGCGTTTTTTTGTATCTCTGATATGAATGTTTGATGGTATATTAATTCTTACAGTCTACATAATTTTTTCCCAGAATTCAGTGGATTATGCTGTTCTGGGTGCATCCTCAAAAATTGTTGCCGTTCTTCTGACATATCCATTCCAGGTAGGCATTTGTCTTGGGTGGTGTTAGACCATGAATTGGTGATTTCATTTGTTAGTTGATCATTGCCTCTTATATGGTTGGGTGACTTGATTTTCCAGGTTGTACGAGCTCGATTGCAGGTTTGACAATTTGACCCCTTAATTCCTTTTTGTCTCTGTATATGTTGTGTAATTATCAAACATATTGAAGGAAGATGACTGATCCATTCATCATAACTATTAAAGTTGCCCCTTGAAATACTGCATAGCCTTTAGTTTCATTTGTATTTCTTATTAATGGCTGGAATTTGGTTTTATATCTGTTTCCCTCTGCAGCAAAGACCTAGTAGTGATGGAATTCCAAGATACATGGATAGCTGGCATGTTGTGAAGGAAACTGCACGGTAAGTAATTCAGCCCAGAATTTTCATAGCCAAAGAAGGAAAGCTCTAACTGGAGTACAAACACATTGCTCTTTTGTAAATTGTAATTGATTGGTCATGCTTAACAGCTTGGCGATTGAGGTTATATAATCTTGGTGAATTAATTTCTGTTCTCTGCTTTGGTCTATAGTGGATCCATGTTGTTGGAATTCCATAGTCACCATACAGACGAGTGATATTTTTCCTTCTTAAAAATACCATGCCCCCCCCCCCCCCCCCCTCCTTTTTCCCCCTTTTTGGGATTGTTAACATGAATTTTAGTAGTCCATATCCTTTACAAGAAAACTCGACAATGCCAAAGAGAAACCCTCCACTGAGAATTTGTTGCTCCAATGACTGAAAGATCAGATGAGCTGATTTTTCTATAAGCAAAATACTAAATCTGTGCATTTTCTCGCAAATGCTATAAGAGAATAAAGAGCTATTGATTTCAAGTTGTCAACGTGAGAGATTTTGGCTCACCCCAGTGAGTAACAAACTTAGACAAGGTTTTTAGATGTTCTTACTTTCATTATAAACCTGAGACATTTCCTCATCTATAAGGCTAATCTATTCTGTTGGGGCTTGCAGGTTCGAGGGTGTTAGAGGTTTTTACAAGGGCATTACACCAAACCTCCTGAAGAATGTTCCTGCAGCTTCAATAACATTTATTGTGTATGAAAATGTCCTAAAATTGCTAAAAATGGCAAGAAGGAAGGACTGAAATTTCTTTTTGTTCTAGGTTTCTTTTAGATTCTTTGTTACAGGCTTACAGCCTACTTTGATCTGTGTGGGTGAAAATGAGGTAATAAAAAGTTTTGGTATATACAGTAGTCTCAGTAAATTATTTTTGCCTAGCATTGAATGTTGAATTGGCTAGAGACATCTTGATTGCTTAATGGATGCATTATATGGACACTACTGATGGACTCGCTGTTATTTGGTAGAGTAGCGATATATGCTTACACGTAACTGTACTATCTGCAAGTTTTGTTTAGAACCATTTAAATGTGACTTCAAAAAAATTTAGTACCACGAATAAATGCACAACTTTTGTCACACTCTCCGCATGACAAACTGTGAATGATAGATAAAAAGGTATGAGTCTATATAAAAGTGACAGGTAGCTTGTTACATATTAGAGTCATGAAAAAAGTTGTGAATTTATTGTGATACTAAAAGAAGTGAGGAACTTACTTTTTTTGCCTTTCTTTATAAGAAAAAAGGAGGTAAGACTTTTTAGACTAACTTTTGATTGGACCAAAAACAAATTTCTGAGGACAAAATATAATATTTCAACCAAAAAACTCTCTTTATAAGAGAAAACAAGGGAAGTAAGAGCATCCTTTCAAGGACGTCCGATAAAATTGGAATGAAATAGAGAAGATTAACATTGCCCCTGGGCAAGGATGACATGCATAAAACGAGAGATGGTCCCAAAAACATTTCTTCCTATTTTGCCTTCTCTGACTCTCATCTTGGAAGTCAAATTCAAAGGGTAAGCTCACATTCTGCCCATCCTTGAACGGTTAGAGTTTAATCACTTGAAGACAGAAAATTCCTGTATGTTGTTATTTTTATTTTGTATTTCCCTAGATGTTTTAATTTCAGAAATCAGAACACACTGATACTAGGGTGATTTTGAACCTAGGTAATTGATATTCTTCAATGTTGAAGCTTTTAAGGTAGTCCCACATCTTAAATTTGTTGGGACTTAATGAGGGTGTTTTTTTTTTTTTTTTTTTTTTTTTTTTTTGAGAAAGTTTGTTGACTCTATTTTTCAACAAAAACCATTTAAAGTATGACCTTCTTGGCTAATCACTTAATCAGCTAGAGGGTTATTTTCCGCATATTCAGGTTGTTAAGCTATTAGGAAATATTGTAAAATATGTACATGCTGATTTACTCGTTTTTCTCTTTAGCTAAACATTAGGTGATGAAGTTCTAGTTTGATACTGTTTTAATGATTTAGATAGGCCCTAGACAATTCTTGGTGCCACTTGTTCTACAAGTTATTTTAAGGCTTACAATGACTCTATAAGTTTGTAGTATTTGTCCCAGATGTGGATGGCAGCCCTGTTAGGGCGAGAATCACAGACATAAGGATTTGAGTTTGTAGAGAGAATATATTTTGTTTTTCAAGTATATTGTCTAAATGTATTTATAGGCAAGCACATATTCCCTGGAAAAGAGATATTTGTTGTGAACAGATATATCAATTTCAAGAGTTATACACTTACACAAATACCATGCAATTAATAATTCTCTACATAAACAAATTTCGCCTATGTGAAGCGATACCATCCACCAACTGAGAAGTTATTGCACGTATGAGGATATATAATATGGTGTGATCATCTATCGCAATTATACACTAACATGCAATTCATATGTATAGTGCTACTAGAATTAATCACGTTTTAATAAATTACAAGGACTAAAGATTCAGCTAGGCAATGAGTCTAGGCTCAGGTTGGTTAAAATTTGTGTATGAGTTATACACTTACACAAATACCATGCAATTAATAATTCTCTACATAAACAAATTTCGCATATGTGAAGCGATACCATCTACCAAGTGAGAAGTAATTGCACGTATGAGAATATATCATAATATGGTGTGATCATCCATCGCAATTATACACTAACATCCAATTCCATATATCTAATGCTACTAGTATTAATCACGTTTTAATAAATTGCAAGGACTAAAGATTTAGCTAGGCAATGAGTCTGGGCTCAGGTTGGTTAAAATTTGTGTATGAGTTGAAAAATTGTTCAGTAATGATGTATGTTAAGATTGTATCGTTTGTATAGGTAGCCTTTTAACTTGCAAAGAGAAAGTGTTCATTGATTTTCTTCCCATTCTTAAGACAAAATTGCAATTTTTGCAAAGAAAATAATCCTAATAGATTATCAACCATTTTTTTTTCCTAATTGGTCCTATAAATCATTGTTGAGTTTTGTTAAATTTTTAGTTACGTCTTTTGGTGTTTTGGATTGTAAAGCAGCAAAAAAAAAAAAAAGTTTGAGATTTTTTTTTTTTTTTTTTTTTTTATAGAATAGTTTGAGAAAGTTTGTTTAAAACTAAAAAAATAATTTCCAAATTTTAGTAAACTTCAACGTGCAAGCTATGTTATAAATATTAGTACAATTATTTTCATGACCATCTCCAAGAGAAGACATCTCTAAGAAAATTAACCACCGCCTTTTCTCTAAGTAAAGCTTGCCTAAGGCTTGTGCCCATTTGCTCATCATATTACAAAGCTCAAGGCAGGATATAAAATAAAAATAGGAAAATTTGCAATCCTGAAGCTTATGCATGCAGACATACCTGCTACACAAGGTTTTTTCACTCAAAAGATCTTCACTGAGTAGCCAAGTTTACAACCAAATTCTGGCTCTATCATTTTTTGCCCAAACAGGATTAAAGAAAATGGAAACTAATCAAATTTTCCATTCAGGAAGGGTAGTCAGGCTTGGACACAATTTAATTTGGTTTGTGAGTGCAAAGATTGATCGGTTGTCTCTGTGCTTATAAGCATGTTGAACTCATCCCAACTTGAGGGATGTATATGAGGTGTCATAGTCATGATCAGGGGCACCAGTGGAGTTGCAGACATTACTGACAGACTCTGATGACTGGCCTTCCTCAGCAATCAGATTCTCTGACCCAGTGGTAATGTGACTAGCCAAACTTTCAATTAGCAATCAGAGAAGGAGAAAAAGAAAAAGAGAGAGACTTCATACTCGTTGTCTTAATTGCTCATTCTCTTCCTTCAATTGCATCCCTGCATGATTCATGAATTCAAATAAAGGTATGACAAGAAAATGTCAAGCATGTTAGTACAAAAGTTTAGCAATCTAGATAATCATAGAATATTCTTGCAATTACATGGATGTTCTACAAGAACTGCTCTTCGCTTTATGTGCATGCCTATGTTAAACCATTAGTATAAGGGTCTGCAACTTAATTATACTAGCTGAGATCCCGTATGTTGTGCGGTACAATATATTATTAATTTTTTCTAATATTTCAATAATTTTTTTTCAAAAATATTGTAGTTTAACTGATTATCAGCTTATAATATTTCCAACAAAGACACTCAAAGCTAATTCAATGAACTAATATTTTGATATAAATGTAAATGTTATTGAAGTAAAAGCCTAAATAAAGAGAATATCATAAAATGCGTCACATGACACAACTTCATATTTTTCAATATGAAGCTTTTGCTTTTATATATAGATTGATTATAAAAGAGTTTTATGGTTGACAAGTCTAACGAGGATCGACTAATCTATGAGAGGCTTCAGTCTTACCCAAATGCTTAAGTAAGCAACAAAGTCATGTTCAACTTTGAGGCCAATTCGTTTTGTGGATAATATAGTGTCTATGTTTAGGGGGGCTGAAAGGTTTAGATCTAACGGGGCAGCTGCCTCAATAAATTCTGAGCGATGACAATATTTCAATGACTAAGAGCTATTTGACAATATAAATTTACTGAGATTCTCTAGAATTGGTCTTTTACATAACAAGATAAATTTACTTCTTTTTAGTACCCCTTACCTTTTTGCAGTCCTTTCATCTTTATGGTGTATTCAACTGAAAACTACAACTCTAACGGGCCATGTAGCTGATGAAGGAAATAACTAGCCCTACTTTTACTGTAATTGCTTCTTACGATGATATTTTGGTTTGGCTTGGCTTTTAAGGCCACTATAGTTTATAGAATCAGTGTGTTATCAGATGTAGGTCCTTGTTCATAATCAATCCAATTTAATCAGATTTGATTTCGTATTAGAAAAAGTAATAAAAATAAAAGGCTTTGTATAATAATAATAATAAAGATTAATTTCTCATAATTAACCTCATTAAAGTTCTATTAAATTTTTCTAGATTATGCACGCAAGATTTTAATTAGTTTTTTTCAATGAACTAGTTATCATTTTTATTATTGGACTTATTTGATATTAATAAAGTACATAAAAAGTACTACTATCACTGTATGCATTCAATAAGTTATAAATTTTAATTCACATTAAGTGCTACTTAAAAAAAAAAAAATCAATTTACATAGAGCTACATATCACTTATTTAATTCATATTGTCATTTAAGTTTTCTATAAATGTTTATTAGAATGTAAACCAATTAAATTCAACCAAATTTTTGCCAACTTGAGAGAGAGAGAGAGAGAGAGAGAGAGAGAGAGAGCAAAGCACAAGTTATAAGCTAGTATAAATGAAAGAAAAATAATGAAATTAAACAAAAACAATTTAAAAAAAAAAAAAAAAAAAAACTTAAGATATTCACAGGGAACAATTATCATAACTTATTCAACACATTGTAAATTATTTTATTGGACAATTGTTGATTTTTATTTTAATATATACAATATTCACTTTCCTATTAGACCAGGAACAAAAGGAATTCCCGAACTTGGTAGCCACATGGTTCCATTGATAAAGTTTTCAACAGTATAGGGTTTCACTTCTTCAGAGTTTTTGGCAATATGATACCCAGGCCATTGAACCCTTCCTTTAGTATTAGCTCCTGGGCCACGGTTGGCGTATTCTATGTAATTTAGTGTGGACAATGCTTTCTTATCGCCATTCTCAAGCCACCCTTTAGGGTCTATCAACTTATCAAGAAAACTTTCCATTACAATGGTTTGAGAACAGTTATACCATGGCCTCCCTAAGAATGCTTTGGTTTGGTTTAGGTAGGGTTCAAGATCTTTGTCAGCCTTAACAGTGCAATTGTGTAGCACTATTCCATTTGTGTCATTGACCTTTCCACGACCTTGGGCTGTAATCACAAGTAAGTTGCCTGAGTTTGAGCGTTTTCTCAGATAAATGTTACAGTTTTGGAAGACAACATGTGCGAATCCAAAAATGAAATCTACTGTGCCATAGATATCACATTCGCGGAAGAAGTGAATGCCATATGCAGTCAACAATGTATCTTGGTATCCTTGTATAGAACATTGATAAAGTGCAATTCTGTCACCGGCTAATCTAAGCGCCACAGCTTGGCCACCATCGGGTCCGACATAATTCACAAATCTGATGCCTTTGACCAACACATCGTTGGCACTAATATCTGAACGAAGAAACATAAGTAAAAATAATCAATAATTGGGGAGGGGGAAATCCTTTTTACTTACCAGAAAGAAAAATTCTAGGAATTAAACGTTTATACCATAACTCTTATTAGAGACGGACCCAAGATTTTAAGTTAGCAGAGAACAAAGTAAAAAAATAAAAAAATAAAATAAAAAACTCCAAATAAGAATCCATATAGTATTAAAATATTATAAACACTCAAAATTGTTATTTCCAAATACATTAAAATGTAATCATTTACTAACAAAAACAAAAACAAAAACAAAATAATGCATTTTTTTTAAATACTAGTTTGGCTAGGATTTGTTTTTTTTTTTTGTTAAAGTTAAAACATTCACAGTGGTAGTGCTAAAAATTTTAGCTTTTAGTACCTCAAAAAGTTACTTTATCTATTTAATCACTTCACTTTACAATTCATCCAATATCAAATGTTTTTTTTTTTTTTTTTTTGTATCACTTTATCTAAAATAATATTAAAAAACTCATTAAAATAATAAAGAAAGAGAGAGAATTTGAGATTTTTAATTGAAGAAAGAGATATAATTATGATAAAATATTGTATTTTATTTTCAACAACTTGCTACAGTCAACTAGTATTTATACCAGTTTACTGTAGTGGCAAAAAATTTAGCTTTAGCTTCTCCAATAACACATGATTTTTTGGTTCTTTGGTGGTAAAATAGCTTCTTCTTTTTTTTGGGGCTAAAATATAATCACCATTGTAAATGTTTTTATTGTTTTTGTTAAGTTTTTGGGTTAGATAGTTGCTAATTAGATGAGGCTAGCTAGACTTATTGAGGAAAATGAGGGCCTAAGGTTTTAAAAGGCCCAACTACAAAAATTAAACATATAATAACTAAAAAAAAAAAAAAAAAATTGGACCTAAGGGGGCCTAGGCCCCCCACCTGGGTCCGTCCATGACTCTTATGTAGCCGATTGTGAGTGGTGGATCCATGTGAAAGTAATTATTCGCCAATCACAATCAACCACTTCAACAAATTAGAGCTAAAATTGTGATCAATGGTATAGCAGTAGAAGAATTGTTGTAGAATTAGTAAGGTTGTATATAAATATAAAGATGTACGTAAAAAATCAATGGCTGAAAATTAAGAAGTGAACAAGACATTACCCACTGTAGCCGAATCTGAAGTTGAGCGAACAGTTTTTGCGCTATTGTTGAATTGAATAATTGTTTTGTCCATACCTAATCCAATGAGGACTAAATTTGACTTATTTTGTCCTATATGAATGGCTTCATTGTATGTTCCTGCTTTTATTAAAACCACATATGGATCATTTCTATTAACTGGTATCTGTGAGATGGCTTCACTGATTGTACCAAAGTTACCACTGCCATCAGTGGCAACTGTGACATTGGGAGTGCCATAAGTGGCAACCATGACATTAGGAGGGCAAGAGAGAAGGCTACCAAACAGGGAAAATATTGTGAATGCAAATACTAACAGATTAGTATTTAGTGCCATGGGGAAAACTAGTAATCAGAGAGACAGAATTTGAACTTCTAAATTCTAATGTTGAGTGTGCAAAACCATGAAAAGTATTACAGTCTATTTATAATGTCGAGGGCAATGAGAAAACACTATCTCCTTGTGCACCTGTAAATCCATAAACTCCTTTGTTGACGTTTTCATTAGTGTGAAAAATTATCTTTGTTTCTCATCATTATTACTTTCTAGTAATAATTAATATTATGGGAGTCCCTTTTACTAGTTTAAGATAATGAACCTCCCTAACCATTACTGATTAAAGCATTTGATTGCATGGACATTTCCTATCAATACAGTTTTTTTTTGGGGGGATAGATAGAATTGCTGCATGGAAATTGCCTATCAAGATATGTTATTTTTGATAGATAGGATTGCTTGCATGGAAATTGGGCTATCATATCATAGCTTTTTTTTTAGATAGGATTATTATTCATAACAAGTATGAATTTCTTTTGAAAACTGGGAAGTTTTCATATTCATGAAATATTAATTTCTAGTAGTAGTTAATATCGTGCAGCCCTTTTATTCGTTGATGATAATGAACTTTCCTAATAATTAATGACCATGAGATGCATTATACGTACTGATGAAAGCATTTGCTTACATGGAAATTGCTTACCAAGGCCTTTTTTTTTTTTTTTTTTTTTTTTTTTTTTTTGTTATAGATAGGATTTGTTTGAATGGAGATTAAGCTATCAAAGGGTTTTTATTTTTTTGCATAGATAGGATTGTTTCTATTTGCATGGAAATTAGGCTATAGATAGAATTTTTTTTTTTTTTTTTGGATAGATAGGATTATTCATAACAAGTACAAAAAATTTGGAAGTTTTCATAGCATTGATTATTAATTTCTAGTATAGAATAAACATGTACGATGGAGAATATCTAATAATCAAAGATTGCCTACATGTATAATAATTATTGAAGAAGAAATTAAGGCACAACTCTGCTTCAAACACCAGGAAATCCATTAATCCATGGTAAATTTGCGAAGGAAGGAAAGTATTTCATCCGAGACTTCTTGAGCTTTCTCCTGTTGGATAAAATGGTGCCCGTCTATAATAACAACTTCAAGGTTGGGGACAAATCTCTTGAAAACATCTCCCGTCACATATTCCCTTGTACCAATGGATTCAAAACCGATATCTTTGTCACCTACTATGAACTTTGTTGGGACAGTAATTTTTGATCCTTGCCATGGTGCCAGAAGTTCCCAATTCCTGTCACATTTTGGAAGTAGCTGATTAAACATAGTAATGGTTCGGGCCTCCAATGTTCATAAAAATTTAGGAGATTTAAGTTTATGTGGGATTGACCAATTCAAATTTCAGTCAGTATAAGATGATTCATTTCTAGGAGGCTTGTGAGTTTTGCCTTTTGAGCATTTAGAATTCAGTTTTAGATGACTTGGTCAATAATATCTACTTAATTATACCCAAATCAACATTAGGAGTCAATGAGGCATATCTCCAGCCAAGTAATAAAATAAATAAAAATCTATGCTGCGATTTTGCAGACACAATTTGTTTATTTATTTGTTAAAATAATTAATGAGAATGAGAAAATTAAGCAGATGAATGACTAGGTTTAAGTTCCAAATCCACCTCATTATAGAAAAATAATCATTAACTTTGCAGACAAATGTATTTCGATTTTTTTTTTCTTTTTTTTTGCTTTCTGCATTTTGCTAAATGTGCCTAGAATTTGTTATTTCATATTGCTACACCTTTTAGTTATGCTGCAATCCAATATTTTAATAGATTGAATTGTTGAAAGTAATTTGCTTGATTGCATCTCTTTTGAATGTTAAAATTAGGAAGTCCCAAGGAGTGTATGGACTTACAGGTTCATGGCTCGATAATAATTGAGGGGACCTGTGAAGCCAGACTCTTGGAACTTGTCAGCAAAGACCTGGAGTTCCTCCTCAGTAATCCATTTTGGCAACACTGATGGTGTCTCTAGATAATCAATGATTTCCATCCCCGGAGGAGCTACCAGATAATCTGTCTTGGTTAAGAGCAAGAACTTCTTCATCACCGTCAAATAATCATACCTTGCAAAAGCCCTCTCTGCTCTTCCCGGCTCCTACTCAACCAAACACATCATTTAGACATTTACCAACTAATTATAGTCGCATACAATACAAGTATGCAACATATGTACATACATTACATATTACACATGAACATGAACATGTATTTCTGAAGTATAGCTAATGTACTATTCCAAGTCCAAGCCAATAAAAACACGTCACCTAATATACGTATGTGCATCTCTGTGTTAAGTAACACAGCCAAATAAAAATCTTATGTCTTACTCTAAATGTTACATTTTATACTTCCAATCATAGCGTCTCATACTTTTTTTTCTTTTTCTTTTTTCATGTTATGAATTAACCACAATTTAAAATGTATACATGTGTATATATATATAAAGACAGATGACATACTCTTTGTTAGTGAAGCATAAAGTGAAATATAAGAGTGGGATCGATGATTTGTATTTCACATACATATACAAATATAGGCATATACCTGGAACTGATAGACGTAGCAACCATCACCAAAAAGTTCTCTGAAATAATCAACGACTCCAGAAGTTTGAGATCTTTGAAAGTATGGAGCAGATAGATTAACTAGCGCCTTAACTCTATCTGGCCTGAACAAGCTCAGATACCACCCAGCAGTCGCTCCCCAATCATGACCCACCACAAATACCTTTTCAGTTAATAAAATTATTAAGACAGAGATACATGCCTGTATAGTTATATTGATATACAAATCTATATGCATGCATATAAATCATACCTGTTGTTCACCAAAATGGTCAAGTAGGCCTATAAGGTCACCCACAAGATGTATTACAGAGTATGAGTTGGGATTGAGAGGTGAGTCAGAGTCACCATAGCCTCTTAAGTCAGGTGCAACCACATGATAACCATGATTGGCCAAGAAGCTGATTTGGCGGCGCCATGAATACCAAGTTTCAGGGAAGCCATGAAGAAGAAGCACTAGTGGTCCTGTCCCTTGCTCTGCTACATGTATCCATATCCCATTGGTTTTGACCCTTTGGTGATTCACATCGGTCAACTCACTCATGGTCTCCCTCTGGCTTCTCTCAAACCTCACACAGAGGAAAAGAGAGAGAGAGAGAGAGAGAGCGGTGCTCAATCAAGTCAATGGCGGCTCAATCAGCATGATTGTGAATTAATTGAATTGTATGGTATTAGAAATCTAGGAGGTTGGTGAGTTTGGTTGTAAAAGTCAAATTTGATAACTTTGACGCACGTACATTAGGCAAAGAAATGGAATGACTAGTTTCATGACCAACGCGCGTTTACGCGCTCGATTTTCAAACCACAGAGGGAAATAATCAAATAGAGCTTTCATATTCATATTCTCAAAAAAATAAGTAGAGCTTTCACATGTCAATAATATATGAGTTGAAATGGTTCTAGCAAAGCTGAAATTTATTGTGTATATCCGGTGTGCTATTTTTTTTTTTTTTTTTTGGATAAAGGTGTACCACATAATTATTTCACATAAATTTGAGTCTTATATAAAATCCATTTTCATGTAAGGTATAGTACACTAAATGTACGGAACAATTTCTCCTAATAGCGGGCTGTGACGGGAATACTTGGAAAACGGTATGAAAAATCACTAGCTGGTGAAGACAAATACCTAGTTGAATTCCTATATATAAGGATGGCCCTTCACAAATTTGTACACAAAGCATAGTCCCCGACTGGTACTTTAAAAATCAACCTTCATTAGCTAAAAGGTTGTCTATGTATTTCAAATTCAAGAAAGTGAAAAATAAAACAACATACATAAACCCATTCCATATTTTTGCAGCACATTTGTTGAAAACAAGAAGCAAGGTGGTTCTCAGCATCAGGGAGAGCTACAAGATGCAAAGCAAGGTGGTTCTCAGCAACAGGGAAAGCTTCAAGATGCAGCTGTGGCAAGTAGCGGTGATCAAGTGGTTGCTGCCGAATCAGGATGGGCTAGCAAAGAATTAATAGACTGATTGAAGCAGCACCTTACTATGATCAATTCATCCGTTTCATTCGAGGAGATGATGCCACATGGATTAGGGAGTTATAAACTAGTTGCAGGATTGATTAGCTAAGACATACCTGTACCATTTAGATAGGATTTGTTGCAAGTGCTTTTCCTTCCATTTTGGGAGTTTGTTATTTTGTTTAGCTTGCTTAGATCATGTATATATAGGAGTAGTGGTTGTGAATTATATTCATTTTCTCTGATCAATAAAATTCAGTTTTCTATTTAGAGAGAGAGGGAGAGTTCTGGAATTTTACTACATTTTTGGAGCCAAGAGAGAAGAAGATCAATTACACTAAATTTTTGCCTCAAGATAAAGCTAATGTAACTTGTTAATAGGCAGCCATCAGAAATTGTTTGTGCTACGTACAAGAATTAAGAAGTTGAATTTTTTATTCAAGATTGCTTACATGATATAATTATCAAAGATGCAGGATACAAATACAATTAAACTAAAGATAAATCCATTAGTCCACAGAAATTTTGGAAAGAAAGGAAAGAATTTCGTGTGAGACTTCTTGAGCTTTCTCTTGATGGATAAAATGGTGACCATCTAGAATAACAACTTTAAGGTTGGGGACAAGACTCTTGAAAACATCTCCTTCCACATATTCCTTTGTGCCAAGAGTTTCAAAACCAATATCTTTGTCACCAGCAATGAACTTCGTTGGAACAGTTATTTTTGATCCTTGCCATGGTGCAAGATACTCCCAATTCCTGTCATCATTTCAATGGTAACATAACTAAGGCATGGGCAACAATATAGGTAAATCAAAGGCTTAGGCTGATGGACCTTATTCGGAAAAATCATGGAGGACCTCATTCTGATGTTATTAAAGAAGACAAATATTTACACGCCTCATCTTTATACCAGCTTAAACATTGCCGTTCTTCCTTGCCACTTCAAAGTATAAAATTTTATTTCTGTTGTTTCAATGAAATTGTCTTGGACAATAATTTACAAATATTTTGTCAAATGATAATTTATGAAAAAGTCATATTGGTCCTATGCTAGTCTGCAAATATTTCTCTCAAGAAGTATCTGTTGTTTCGTGTGAGAATTTTATGGTGGATTTGGATTGATTGTTGTTGTTGTATGTGGATTGATCAACTACTTAAGTTGAATCTTGAAAAAAATAATCATTTCAAAGATGAATTAGCGCTTGTACATTCCGGGGAATGCAACTGGTGGGGGGGTCAACAGTCAACACACCTTAAAACGAATCAGTTGTGCTCATCAGATGGAATATGCTCTAGTGATAGAGAAACTTATATGCAAACAAATTAAGATGTAAATTAGATAATAAGGTGTGTGGAAGCTTTCACAGTAGACGTGCCAAGAGATTTGTTTCAATCCTTATCATTTTTTTTGTATTTTGAATTAAACAAACAAAGTTTTCTTTCAGAAATCAATCTTAGATTAAAAGGGAAAAAAAATTGAAGACTAGTGATTATACTTACAAATCCATGGCACGGTAATAGTTGAAAGGACCAGTAAAACCAGATTCCAGAAATTTGTCTGCATAGACCTGGAGGTCCTCTTCAGTAATCCATGATGGCAACAATGATGGAGTCTCCAGATAATCAATGATCTCCATGCCTGGAGGAGCTACCAGATTATCTGTTCTGTTTAAGAGCAAGAACTTCTTCATCACTGTCAAATAATCATACCTTGCAAATGACCACTCTGCTCTTCCTGGTTCCTTCTCAAAAAAACCCACAAAAAGCTCCAATTATATACAATCCTATACATGTCCCTATATTGTAGTGGTACACGCATACATGAAAAAATAAAAAAACGCAAGCACATATGAATGTTGGCATATGGGGAAGTAGGAGTACCTGGAATTGAAGGACATGACTTCCTTCTCCAATCATTTGTCTGACAGATTCAATAGGTTTAGTATTTGGAGATCTTGGAAAGTATGGAACATTTAAAGTGACTAGTCCCTTCACTCTATCAGGCCTAAATAGGCTCAAATGCCATCCAGCAATTGCTCCCCAGTCAGTTCCCACCACAAATGCCTTCCCAAATCACAAAAATTAGAACAGTTAAAATCCCTCTCATTACAAACAAACACACACATATACATATAAACATAGTATAGTACCTGTTGTTGACCAAAATGGTCAAGAAGGCCAATAAGGTCTCCAACAAGGTGTACGACCGTGTAGGAGTTGGGGCTGAGTGGAGAATCAGAGTCCCCATAGCCTCTCATATCAGGTGCAACCACATGATAGCCATGGTTAGCCAAGTATGTTATCTGGTGGCGCCAAGAGTACCAAATCTCTGGGAATCCATGAAGCAGAAGAACAAGTGGCCCTTTCCCTTGTTCTGCTATATGCATCCATATCCCGTTGGTTTTGATCCTTTGGTGGTTAACTTCACTCATGGTCCTAACTCCTCAAACTTCACACACATACATACCCAAAGACAAGAATTGTTCAATGATTGCAAGACATGGTAAGGGTGTTCATAAATGATTTATAAAAATTGCATCTTGCTTTGGAGAAAGACGCTAAAGTTATTTAATATGATGGCAAAGGATGATGGCAAAAGTCAAAGGCGAGAAATTTGACTATAAATTAAGGGAAAAGAAGCTAATTATCCCATATATTATTAGGTGGGGGCACGGTCCAAATACAGTAGGTGATCCGCTTTTAAAATGAATCCATGTGTCATGCACATAATTTTTCTCACATTGAATAATTCTTTCTTTTACCAAATTCTGAGAGTGAGACACACTTCAAGTGAAGCAGAATGCAGCAAACATGCCAAAAGGCCCAAAACTCCCTTTACTAAGTAACTATTTCAATTTCTCTACCCAAAAAAAAAAAAAAAGGAAATGAATTACTTCAGTGGTAATTGAAAACTTTTACAGAACAATTATACACACGACAAAAATGTATACTATTGAAATGAGAATGGTAAGACCACTTTACAGCCAAATCAACAGCAGAGACAAAATTTAACCGTGTGGACATTAGCACCACTTTATTATTAGAAAACAGAAACAGGAACAATGGATTAAATTTATGTGCAGGTATTGTACCAAACACCTCTCATCTTCTCACCTGGGAAACACCCCCACCCCCCCCCCCCGCCACCCCCCCCCCCCCCCCCCCCCGCAAACACAAAAATATATATATATATATATATATATATATATATATAATGAGGAGTTCATTAGCAATCAATTGTTGCTCTTCCTTTACATTCAGACTACAGCTACTGAGAAGTGAGAACAAAAAGAACAGAAACAAAGTTTTATTATATTAATGATTATCAAAGTTTTATGGACATTGATTACACAACTAATGATGGAGAATCCTCCCTTTACACATAAATCCTTCCAACCCCCAATTCTTCAATGTCTAGGATTTTGATCATTGAACTATCCAAGCCTAAAACTTTGTCAAACTAAATGCCATATTAAAAAAAAAAAAAAAAAACAATTGATGTATATCTCCAACAATCAAGGACTAGAACTTCTCAAATTACTCACTAAAATCGCGCCGCGGGGGGGGCGGGGTGGGGGGTGTAGAGGAATTAATAGAGGGGAAGATATTTGCACAGAGAGAAAGAAAATGCAAACAAACCTTAGTCCCACACCGCCCAAAAACAAAAAACAAGACCACTTCATATGCGATAGAGTCCAACTTGCCAATCGCCGAGCTCGGTAGTGTGAGCTTGTAACCTAGGCAGGGGCATAAGGGTAATGGAACAATGGTCCAACTCGACTGGTCGGGTGCGAGGGGGCTTAATGCTAGCTCGCCCGTTCCAAGCCAAGGGTTTGAATCATGCGACTTGAGCGAAGGCTCTGGGTCTCGTGGTTCTTAGAGAGGAGGGCATTGCGTCAGGCTGGTTTCACAGAGCAGCGACAACCTCCCGCCCCTGGCAGTGGAAGGATTACGGGCTGGCGCCTCTCCGCACCCATCAAGGCCCGATGAGTTGAACCTGAATGGACCATTACTTTTTGTGAGACATTGGGTTTTTGCTTTATCTGGGGATGAGGATCCGAGAATACAAATAAAGGAATTAAGGACAATGCTGAGAAAATGAACTTCGGAAAGCACCAGCAGAATGTCCTCGAAAAATACAATTGACCTTATGCAAGTGCAAAAAGACTACAATGGACGAGGATTCTAAGAATGCCAACATGCCCTCAGAAAACTGAGAACCAAGACTAAATGTTGTGGGGTGCAAACCAAGGGCGAAGAGAAAGATTTGTCATTGAGCCTAGGAAGAAAGGAAAGAGAATAGATTAAACAATCACTGCATTTAATGCACTGAAACCATATAACTAGCTTGAATTAATGAGGAAATAACTTATGAACAATGTCTATCTAGCTCGTACCTTTTAGTAAGTCATTGATGTGACAAATATCAAGGAAATATGATCTTGGCCTTCCAAATGTAGGGCTTGAAAACATTTTGGCTGATTATATAAAGCCAAGAAACCCCTGGATCAAGGGATGGATTTCTTGAGTCTTAAAAACTACTTATAACCTCTATCTCAGTCTAAACTTGAGGACCCCGATATAAGCATTTCAAGATTGTTCCTTATCAAATGTCACTTGTCTACACTTAGAATTAATTCTAACACACCCATTAAAATATTTTCTTCGTGTTAAGGGTATTTAAGGTTAATTGAGCATCTCACCTCTTAAAAATTAATTGTGTAAACAAAAGTAGCAAGTTAGTACCTGACATAATCCTTACTTACTTTTTGCCCGCCACAAGGCTGAAATACAATTATTCTCAAATTTTTAAAAACAATGTTATTTTTCATGCTAATAAATTTGTTTCAAATCACTCCCAACTTCTTTGAATTTTTTTGGACAAAATTGCAATTTTGATCAATTGTTATGTCTCAAATCTTATTTCCCCCCTTTTCTTTTATAATGTTGTGGTGAGCTTTTTTGAATCCTAGGCCGAACTGTTCTTGCCATACTGAGGCCTAGTAGTTCTGGGGTAGGAGAGTCAGGACTAACTTAATTGAAACTCACCTTAAACCAACTTTTGCACAAGCTAGGACCCCTTTGCAAAGATCTTGGTCATGTGCTCACGATAGGAAATGCTATCAAAAAAATGTTACGGCATGAAACACACAATATAACATGATAATAAACGAGAATATACTGCCAACCAAAAATAATATTTAAAGAACTTAGCAAGAGGAGAATACAATAGTATGAGTACGGCATAAATAAGTTAGCTATAATAAAAAGAATAATGTTAAATGCTTAAACGATCATGATAAAAGAAGGGAAGGAGATTAGTCTACTGAACTTGGCTCCTTAGCAAATTTAAGTCTAAGAAAGGAACCAATCTCCAATGTGGGCAATCTCACAAGAAAATTCTGTCATAGAAATTGCCTACTTTGAAAGAATGGGCCTAAGTGGCTTATTCTCAAATCCTTTAACTTGCTAGAGAATAGGCTATTGAGAGGGAGAGAAGAGAATAGCCTATTGGTGCATGCCTTATTACACACTTACTTTTCTCACTTCATTTCCTACTCTCTTGTTTTTCTTTCTTTTTCTATTTATCCTCTCTGTTCTTCTTTACCATTTTACCCCTTAACTACTTTTGGCTTGGTGTGGGTATCCTTCCGAGGCCACCCACTAGTTTGCTGGCTGCTCAGCCAACACCACTACCATGCGTTGGCTGTGCCACATTCCATTCCAAGACAAAAGGAGTTTTGATTTATTTTCTTGCTTTCCGTAACATTCCCATTTGGATAAGGATTAGGTATTCTCTCTTACTAACTCCTATGATATGCACCTAGTAATTCCAACTTATCTTTTTCTCTTTTGAGTGGTATATCATCCCGGTAGAACATTTCCCCCAAAAGAGGTTAAGTGAGATTCCCAGAATAAACTCCCCCTTTCTCCCCACCGCCAGACCATACCCTCTCTTACTTTTGACCCATGGCCCATTACACTTATATTGGCTAGGTATAAGTGGGTAGTGCTTGAGCCTTATGCATGCTCCACTCCCATGTGAGTCCATGACTTACCTATTGTTCATGCATTTGCCATTGTCTGGAGTTTTTCTGGTCTTGCTACGCGTTCTGGTGCTTATTTTTAACCCTTTGTGGTGTGGATGAGTCATTGGGTCTTCATTTTTTGCATCTCGTTTCTTCTTTGGATTAGGTCTTGCTTGGGTATGGGCCCTTTCTTCTTCAATTCAGCCTCGGTCTCCTTTTACTTCTAGTTTGTGGGTCGACTAATACTTTTGTCACGCCACTGCAATGCTTCTGCCATGAAATCGCTTAACTGTGCTTGTTGTGCCTCCTTTGGGCCTGCTGTGTATTTTTTCTTCACTTAGTTTGCGTTGCCCAGCATTTATGCTGGGTCAGTTTTCATATTATCTTGGGCTTCCTTGGCCCAATTTATTTCTTTAGGTATCCTTGGCCTGCTTCTTCATTTGGACATCCTTAACCCATTTCATTCTTTCATTCTCATAGGTTTTTACTAAATCTTTCGGGCTTCCCCAACCCAATTACTATATCATTTGTTTTTGGGGTTTGTTGGCCTTTGCACCAACTCCCTTACTAATTTCTTTCTTTGGGCTCCTCCGGTCCATCTTTGCTCACTTTTTACTTCTTATGATTCCTATGGGCTTACTACTTCCTTCTTTAGGCTCTCCTGGACCCATTTGCTTTCTTTGAGGCATTTTTTACTGCTTTATAGACCTGTGAACTATTATTCCTACTGTTTGGGCCTAACCGGTTTTTTCTTATTTTACTAATTCTTCTTTCTTCACTCCTTTTTATATTGTTGGACTTCTTCTTATTGTTGGGCCCTTTTGTCAAAGTGGGCATCAACAAATGTAATTCAAACTATATGCCTTAAGAAAAAGTTATGGAAAATCAAATATCACTTTTACCTTATCATCTTGTGAAAGTAAATTTTTAATTCTTAAGCAATCCTTTGCAATTTGTATATTTTAAATTAATAGAGTATTATAATTATTGATTTTCATGTTTAAATACAAACACCATTTTAAGGTAAATACAAGTATGAGATCCCGAATACTAGGAATGCAACTTTTTTCATATCACCGGATGAATGTTAGATGGAACAAACTGGAGATGATTAATATAAGTTAAATATGAATATATCAGCATTGGGAAACCTAATGGAGACATCATTCGAGATCTAATGGAGTATGGGTGTCTGGCTTCAGTACTTGTTGAGGCAGTTGGTACATCTACAAGTGTTGAAGTGGAACTCTAGGCCTTGCGCGATGGTTTAAAAATCCGTTGTTCTTTTTCAAGTAGTTGAAATTGATCTCGATGCTGAAGTAGTGATGGAGTGGGTGTCAGTTTGTTCTTATAGTAACTCTGCCCACTATACTCTCATTTCGAATTGCAGGCAACTTATGAGACATGCCCCAAGAATGAAGAATAAGCACAACTTTCGAAAAGCAAATCAATATGCAGACAGACTAGCAAAAAATGGAACAAATTAAAGTTTTTACTAATTCACCTACAGATATCATTTTATTGATGTATTATGATTCAGTGGACTGTATTATGAGAGATTATTCCTCAACTCTTTTATGTTAGATTAATGCAATGTAATGTAATCCATTTCAACCAAAAAAAAAAAATCATTTTTCATATCATCATTGTCACACCTCCCATTGACACCAAATTTATTGTGCACATTAATTGAAACAGGCCACATAAGCAAATCGTCAAAAATGTATTAAAAGTTGTATCCTAACTCCTAAGACTTATTTTATGAGTTCACTTTTTAATTAGCAGCACTTCAGAAATTCTCACGTTTTAAGTTCAGAAAGAGCCCAAGTAACATTATAAATGATGGGAAGGATTAAATCATCTAATATGGATAATAGATCCCATATAAAATTACAAACTACTTTAACAGTTAACAACAAAGACATGAGTTTGTTTGTCCCACACCGCTCACAAACAAGAAAAATTATAATGTCAAAGGGTGCAACTAAAAAAATCGCCGAGCTCAGTCGGTCACTCGACCGGTGGGCTAGTGGGCTCTATGTTGGCTCGCCTGTAGCAAATTGGTTTGGACCACGAGACTTGGGCGAAGGCTAGACTCTCATGGTTTCATTTCCCACTATGACTTAGTTAACACAAATTTTGACTGACTTAGTTATACAAAATTTGACATATTTGTTAAGAATATAAAAAATATATAATTCAAATGTTAGATTTTCAAAATATGTAAGTTATGTTAATTTTTTTAATAAAAATTGTATCATTCATTGTCTATAATCAAATTCGTTGTCAAATTTTGTCCTTAAAATATAATATTTCAACCAAATTTATACAAGTAAGACTAGAAATTAGAATGAAATCCAGTTAACTTCAATTTTTTTTTAAATACAATGTTATTTCATCTCTAAAATTTTTAATGTTTGTGCTTTTTAATATTCCAGAAGGACAAAAACAATATTTCAACCAAATTTATTTAAGGAAGATTAGAAATTAGGATAAAATACAGTTATCTCCCAAAAAAAAAAAAATTTAAAACCCAATGTAATTTCATCTCTAAAAAGGTAATTCAAACTATTAAATTTAGTCCAAATCACCCCCTTCTTTTTAAATTACCATGTTAGGACTCCATTTTATAGATCAATACTTTCTTTAAAATTTTTACGACAAACCTACAACTTTTAAAAATTTGATCAATTGTTATGTCTTTTATCGAGCCTTTTAGGTAAATATTGCTAAAATCAAAATATATTTGCGTTATAGGTATTGAATTTCGGCAACACCGTTGCCGAAATTCAACAAAAAGTAGGAGAGAGAATGAGCAAAAAGAGGAAAAAGAGGAAAGAGAAAGCAATTGTCAGATGTTGAATTTCGGCAACACCGTTGCCGAAATTCATCTGCCCAAATTTCCTGTGCTGCTCGGATGTGTGAAAAGTGCAATAATGCGTGCGCCCAAACTTTAAAAAAAAAAAAAAGTAATTGTGACAATGGTATTGCCGAAAATAGTAGGAAAAAAAAAGTGAATGCGGAAGAATTAAAGAAAAATATAATGTGCTACGTACACAATATTTTCACAATAAATCACAAGTAACTAGTTATTATTAGTTCAAATTTAAATTTGACATTGACATTACTATTTTAATTTAACAATAACAACAAGTAACAACCTGATACTTAGCATTTGTTGTAAAAATATTGTAAAAATTGTAAGCACTTATTATTTCTTAAAAAAAAAAAAAAAAAATTCCCTAATTGTGGCAATGCCATTGCCGAAATAGTGGGGAAAAATTTTCCCCACTATTTCGGCAATGGCATTGCCACAATTAGGGAATTTTTTTTTTTTTAAGAAATAATAAGTGCATACAATTTTTACAATATTTTTACAACAAATGCTAAGTATCAGGTTGTTACTTGTTGTTATTGTTAAATTAAAATAGTAATGTCAATGTCAAATTTAAATTTGAACTAATAATAACTAGTTACTTGTGATTTATTGTGAAATATTGTGAAAATATTGTGTACGTAGCACATTATATTTTTCTTTAATTCTTCCGCATTCACTTTTTTTTTTCTACTATTTTCGGTAATACCATTGCCACAATTACTTTTTTTTTTTTTTTAAGTTTGGGCGCACGCATTATTGCACTTCTCACACATCCGGGCAGCACAGGAAATTTGGGCAGATGAATTTCGGCAACGGTGTTGCCGAAATTCAACATCTGCCAATTACTTTCTCTGTCCTCCTTTTGCTCATTCTCTCTCATACTTTTTGTTGAATTTCGGCAACGGTGTTGCCGAAATTCAATCTCTCTCCTCATTTTCACAATTAACTTCAAACAGTATCTATAACGCAAATATATTTTGATTTTAGCAATATTTATCTAAAAGGCTCTCTTTTATCTTATATTCTCATTTTTTATCCAATAGTTATTGTAATTCAAATTTGAGACCAGTTAACAGGTGTTCTTATGTTAATTTTTCAATGAACCATTTTAAGAAAGTTATAATACCACTTTCGTGTAAAATATAAAAAATTGTCAAAGAGTTAATTACTTTTTTCTTTTTCCATAACAAGTTTCTAAAAATATTTTCTAAACCAATACCATTAGAGCATCCGTTAACTTTCCCCTTCAAAATATACACATAAAGAAAAAGTTATGGAAAATAAAATATTCCTTTTCAATACAAATCTTTTGTACCACATTTTGTGAGATTTAGATCTTCTAAATTTCTTAAGGTACTCTACCAATAAATTTCCTTAAATCCTAACCACTCTTTTATGATTTAAAGGTCTAGATTCTGTCATATTAGCATTTCACTAATAATATTCTTAAAATAATAAAATAATGTTGCAAACAAAACAATTAAGATTATTATTAGTAGAATGCTGACATGACAAAATTTAGACTATTAAATCATTAAAGAATGGTTAACATTTAAGAAAATCTATTTGGTAGAGTATCTTAGGCAATCTAGAGGATTTAAAGAGAAATGCTATGTCTACAACATTTATACAACATTTCTACAATATTTCCTAAGTGGCAGGTTATTATTGGTTGTTATTGTTGAGGCAAAAAAGTAATTTTAGTGTTAGTTTCAAATTTGAACCAATAACAACTAATCACCTGTGATTTGTTGTAAAAATGTTGTAAAATTGTTGTAGACGTAGCATCTCTCGGATTTAAATCTCATTTTGTATTCTATTTTATATTCCATCAATCACAACTTGTCACGTGTTTAAATTTTTCATTATAAACTTTGGCTATTTTATAAGGAAACTTATACATATACTTGGCAAATTGTGATTAGTAAAACATAGTGAAATACAAAAAATAGTACAGAGTATTTGTATCCATTGCTTTTACCCATCAACTTATGAAAGCAAAGTTTTAATTTTTAAGTAATCCTTTCCAATTGAGAGTGGGTTATAATTATTGATTTTCACATTTAAATACTGTGGGGCCAGAAGATCGGGCAACCTTAGCCCACTTCAAACCAGGCCCATATGGCTCGCGCCAAAGATGCAGGAGGGGTCTGAGAATGAAAACACAAGGACCACCCCCCTAAAGGAGATTCCTTTGCCGTCCGAGGAGAGGAGGACCTAGTACCACGCGTTGGCAACAGAAGTGTGGAGAAGGAGTAAACCTTGGGCGAACTGTCACCTCGGCATTGAATACGCTCACCTAACCCTCCTGGCCGCATTAATGGGGACGTAACCCCTTGGTAGGAAAACATCGATCAGGGTGAGCCACTCGAGTATGGACATAACCCCTGATGGGACAGACAGCCAGAAGGGAGGCCAATGGATGATCAACAGAAGGAGAAAGAGAGTGATATATAAGAAATGTGAGCAAAGTGTAGAATGGATGAAGAAAAAAGAAAGGGGGGAGCTTGGGAAACAAGCCTCCTTGGCCATAGGCCGAGGAGCATCCCTTAGTTGTAAATTAGTCTAAGTGTTCTTTCAATAAAAGAGGAAGTAGTTCATGCCTGGTGAAAGCCGACGAGCACCTAAACCTTCGATTCACTCTCTACAAATTCATTGTTCTGAGTTCGTTAGGCCTTAAGTCTATATCTTTTGGGCTACAAAATCAGACCCTACAAATACAATATCATTTTAAGGTAAATACTAGTACAAGATTAAAAATGCTAGCAACACAACCTTTTTATATCATTTTTTACAGCTTAGGTAATAAATTACAATTAGAGCATCGTCGTTTTCCCATGAACCCATAGTTAAAGTTAACACTTATTATGCACGCTACTGACAAAATTCCCAACAGGCCCCACATAAACAATTGTTAAAAATGTTTGAAAAGTTGTATCCTCAAGACTTATTTTATGAGCGCACGTTTTAAAATAGTAAGCATAAAATAGTAAAACTTCACAAATTTTTACGTTTTTAGTTCAGAAAGAGCCCAAATATCATTAGTAAAGATCGGAAGGGCTAAATCATCTAAATTTAGATCCCATACTTAGTACTCTCACTGTTAACCACAAAGAAACGGGTTTGTTTGTCCCCTTGCTTTGAAACACAAATTGTCAATCTTCCTTTACAAATACCAGGCATTGCCAATATACACGAGTTATTACGCATTTGGACAAAATCCTGGTCCAGAATACTTTCTTTCTTTGCCTTCATCTTCCTTTAAGAAGGCTAGCCACCCATTGTTTCTTGAGCAACCGATTAAGGAAGAAGATGCTTTAATTATTACACTTTATCATCATGGAACCACCACCTGGTCTCCTTGGGAGATCTGCCATTCTTACAGTTCTTTACATAGCGATCATTATCTTCAGGGCGTTGCTGTAAGCAAGGTCAAGAAAATTAATGATTTAGATACAACAGGAATTAAGTGTGCGCCCATCATTTTACCAAAACATTGTGCGCTCATTCTCTGGTTATAACAATTTAGTACAATCATATTTATACTCTCATTGATCAGTAGTAAAATGCAAGACACGAAAAATATGACCTAATGATTTGGAAATGGAAGGAACTTGAAAATTCCTAAAAGTTAAAAGCAGATGATTAAGTACAAACCTTCACAGTTGAACTTGAGAGCATGGAGAGAATGCTGATACAGATGGAACTAACAGTCATGGCTGGGGACCATGAGTCATACAAAATATCTACAAAATGCCACATTCAGGTAGTAAATTAAACGTCAGTCTTGCTGCAAGGTAATCAACTGCAGATAATCCATATACCTCAAGTCAGAAAAGTTTTTTTTTTTTTTTTTTTTTTTTTTTTTTTTCAGCATGATTTCATTTAATAATAATAATAAATAAATAAATAAAACACTAAACTAAACAATAAAAAAACTAACTAAAAATTCCCTGCTAGTTCAAACTCATTCAGGATGAGAAAGTAAGAAAAGGCAGGTTTTGATTACTCTGCCCATATGCTCATGCACAAACAGACATCTTATATAGTCATTACTTTTGAGTAGCAAAATGACCAATTGAAATACCATGCTTCATTATGAGCTATCATAAATAAATATCATTTCCAACTTTCTCAATGGCTGAAGAGATTATGATTTTGATGTTCCATGCATAACTGCAAGTGACGTTAATCTTAAAAATGTAGGATAAATTTAAAATAATGATAATAATAAATAAACACAAATGTAAAACCCTAGCAATTCAAAACTGAACTCGTACTAAGATTTTGGAAAACTGATACGTTCATAATTTAAATGTCAATAACAGGAAGAAATAGGCACAATTAAAACTATCTCCAGGAAGAAAAAAATAAATAATACAGCATACATAATAATATAATATACTTGCTTATTGTTACTTCGATGTTAACCATAATGTCATCTAAAACTGATTAAGTTAACCTGCAGATACCATAACAGATATAAAGCCAATTGGCACTGCCCTAATTAATCATAACCTTCTTAGATAAGTATAAGCTGTGAAGCAATTGTAACTAAAATTTTAAGCTTTACTCTGGAATTCTTTCCTCTTATTCCCAAACCTTTGGCTGCATATCAGAGGCCTGTCCCATATAATTCCAATCATCCACCTATGTTTAAACTGAGCACAAGACAGAGGGACAGGAACAGGGGAGATGGGGATTTGAAACAGTTGAGTATAAAGTACACAAGCAATTATAGGCCAAAATTCATGACCCCAAGATTTTGAATAAAAAGCAGAAATTCAACTTCACCCTTCCTGTTTGATGCCAGTCATGAATAATGTAGAATTTCTTATAGTCCCTGTCACTTGTTTCAAAATCTCCTTTTTGGGTCTTGAATTATCAAGGAAAGAAAGCAATTCAGCTGCTCAAAGAATGATGCCAATTATCTGAAAAGTTATTTCATTACCCTCGTGACTCTGAACAAATTAAAGAAAAGAAATGTTCACATGTATTGTAGAGACACTGTTCATGGGAACTGTTCACAAAGCACTATAGCAGACTAGTTTATTTCAGGTTATTTAAATGTTGGGTCTTTTAGGTTTATTTTTTATAGTACATCAAGGATTAGTCGAAATTAATTAGAGGATTCTGAGGTTCCTGTCATAGTTTGACTTGTATTATCAATAAATGGATAGATTTTTTTATTATTTATAAAAGAATAGTTGTTATTTACAAAGTCCTCTCAAGAACATGATGTTTGCTCGATTAAACACTAAATAAGAGATCTTCCCTTGTTTCCCTCAAAGAAGCTAAGATTCCAATGGACAATATCAAAGTAAACCCTAGTCTCATCCCGCTCCCAAGTCCCAACTCAGTCAGTTAGTAGCAAAGCTGAAAACAATCTATTGCTTTGCAACAAAGTAGACTGCAAGAGATTAAACTCCAAATGGAATGGACATTGGAGTGGACTTGTAAGTAGATTGATGAAATGGAAGCTTGTATGGACATTCCAGAAAATGATGACAAGTCCTTAAACATAAAAGAAGGTGGTTTTGCGGATAAAAATTATGATTTAGAGAAATGAAATTCCTTTCATGATGCCTATTTTATTAAGCTCTAGTAAATTTGCTGTTTGCTTGATAAACTTTGTACTCTTTAAGTGTCTAAGCTTTGTACTATTAGGAATTTAATGATGGTTATGTTGATTTTCTTTCAACACAAATAGCCCACATAGCTAAATAAGATAAATTACATTTTATGTAGAAGACTTATTACTACAAGATCAAACAAGGAAAAGTAGTAAATTAACGTTTATGTGGGGAAAATAATTGTTCGTGTATATACAGAACACTACTCATGAGGACCATTCATGCAGCTGGCAGCACTCAGCAGCCTCACTTTTATATTATCAATAAAATTTGTCTTTGGCTTACTGTTTGTCTTTAGAACTTAGGGTCTGATACTCTGATTAATTAAGCACCCTAAAAAATAATTTTTGCTTTGCTTCCCTCTAAGAAACATAGGAAAGGATGGAAGATCAAAGTAAATCCTTGTCTCATAGCACGTATATTCCAATACTTAACCAACTGAGCATTCAATGCATTTGTGCTACCTTTAGTTCAAAGGAGGTTATTCTTATCTCATGTCTCGGAGAGATTTAAAGCTATGTATATATATTTTTATAAGCATTAAGGCAACATATATAAATTCATATCCCTCCAGACAATAACATTGACTGCGTATCTAAAAACACATGAAAATCTACCTTAAGAGAAAAGAGGTATCAATATTACGCAAGAATTGGGGACAAAACCATACCAATCAACAAATGAATTGATGCACAAGAAGGCACAAAAAAACTCATGATGTAACTATAACAAATCATAAATCAAATACCAAAAACCTCTAAGAAAGAGCAGGCCATAATAGATGGTATGTATGCTAAGAAGGGGGAAAAAAGAAGCTAGTAATATGATTTCCACAAAATTACCTAAACAAATATGGCCATTGCTGTAAATATGAGGATGGAGTGGAGCAGGATGCAGAAATATCACCTGTTAAACCCACCAACAGAATCAAAACAATATATATATATATATATCATCACCAAAAACAAATACACTAATTGAACTCTACCCAAGGTTAATTACATATTATGAAAAAAAACGGCTTTATGCAAACCTGTGGGGCTTCCATTGGGTAATGCTCAGGAAAGTCAACCTGAAGTTGATAAGTTTCATTTGCATAAAGAGTTCCCTGAGCTCCATTGACTTCAATAACCCACCTTTGAATCCAAAATTCCCACAAAATAAGAAATCAAATTCAATAAACTAACTGAAGAAGCAGGACATCATAGAAACTTAAAGTGGAATATGCATGAAGCTTGAAATTTCCACAGCCACAAAAAGTCTGGTCATAGTTCTGACTGAATACAAATTGTAGAAGGAGTTCCATCTGGCTGACCTAGTGTGCGGCAAGCACTTCAGCCCTAAGCCAACCTATACATATATATGTTAAGCTACTCATTGTTTTTCACAAAGAGAGAGCAGACCCATAAAAGAAAAGATCGTTTTCTAGTCTTGTTCTTTTTCGAAAGAGAGTCTAGCGTGTATTCAGAGTTTGGGTTTCTTGAGTGAATCATAGTGTCACTGCTGTAAACTTTATCCCTATCACCACCCGTGGACGCAAGCACATCACTGCCGAACCACTTAAATTGCTGTGTTTGTTAATTTATTTAGTCTTTATTACCATTATTGGTTTTAAATCCTACCCTACTTTGCAGAACATTCCAATAATTTGAATTATCAAGAACCAAAACATACATAAACATAACTCAATTCAACAACCCTAATATCACTATGTTCCTAAATTTTGCTTAGTTATGAGCAAAAGAAATCAATCAAAACCCAAAGAATCAATCAAAAACACAAAAAAAACCTAAAGAAGGGAAGAGAAGAAAACAAAACCTTTGGAGGTTATCGGTGACTTTGTGTTTGAAACCAGCAGGAGGGTTGACCTGCCACTCCAGAAGCTCCTTCTGGAGCCGATTGCAAGCAATCTTACTCAGAGCCTAACAAAAAACCCAAAATTCACAAGCATCATTAACAAAATCGAACAAATTTAAGGTTTTTGATAAGATATATGAAACACATATATTAGTATTAGTTTCTATAGTACGAAATTAACAGCTGATTGAAAAAGAGTACGATGTGTGAAAGCGAGGAAATTAGGGCAAAACCTTGCGAGCGGTGGCGGAGGAGCTGGTCATGGCGAGGTTTCTAAAAATGGCGGAGAGTTAGAGAGAGAGAAAGAGAGAGAGAGAGAGAGAGAGATTGTGATGGTGGTGGTGTTTGACGAAATAGACAAAGAGGACCAGCGACCGTTTATAATGTTAATGTAATATATTTATGAATGAATGACCCAAGGTTGTGTTTTTTTTTTTTTTTTTTTGTTTATTGTTGTTGTTCCTTGTTGCCCACCATATCTTTTCTTTTTTTAATTTCGATGTTTCTGTTCTTTTTTACTTATTATCTTTTGCTAAGGCGGCTTTTCGTGCATATAGGGCATTACTACAACTTTATTTGTGATGTACTCGTCTTATTTCACAATTTGAGATAAGGTACACCAAAGCTATGAGTAAACAATTAGTGTTTTCAAATTGAGCTACTACTACTAATAGACATAGTGTGCTTTTATCTTTCTCCCCTCACAACTTATCATTATGGGGGTCCCTTACTTTTTCGTACTTTGAAAATACTCCCTTTAATAAACCTTTAATTAACGATGTTATATTCTAAGCTCTACACTCTAATCCCTCATGTAAGGATGACAATAGGACAGCGCGAGAGCGGATTAACGATGTCTTCTTGTTACAGTGAGAAAAACTCATGTAGAGTAGGAGTAATGCAAGGTCGATTATAGGCAAGTTGAAGGAATTTGGTCATCCTTGATGAGGTGGCTTTGATATTATGTAGGTATGAAGTTAAACCAATTATTGAGCATAAATCACACCCATACAATTTAGGGCTTCCATAAAACATAAAGCACATATTTAGACACAACAAAGTTTTTAGTACATAGTGACCAAACTATGTAATTGAATGCTAGAGCCATGACTATTGTAAGAGAGATAAAAGGAAGAGATAACAACTATTTTAAGGGATGATAATAGAGTATGTTGAAAAAATAAAGTACATATACTTCAGGGCATGTTGAAGCAAATAAAACCTATCATCGTCACGTCACCTCTTCGGATGGAGAAATCCATGCAAAGAGAAAATTTATCATATATTGAATACATGCATCCACCATCTCACATTTGGGAGGGTCCCACAAATGTGAAGATCTCTATGTGAGAGGATGGATACATGTAATATCACCTTTCATGGAAGGGAAAGCAAGACTAATTGATCAAATGAGATAGAGAATTTTTGTCATCCTTACTTTTATGACACGAGTGCCATATGCAATGTGCGCAGTATTTATATGTTTATCTCGTATCCCTACCCTACACATGGGCCCCACCACAAATCACAAGTTAAAATTTTTTAATCATCTATATGTAGGTTAATTAAGGAATATTGTAAA
Source organism: Quercus variabilis (assembly GCA_030445155.1). Lineage (NCBI taxonomy): Eukaryota > Viridiplantae > Streptophyta > Magnoliopsida > Fagales > Fagaceae > Quercus > Quercus variabilis. The sequence continues at coordinate 31,826,283 of CP129450.1, read as the reverse complement.
ATTGTTGTGATTTTTATTGTGTCCTACAAGTCTTTTTTTTTTTTTTTTTTTTTCCCGGTTCCCATTTGCCACCGTCTATTGATTCTGTTTACTCTTTGGCGTTTGGCCACCAAAAAACGGGCAATTTGTTCTAACATTTACTTAAATTTTTTCTTTCATCAGTATTAGATGGTAGTAAATAGTAGAAATGGAGAATCTAGTTTGATTCTTATCCCCACTTCTTGTAAAGGAAAAAAGAAACTCTTACTTTTTTCTTTGTCATATAGTATACATTTAGAAAGAACAGTAGAACACGATCATGCCAGCTTTATTCTTGTTTTAGCTCGCCACGCTATAGCTATTAAAACTCTCCATCTCTAACTAGGAAGAGTTGAGCCCTTAAAGTTGGCAACCGTTGCACAAGATTAGAATTGTTACATGCAAGATCTATTAGGAGTATTAGTTGATAGGTTTTATTATTGAATACTTATCCTCTGTTTTGTATTTTAAAACGGAAATAAGTGTTATATTCTCTCTTTGTTTTAGGATAACTTAGGTTTAACTTAAGCAGAAAATTAATCAATAATCAGTAGTAATGCTATTTGGGAGGTTTGGTATTTCTTTGAACTAAAACCATTTTAATTGCTTTGTGATCCTAGTGACTTGGGTCATAACAAAGAAAGTTCCTGCCTACATCAAAAACCGATTGGTGTCTTGGTCTAATAATAAAGTGTAATTATCAGGAACAAACATCATAGGTTGAAAGCTAAAACTCTCTAAAAGAAAAGTATTCTTATTCGAGATAACTTGTAGTTTCCATCATAACATTACAAATTAGTGTCAAATGTACCAAATCAATATATGGTTGGATGGTAGGTAGCATTATTATGTCAAATTTAACCAATTAGTTCTATTAATTATCAATCTCCATCACAACCATCACAATTAATTTGTTGATTTTAACATTGATCTATATTGTGGGGTTGATAGACAACTTAGAATATCTCTTTCGAGTAAATCAATACAGATTTAAGGGCTGTTTGGTAGGGTGTTTTGAGTAACAGTTTTCAATATTTAAACAACATTATACGTATTTCTACACACTTTTTCACTCACAAGCATTTCTAAAAAATATAAACAACGTTACTAAAACAACATTACCGAACGGCCCCTAGTGTTTTTCTTTTTTTTGGGTCTAAATCAACTCTTATGCTTCAGCTATAATTTCTAGAGTGTGCAAACAAAAGACAAGTCAAACTGAGAAGGCAGCCCGTCTATGGATTTGTAAGTAAAGGTGGTAGCAACTTTTTAGATCCTTTTACTTCGTAGTTCGTATGAGGATTGTTTTATGTCCCAATTCCTTCTTATCCAGCACCAACCACGAAGCAATAAAGAAAGAAACCCATTTTCTAATTACTTTGTAACTTTTTACTTCTTTTTTTTCTGCATCTTTTTAGGTATGTGTATGCCCTCCCTTTGACTTTAAGTTTATTCTCATATCTCAATCAATTTAAAATTCGGGGGTCGGTATAATTTAGCAGTAGCATATTCCAGCCTTGATTAATGGAAATGCCCCTACCAATTTGTCTATTGGAAAGGCCTTCAAGGTAAGGACCTACAGGTCTATTTTAAAAAACTAAAACTAGAAGCAACTTTCCAGGCTGCTCAAATTTTTATTTTTAAAAAATAAAATTTAATTAGCAATATAAAATTCATTTTGGGCTTTGATTTCTTTTTAATTTTTTAATTAAAACCAACAGAAGTTGTATTTCTGTTTCAGACTTTTAGTTCACTTCCTTTCCTTTGTTTTTTAATTTCCCCTGAAAGTTAAAAGCCGAATATGAAGATGCGGGTTTCATAATTTGATTTTGCTCCATTCATTAATGCTATATATTTTAAGGCATTTTCTAAAAGAAGACCATAAAAAATTAAGAGATGGTGCCTAATAAGAAACGCATCTAATATGAGCTGGATGAAAAAAGTTATTCAATTATTCCTTTACGATTGCTTTTACATCTCTCATAATTCTGATGCCTTTTCGAAAAATGAATCTTTTTTCTAAAGGCATCAAGCAGCGAAAGTTTTAACAAAAAAACGAAAATGCTTTTCCAAACTAAAGAAAACCGTACAAGGAGTCATGGACCCACAACCAAACCACTTCATTGATCGAACATCAACATGCACAGTCAAGATGTGCTGAACAACTTAGATTTTGCTGTGACACGATACATTTTGCCCCGACACATTTTACCACAACTTAATGACATGCGCAATTAATTGGTGAATCATCGCTTTCACATTATGAATTTGCCACTTTTTTCTCCACCACCACTTTTACATGATGAACTCACCACTTTCTTCTCCACCACAATCGCACATGTCTAGGTTGTGACAAATTTCTGTGTAAAAGCACTGTGCCAACAACCGACCGGTCTATATGAACTCAGAAAATAGCTTATAGAGGCATTAACAAAACGAAGAGAAAATTTAAAGTGACTGAAGCCTCGGTCAAAAGATTAAAGTGAACCTGAACATAGTTGATTCATAGGAATATGCTTTATTTCATTTAATCTTCAGTACTGTTTAGGTACTCATCAACTAAACAACTCATTGCCACGGCATGGAGATTACTATCTTCAAGTGCCATACAATTACTAGTGCTTTCTATTTAATAGAACTTGCTCCTTCTCCAATCAGATGCCAGATAGTATTGAACATCTCTAACTTCATAGTTTAATAGAATTGCATCCCACTGAGCTGTAGCTCAGTTATGTCCACTTGCTACAACTTGAGACAAAACCATGATGCTTGCTACCTCAGGGAATGTTGAATTTCGGCTTTGGACTGCATTAGAAAAACATGAAATGACATCAGCTAAAAATAACACAAAATAAAACATAATTCTCTAAAGTATTACATTTGAAAGGCCTGAACAACCACCGCACACCTTTAGAGCGATGGTCACACCACAAGTATAAGCACTTGCAGAGTGTGGGATCTGGGGGGCAAGAGGCGAGGTTCAAGTTTTCAGGAAGGAGCTTCACACATATACACACTTAGATTAGGTTAGAGTAAAATTCTATCTTGTATTAAAAAAAAAAAAAAAAAAAAAGGTCTGAACAATATTATTTGGTGCTTTCAGTTTAAACTGGTTATATAACATGAGTCATATGCATCTTGCATATTATTAATTGATTTGCCACGTGGTGTTTTAAAATCCAGATTGTTAAAAGAACTGAAAAAGAGAGAATCAATATTAATGTCCAATTGAAGTTCTAACATCATAAATAATAATAAAAATTGGAGAATAAGAAACTTGCAGTGTAAAAATGAACAAAATGATTCCCTCTCCCTGTGTACACATATAATTTGCTTTTTGGGTTGAATGGACTTCATAACAGGTGAAATTTTTTATTTGGAGAATTTTGCAAATTTCTTTTTGAGGGTCTATAGTTATCATTGAAAAAATGAAGAAATGGCCCGTCATTCCATATTTCAGCTGCCTTAGTTCACAAAAACTTCAAAAGCAAATTTGCAAGCCCTTTTCAGTAGTAAAACTTCAAACACAAGTGTGAAAGTTCAGAATGAGAAAAAAATAAATAAATAAATAAACAAACCTTATCTCAGCTGTAAGAAACAATTGAGTGTGGAAGAACTTTATATGGGTTCAGTATCCCATTGGGGTCCATCAACTTCTTAATTGAAGCCATTAGTTGCACCTATACAAACAGATTCTTATTTTAGACATCAGTATAAGAAAACTTTACATTCTAAATCTAGAAATTAAAAGAAGAACAAGAAGCACATCTTAGATGTCTAGCTATTCACATATTCTCACAGTTTCATGTGACTTGCTGTAGAAAATCTTATTAGCCTTCATTAGTCCCAAGCCATGCTCTGCACTAATACTTCCCTGCTGCTTAGATGTCCATTCATAGACAAAGGGTTCAATTTGTGCTAAAATCTGCAATTTATTGAAGATATCAATACAAAGCTATGTTTTAAAGAAAAAATACACAGCTTTTTAGGGTATGCTGAAGGAAATTACCGCATCATCATACTGTGGAGTTGAAATATTAAGATGCAAATTTCCATCTCCAAGGTGGCCAAATCCAATTACTTTAGCTGAATTACCTGATATTAAAATAATAATACAAAAAGTGGATTTATAAAGCTGCCCAGTCATAGTCTGTGACAGCAAGATCATGATACTATTAGCATAAACAATTTTTCAAGTTCAAAGAAGTAGTAATGTTTTCACAGGAATATCTTGCAACAAATTTGAAACTGCACACTCTTAACAAGTTAAGGGCACATGAAACTGACGTTTCCACTGTTCAAATTATTCTTTTGAAATTTACTGTTTCTGCAAGGACACCCTTCAGTTTCACATCCACACCTATCCTACCCAACCACTAAAGAGAATAAATCTGATCACCAAAGCGAGAAGGAAAACAATATTTCAAAATGCTTGTAGCCATAAAAAAAAGTTGTCTTACCAAGTTTTGTTCGCATTTCCTCTACAAGATTGTACATCGTTTCAACAGGTAATGACAAGTCATATTTGTAAACAGCTCCTGCTTTCATGAGTGCCTCTGCTACACCCTATGGTGGGGAAGAAAAACCACTGAAGAACTTATAATGATTTATGAAGACATTTAGGTTATAAATGATTCCAAAATACTTGACAGGGATAATCACAAGTTAAGATGAATAAATTTGAAGAAATGGCAACTGTAAGTGGCCGTTGAGGATCAGCAAATGGTTAGTTTTTGTTACACAATAAAGGTCGGAATCAACAGGGAGAAGCATCCAAGAGAAGCAAAAGGCAGAACCAATTGCCAGATAGATATGAGAAAGTCCACTAAATAATTTGCTTATGATCAGCAAAGACCACTTAATCACCATAATAATAATAAGTAATATCATTTAAGTTAAAGGAACTTTAAAGATGTGCACGACAGAAAAAAAGCTCGGGTGTCCATAAAACAAGGGGTGGGGTGAGATGATCATTGATATAGAAAATATGATCCGGACAAATAGTAATAAGAAAGGAGTTGTAAAGCTGAAGAACCGGACTTCTCTTAGTATTGGTCCACAACAGTAGGTGAAATCACTAACAGTGGAATTTATAGAAGTAATTCATTACCATATGAAGACTAGGTATTCTTTCCTGAATAAAAAAGAAATGACGAAACTACACTACTGGTCCCTGAAGTTTACCTTGTGAGTGCAATTGGTCCCTTAAGTTTTAAGTAAGTACTATTGGTCCATTAAGTTTCAATAATGAGCATTGTTAGTCCTTTTATTAATTGTTGTTAATATTATTGTCTATGTGGCTAACGAAATAGTGACATGACATTTTTTTAATTGATGTGGCATGGTGCCACATCAGCAATAAAAAAAATTAACAGCTCATATTTTAGATAAAGAATTCATAACGATTTCCTTAAAACACTCATTTAAAAAAAATAAAAAATAAATAAAAAAATAGGTCAGTGGCAAGCAAGTCCTACAGGTCAGTCTATCTGTGTCCTCCCAGGTCTTTCCATCGGTGTCCAAGCCTCCATCTCACTGCCAGAGCCTCCACACTTCTTGACCCTTAAAATCCTTACAAAGCTGTTCGGCCACATTCCAAACATACATATTGCCTTCGTTTCCATCCACCATGGCAAGTCTTCCATAACAACTCAACTATCCATATCGAGAGATTCTCCACCAACCCAAGTACTAAATCACTCAAACATCTCCATCCCATAAATAAGTGGAAAGCGTAGAAAGGAATTGCAAATGTATCAAAGTAAAAATCGTCAAATTATAATTTATGTTTCTCAAACCATACAAGGTTTAAGACATTATCCTTTTTTATTTAAAAAAATCCTTCCAACCTCACTAGGTTGATAATTATTATTATTTATAAAAAGACTAATTGCTGGTTCATCTGAATGAAATCCAATAATCATGGATTCTAAAAGCAAATTCTCATCAATGCCTCTAGCAAGCAAAGCATATCTTTACACAACACTCTGGCCAAACCAAATATCATTTGCTGTAGTAGATTAAAATGCAATATCAAGAACAGGACGATGATATCCAGTTCAGATACAGGCTAGGATGTGGTGGATACTTTGGCAGTGAGGTGGAGGTTTTGACAGGTCGAGACCAGCGAGGACATGGGTGGATAGTCATCAATGGTGAACAAGTCTTGAATGTGATGCTGACAAAGAGACTTTGGGAGGAGATGGACGGTCACTTGAATGATTTGGTGTTTTAAGTGATTTTAAAGATTCTAATGAATTCTTTAATCTTAATATCTGACCTGTTTTCTAAAAATAAATAAATATGACTTGTTAATTTATTATTTTAATCTTTCGATATGACATTATGCCACATCAAATGTATCGAGTTTATTAAAATTGAATTTTGTAATATTTTAATTTTAAAAAAGCCGCATAAATTTAAAATATGTCAAGTCACTATTCCGTTAGCCACATAGGCAATAAAGCTAATGGCAATTAACAAAAGGACTAACAATACTCATTATTAAAACTTGAGGAACCAATAGCACTCACTTAGAACTTAAGGGAACAATTTTGCTCACATGGTAAACTTCAGGAACCAATAGTGTAGTTTCGCCAAAGAAAATATATACTGACATTATTTAAGTCTGAATATAAAGTTCTCCATGTATAATGAAATTCAATGAAATGAAAAAATGGTAACCTCACGAATACGCCAAAATGATGAAGCTTGGTTTATGTCTTGTGCAACAACACCATCAGAAATCAAACCACCTTCCATTGACCAAAGTAGGAAAGCTTCAAGCTTTTCTCTGGATATGTTTAAATAAAACTGTAGGGTCTTAGAAATTCAAACATGCCATCGATTCAGAAGGCATTTAAGAAAACATTATATTCTAAAAATATAGCTACAAAAAACACTAGACATTACAAGGCGAGGATGCTATTGTTGTCCATAAAACAGAAAACTGAAGAACATGTTAGTTTGAGAATCTGTAGTTGATTTAAGCATGCAGTAAAGGTTCATGGTGGAGAATTCCAGGAAGGAATCCAATCTAGTTTTATGTGAGGTGACTTTTCAGGAAAATTAGAAAAATATAGAATCACTTTCCATTTTCTCCTAGGGTGCAGTTAGACGCTATATGTCACACAACCTTTCCATGAGTTCTATCTAAAAAATGAGGAGTCACAACCAAAATGAGAAAAGCAATTACACGATGTCTAGATGTTATGGGTTGGTTTGTGAACCTTTGAAAATTTTAATTTTACAGTTTTGTTTGTACTAGTCAATGGATAGGGGACCAATAGGAACTAAATTTCAATACTAAAAAATATTTTTCACAAGAATATAATCATTCACATTCAAGAAGATAAACAATCAAACTTAAAGGAGCTTACTTGTCATAAGATTCATCACTGCCTGTTGTCTCAATCAGAACATAGAAGTTGTGCATTGCGGGAGGTAATGGATTCCTTATACCTTCTAAATGATTCAGAGCCTGTTACATAAAATACAATGAGTATGCTTCAAAAATATAACAATGATAAAGTAAAAATGCCATGCCATTTACTTTTTCTTCAAATATATAAGTGGTTCTTCAGAAAGAAGTTCTTAAAATTTTAGGAATAAGAATAATTTAGATCACTTTCCAACTGAAAACGATGAAGATGTAATCTGTAATTTCTAACAATTATTTTCATAGTAAACTCCTACAAAAAACAAAGAGCAATTTTGTTAACTACAAGTAAAATAAACAAGAACACACAACCCCACTAAAAAACTAACATAAGATATGGTTGCCCATGAAAATCGAAAAATGAAAATTTTTTTTTATAAACACTGAAAATTTTGTTAAAAGAAAAAAGGGAAAGCCCAAGTACTCGTGATGTACAAATTACAAAGATCAAAAAACCACAAACAAGAACAACTGAAATCCCATATGATCTTTAGCCAATCAAAACAAAGATCTATTAAAGATGAACTTCAAATGAAGCAGGGATTCAATCCCTTCAAAAGACCTAGAATTATGTTCATTCCAAATACACCACACAAGACAGAGGAATAGCATTCCACATATTGGTGATTTGATGGCCCTTGAAGCCACCTCTCCAACAAACTAGAAGGTCTTTTACTGAATAAGCCATGACCAAAGAGACACAACATAGAGAAGAAAAAAAAAAAACCAAGACCAAAGGTCCCTTGCTATAGCTCAATGAAGAAAAATGTAGTCATGTTCTCCCCATCCCTTTAGCACATACAACACCGATCAACAACGATGATCTTTCACTTATGAATGTTATCCATAGTAATAATTATACCATGGGCAACTGTCCACACAATTACAACAAAAACCAAGCCTTAGTCCCAAAATTTCAGGGGCAGTTGTCCACACACACAAAAAATAAAAATCAACCTTCCCAGGAAGTTTTAGACTTCCAAATTTCTCGCCAAGGAATATCCAACATATGGTCACCTCGAAAAGCTCCATAGAAGGATTTTACATCAAATTTGTGGTTATTGGATAAAGTCCAATACATCCTATCCAAGCCTCTCCTAGAAATATGAGAAGTATAAAGAGTATCAAAGAACTTTTCAGTAGTTTCAAGCTTCTAATCGTTCCAGGCCTGAGAGAAAGATTGCATCATTGTCTATGCATATACCCAGAAACAGTAGCTTGTTAAGGACCGCAGAAAACTGTGAACTTCCTTTTTATGGACACATCACATAGACAGTATACCTCAAACTTTCATAAAAATGTAAATTGAGATTCACCATTAAAATTACATAGGTAGAAACGAGAGGCAAACTAAAAAAATTCTCATCAATTACACAGCCATCAGAATGCTTACCAGATTCAGTGACTCATTATCTAAAAATTCAAATGCAGATAAAATCTCCCCAAGTCTTCTCTTCGCTTCAAATAGAAGTTTCTGACAAACATTAAGACAAAAGGTGAGGAGATAGCATAATTCATTCATTTTTATTGCTTAGAGTCAAGAAGTAATTAAGGGTGCATATTAAGGTGTAAAAAAAGGTTAAAATCTATATTTGTAGCTAAATATCAGCCATTCTAGAAAATACAACAGAAGTCGATATAGCTATTAAACACAGGAAATTTATAATGGTATAAATTTCAGGAAACCAAACTATTATAGCTAGACATTAAGTGACAATTACGTCAATAAAGTTTGAACTAGAGCATCAAGTTCTGGTATACAGGATATGATGAGACATAAAACTCCAATTTTCTAATTTAGCACACGTCACAGAGGAAGATTTTCTTTTTTTCTTTCTGAGGGAGGTGGGGGTGAAGAGAACTTTGTTGTTTCAGAATTAAACTATCATGATCTTTCTGGTTTACCCTTACTAATAACTTATTGTTCTATTTGAAGATTACTTTTCATTGTTCTCAGGATTCTTTTTTTGTTCTCCAGATTATTATTGATCACTGTTTCTTTTCAGTATAATCTGCTGAAAAAGAAAAGAGAATGAGACTGTAAATTGTAATACTTTCTGTAATATATTTTGGCATATAACTGATAGAAATATATTGTTGGTTTTGATTGCTTAGGGCATTGAACATATGGATAAAATATTACATGTAAGCAGAAGAAAATTAAAGATAAAAAAACTAGTCATACCTGGCAGCTGGGATAGTCTTTACATGCAAGAAAAGCTAGATTCACCGAAGATAGCTTCGGAGGAGTGAGAATGGAAACCTTAGTTACAATTCCTAAGGATCCTTCACTTCCTGGATTGATGATAGCAAAAGTTAATTCACTTGCATTATACACTTAAAATTACAGTTGTTTACTGTAAAATATAAATACAGTTTATAAACTGTTTGATACATACCTATAAACAAATGCTTTAAATCATACCCAGTATTATCTTTCCTGAGAGTCCCTAGCATGTCAAGCACATCACCATTTGCTAAAACAGCCTCAATGCCTGTATTATTAGTGGAAAAAATGCTTCAAAATTAAGAAACTAGAGCAGCCAATTTTACCAAGTATCTGCAGTTAAAATTGCAAGATATTGTCAATAGCAGCACAAATACTTTGGATACTGAGATGGCTATGCTTTTCTGCTCATGGAAATGAGCTAGTATGTTTCAATTGCTAAGTAGCCAAGTGCATATTAAATCAAACAAAAGATGAAGATTGAAACAGAACAGACAGTAGTCCATTTTGTGCATTAGACTTTAACAAATACCAGATTTTTTTTTTTTTTTTTTTTGAAAGGTTAATAGATACCAAATATCCTCACCTAGTACAGTTCCATGAAGAGATCCATAACGGACAAGACGTAAACCACCAGCATTAGTTGAAACATTTCCACCAATCTGGCAGCTTCCTTTTGCACCTAAGTCCAGTGGCATAATAAATCTGAATAGAAGCATAAATTACTAAAATAGGACAACAGAAAAAATGTCAAATTTCCATGTTGTACAATTTAAATGGACAAAGAGCCGTGACAGCCCACCAGTTCAACATTCCGACAAGAGTATACTTATGTGACATCTCTTAACACTATACTTCTATGAAATTTGAACTGTCATTCTAATAAACATAACACATTACAGATCTTATGAGAAAAGAAATGATGGTTAATGGAAAATTACCCCTGGTTGTCTAGGAAAGAAACCAGATTTTCCAAAATGCATCCTGCTTCACATACCAATACACCACTGACCTGAAAAAGGTGCAAGGAGAAAAATATAAAATAAACCCAAATTTGTGATGTTGAAACCATGCTTAGCCTCTATTTGGATGCCAATGAAAAATGAAAATTATTTCATTATTCAGCTTATATTTGCTACTATTCATGGGCCCCACTGCACTTTTTGGTACTATTCATGGGTCCTATTATACTATTTCAACTCACTTTTACCTTTATCTATAGTACTTTCAGCAATAAGTTTTTAGTTTCAAAAAAATAAGCAGTATTCAAACAGATCTTTAATATTGGTTTGGGAACACTACATCACTCCAAAATGCATCTAAAGGTAAAATTTATTGGTGAGAGTCTTCAAGACAAGGATAGCAAGTTATCTCTCTCTCTCTCTCTCTCTCCCAACTCTTAAACCCCTAACTTTAGGGTCTTCAAATTTCATTCAAGGCCAACAAGCTACAAAGAGAACCAGCACTAGGAAGACAAGAATAACAACCGTCGAAGAAGGAAGGTGTGAAAATGTTGTGCTATAAATCCTATGAAATGAACAATAGAGCAAGTTCAAAAACTGAAAGCGTTCACAGCAACAGTCCCAAAAGATTTCAAAACAAGGACAACATAATGATAAGAATCATAACCGCAAGGTGTAGCGGGGGAGGTCATAAGCATCTATACTCTAAAATCTATTTTAGACAGAATTGTAACTATAGTATTAAAGACTGAATGCCTTATTGTTTTGAACTGTGTGTTGAATACTGTACAAGAGACTGCATTTATATAGGTAAAGTATGAGTGCTATACAAGAAATCGATGTGCTGTACAAGCAAATGTAGCAAAAAATATTACAACGGGCCTAAAACCAAATGGGCTTATATTCTAACACATAGAATACAAACACGAACCTAATCAAAATGCATTAATTTGTTGCATACACTATGGAAAATGGTGCAATGTCTACCTTGTCAAAAGATATGACCTGTTTCATTGAACCAACGTTGATAATGACCTGTAGAAGATATCATAGAACAGCAATTTAGATGTATGATAGATGAGAAACATGATGTTTGTGAACTGTTATTCATTGAATCCCACAGAAGAGAGAGTCAAAGAAAGCGAAAAAATGGAACAAATTACATTACTTCATCAAAGACGGGAACACTTCCGCCTACAAGGCCAGTATTTCCGCCTTGAGGAACAACAGCTAAGCGTCTCGAATTACAGTATTTAAGAACCACAGAGACCTGCATCACCAATGCAAATAGTCAATAATAAGAAGAAGATTAAGGCTAAAATGCAAAACTCGCACTCTAAGATTCACCAAAAATCATTTAAGTCCTTTAACTTTGCTTTTGTTAAATTTAGAGGACTAAAATAAACGAAAACAATAGAGGACTGAAATAAACGAAAGCAAAATTAGAGGACTGGAATTAATTCTCGTGAAACATAGAGGCCAAGTTTTTCATTTTAGCCTAAAATTAAATTATAAACTGGACCCTCTAACTTTACCCAAAATTCAACTCAATCCTTTAAATTCCAATTTATTCATTTCAGTCCTTTAACATTCTTTTTTTTTTTTTCAATGTAGTCCTTCCATATACTTACATCAAAGGAGTAGCCGTTAAGTGCCCCTAAAACAACATAGTTTTAATATTTTTGAATTCCCAAAACAACTTCATTTTTAAGACACCTAACGGCACAATGTGACAGAATAAGACGGAATGACTACGTTGAATAAAAATAAAAAAGGTTACAAGATTGAAATGAATAAAACAAAGTTAGATGGTGAAATTTGTAATTTAGCACAATATTAATTAATAAAAGAAATATAAAGGACCTCTTGAGTGGTTCTAGGTTGTAGCAAAAGCTTACTGGAGCCCTTATATTTTCGCATCCAATCAGTGTTTGCAAAAAGAAGCGTGTCTTCGTCTTCGATCACATTTTTATCGCCTAATATACCTTTGAAATAGTTGATATCATCGGAATTCAACGTTGAAAACGCTGGGTTTCTTTGAATCATCGCTGTAGCAAAGTGTCTGTAGTGGATTCTGCCTGTCCATGATTCAAAACCTAGAAAATATATATATATATATATATAGCATAGCACTTAGAGGGAATTGCTTTTAAATTTTTGTGAGCTAATTGTAAAAGGTTATATTTATATACATATATATATAGTACCTGAGGAAGAGCGGGAAATTGTCGTGGAATGATCAGAAATTGGATTGGAACGAGGATGATCAAAGCGGGATTTGGATGAGTAACTGTTGAGGAGGAGACGACGTGTAGCTCTCCACTTCTGCATTCTACTTTGTTTTTGGTTTCCAAATGGTTGTCCGGAATGAGGATTCGTGTGGAGACGAGCAACTAACCATTTAGCAATACAGACGCAATGACCATAATGCCCTTGGCTAGCAAACCTCTACAAAAATTTTGTCTATTTTTATCGGATGAACTTAGAATACGTTTGGTACACTAAATATAGATTACATTAAGAATAATAATCTTTATTACTAAAAATAGAAAACACTGTAATAGAATAACTATTACCATTCATAAGTTTAGTTGTTACATATAAAAAGCTTGTATAATATTGATGTAAGAGGAAACTTTATATTTTTGGAAATATATTAATTTTAAAACCTATTATATGCGCTAAGGAATAATTATTACATCTATTTTAAAGATGAATAGTTATTCTTCAATTTAAAAAATAGTTATTCCAATATAATAACTAATCATCTAATAAAGATACAACCAAATAATCAAATTGCTATTACATATGAATAACTATTCCATTCCAGAAGCTATTATAGCATACCAAACGTACCCTTAATTTTTCTATACTATGCACTTACTTTTCAAAACACCCCACAATACAGCTTCATTAAAATACTATTTCTTTATTGAATTTTTATTAGAAAAATGCTAAAACCATGAACTATTTTACAAAATATATTACAAATTGATAATGTGATGGGTAGTTATTAGTAAGTAGAAAAATAATGTCAGTGGTGAAGACAATTTTTCATATCAACCGTTTATAAAAATGTTGTAAAACAATTTGTAACGGTAGCATTACTGTTTTTATTATTATCTCAAATCATGAAATCATATCTCTCTCTTCCTACTGTGGGGTGAAGTAGAAAATTATTAAAATATGCATTTGAAAAGTTGCAGTGTGGATTTAGACACATGGTTATTATAGAAAAAAAAAATGGATTTTTGCACAATTTTATATTAACTAATGTAGGAGGTTTTTTGGGTTAGTTGGGTAAAATGTGGGATTTTTTCTATTTTACATAAACTAATGTAAATGCTCTTATACATTATAGAGATTTACACTTACCCCAAAAAAAACACATAATTGGATAAAGTTTAATTTGATTCCTCGCCTATTAATGGTAACAATTTAGTCTCTTAATTTTTAAAATTAAGTCATGTCATCTTAGGTTTTCTCTTCAAAATTAAGAGTTGAGTGATGAGTGATTTAATGATGCAAATGATCTTAGAGGATCATTCATCTAAATGGGAGCTTTGGAAGACTTGCAAATGATTACTCAATTGGAGAGCATTGAATGATTACTCAATTGGAGAGCATTGGTGTGGTACCAACTTAAGATTTTTTGATACTCAAGTAAGAGCTCAGTAAAACTCAATTTACAAAAAGCAAAAGAATCTTCTATGATTTTTCTCTTATACATTGGAGCGAATGCAGGCTGTTGTTTATATGGGGTCATTTCTAATCACAACTTCAGCAACTTCCTCTATATTCTCACGGTGTAACGAGTGTTCGTGTCATTAATGGAAGGTGAGAATCTCATGATTTATGCCTATAATTAAAGACCACGGATTGATAGAGCGAGAATCGCACAACTAAACTCAAGAGACTACGTCTTCCCATGAAAAGGAACCTTATTATTCCTTCCTTGTCTATGCCTAGTGGGAAAGGAAATGTTGCATGTGACTAAAATGAACAAATTTTAACTACAAAATTTGTTGTAATATTAGACGACAACTTTACTCAATATCTTTTTATTGGAGGTAAATTTTGACAAATCTACCATTAGATTACATCTTCTTTTTATATCTTCTATACTTGCAAAATTTCTATAAAATTAAAGATTAATAGCTATGTTATTAATAAATTGTTTAAATTGCAAATTTTTACAATTTAAAATTATGTATAAAATATAAGCTTATAGATCATATAGTAAATAATATCCGATTAACACAAAATTTGACATATATATTAAGAGTGTAAAGAACATGCAATTCAATGATTAGATTTTCAAAATATATAGTAATGTTTATTTTATTGAGTATGGTTGTAGTCTAAAGCTACAACTAGTTTTGTAACTAAACTTTATCTGGCTAAAATATTCTCAACGTACAACATTTTAAAACAAGGATGAGTGGATGGTTGGTTGGTACTCATCAAAATTTTACACTTGTTTTTGAAAATTTTGGAAAATATTTTACAGCAACCAAACGCAGCCTAAAGCTGCGTTTGGTTGCCGTAAAATATTTTCCGAAAAATATTTATTTTCCGGAAATGCTATTTTCAGGAAAGGAAAATATTTTCAAGTGTTTGATTGCATTATGAAAATTATGTATAGAAAATATTTTTATGTGTTTGGTTCTATTCTGAAAATGCTATTTTCCTACAAATTTTTTACATTTTCTCAGCTATTTTCTCAACATCTAAACAAATTTTATTACAGAAAATTTCAAAATCACAGTCAAATCCCAACACCACACACCACCGAAACTTCAATTCAACCCACAGTAGCAAACTCCGGCAATCAAAAGCCACAACCTACACCACCACAACAACAAAAAATCAAAATCACCTAGAAAATCAAAATCACAAAGAGAGAGAGATCGGTTCGTGGGTTTTCGGCGAAGTCGAAGGCTCTGGGCCGCCGGGTCTGGGTCGAAGATCGGTGGGTTGAAGGCTCTAGGCTTTAGGTTCATGGGTCGCCGGCTCGTGGCAGTGGGTTGAAGGTTCATGGCGGTGGGTTGAAGGTTCATGGCGATCGGTGGGTTGACGACTCGTGGGTCGCCAGCAATAGGCTCTCTCTTCTTCCTCTTTCTCTCCCTCTTTGTTTTCCGGAAAATGGGATTTGAAGGTAAAATAAAAACGAAAATCAATTTACACCCGGTCACATGGTCAATTGAAATGCATTTCCCAAAATTTATTTTCCATGTGCAACCAAACACCCGAATTTACGGAAAACCATTTCTTGAAACTATTTTCACCCAAAACAAACAGACCCTTAACGTGTGCTTCATTTACATCTTCATTATTTTGTTAAAATTTAAATGAAATATGAGATCTAAGAATAAAATTGATTTGACTGTGAAAATTAACGGACTAAACTGAAAAAATTTTAATATTGGAGTGACAAATTTCAACATTTTTCCAATAGTTGGGGCACCATATGAATTATTTTAAGTCTTTTCCTTTATTTATTTGTGAATTCTGCAATACGTCATGTCGTTTACCTATTCTCCGTAAGATGGGCTACCTGTTTCTAATGCCTGATTTCCGCCCATCGTGGCCCATGATCAAAGTCGATTCCCTATCCAAATTCCAAGTCTCTCAACACAAAGCTCTCACACACTCTCTCTCTCTCTTTCTTCAATGGCGTCGTCGTTCTCCTCCGTCCTCAGCCACAGTCGATGCGGCATCAGTCTCAGGCTTCTCTCCGGAAAGAAGCCCCAGGCTTCCTTTTCCCGGTGCTTCCACCACCGCACGCGACGGCCACTCCGAAAAACCATTCCTCTCACTCTCACTCTCTCCAGAAGCTTCTCCCAAGCCCAACTTTCGGAGGGCCCAAGCCTCCGCCACTTCATCGCTCAAGCTTCTCTCACCGCCTCCGAAGCCCAGCCCAAGTGAGTAACATTTTATTCCAATAATGTTTTGTATTTTTTTCTTTAGTAGTACGAGTATTTCACTATTTCTAATTTTCTATAATGGTTGTTTTGACTTCATTTCGAATGAATAGCTAAAATGCGCTAATGGGAATGTAACTTAGTATTGAGCTCATTTGCTAAATTATTGTTGAATTGTTTGTTTATATGAAGCTTTTTTCTAGAAATCTAGTTCTTTCTTGCTCTTCTAGGAATATATTATCTTCTTTGAGCCATTTGCTGAGACTTTAAGTTATGGCATTTTAACATGTTACAAACTTACAATTTAATGAATTTGTAATCTTGTCATTGTGGGTTTGTTAATACAGAAAAGCTTAGATACTTTCAGCTCAATAAAGATCTTACCATGTGAATGTTATCCTTCTATATTAGACTATGACTTTGGATAGAGTAGAATTGAGGAAAAGAGTACATTTGGCCGATCCTAACTAATCTGTTGAGGATCCTTAGCCAACCTCAAAAAAAATTGGGACTAAAGCTTTGTTGTTGTTGATTTGCTAATGAATTAGCTAAAGCCAGAACCTTTACTTATTTTCTTGGTTGCTTCCAAGAGTGAAATGACATTGGAAAAATCATATTCAAAATAATCTGCATTGGTGTTAGAACAATGTTATTTCATTTCACTTTGATATTATTATTATCATTATCAATATTCATCTGCTGTAGCACCAACGACCTCTAGCTCAAGTGAAACTTCCTTATCCTACAATAATGGGTTGGAGGTTGAGATCGTGTAATGTTCTCTGACTTGGCTCTATATATGCGATCACTCAAGGAAACCCTGTGGTAATTTAAAACTAACCTAGAATTTTAAATTCCAAAGATAATCTGAGTTTTGTGTTTTGTTTTTTGTGGTTGGACAAATAATATGTAAACTGCACTTTGAAACTATACTTTGAACAAAATATATGATACTAAGCACAAACATAGATATACGTTGGGGCATCCCCTAATACATGTGACCTACCCTAATTGGTCTATTGAGGATCCATAGTCGACCCAAAAAATTTGGGACTTAGGCTTGGTTGTTGTTGTATTCCTTAGTTCTATGAAAAAACAACCACAATAAAACACAAACCGATTAATCTTCATCCACATCATCTTATTTTTGTTTTTGGTAACCGGGGGAGCTCCAATGGCTTTCTTTATTTCCTTTACTGTTTTTACCTCTGGACTCGTTTTCCCCATCATCAGCATTTTCTGCACAGGAATTTTTGCATGCAAAGCTTCTGATACTCTTTCATCAAATTTGCAAATGATGCAAACTGTCTCTCATACCTCTACTTTTTTTTCTTAACTATCTGTCTAGCCAATTGCCTGCTTCAGAAATTACTTCAAGAGGGCGTATCTATCATGAGACTTATGGTTGTCAAATGAATATTAATGATATGGAGATTGTCCTATCGATCATGAAGAATGCCGGGTATAGTGAAATTGTGCATGATCCTGAGAGTGCAGAACTCATTTTTATCAACACTTGTGCTATCAGGGACAATGCAGAACAAAGGGTGTGGCAAAGGCTTAATTATTTTTGGTTTCTTAAGAGGCACTGGAAGAGCAATGTTGCTATTGGAAGGTCACACTCCATCTGCCCTCCAAAAATAGTTGTCTTGGGATGTATGGCTGAGAGGTTAAAGGACAAGATACTAGATGCAGACAAAATGGTTGACGTGGTCTGTGGACCTGACGCTTACAGAGACTTGCCACGATTGTTAGAAGAGGTAGACTATGGCCAAAAAGGGATCAATACTCTTCTTTCACTTGAAGAGACTTATGCTGACATTAGCCCAGTTCGAATCTCCAAAAATTCAGTTACTGCTTTTGTCTCAGTGATGAGGGGTTGCAATAATATGTGCTCATTTTGCATTGTTCCTTTCACTAGAGGCAGAGAGCGTTCACGCCCTGTGGAGTCAATAGTGAAGGAGGTGGGAGAGCTTTGGAAAGAAGGTGTGAAAGAGGTAACACTTCTTGGCCAGAATGTAAACAGCTATAATGATGCTTCTGGAGATGAAAATGAAGTTGAACCAGGAACTAATTGGAGATTAAGTGAAGGCTTTTCCAGCACGAGCAAGGTGAAAAAAATGGGTTTACGTTTTTCTGATCTCTTAGATCGGCTTTCCACAGAATTTCCTGAGATGCGGTTCAGATACACATCCCCACATCCTAAAGATTTCCCTGATGATTTACTGTATCTAATGCGAGAGAGACATAATATTTGCAAATATATCCATTTACCTGCACAAACTGGGAATAGCACAGTACTTGAAAGAATGCGTCGGGGATATACCCGAGAGGCATACTTGGATCTTGTGCAAAAGATACGAAGAATTATTCTGGATGTGGGAATAAGCAGTGATTTCATATGTGGTAAGTCTTGCCAGATTCTTGGAATTCACGTGTGAAACTTGGGTTGCACTCTACTGCAGAAAGAATTTCATAATTAAACTGTTTGATACTTATAAAAAAAAAAAATCATAATTATACTGTTTGATTGATTGGGTTTCTAAAATTTGACACTTTACACACTTTAAACATATCTTCTATGCAGTTCAAATTCTTGATAAAAAATAAAGGGATAATTAAAATTATACCCACTTGTGGATTAAGTTGCACTTGACTACTTGAAGTTTAATTCCTTAATAAAAATTGGCCTGAAATCATTAAAAAATTGCATGTTTAAATCACATTATTTGAAAAGGAAACGCAGAAACAAACTAGAAATCTCATCACAGTCTGACTTAAATTCAAATACAATTCATCTCAAATTGGTGGAGTGCAACTTTTAAAATAATAAGTTGTAAATCAAATTTGATTTAAACCACGGGTGAGTAAAGTGTAATTAGCCTAAAAACAAATGATGTAATCACAGCCATTTTGGAAATGAAGCTTCTTCAAGTGGACACCTTTATTTATTTACTTTTTTTCATTTATACTTCAAAAGAATGCAAGATATCAGATTGCTAATCATGTGATGATTTCTATCTTTTCTTTAATGCTACTACTGTTAATCAAGTATTGGCCTAGAGCATTTTGCACAAATTCCATATTCATTCTCAATTATCAGCTTAATACAGTGAGTTCTTGACAGTTTGTCCAAATTTTTATTGTAAATCTATTTTGAGCGCCGAGTAGTGATTTGCTATCACTGATACATATCTTGGCAGGGCCATTCCTGATGCTGGTTCTTTTTCTTTTTTTTCATGCTTGATTGTATTGATGTGATGTTTTCAAGAATATGAATAAATACCTGTTTTATCCTCTTACTCATTATTGTGAAAACTTGGACACATTCCTCACTTCCCTCTGCATACATTTTATTCCTTTTCACAGGTTTCTGTGGAGAGACAGAGGAGGAACATGAAGACACGGTAACCCTTATTAAGGCTGTTGGTTATGATATGGCATACATGTTTGCATATAGCATGAGGGAGAAGACTCATGCCCACAGAAACTACATTGATGATGTTCCTGAGGAAGTCAAGCAGAGGCGACTGACTGAACTAATTGAGGCTTTCCGTGAGAGCACAGGTCAATGTTTCGACTCCCAGGTTGGAACTGTCCAACTTGTGCTGGTTGAGGGACCCAATAAGAGAGCTCCTGATACAGAGCTTATTGGCAAGAGTGATAGAGGCCATAGAGTTTCATTTGTTAATCTGCCAGTACCACATTGGGATGATGATTTTAATGGGAAACGGAATCCCATAGTTGGTGATTATGTGGAAGTTCGTATATTGAAGTCTTCCCGAGCATCACTCTTTGGAGAGGCACTTGCAGTAACTAAATTGAGTTCATTTTACAACTATCTGGGTGAAGAAGCTGTTGCTTGTGAAAGCAGAACTTGAAACTTCATGGTTTTTGAAATGAAAATTTACGAGATTATTCTTGTTTGGCAATGTGCAAGCAGATCCTTACTGGGGAACTAAAACGGTAAGGCCTTCATGGGTCACAATGATGTGCTAAATTGCTCTTGCCTTGAAAATGGTTTAGGTGCAGAGACTAAGGTACTAAGTCTTTGCTTTAATCTGTCCAAAAAAAAAAAAAGTCTAGCTTTAAAATTATCACTAATAACTTGAATCTTCAACATAGTATAGAGATGCAACGTTATTTTTTGTTCCACCTTCAAATATCACTGATAGAGCTCAGATGGAAGCGTACGCAGGTTGACAATTGTAATTTGCATTCCATCAACTTTTTTGCCCAGGCACTTATTTGTTCCGTTAATGCGGATCTTGTAGATAAATTTATGAAACTTCTTATTAATATGAAAATCAAGAAAATTCAAAGTTAGAAATATTCAAAGAAATTAAGGGTAAAGAGAGCTTCTAATTTGAGAACCTTTTGTGAGTATGCTTCTTTTACCGTACATGATGGAGTCGGCCATGAGTATATATGAAAAACAATTTATTTGAAAATGATGGAAAAAAAAAAAATGGAAGGTCTCGATATTTCTTTGTACATGTCAATGCGATGGAAAAGGAAATATACACGTTATGTATCTGCGAAGTTTGTCAATTTTTCCAATAATGATATGAAGAAAGATGTCTTTGTTGACAATAATTTTTAATTTTTTTAATTCAAATCCTATAATGAATTTGCTTTTGAAATTTGTGTCCATTTCTCTATGTTTATGCAGTTACTATATAATCCACCTTTTTTTTTTTTTTTTTTTTTTTTTTCTGAATAAAAAGCTTATTGCATACAGAAACAAGCCCACAAAAGCTTGAGTGCAACTCTCTACTTCTCCTTCCTTTAGAACAGCAATAGGAGTTGAGGAGACGAGAATATCCCGAGCAGTTACAAAAAAAAAAAAAAAACCCATTTACCTACACTACTGAATTTCATGCTCTAATTACGTGAGAAGCAGTCACAAAACAAAGCTCATTTAGCTACCCTATGGACTACTGAATTACATTCTCTAAAGTCTAAATACATGAGAAGCATTCCGAAAAGAAAGATTTGAAAGGATTTACTTAAGGCAAAGTTTTACTTCAAGGGTAAGACTTAGGTATAGTAATTAGATGCTGTTACTTAGGTTATTTTTTTAAAATTTTGCTATGTGGATTTTTTCTCATGAGTGGAAGTGCATTTTTTAGTTAAGTAGCTACATGGCTAAATCCTAGGAGAGGAACTTAAGGAACAACATTTAAAGTACTGCATCTAAGTTTTGTCTTTACTTTAAATATGTTTGGTTCCAAACATCAATACGAAGATGACATTAATTATTGTCATGTGCAATGCCCATGACTCGCTTAACTTAACCAATTAAGTGAGTCATGTATATTACACATAATGAGACGCATATTATTTTCCTATTGGTAGTTGGAGTATAAGGATCTAAACATGTTGGAGCCAAACATTTTTCTTTACTTAATATAACAAATAATATTGTCTATTGACCAATATTGTGTTTGTGCTCCCTTAATGTCTTGGAGCTTTGGAACATTACACGAGAATCGCCTTCGAGGATCAATGAACAATATACCCTGTCTCTTTCACTTTTCCTTAAGCTAGCCATCATGTAGATTAGGAGTTTCAACCTATATCTTCAACTTTCACATGATTATCCACTCCAAATTACTAAGTGGGCTTGAATTTAGAAAAACAATTCTTTTGGTCATGGGATGGAAGTATATTTTTAGTTAAGTAATTACATAACTGAATCCTAAGAAGGGAACTTAAGGAACAACATCTAAATTACTGTACCTAAGTTTTGTTCTTACTTTGAATATGTTTAGTTCCAAACATCAATATGAAGATGACATTAATTATTGTCATGTGCAATGCATATGACTCGCTTAACTTAACCAATCAAGTGAGTCATGTACATTACACATGATGAGAAACAAATCATTTTCCTATTGGTGGTTGGAGTCTAAGAATCTAAATATGTTGGAGCCAAACATTTTCCTTTACTTAGTATAACAAATAATATTGTCTATTGACCAATATGGTGTTTGTGCTCCCTTAATGTCTTGGAGCCTTGGATCATTACACGAGAATTGCCTTCCAGGATCAATGAACTATATACCCTGTTTCTTTCACTTTTCTTTTAGCTAGCCATCATGTCGATTAGGAGTTTCAACCTGTATCTTCAACTTCCACATGATTATCCACTCCAAATTACTAAGTGGGCCTGAATTTACAAAAACAATTCTTTTGGTCAGTCCAATGGGCAGGTGAATTGTGATTGATTCGGCTCCAATGAAGTGTATTTTTCATTTTGTCTACGGAGGCTATAGAGTCTCAAAATTTCCGTGATTATTCATTTGACTAAACAGAGATGGTAATTGGAAAATCATTGGCAACGATACAATAATGTGTCACTATCTGGAGCTTCACTTCCTAGTAATCCATGATCATGATCAATATGACCATATCATATGTATGGCCCATGTTGCATTAAGCCTAAGGAATGTATGTATAATTAAAGTGGAACTCAATGGTGGTCTGCGCAGTGCGCACGACCACATACTTTCACATTGCAAAGAGCCAGACCACTTGCCTCCATTGCAAGCCATTCATTTGATATATATGCTGCTGAGAGGAAAACGAAAATGACTTGAAAATGCGTTTTGGGCGTCAAAAAGACATAACTCGTTCCTCTAAAAAAACATGGCAGTGCAAGTGCAAGCGTGTAGAAGATGAAAAGTGGGTGGTGGAAACTGTGGCAGTACTAAGAATGATGAAGACAAGACGATGGTTTGGATTGTCCCAAGAAGTACTATGTGGAGAGAAAAAAGAGGCTGACAATTTCGGCGCCCTTTCTTGGCCCAATAGCAATAGGCTACCACTGCCAGCCCGTTTGACTTTGAATTTCAAGGAGAATAATTGGATAGTCTTTCGGTATTAGATTTTTTATTTTATTTTTTATGATCTCTCCACATTTACGTTATGTTTAACAGGTATTTTTATTTAAAAGACATTTTAAAAGAAAAGTTCATTCTCTCATTCTTACTTTTAAAAAAATTATAATTATTTTGATAATCAAGATTTTTTTTTTAAAAAGAGAGAGGATATAGCCTTTTTTTTTTTTTTTGGGGTTAATTTCCAACATAGGACTCCTCTCTTCAAGAGATGATTTCTACTAAAAATATGAAACTCGTCTCTCCAAAAAAAAAAATGTTAAAATTTCCTAAAAAAAATTTTAAAAAATATTGTTATTTTATAAAATATTATTTAACAAAAATGACCCAAAAAAAGGAAAGAGAGCATGTTATTTTTTAATTTTTTTATTAAAAAAAAGCAATATCTTCTCCCCTTCTACCTCCAACCCAAAATAATTTACCTCAGTATAATTTACAACCACTATCAATGAATAAATGTAGACACCACACCTCAATCATCCAAAATTTGAATAAAAATATATTAAAATAAAATGATGGAGAGAGATAATGAAAGTAAAAGAATTAACACGGTTTACCCAACGAAAAGCTAAATATATAATTTACGAAATTAAGTAACTCATAGTATTCTACCAAACCTAATTTACATATTTATGGTAATATCTTTTAGCAAAAAAAAAAACCAATCTTTGACATAATTTAGGACATGAATTTAGTTGTTTATTTATCTATATTCAATAGAAAACTTTATGTCAAGATGGTTCTTTGTATTTTCCTGTGTTTTGTAGTTTTTTTCTTTTTTTTTTTAATTTTTTTTTATAGAAAGATCAAATAAAAATTATCTCTTAATTTTTTTTTATTTAGTTTGGCACGAGATAGAGTTGTTTTTTGATAAATTCTTTTAAAAACAACTTTATCCCATACGACGCTAAATAAAGAAAATAACTATTTCTCACACGAAACTAAATAAGGAAAGTCAAAAGATAAATTTTCAACACATTTTAAGGTCGTTATCAAATATAGAAAAATGATATAATTTTCTAGAAAATAATTTTTGAAAAATAATTCATTTTTTCAAAAAATAGTAATATCAAAATAGGGCATTAGAGTAGAATATTGTCCATTTCTAATCAAACAACTCATTATAATGAGTCAAGTTGTCTTTAATCGTCAACATGATTATTTATATATGACTTAAGATCGAGTTATTTTAAGATTGCAATTAATTCTACTCTTATTTTTACAACAATTTTATGTGATAGACGGTAACTAATTGTCTATCATTTTTACATATATCACCGCTTTATTTATTTATTTATTTTGCTACTCACAATTAGTTTCATTGAATAAATTTTATAAAAATAGAAGAATTGGTTAGGTATGATTATTGAATTTTTCCTTACGATATATATATAGATGTATATCAAGGAGTGGACAACTAGGGGCCAATACTTATCTAAACGAAGCAATCTCATTTAATGATTGTAGCAAGCCCTAGATTTTCCGAATCTCCCATTGAAGACTACAATAACTATCTCATTCAATTTTCTCACAAGGACATACAATAAAAAGTTACTTTCTTGTCTCTCTCTCTCTCTCTCTCTCCCTCTCTCATAGACACACACACGCACACAAAGAACTGCATGGAGTGAGAAGTTACAAAAAATTTGCAGGTGTTACTAAGATTTCAGCTTTACCCAAAAAGAAAAAAAAAAGTGGAGGTTTGAGTGAGAATGGAATGGATTATTGGATGTTGGGTTTTGATAGGTTTAGTTATAGGATGGTATTGGCTTAAGGAGAAGAAGTTAGAAAAGCGTGGGATTCCAAAAGGGAGCTTAGGTTGGCCTTTCATAGGAGAAACTCTTGACTTCATTTCTTGTGGCTACAGCTCTAAACCTGTTAGCTTCATGGACAAACGCAAATCTTTGTAAGCTTTTCTCACTTATTTCATCTCTACTTACTTGATCTATGTTCTATTCTAGCCAGGCTAATATTTTCCCCTCTTAGTCTTAGATTGATGTACCCTTTTTCTTTTTATTAATTTGTTCTAAATCAATTTCAAATTTCGTTTCTCGGACTAAGTTTAATTAGAACAAAGCTTGAGTTTCTTTATTTTTTTCTTTTTCTTATCAGTTAAAATCCTCTCCACTATACCGAACTTTTTTACCATATTACCACTATTATTAGCATAATAGTGGTAATATAGTAAAAAAAAAATTGGTTGAAATTATTATCAAAAGCTAATTTAAGGACACATTAATTTTGTTTTCCATAAAAAAAAAGGACACATTAATTTTTACAGTTTTTTTATTACAGTGGATGACATGCATGTTCGGTTGAAATTGGTGTATAATAAGAGTAAGCGATGGATTAATGTTGCTCAAATCATTAAAAAAAGGTTTGTTCAAACTTCAAATCAAAACAGATCATGCCAATAATTATGAGAAAAGTCAATGCAAAAAATATTGTGTTAACTTTTACTTTTTTTTTGTCATATTTAATATAAAACTTATTAAAAGTTATAATTTTTGATAAACAGTAAGTGAAAAAACTACCGACTCTCAAAATTATGTTGTTATGTAATTAATATAATGTATGGTATAATTTGGGATTAATATATATATTTTTTTAAAAAAAGAGAGAAAAGAAAAAGAAAAAGAAAAGAAGAGTTTTCTTTCACTTATGATGCATGACAGATTGTGACAATACTATAGCGAAAGAAAGGAACAGCCAAGGAGTAAAAGATAGAAAGAAAAAAAAAAAAGCCTGCCGTGCAGTAACTAGACCTTTCCAGTATCCGCAGTGAATCTCTTTTTATTATTTGCTTGTCCGGACGGCAACCACAGGCAATCCCTATTCTCCATAGATTTATTTAAGCCTCCCATGAATAATTGACCATTTCCCTTCCGTATATTGCACTACTCTATTGCAATTACAAAGCCCACCTTATAACTTCCTTCAAATCAGTGAAAATTCACAAACAATCGTGTCAAACACAACAAATAGTACCAGTTTTATTTTTAAAAATTAATAATTTCATAAATTTGTTTTACGGTCATTGCAATGATAAGTTGTGATTGAGTTGTGATTGATATAAAATAAAAGGGATGTTAATTTGTAATAATCTCATTCATTAAAATGGTGTTAAGTGATCACAATATGCCGCTTTACACGTTTTTTTTTTTTTTAAAAAAAATAGTGAAATTTGTTTATATACGTTTGGCGGAGCAACAAAATTCAAGTAATGAAACAAATAGTACCTGTTAATCTTCTAATCTCTTTCTCTATCTCTCCTATTAATAACAGGTATGGGAAGGTGTTCAAAACAAACATTTTGGGAACACCCATCATAGTTTCCACTGATACGGAAGTGAACAAAGTGGTGTTACTGAACCAGGGCAACATATTTATCCCTGCATATCCCAAATCCGTCAGAGAATTATTTGGAAAAAATTCTATACTCCACACTAATGGAAGTCCTCATAAGAGAATGCATGCACTGATCCTAGGGTTCCTGAGATCTCCACCACTCAAAGCCCGTGTTACCAAAGTCTTTGAAAACTCTGTCAAACTCTCCCTCGCTACTTGGAAAGACAAAAACCCTATATACGTCCAAAATGAATCCAAAAAGGTCTCTATATATAATATAGTCTACTCTATCCCCTAAACACATATACTATAATATTATACTTAAAACTCAGTTCTCTCTATAATCTAATAAAGCTTTTGGCTTCTGGGTGTCTCAGCTTACGTTTGACGTTTTGGTTAATACATTGACAAGCGTGGGTCCAGGAGAAAATTTGAACTTTCTGAGAAGTGATTTTCAAGAATTCATCAAAGGGTTGATTTGTTTACCTATAAACCTTCCTGGAACAAGGTTCTATAAATCTCTCAAGGTAATTTAACTTTTTTTTTTTTTTTTTTTTTGGGGTGTGAGTGTATTTTTAAAATAAATCATGGTCTTAAATATCTTTGTTGAATATCTTTTTGTAACTCTTTCTACGTGGATATATTGTTTGAGTTTTAGTGTGTTTTTTGAGTGTGTGATTGAGTGCGTGCATGTAGGCCAAGGAGAGGTTGATGAAGAGGATGATGACGATATTAGAGGAGAGAAAAGAGATCATGAATTTTACAGACGAGAAAGCTCCAATAAATGATGCAGTGGACTTGCTGTTACGGGATAGTAGTGAATCAAGCGAGAAGCAAAGCCTGCCGTTGGATTCCATCTCTGGAAATATCATAGAGATGATGATCCCTGGAGATGAAACCATGGTCACCGCTATGACCCTTGCTGTCAAATTCCTCAGTGACTCCCCTGTTGCTCTACAAAAATTAGTGGTACGTAAACTTACTTTGAACAACAACCAAAAAAAAAAAAAAAAAAAAAACCAAAAAGATAAAAGTTTTTAATTTTGAGCTCGATCGGTCGAGGTTTCTATATATATTCCTCAAATTGATTTTGAGAATTAAATTCATTTAATTTTTATAAATAACTGTAGCTTATATTTAGTGCGTATAAGGATTTGTGGAATATGGTGAGAACAAAGAACAAGATTCAAATCTATAAAAATGAGTTTTACACACATTTACATAAATTAAGACTCGCATTCTTAATGTGATAGTTACTTGTAAATATTTGTGGAGTGTGAAAACAAGGATCGGAGAATGAGTTTTATATACATTTTCACATGTTGAAAGTGTGGGAACAAGACATGAGAATCAGGTTCGCACATATTTACACAAATTGAAACTCGTGATAAATTAAGACTCGCATTCTTAATGTGATAGTTACTTGTAAATATTTGTGGAGTGTGAAAACAAGGATCAGAGAATGAGTTTTATATAGATTTTCACATGTTGAAAGTGTGGGAACAAGACATGAGAATTAGGTTCGCACATATTTACACAAATTAAAACTCGTGATACTATTTAATGTGAAAGCTTAATTAAGGAAATGAAAAAATTGAAACCTCTAGGAGTGGCTCTTTACATCTAACGCAAATGCAAATGGGGTGGCTTTTTTTTTTGATGGGAGCAAATGGGGTGTTTTTGCATTTAGGTAAAAGAACTATTAGATATGGGCTTGTTTTTTTCTCTTTTGACCTTCATTTTAATCAACGGCTGCGATTACTTTTCTGATTTCGTTACATCGATGATTTTTAAGTGTTTGACTTTGGGCTTAATAAGTCCTTTTCAGTAGAAATAAAGAGACAGGGTACGTGTGAGGGTCCACGTAGGCTAAGGGACAGACTGGACGTCGGCAGCCGTACGATTTAGATTGAACGGCTGTCAGGAGAGGACCATCTACTTACTTTGTGTGAGTTGCGACCGCTAGCTGTCAATTGTCAATTTGTCATATTGTCACTGTTTAGATAATTATTGTTGCCGTGCATTTTGGGTGCGGTAGTCATTTTACATGTATATTTATTTATGAGATATGAGAGACAAGACCGGACTTAAATTTTCAATAAGAAGTTTCACATACATATGTACTTAAATTAGATTAGAATAGAAATTCTATCTTGTATAAAAAAAAGTTATTATTTTAAAAAAAAAATTCCAAATAACTTTTATTATTTCATTAATAAAAAAAAATTCTGTTAGATTGCATTTTTTTATATTATATTTTTTTTTATTTGTAAAATTTCAAGAAATAATTATATTATTAACTAAATGCTTAAATTTTAAGTTTTTGTATTTTTAAGTTATGTACATTCGATTTGAATGAAATTTAACTTGCATATTAAGAATATACAATTCAACTCAAAATATATAACCAAGTTAATCTTTTTGTGGAAGAGTTTGGAAAAATATTGTAAAAAAAAATTTTCTTTAACTATATATATTTTTCTGAGTACTTTCATTTACTAATTAAACATTCAAAAACATTATTTCAGTATATAGCTATTCATACCCAGCAAATTAACAAAAGGATGACAGACAAAATATTGCACAGTATTTAGGTGATCATAAGAAATGGAGCTACATCAGGACTTAATAGACTTTAAGAACCATTAAACTAACCTTACCATATTTACGTAAACAAACAATATATAGTTTATTAACATACACACAAATTCATAATCTTTTCCCACCTTATTTAATTTACAGTGACTAAAATCGTGATGATAGTGACACTAATGGCGTGGCCTTATATGTTTGGGCCAGATTTTATTTCATCTGTGACATGTACATGTGTTTGGTTTAATGTTTTTACATGATAATGTAGGAGGAGAACATGGAACTGAAGAAGCAAAAGACTGATTCCGGTGAAGATTATGCTTGGTCTGAGTACATGTCCTTGCAATTTACTCAAAATGTGAGTCTCAAAAATTAGAAAGAAAAGGAATGGAATTATTAAGTACCTTCACGAAAAAAAAAAAAAATTTACTAATACATCAAACCCTGTTATTTTTTAATTTTCACAAGGTGATTAGTGAAACTCTTAGAATGGCAAATATCATCAATGGGGTCTGGAGGAAAGCACTCAAGGACGTAGAAATTAAAGGTCAGTTCTTAGAGAATGCAATTTTTCTTGGGCTGTGTTTTTTGGCTGATATGATAGTTAAATTGCAGGCAAATTCATTTATGATTGTTAACAGGTTACTCCATACCACAAGGATGGTGTGTCCTGGCATCTTTTATTTCTGTTCACATGAATGAAGACAACTATGAAAACCCATATGAGTTTAATCCATGGAGGTGGGAGGTAAGAATTAACTAATAGTTACTTTTACATGAGCATTAGTAACCATGTTTCTCAGCATAATCATATATATATATATATATATACTCTGTGACCTTTGTAAGTATATTATATATGATTTCTTTGTTTCCAGAAAATGGAGGCTACCGTTAACAACAATTTCTTTACACCTTTCGGTGGTGGACAAAGGCTATGCCCTGGATTAGAATATTCCAGGCTTCAACTATCAATATTTCTTCATCATCTTGTCACTACTTACAGGTAAATCTTGTCCACTAAATCTTCAAATTTTATACAGGTTCACTTTCCTCGTTTTTTTGGGGTTTGGTACCAGCTAGAAACATAGCTGACCCTAATTACTTTGTTGAAGATTCATACTCGACTTAAAAAAAATTTGAACTAAAACTTTGTTGTTGTTATTGCAATGGATCAAATTAAAAGTTAAAACTGTCAAAATATATGACACTAGGCACTTTATATATTATAAAGAAAAAGAATATATTGCTCAAAAAAAAAAAAAATATAATACTTGTTAAAACTTAAAAACAGTCAAATAATGTTCTTTCTCCTCTGCAGATGGGTAGCTCAACAGGATGAAATTGTTTACTTTCCAACTGTGAAGATGAAGAGAAAGCTCCCCATCACAGTGACCTCCATAAATACTACTCCTTGAGTATTGCTAGGCTTGTATAGGAAATCCAACGTATTAAAGGAATATCATTTCATGCATTGTGGTTTACATTTAAAAAAAAAAAAAAAAAAAAACGATTCTCAAAATAAAATAAAAGATAAAGTTCGGTTGCAAACTTAATTGGTTATAGCCAATAACTACAACTTCACTCAATATCTTTTTATTGGTTATGAATTTTGTTAAATTCATTATTGGATAATATTTTATTTTCTTATATTTTCAATGCTTACAAAATTTCCAAATGATCAAAGATCAATAACTATGGATCAAATAGTAAATAACATTCAATTGACACGAAATTTGACGTGCGTATTAAATATATAAAAAAATATGCAATTCAATAGTTAGATTTTTAAAATATGTAATCATGTTAATTTTTTTAGCAAAAGTTGTAATCATTAACTACAACTATGTTTATACTTTATAGGCAACCTTTGTTCTAAAATAAATGTTTAACAATTTAGGATCGAGGGAATACAAACCAAGACTAATTTATCGCAACAAGACTAATTTATTGCAAGGGCCGAGGTTCAAGTATCTAAAAAGGAATTTTACATATATATATATACGTAGATTAGGTTAGAGTATAATTTTTATTTTGTAAAAAAAAAAAAAAAAAAACTGTGTAGTAGGGCATATAATTTCAAGAAAAAATATCTTATAAGTCTATTACCTGGACTCAAAATATAAATATAAGTACAAAGACCCACCCACGAGGGGGCATACCCCAATCAAATGGAAACTCTATAATTGTGTTAGCTATGATGTCAATATCTATGTCCATAGTAGGACGGGAATTTGGGCCACTGTCCCCGTCCTTAAAATTAAATGCACGTGGTGGAAAGATTAAATCTAACTTCAAATCAAAGTCTCCAACAATTGAATTTTTCTGTTTGATTCGATAATAGCATTAATTTGTGGCGGTTATCAACTCTTCATGGCCATGGGTCATGGTGCTACCTTCTGATTCCATGCCCTGCATGTGCACTTCTGGTTGGTGGAGCCCCTTCAATGCAAATCCCCTATCCCCAATTATTTTCTTATTTTTATTTCATGGGTAACAATATTATATGAAGCAAGCGCACGATTACATGTTATGTATTATTATTGGAATATTCACGTGTGAGTAGTGTGAGTTTTTTTTTTTTTTTATTGACCGTAAATAGCATAGTTGGTTGAGAAGTGAATCGACAAATGCACATGCTTTTGATTTGTCAAATTAACAAGCTAACAACTATATTAAGGCGTTCTCAAAAGGAGGTAAACTCGTTTACATACGAGGAAGTTGACGACTCCAATGAGCTCGTCGACTCCACATACGAAGACGGAGGTATGAGAGCGACGATATCGTAAGCCGACAACCTCACCTCAATACCCGACGACGTCTGTACGAGACAACGAAGAAACCTTAAACGGATCCAAAGGCCGACGGGAAGAGAGGACCGATGGGAATGAAGAAGCCTATGACGGGTCTAACGTGGCCTTGCTTGACGTCCATAGATATCTATACAAGAAAATATCTTACACCCCATGATTAACCCTAATCAAGAGAGTCTCCATAAGGAAAGGATCCCGCAAAATACGTGTATTAATGAGGATCTCCCCTACAAGGAAAGACCTTCCCCGCCAAAAAATGAATGTCAGCTTTACGCTATTATAAAAACCTCAAAAACCAAGGTAATTTATCCCAGTTTTGGTACTGTAGAGTTGTGAAAGTTCTCTAATTTAACATTTGGAGAGTATTTGGTCGGTACCATATCGGTACTTTTTGTTAAGTTTTCTTTATTTCTATTTCGCAGGTTCTGTCTAGAGCACGTGAGGACCGGGTGGCTCACTGACGATTTTCGGCATCATTAGTTGGCGCCATCTGTGGGAAACTAAAATAGTAATAACCATACTGCCACTTCCCAGACAAAGAGTTATACGTTACTCACTTGCTCGATGGCAACCAACAACAATATCGGAGATGAACCATGCACTACTGCCCTCGAAAGACAGGTACAAACCCTAACCGTGGCTGTGGAATGCCTTACTAAGTAAAACCATGACTTGGAGGAATAGATGCGCCAAAGGGATGATGGGCCTAACAGTCACGGAGAGGAGCAAGAGGGCACTAGCATCGAAAGGAGGGACCAAGAAGGATCGGAAGGCAGCAATGCCCTGAATAGGCAAGAGTGACAAGATACTAGCTGTCCATCTGTCACAAATATGGCAACACCGCATATGGTCGTGGAGATGCAGATGATGAAGGAGAGGATGGACTTCATGATGAATGCCCTTAAGGGATGCGTGTCAAACGACCTTAACGATCTGGTTCATTGGACGGACTCGCCATTCACAGCACCTGTCACTTTGTTCCCCCTTCCTGCAAAGTTTCGTATGCCGCAAATAGAAGCCTATGATGGGTTAAAGGACCCTTTGGACCACTTAGAGTCATTCAAAACCCTTATGCACTTACAGGGTGTTGCGGATGAGATCATGTGTTGAGCCTTTCCAACTACGCTGAAAGGTCCTGCAAGGGTGTGATTTAGTAGATTGACGCCCAATTCCATTGGTACCTTCAAGGAGCTGAGTGCGTAATTTGCCTCACACTTTATAGGGGGCATACGTATAAGAAGTTCACTGCGTGCTTGATAAGCATCAAGCAACGAGAGGACGAGACACTAAGGTCTTACATAACCCGTTTTAACAAAGAAGCCCTCTCGATAGATGAAGCTAATGTCAAAATATTTGTTGCTGCATTCACCAATAGTCTATGGAAGGGGAAGTTTTTGTTCTCCTTATACAAGAACGACCCGAAGACCATATTAGATGTGCTTTATCGAACTACTAAATACATGAACGCAAAGGACGCGCTATTAGCCCGAGAGGAGAAACCCAAGAAGAGGGAAAGGCAAGAAGATGCATGACAGGAAAGGGGATGGAAGATGACTAGAACCAGGGACTGATGAGAGGATAGGCGCGTCAAACCCCCCACTAGAAGGTTCACCAACTTCACCCTGTTAACTGCCCCGATTGATTAGGTGTTAATGCAGATCAAGGACGATACGATCTTGACATGGCTTGGCAAGTTAAAGAGAGATTCCAATAAGAGGTCCAGAGACAAGTATTGCCGTTTTTATTGAGATCACGGTCACAACACATCTGAATACTATGACTTGAAGCAGTAGATTGAAACCCTAATCGGGCAAGGGAAACTACAATGGTTCGTCAGCAAGGAAAAGGTAGACCCATTACAGGAGTAAGCTGCAAGAAGGGATAACGAGCACCCCAAGCCACCCCTAATAAATATAAGGATGATCGTAGGGGACACCACAGATATCGGTTTGTCCAGAAAGGCACGCAAGACTTACCTAAGGATTATTTAGAGCGTCCAACTAATAGGTGTCATTCCAAAGATAGCATAGGTCGACGACCCCATAATTGGGTTCTCAAAGGAAGATACTCGACGTCTCCACCACCTACACGACGATGCATTTGTTGTTAGCATACGGGTAGGGGATTACAATACTTATCGGGTCCTAGTTGATAATGGAAACTCTACTAATATCCTCTATTACCTGGTGTTCCAACAGATGAGGATCGAGAGAGAACAACTCGCACCGACTAATGCACCGCTTGTCAAATTCGGAGGAATGAAGGCATACCCCATCGGTGCGATTACATTACCCATGATGGTTGATGATTACCCTCAACAAATTATGAAGGATGTCACATTCCTTGTCGTCGATTGTTCATCTGCTTACAATGCCCTACTGGGCAGTCCTATCCTCAATTCTTGGAAGGCCGTAACTTTGACCTATCACCTAATGATCAAGTTCCCCACCGAGTACGGAGTGGGAGAGGTACGAGAAGATCAAATAGCGGCTCACGAGTGCTACATTGTCATGCTGGAGATAGATGATCATTTATAAACCATGTGCATAGAAGAATAGCGGACGGTGATAGAGCCTGTGGAGGGGTTGGAAGAGGTACTCCTTGATGATTCTAGGCCTGAGTGAACGACCAGGATCGACACTCTCACTTGCCCACCAGTCTGTTAAGCACTCACAACATTTCTAAGGGAGAACTTGGATGTCTTCGCTTGGTGCCACAAAGACATGTTGGTAAAAAGCATTCGGGAGGATGACCATTTGGACGACCTCAAGGAGACCTTTAATACCCTTCGTTTTTCTAATATGAAGCTGAATCCAAACAAATGCACATTTGGAGTGACGACGGGTAAGTTCCTAGGGTTCATGTTGTCCCAAAGGGGTATTGAAGTCAACCTAGACAAGGTGCGGGCCATAATGGAGATGACATCGCCAAAAAACGTTAAGGAAATACAGAGCCTCAACAGCAAGGTAGCTACACTGAACAGGTTTGTCTCAAGAGCAACGAACAAATGCCTACCTTTCTTCCGCACATTGAAGAAGTCCTTTGTGTGGATGGCCGAATGTCAACAAGCATTCGAAGAATTGAACGCATAGCTTTCTTCTCTACCATTGTTGAGTCCCTCCAAACTAGGAGAAGAATTGTTTCTTTATCTGGCCGTCTACCAGCTGTTGTTAGCACAGCCTTAATCAGAGAGCATGACAAGGTATAGAAACTTGTATGCTACATGAGTCGAGCACTCCAAGGTGCAAAAGAAAGGTAGCCCCTAATGGAAAAACTAGCCTTCGCCTTAGTGACCACAGCTTGCAAACTTAAACCATATTTTCAGGTGCACACAGTGATCGTTCTGATAGATATACCTCTATAGAGGGCAATAAGCAGCCCTGAAGTTGCCGGATGGATGGCTCTATGGGCAATTAAGTTAAGTGAATTTGACGAACAGTATCGTCCACACATGACCATGAAGGGACAGGTAGTTGCTGACTTCATCGCAGAATTCACCAATATGGAAGGCTAGGGGTAGGAGAATGTCCTTAATGGAGTATCCACACGAATGGGTCATCCAACAAACAAGCTGGCGGAGCCAGTGTAGTACTTCATTCTCTAGAAGGAGATGAGATCGAGTGCATGGTCTGTCTCGATTTTCCTACAACCAATAATGAAGCAGAGTACAAAAATTTAGTAGCAGGACTGGATCTCACCAAAGCAGCAGGAGCCACAATTGTGGTTGTATACTATGACTCCCAAGTAGTCACGAGTGAAGTAAATGGCAACTACGAGTGCAAGGGTGAACAGATGAAGAAGTACCTAACACAAGTGAAAAAGCGAACGAGCGACCTTCAAGCGAAGTTTGTTCAAATCCCATGGGAGGAGAACAAGCAAGCTGATTGTCTTGCCAAGACTGCATCCGCGAAACATATGTTCATCTCTAGTCAAGTACTATCATTTGTTTAGATCTCAC
The DNA here is from genome assembly GCA_030445155.1 of Quercus variabilis. NCBI lineage: Eukaryota > Viridiplantae > Streptophyta > Magnoliopsida > Fagales > Fagaceae > Quercus > Quercus variabilis. The sequence continues at coordinate 31,790,101 of CP129450.1, read as the reverse complement.
CATTAATAGACGGCATTAGTGTACAAGAGATAGGTTCCGAAAACAACTAACTACACCATTAATCTCCTACCTAAAAAACGGCATGCTACTTGACGGTAAGGAAGCTGTAAGGAAGTTAAAGATTCAGGCAGCACGGTTTGTGCTAATCAAAGACATCTTGTACAAAAGAGGCTTCTTTCGCCCATACTTAAAGTGACTTAGTTCCGAGAAGGCAGACTATGTCATGAGAGAAGTCCACAAAGAAATCTGCAAGAGCCATTTCGAATCACGGTTTTTAGTGCACAAGCTAGTATGGGCAGGATATTATTGGCCTACAATGTAGAAGGATGCCCATGCATATGTCAAAACTTGCCATAAGTGTCAGAGGTATGGCAACCTCATCAAACAACCAACAAAGGAGCTCACTCTAATGATGGCCCTATGGCCTTTCACTCAATGGGGGTTGGATATCATGGGCCTGTTCCCATCAACAATCAGATAGTTGAAATTCCTAGTAGTCGACATAGATTACTTCGCCAAATGGGTGGAAGCTGAAGCCCTGGCCACTATCACGGAGAAGAATGTGCGAAGCTTTGTATGGAGGAACATCATCTGCAGGTATGGAATACCTAAAGTACTGATCTCAGACAACGGGAAGCAATTCGACAACGACTCGTTCAGAGATTTTTGCTCGCAGTTAGGGATCAAGAAGCTCTACTCCTCACCTGCCCACCCTCAGGCTAACGGAAAAGTTAAGGCCACGAATCGATCCTTACTTAAAATCATCAAGACTCAACTCGAGGGGGTAAAGGGTATATGACCGGAAGAATTGCCAAGTGTTCTATAGGCGTACAAGACGACGGCAAAGACGCCTACAAGAGAGACACTGTTTCGATTAGCATACGGAAGTAAGGACGTCATCCTAGTTGAGGTTGGACTCACAAGCTACAAAGTAGGAAACTATGATGAGAGTAGGAACGATGAAGCTATGCGCTTGCAGCTTGACTTGGTGGATGAGGTTAAAGTAATGGTTGAACAAAGATTAGCACGGCACCAGAACCTCATTGCCAAGCACTACAACTCAAGAGTCAGGCATAGAGACTTCTAGGTTGGAGATCTTGTCTTGAGAAAGGTGACATGCAATGCAAGAGATTTGTCCCAAGGAAAGTTAGGACCTAATTGGGAAAGACCTTACAAGATCACTTCATGGCAGAGGAAAGGAACGTACCACCTTGAGACGCTAAACGGGTAAAAATTGCACCCCCTATGGAACACGAAGCAACTGAAGAAATACTACCAGTAGACAACAAGACGAAGAACAATACTCCTCATTTCCAGTTTACTTCCTTTTAGTTAATTTTTACTATTTACAGTAATTTTTAAGCCCAAATGGCAACTTTTTTTTTCAAGAACAATTTTTTACCTATACACGCATTTATCACAATAATAGGAGTTATTTAGATATGACCTGTGTATGTATATGTCTCTACAAAACTACATGTATGATTAAGTCCACAATTGGATGAATTCGTTATTAGGTTCACAAGTGGATGAGTTCATTATTAAGTCTACAAGTGAACGAATTCATTATTAGGTCCACAAGTGGACGAGTTCATCCCATGGGGATGCCTTGAAATTATTAAGTCCACAAGTGGACGAGTTCATTACTACGTCCACAAATGGACTTATCCCAAGGGATGCTTAGAAATTATAGTTCATAAGTGGATGGATATATTAAGTCCACAAGTGGACGAGTTCATTGCTACGTCCATAAGTGGACGGATCACCCCAAGGGATGCTTAGAAATTATAGTCCATAAGTGGACGGATATATTAAGTCTACAAATGTACAAGTTTATTACTAAGTCCGTAAGTGGACAGAGATATTAAGTCTACAAATGGATGAGTTTATTACTAAAGTGAACGGAGATATTAAGTCCTTAAGTGAATGAGTTTACATCCCAAGGGTAGTAAAATTATTAAATAGCTGATGGGTTCATTGCTAAGCCCATGGACAGACAGACTTGTCTAAAGATACCCAAAAGATACTAAGTCCCTAAGGGGCAAGCGCACCCAAACAGGTGAGTGTATCCTCACATGTATGCTTATCCCAAGGTGGACGGACATACGCATATCTCAAAACAAGAATCAACACATAACAAAAGCATACCAAAAGCGACGGATGTAATAACAAAGTATTAAACATACGTTGTAAATAAAAAAGAAGTGTTTACAACAAGGCCCAAAAACAAAAGGGCACTTAATATTGTTCGAAAATAAGATGGGATACATAAAAATTTAAAAATTAAAACTAGGTTGAAGGATTCTAGGCATCTGGGGCAGAAGGGCTCACAGCATCTTTTGAAGGAGGGTCTTCAGCAGACGGGACTAAGGGAGCAATGGGTCCTTCGAGAGCAGGCTGAGTAAGAACCACACTGTCATCTTTCGAATCCTACTCTAAATGAGTAGAGTTGTCACTCTCCTCACTAACGGTGTTAGCACCTGCAGGAGTCGTCGGCATTGGGTCATCCATAGAGATCTTGGACAAATCGAGGTTTGGATAGATGAACCTAACCTGCTTCAGGCAATCATCAAAACCTTCACCATAGTAGACGGCACACGCATCAATAAAAGATTGCGAGGCCTTAAAATCCATCATGGCATCGACTTTGGCCTTCTATGTCTGCTCATGAAGGGTCGTTAGCTCCGTCTCCAAGCTATTCTTGTCCTTTTGTGCCTTTTCTCGGAGGTTGGATTCTTACTTCAGTTTTTCAATAACAACCGTCAGTTCCTTGTTGAGGGTACGAACGGCCTCCTTGTACTGATCCATCTCCTTGTTTTGAATATCTTGACACTTTCAGAACCGATAGATCACTCCTTCTTAGGTGACACACCTGTCCTGGAATTCCTTTACGCACACTGACACCTGAAATAAAAAACAACCGTCAGTAAGAGAATAAAATATGAAATGAAACAAAGTATGAGAAAAACATACCCTGGCTAGTTCGAAGAGACCCGATGCCCCTAAGTCTTCCGTCGTTTGCTTGGTATAAGGGTCCAAGTTCGTCTCCTTGATGATGGACTCAACCATCTCAACGGCATGTTCCTTATGTGTAAGAAGAAGACGAATGGTTCCTAGGGTGATGGGACTAGTCGCTGTCATTAGACCTTTACCAGCTCCATGGCTGGGTTTGGAAGGCGGCAGCTGCTTTGATTGTTTATCACTAGTAGGAAAGCCCCAGTCCTTTCTTGAGTGGACGGTCATCCTTCCTATTGCTCTTTCACTTGGACACTCCCTTGGTGACGCCCTTAGGAGTTGACGTTGAGGCCCTCTCTTTCTCCTTTTGCTTATGGGCCACGGTTGACACCCTTATTAAAGCTCTTTGTTTCCCTGCCTCCATTTCTGCAAAGGGTAAAAGACGAACATTAGATAAGTAGGCATAAATATGAAGTAGACAGAAGGAAAGAGCCAAGAAATAAACTTACGCCTACGAGAATAAGCGTTTAGTCTCTGAGTTGCAGGTGTTGGCTCAGGACCACCACAATAGGCATGCAACGTGTCAAGGGTAATAAGTTCCTTACACCTCCGTTTGTCGAAATGGATGTCAAGCACCCGACAGATAAAAGCCTTTTGCTCGTCAGTTATCCGCAGACGAACACTAGCTGAAAAAAGAAAAAAATAGATGACGTCAAAAGCTTAACAAATAAATAGGGAAAAGTTAAAATGCTGATGGTACTAGACTTGAATCCTTGACAATGCCCCAAGTATTGTCAAAACCATAAGGCATCGTCACCCATTCTTCCCGACGGCATACCTAGTTTGTCCCCTGGACAAAAAAGTATCTACCTTTCCAATTTCTATTGGAGTCGGGCATGTTCAACACCAGTCTAAGTGTCTTCTTCCTCATTGCAAAATGATATATCCCCTGAGATGAGGAGATATGTTGGGGTCTGTAGCACTAAAATAACTCGTCCAGAGTAAGCTGATGGTTCCCTCCATTAAGATGACCCCAAAGGATTTCAGCCTCTATGAATATCCTCTAAGCATTTGGGGCAATTTGGCTAACAGATAGATCTAGGAAAATGGCCAACTAACGGTGTAATGCCGTCAATGGCAATCTCAATCCTGTCGCGAACATGGTGTCATGCATGCCGACGTCTGCAGTCTTCCCAAAGTAGCACTTTTCAAACTTTTTGGGCAGATGGATTGGAATATTATAAAGGATTTGGTAATGATCCTGTAAATTCTTGAAAATCTTAGTCATCATTGTCGGCTTGAAGTAGTTGATTGTCCATATCACAGAAAGGATGAAGGGACGAGTGTGACCATCCCCCGAGCTTCCTCAACTTCCTCCCTCAGGAGCTCTCTTGTCACCTTCGCCCTTGTCTTCGTCATCTTCTCCTTCGCACTCCGCCTCATTCTCCCTTTCTCCTTCATCGTACTCATCCTCATCTCTCTCTCTTTCCTCTACTTCCTCTTCGTCATAATCTTCCTTTTCGCCAATTGGAGAATGGGCAGATGGTTCCCTCTCTGATAACTAGGATAAGCCCTCCTCAGGCCCATGACCTGACGGGTAGACTTTGTCGTAGCCCGCTCCCTCATGGATTAATGACGACTGCTCACTCGTTGCTACTTTATCTCTTGACATCTATTCACCCATAAGCGACATAGGTATTCTAAGAACCTATCTGACGGGTCTTTCTATAGAAGTGACGACTAACTAGAAAGATGGAAATAGAAAAGGAATGAAAAGAGAAGAGGACTTACAAGATTAATAGACGATTTTGTAGAGGTGATGGGATCAGCAAGTTGATGGCAACAAAGGTGACGAAATGACAGCTCCCTCCCTCTTAAGATTTGCAAAGATGAAATGAGGAAAAATGAGAAGAGGTGGTGAGCTATTTATAGGACGAAAGAGCACGGGAAACAAAGTGACACTTTTGTTTAGAAACAAGGCCAACCAGCCTGAGCCACGTGTCCTAGCATTTAATGAAGAATTCTTAAAGAACCATTAATAAACGCCCTCACCTCAATACCCGACGATGTCTATACAAGACGACGAAGAACCTCAAACGGATCCAAAGGTTGTCGGGAAGATAGGACCGACAAGAATGAAGAAGCCTATGACGGGTCCAGCGTGACCTTACTTAACCCTATGGATATCTATACAAGGAAATATCTTGCACCCCACGATTAACCCTAATCAAGAAAGTCCCCACAAGGAAAGGATCCCACAAGATACGTGTATTAATGAGGATCTCCCCTATAAGGAAAGACCTTCCCTGCCAAGAAACGAATGTCAGCTATATGCTACTATAAAACCTCAAAAAACCTTACAAACCAAGGTACGCATAATTTACCCCAGCTCTAACACTCTAGAGTTGTGAAAGTTCTCTAACTTAACCTTCAGAGGGTATTTGGCCGTTACCACACCGGTACTCTCTGCAAGGTTTTCTTTGTTTTTGTTTCGTAGGTTCTGCCTAGAGCACATGAGGACCATGTGGCTCACTGACGATTTTTGGCATCATCAAATCTCATGCAAGATCTAATTAGTTCTATTGTAGTATATACTATTTTTGCCTAGTGAAAACAATTAACCAAATTCAGAGAGATTATGAGTTTCAATTAGTTGAACTCGTTAAGTGGGACATCATAGGTATAAGTTTAAATTCTACTAAGCTCATAAATGTGAAAAATGTGAGTATGACATGAATGAATCAAATGGACTAATTTATGAAACCCAACTCCCTTGGTAAGTGAAGCACACTTAATTATGAAGTCTTGTTGGATCCACTGTATTAGTGCCAATATAAACAATTACCCAAATTCAGAGATCTAATTAGTTTTGTTGCACATACTTGATTTTTGTTGAGAGAAACAATTATTCAAAGAAATCAAGCTTAAAAATGCAAAGAAGGTGAGCTAGACTTGAATGAAATAAAATGGACTGACTTATTAAGTCTAATTTCTCAAAAACTGACACACTAGCAGAAGTGGCAAATTTCATCGCCAAACCCAAATGGAAAATTTTTTCTTTCAGGTATTTTTTTTTTTTTAAAAACAAACACACGCGCACACACACAAGGAACCTAACATGAAAGAAATTAAATTGACAACACTAAATAGTGCAATGCTTATTTTGCAAGTAGACACTAAATTAAATTGACAACACTAAATTGCTTTACAACCCCATATTTACCTTTTGGAATATGAGATCTCTCTCTCTCTCTCTCAAAAAGTAAATGGATGGGAGGGCAATAGGAATTGGGAAGCTCTTATCCAAGCACATTTAATTATGGAGTCTTGACTAGAATCCACCACATTAGTGCTAATATATAATCACACTCGAGAAGTATGAGATAAAAACTATTACAAAGTCAATTGGAATTGAAAATAATCATGACAAAACCCCTTTTTTGTGGTTAGAAATCTCCTACTAATCATGACAAAACTTAAGCTAGCTTATCTGAAGTTGTTTTTTTTGTCTCACCTTTAACATTAAAAGAAGTTTTGTCTTTGGTATCCTATATTTTCTTATGCTAACTTAATCACTAAAAGATAAGACAAAAAAATGGTTTTAAGCAAATAAATAGACTTATTTTCAAAAAGTCATTTACTAAAAAATTGGGAGAAAAAGTATGTTCAAGCAAATAAACTAGCTGAAAATATGAGATGCCAAACGTTACGGGCATAATTAGGGTTGTCATTTTTTATTTCAAGACCCCGATTATACAATTGAAACATTAACTACCCTCAAGGCCTAAATCACCCTTTAAATCCAATAAAATTTTATCAAGATTTGGTCTATTCCTTTTTATCAATCATCAATTCAATCCCCAATTACACATTCCAAGCATCAATTTCAAGAAATTATTACTGATAAATAAAACCTATCCATGGAGGTTTGATTTGAAGCATAAAACTACAAAATAACTGGCTAAACAAGCTCGAGTAAGGCCGAATTGGATTGACCACAACCTAAGGCAATTGTTTCCAACATTGGGTGGACAGTTGTGGGTTGTGTCAACATAAACGAGGGATGGAGAGAGAAGTAGGGGGACTGGATTTAAAATGATGCTTTTTTATAGTTTGTGAATTGAATGAAGGTATTCCAAGTGATTCAAACCCATAGTCGGGTTTAAAATGGATACTTTAATATTGCACTATCTTCGCATGTATACCTCCTACCTGATGAGTAATTATTGTGTAGTCTTAGTGCAGTATTCCGGGACTACCCAATAATTTTTGGGAAAATTACATTTTTCCTCCCTAAACTATACCCCATGTTACACTTAGCACCCTAAATTATGTGGATGCACACTAATTACCACCCTAAACTATTACCCCTTGCGCACTTTGCACCCCACTGATAAGTTAGCTATTAATTTGGATGGAATTTAAACTCATGTGCAAGTCATGTGACAGTTGCAAAGATGGCATATAATTAAAAGACCAAATTACCCCTTTCAATCTCTTAAAACAACACAACTCGCCCTCTTAGTCTCAGTTCTCAGCATGAGCTCTCATTCAGTTCCAGTCCTATCTTTCTCCTCTATTTCTTTTACTTATTTCATTTTAATTTGTTTTAAATAGGCACAAGCTCTCCTTTATATTGGGTTAATATACATCTATTGATTTTCTATGATGGTGAAAGACTAATTTACATTGGGTTAATACATATACTGATTGATAACATGCTCTCCTTTGATATACGAATACAGTTGGCATTCTTTTATATATGTAGCCATGGGTTCCAGTATTGTTTGAAAATCTATAAAATCCAAATTCAATTTCTGCTTAACATCAATACATTATATTCTTAATCCCTAACCTTTGTATTAAGAACAGGGTTTAAGGAATCAAACTTGGACCTTTATGAAGCACTCAAAAATTAAAATGAAATAAGAAAAAGAAACAGAGGAGAAAGAAAGAACTAAAACTAAACTTGAGAAAACACAAAATACTTGCTACACACAAACTAAAACTGAGGGAGAGACTAAGTTCAGGTTTTCAATTTGGGGTAATTTCAGTCTTGGGTTATTTGGGGCTAGGACTAGGATCGATGGAGTGAAGCGAGAGATTGAGAGGAAACGAGAGACCTGTGATGTTGAATGGAGGAAGAAGGCGAGGACTGAGGTTTAAAGGCCCAAAAAAAAAAAAGAGTGCCATCGAGAGGGAACACATGAGAGGGAGATGTGTTGTTTTAAGAGGTTCAAACGGGGTAATTTGGTCTTTTAATTATATGCCACTTTTGCAGATGTCACATGACTTGCACATGAGTTTAAATTCCATCCAAATTATCGGCAACTTAACAGTGGGGTGCAAAGTGTGCAACTAGTAATAGTTTAGGGGGGTAAGTGTACATCCGCATAGTTTAGGGTGCTAAGTGTAATATGAAGTATAGTTTAGGGAAGGTAAAGTGTAATTTTCTCATAATTTTCCCTACCTGATTAGAGGCTTGGAATGGTAATAATAGCCAATTAAGTTGCCAATAATCATGTAGTCTAGGCTGATATGTATGTTATTAGTTAGAGAGAACCAAGCAAAATGGAATGGGTAAACATTGCTACACATCATGTTACACACAAGTTTACATACCCATTAAAGGCACTGAAATTGTGACATCAAATCATAATTTCGAACTTCAAAATATGACTTGAAGTCACGATTTCAGTACATTCTATGGGTGTGTGTAAACTCATGTGTATAATAAACACCACCCAAATGGAAATAGCCTCATCAAGACATTAATTCAAGAAGAGTGAGGGACAGAGCGGGTAGGGGAGGATAGCCAACAGAGTTGCTTGCTCCATGCCTCTCTAGTTTCATAACCCAGCATATCAGAGTACACGCTCCCAGTATACAATTGAACAATGTGCAAAATATCACATCTCAGTATGCGTTAAGAATGCTAAATGCCAATAAATTAAGCACAGGCTCACCCATCTAGCAGATCGAAAAAGAAAAATGTAGGTATTGAAAGAAACTAGTTTAAATGTTTAGTGGAGAATGGGCAAAAACCATAAAAGCAGTGACATCATCTGCGTATGAGGTCCAGCAAGAATGCATGTTAAGCCATGGATTTTTTCTTCTCTTCCTCAAGCTGCTGCAGTTCTGCCAGTCTTTGAGCCCATGCTCTTTCCCTTGCCACAGCAGCCATTTTACGCTCTACCCTCTTTATGTTCTTCTTCCTATTAGCCTCCTGCAACTGAGCCTTCCGTTTCTTTTTCTCTGCCTGCACATGCCCAACATCCAGATTTCATTCAAGAACACAATCAACTATAAAAGTAAGTAATTTATATCTGAGGCCTACACATAAGCCTGTCTATGTAGGAGATTGCAAGTGGGGCAGGGAAAAAAATCTCAAAGCATATCAATAAGTAAACAACAATAGCACTAACTAAGCCTTTGTCCCAAAATTTTTGGGTCAGTTATAAATTCTTAACATACTAGTCAGGGTCAGTCACATGAATTCTTTTCCACCATACTATTCTATCCAAAGTCATACATTTTGTAACTTCCTTTCTTGATATGTCTTTTTTTATAACTTCTACTAATGTTATATTTGGTCTTACTCTACCTTTTTTGTTCCTTCAATTTGAATTGAATCGCTCATTCTCACCGGTGTATTGATTACTCTCCTCTAAACATGACCAAAACCATTTCAAGCAACTCTCTATCATCTTTTCATTAATAGGAATCACCTGTATCTTTAAGCGAATTAACTCATTTTGAACTTGCCCTATACACGGAAAAATAGGATTCACAATGAGGGGGCATTCAAAACCACCTATCAGACTTCAAAAAGTATTTCATCTGTCACACATGAATAGAATATTTTCAAGAATTGACAACAATTAATGAATAAGAAATCTGAAAATTTTCATTTAATGATATACATTGCATGATGAAGGATCTTAAAGGGTGTACGCAGGTACTACAGATATATACATATCAATGCACATATATATCCAGGAAAAACTGAAGTTAGTTTTAAAAACACAAAGACAACATCCATTTTCATAGGATGTCCCCGTTTAATGTGTCAAGAAACTCAACTGGATTTGTTATCACTGCCCCTTTTGATGTGGAAAGCTACACTATGATTGAACCTTGTAATGATCCATAATAAAGTTAAAAAAAATAACAACACTCAAACTGAGTACATTTTGACCAATCTACTAACAAATGGATAAAGCTAGGCCAGAGGTCGAATTTTCACATCCGTAAGGAAAACCTTATGGATGTGTTAACTGGTCACTTCACCATTAGTAATGATATCTTAGTTACAACAATATATGCAGTTCCTGTTCACTGTTTTCTTAAGAGGGAAGTGTTAAGTGTGAGAAGATAAGCGTTCGCAGAGTTTAGTGGATGTGACAAACAACAGCCTATCCCCAACTCCCCAGAACAAAGGTTGAACTGGTTCCATGATGGTTGAGTACTTACTGTATCAGTTCCAACCTGCTTATACCATTACACATTTCAAGCTGCTATTGCATTATCATGATTAACAAGGAGCCCGTAACGAATCAAAAATCTGAAACCATAATCTGCAACATTCATATTTCAAACTTCTAGTCAGAAGTTTGTTAATCTTAAAAAATTAATCTTCATCTAAAAAGCTTCACTTGCCTAACGACTAATTATGCACAAACTACATCTATAACAAAGCACAAGAGAAGAGAGTTTCTGAATCATCCTCTCCAATCCAGTTAAGGATGATGCACTAAACAAATAAATACAGTTTAGCTAAAACCAATTAAAACGTGAAATGAAAAAGCAAAACCCATTTAGGAAATAAGTTGTGTTAAGTGTATTCAGAATCACAAAAAGACGCACCAATATAAAAGCACGACGCTGCCTCAAACGTTTTTTCTCATTCCTTCTTTTGACACTTCCTTCATTGGGTCTATTGGGAAGTATGGGCTCGCCTGGTGTGTACTGAACCCAAGCATACGGCCCTGCAAAGCAAAACCAAAATTCAATTCTCTTTTGGCTGTAAAGGAAAAAAGAAATTGAACAAAGAAGTGTAAGTGAAATGAGGAACGCGAACCTGGTGGTTTTGTGCTGGCTCTTTTGCGACGAGGCTTATCCATGGGCCGTCTCTTTGGGAACCGAGTGTCTGTCAAGCTGTGCAAATGGTTGGAGATCGGAAACCATGGAAATGGGGCTTCGCGGTGAAGTATGGATTTAGGGGATGTGAATGTGGATGAAAACGGTGTCGTAGTGGAGGATCGGGAAATTAGGGTTCTTGATAACGGTCGAATTAGGGTTCTTAGAGCTCCAATTCCAAATCCCATTTCTTTTCTTTTTTTTTTCTGAACTGTCAACTGCTTCAACTGTAAACAGTGAGAGTAAGAAGCGAGTGACCGGAGTGAGGCGTCGAAGAAGAGGGAAAACATTTTGGGCCTCAAATGTGATGGGCTTACTTTAAAAGCCCAAAATGGAGAGGGACCGTGCGACAAGCCCATCACACTAGTTTCGGCCGAGCATACACATGACTGGAGATTGATCTGTTCCAATCACGTGTATTGGGCCATTGTTAATGATATATATTTAAATTTCAAAATGCTCATACGTGTTAAATGAAAAATATAATGTATGAGATTAATGACGAGTGTTCTAGGAAGTTAAGGATGATGCACATGCACCAGGTGGCAACAATAATCGTTAGTGATTATTTAGATCTCAAGTATAAATAGACGTACACATATCCGAAACATATCTCAGTTATAATCTCGCTTATCAATAATAGTTTGATTTTAATTGTTACTTTTTTATAGATATGCAATGTTGTTAGCAACTTGTTTAGATTCATAGATTAATATTTCAGATTATTTACTTTCCAGTTATCTTGTAGTTTAGTGCCTTTCATTGATCTAGTTGCGACTTAGCATTTCCTTTGATAATCCACATAGTTTAGTTAAACTGTCATCCATATCAATATAATAAACTATGTAAAAAAAAAGTGTTTAAGTTAGCTCAACTAGTAAAATATATTATTTTCAAATAAGAGTTTGATATTCGAACTGATTAGTGTCTTGGCTTTATGAAAAAGAGTAATTAGTATGAAGTGAATGACATAAGTTAAAATTTTATCATATTTATAAAATATATATATATATATTATGGATCTTAGATTGAGTTCTATAAGGTGTTGAAAAATCATCTTGGGTTTTATGTTGTAATTAATTGAGGAATATACCAAGCTTCCTATTTAAACAGGGAGTAATTTAGTTAGTTCTATGCATATGTACATCTTTGTCCGCTAAGTGTTTCGATATATTTGGCCCATGTTCATTTTGTGAGTAATATATGCTCAGACCATATCAAGCCCAGCTGGTCCCCTGGATATAATTTTACTCCCCAGTATGGTGTCACAATTTGAACAGGCAGTTTTGATATATCTTCCTTAATTGGCACTTCAACTTCAAGTTGCCCTCCAACATGATCTGACCAACAAATTAATAATGAATCTCACTGGACATTCACATTCTATTGCAAATCATATTGTTTTATTTCCCTTCGCGTTTTCACTATAGTAGTCCATCAATACTCATAAGGATCAAAAGACAATACTTTAATCACTACAATTAACTAGATTAATCACTGGTACAACTTTTCTTTAATCTAGTTTTTTTTTTCAGCTTTCACAAAGTTTAGGAGAGATGATTGCGGTACTTTTATTGGCCGTCTTCGTTTCTTTTTTTTTTTTTTTTGGAAAGTTTGATTCCAAAATTGACTAAAGATAATTGAGAATTCATGCTTTTTTTTTGGGGGGGGGGGGGGTGTGGAGAATAGAAGAGTAGGAATATTATATAATTTTTTCTTTATTTAGTGACCTAATATGATCTGTTCATTCATTCTGTGCATGAGAGAAACACCTGATCGAGTTTGAGATGGGCCAGGTCGCTTGATCTCATGCAATTCTAATATACAACTCTACGTACGTTGGCACCGGTCATGCAATTTTACAGTGGAGCCCTATGTAGCTAGGCACCGGTAGAAACTACCAAATCAGTATTATTATTACTTTTTTGAGTGGATAAAACTACCAAATCATTATTGCTGTCTAAATTCTGTATATTATATGAACAAATTAAAGAAACCTTTTTTTGATAGTTACGTTCAAATGTAAGGTGGTACTTGAAAATTGATCGAGTACAGCATGGAATAACTCTCATGATAGTTTCTAGTATTTTGGTACATAATGATAGCTTATATGTTATTAGATGTATATGCGGGTGGTATATATTTACTTTTTATAGCATGGAAGCTAAAATGATTATTCTTGCTTGGTTTTAGGACGTACCTAATTATACTGTGTATGATGGAAGCTATTACTAGTTAATTCGTCTCTCTTCTTTGGCCTTGTTAGTCTTTTAAATGACAAAACCAAAACAAAATTATGAGTTGGCTCCCTTCTTCTATGCCTGGAGTGTAATCATGGGACCAATGAATTTATTTTTTAGAGTTTGAATAAAGCAAATTTATCTAGATACATTTTTAATTTGTCTCACATCATGAATTGTATGAAACAATGTTCCTTGAGGCCTTCCACTACGCACTTTAGAGTCCAATTTGCATAACCTGTTATTCAAAGTAGGAATTGATTCCAAAGGTACATGTCCACTTGATTTCCCTAATTCCCCTAAATCCCCTAAATTCGCTTACAAGCTACAACTATAACAAGTTAATCAGTTTGATTCTTATACCCATATTTACCAATGTTTTATGCACCTCTCGAATGGTATATTTTACTTCTGAATTCATTATTGGCCAGCATAATTTCCTCACATAAACCAAAATAAAACCTTTTAACAGCCATTGTGTAAGTTGGTGCTAACTACATTTATCTTCTTTCTTTCTTTTCTTAGTTGAATGAGAAATGTGGAATTCTAAGAGCAAGTCACCTTTAGTCATATTAAGTTAAACCTCCACGTTAAATTATCTTGTCAACTCTGATACTAATAAGTTCCACACAACTCGAACCCAAGTACTAAGGCAAGGTGTATGAGATGCTAGACCGTCTCAATTTCTTTTCATCATGACCCGCCAAAATAAGGAAAGCAGAAGGAGAAAATAAAAACTAAAAATAAAATAAAAATTGGGAGGAATCCAATTCAATCTACTTTATAATAAGTGTTGTCTTGTTGAAGGAACATAAAGAGATTGGTTAGTTTCTAGAGGGGTGAGATTATGCCATAGAACTAAAAGAACAATAAAAAAAGGGCCACTATCTAAGGCCCCAAAGAGGGGTTAGAGGGTGTCACACAAGCCATGATGGGCTCAAAAGGTGGAGAGCGTTTGAGTGAATCGTGTAAATGAAGGGTAGGCCTATGTGAGCGCGTGCAAAGCATGCAAAATCCTATAGAAATTAAATTTTCACTTTCCGGGACTAGTTGATTTACTTGATAGGGTTTGGTGCCACAGTCTTTACTTGCTTTGTAACAGTAATTATAGTACATGTGCTAATTAATCATTGTTTTTAGAAGTTTTGCCTAGTTACACTTTTTGCTTTCTTTTCTTTTCTTTTCTGATGAGCCACATGGCTCAAAGAAGATTAAAGTTTGAATATTCCCTGATTTTTTTCTTCCTTTCACATCTAATGTACGATGAATGAATTGTGTTAAATTATTAATTTTAGATCCATTGGTGTGGAATGCTTTCTCAAATTTTGGGCTTTTTGGCCCGTTTCGTTGCTCTACAAATTACAGTAATCACGAGCAGTTTAGCTTCGTTTGTTTGATTTGAAGATCGGAAATTTCCTAAACATTCTTTTTTTTTTGGAACAGATTCACCTAAACTAAAATTTCCATTTTTTTGAAAGAAACTTAAACTACAATTTTAGATAAAGAAAATATAGATGAAAAAAATGTAATAAAAACAAAGGTGCCCCCTTTTCCTTTTCCCTTTTTTGTGTGTGTGTGTGTGGCATTTTACTCTTTTAATTTGTGTTTATTGTCATTTTGATCAATTGTGCAATAAAATTTTCAATTTACACCCTTAACTTTAAGAACATAGCCAAAAAGCCATAATGCCCACTCCGTCAAACTCTGTAATGTTTTATTGCTAACTTTTCCTCAAATTATTATTATCAATTATTAATTAAATAAGACAAAAAAATAAAGGATAAACTAGACTATAGAAAGTGAATAAGATCCCTTCATAAAATTTAAATAGAAAATTATAATTAGTAATTTTGAAAGTGTTGGAGAAAAGATTATTTGTTTTTTTTTTTCTTGCTTTTTGTCTTATTTTATTTTTACAAATAATATAATTTTTATTTTTTTTTGAAAATAAGCTAATTTTTAATTTTTTTATCACACATTTAACATAAAAATTACCAAAAATTATATCTTTAATAAATAATATACAAATAAGCTACAGAAAATTTGTACCTTAACAAATAAGATTGGAGATTTTTTTTAATAAGAAACATAAATAGTATATAATTAATATTTGAATATTAAAAAAATCCATTTAAATTTATTGTCCGAGATCTTAAAATGTATTCAACGTACCCGCCCTACTATACAAAGTGTTGGCGAAGCACCCATCGTGTCGTGAGGATATTCTCTTTTCTGCTCAATGATGAAATTGGTAAAAATTGACAAGTATTTCGCTTAACGGCGTCGTTTCTACCGACTTTAACGGCGGGAGGATCTAGACGCAAAGATCAAATGACGGTGGGTAGCGGTGTTTAGTGATTCCGCTATAATGTGATTGACGGTGTTTCGGTCGCAGAGGGCAGCAATCATGTACTGCACGTGCACCGACGCTTTTATTCTGGACCCCACCCAAAAAAAAAAAAAAAAAAAAAAACCAAAACCAAAACCAAACACAACATTTGTACCCCATTTTTTATCACGTGGACCAGCACCAAGTGCCAACCAATCAAGCGGTCCCGACACTCGTGTAGCTCTCATGGATGATAGTTCTTTTCTCTCTCTTTTTTTCCTTTGGCTGAGTGTGTACGCAGCTCTCATAATCTTGTCTGGTGAGTAGTGACTTCTCCTACCATTCACTACTCAGTTTCTATTAATAAATAAAACACTGCAATACAACCAGACACATTGAATGATGGATCGTTTATTTTATTTTATTTTATTGATGGAATGGATCTTTTATTCTTTATGATTTCTTGTGGATGGCTGCTATTTAGCTAATGATATTTTGTGTGCTACTAATATATATTTTTTTTGTTGTTGCTAAAAACAAGGGTTTCAATGTAAAGAAATTCGAGGTGTCAATTTCTAAGATGTGCACGTCAAGAGAAATATTGTTCAGTTGATTGAGACTTTTTTTATATATTCCTAATGAAAACATCTCTTGTTTAAGTCCTCTCACTCTGAGTTATAGAATAATAGACACACACCAAAAAAATATTTAAGATGTTCACTACAATCACTTATAAGAATGAAAGTAAACATATTTAAATAAATATGTCAAGAATTTTGTAGTTTAACTAAAACTTCTTAATGATTCCAATAAATACCTCCAAAGTTCAAATATTGAGACCTTTAATTTTCAATGTATAAAAACAAAATTGGCCAAAAAAAAAAAAAACGGAATACCTTTAATTTGTCAGAGAGAAGAAAGATCCACAGTCTTTTTTAATAAATTGTATCTGTATATGATAATATATGGCACCTAATATCAAATTAGCGGGTGGGCCCCTAGCTTGTTTTAACAATTTGTATAGTGCTCTAAGGTGGTTGATGCGTACGGTATGGAGTGTACCACACAAAAGACACTGATCTCAAGCAAAAGGAAACTCATAAAAATAAAAAGATTCAATTGAATTTTCTTAAAAAACTACAACCATACATAAAGATGGTTAAGGCTGAAGGGGAATCTTTGACTCTTGGCTCTTGAGTGCTTTGTAACCTAAAGCCTAAAGCATTAGGATGATTGTATTGCTTATATATGCATGATGCAACTAATACTAGTGCCAAACAGTCTAATCTATTAATCCATGAATCACACACTTGCACTATAACATAAATAAATGAAAAGACTCTATCACTCATATTCAAGGGATCAGGAAAATGCAGAAACCCTTGCTTGAACTCAGTGATTTAAGATGGTGCTATTCATTTCATATTATATAATGAAACTGCTCAAATTGTCAACTTTGCTAGTGCTTTTCTCTTTTTTTAGGTGGATGTGATGTCAAGGACTCACTATACGGAATACGAAATAAAATTTGTTAGGTGTGTAGGACTTTCGCACCTAATAACCAAACCTAATTCTCCTTTCTTTTTCTTTTCTCTTAGATAACTAACCCTCTAATTCAGGGGTTGGGACAAAAGCTAGCTAAAGCGTTGTGAGTTGTAACTTCTAACTTTAAAATCTAGTTATGAAGAAAGTTGTTAGTTAAGTTACTCATCAATCTATTAGGAAACGTTTTAAAAGTTTCTAAAAATCATGGGTATTGTGCAGTCAATTGAAGGAGGTCCTACCCTTTCTAAAGCCATTGCTTTGCCATGGAAGTTTTGCTTTTGCTGACAAAGCTTAAATTTCATTTTCACTTATAGATAAAGATAAACATTTCAAAGAAGCTTTTTTCAAAGGACCCAATCATACTAATTCTATTTTTAAGACAAATGTTCAAATTTACATGAGAAAGATGCAAATCCTATAATATAAATGTGGTCTAATTAAAAAAAATTATAAATGTGATTTGTATATATATATATATTTAACATATTTTTTCTTAAAAAAATTAACACAATATAACATAAAAAAGTCGATAAAAAATAGTGCAATGAAGAATGGTGTGGAGGCTCTCTTAAAGAAAAGAAGAAAAGGGTGTTGGTTTGGAGAAACGGCATGCACAATGTGACATGATTGAAATCATGCAGCAGGAATATTGTGAAGCAATTCAATTGCTACTAAGCTAAACATCTCAAAAGGACTCATGCGAGCACTTGAACACTTGCACACCTTCAAATTAATCTTTGCGTGTGACCTATTTGTTCCCCCCTAGCTCTTATGCAAGTGAAATGATATTTTAATACATTCTAAACCATGCTGACAAACCTCACTCGTTATTGTTAAAGAAGATAGTAACGCAACTTTTTTCTTTTTAATAATTCCAAATTTATAATGTGGAGTAGTTCTCTGTAAGAAATATCAAAAGATATCAATTGAGTTATAAAACTCTTGTTAATAATCATGCACTTTTGTGATAAATCATCCACTAAGTGGGGCAAATATATAGCTTGCAAGTGCAAAATACATGCATGTGTTACAAATTTATATAGTCAAATTAAGTCAATTCTTTGGGCTAATGAGATTATTTCAATCTGTTTAAAGATTAAACTAAGCCTGAATTATAATAAAAACAAGACATTGAATTGAAATCAGCTTGTAGGGTTTGGACTTTGGAGTAAGATCTACGCAAACTTTGAATGGGTTTGCCCACCCTTGTACTCGAGCTGAACCCAAAGGCCAGCCAGAAGGGTTTCCCTGCACCCACTTGAGGGGGCACATTGTTGTCATCATAAGATGCTAGTAGTTAGTCAATTTATTTAAGCAATGGGTGTCGACATTTATGATCAGTGGGTGACCAAATAAATTAGACAATTTTATTTTTTTAAGAAACCGAAATCTGCGGTTAGAATTAAGTGGCTGACCAAGCTGTACTAGTAGTAGCGGTCAGATTAAGCTAGCGGAGCGCGACGAAGGTCCCACTGTCTTAGGGTTCCCCTTCCCTTCCGTCATTCTCGCCGTTGATGGCTAAACAAAACAATCAAAGATATGACAAATTAAAGGGTAGCAACTTCACAAAGGTAAGTTTAGGAACCTCACTTGCTTGTTTCCTTTTAGCCCACTCAACATGCCATGTGGGGGCTTATATATATGACATAAAGAAAGATTATGACTATATCTATGTAATTAAAACCCCAGTTGACTTTAGGCTGACAATAAGCAATTAGTAGAAATTAGTTAAGAGCATTTGAGGAAAGTGTGATTATTATTATTATTAAACTCATAATCGATTATTATTTGCGATGCAGGGCGCGCATGTGATGATTTTTACATTTTCTCTCGTTTCCAGGACCCGTTTATACTTCTTATACTTTTTGTTTATTTTTCTTCTTTGTTTACCTGGGTCCTCGTAAAAGCTGTAGGCCACTATTCATGTTAGTGCATGGCCGCTTGTGTAATACAGCTTTCTCAACCTAAGTTTTTGTGCCGTGTACGTTTTGCACTTTTCATACTTAAATAGTTAAATGTATTTCTATCTTTGGATGTCAAAAAAATAGAACTATTGTTGATAAGTTACCGACTGCCTTAAAAAAAATATTGTACTCCCTTAAAAAAATTGTGAATTTAATTATTTAATTTAATAAATATTTTTTCTCTTCAAAA
Organism: Quercus variabilis; assembly: GCA_030445155.1. NCBI lineage: Eukaryota > Viridiplantae > Streptophyta > Magnoliopsida > Fagales > Fagaceae > Quercus > Quercus variabilis. Next base: position 31,770,739 of record CP129450.1, on the reverse strand, counting down.
AAAAAAAATAAATCTTTTTTATGTCTGGGCTAATTGAGCTGCCTTTATTTGTGGTTGCTCAATTGGTAAATTTTTCTCTAAATAGGGTAAATTGGATGGAAAATTATTGTATATTCCATTATTTCCGGAATATCATAAATGCATATTTCTTCATCTTACATGAATAGTAGATCATACTAATTAAATTCATGGTGAGACTCACCATTTATGTGAAAGGAGAGGAGTATACATTTATAGTACTCTGGAAGTACTTAATAATTTTTCAAAGTGGAGACAGAAAATTATTTAATGAGATTAAATTTTACACCATTTAATAAGTGATTGTTACGTTAGCATTTTACTTAAAATTTAATACATCCTACCAGACCTAATAATATCTCAATAAATTCTCAATTTGGTTGGATTTATATATGGGTATTAGAATTGATTGAGTGTGATTGTGTTTATTTTAAAATATGTGATAAGATGGTATGACATGTTGGGATTAGAGAGATAAAACATGCGTTTTACACCACGTTCTTATAGAATTTAATTTCTTATTTAATTATTTAATCTAACATTTCTCATTTATGCGTAAACTGCTTGAGCTACTTTTATTAAATGAGACACAACATGTAACATATTTTTTTAAATAGAAGGTAAGATGGAGACAAGGAATTAAACCTGCGTTATTAAATTAATGGCAAATTTAACATTTAATCTAACAATTATCATGAGGCAAGATCCTTGTAACTTAACCAAAATTTCTTAGCATTTTTACCAAAAACGTATAAGGTTTAATTCTCTCCTATGATTGCTTACAAAAACCTTTTTATTTCTGTTATAATTAAAGATACAGATGACAACTCCTTTTTCCGCCAATCAAGTAGTTGGCGAAACTTAACTAGAATTTTAAGGTTAAGCGGCAAGTTTTTATTGGACAATCCTAACCTTTGGCCAACAAAATCTTGCTATTGATCATGCTTTAACTTTCTTTGTTACAATAATTATGGTTTCCAATGTACCTTTTTTTTTCTTTTTTTTTTTTTTTTTTTTTTGAGAATCATGGTTTCCAATGTACCTGAGTACTGTTTTTGCAGGTAAAATTATAGTGCTTGCGACTAGTTACTTTACTGGAAATCTTCTAACGAACTAAATTCCTAGCAGTAAAATAATATTGCATCATTTCTAATTTCTTCTAGGTTTTTTTTTTTTTTTTGGTAAGAATATTCATTCTTCTAGATTGTTTTGTCTACTACTTATATATATATATATATATATATACTTTTCATCGGTTAACATCAATTTTGATAGTCTATTCCAGTTCGATTCTACGTATCGCGACAATTCAACTAGTTTACAAATCTTAAAACAAACAAAAAGACCTGTCAAAACAACATTTCCCCAAAAAAATATTGTGGGATCGATCGATAATTCAACCGACACCGCAGGAACAGCTAACAATTTAGGCCGTTTCGTTTATCAATTGTAAATTCCCATCAAATCTCAATTTACAACGGGTTGATGATGTGACACAGCAAATCATTGAAGCCGCCCCAATTAGTTGCTGACTAAAAGAACCTTAGCTTAGTGTACATAATTTCAGTATTATTTTTTTATTTTTTATTTTTTATAGCAGGAATATAGTAAATTTGTCAAAAATTAAAAAAAAAAAAATATATATATATATATATATATATATAATTCAAATTTTTATTATAAATAAATAAAATATTGTAGGGACTGAGTTTGAGCACTTCTATTGTTGAGTAAGTGGACTCAAGCTCGACTAGTCCAATATAATGAATTTGTAGAGAGCGGGTTCAAGAGTTAGGCCCTAGCAAGCAGACAATGCCCCATGTAGTGTTTTCCACTACCGAACGCCGACGAACCAAAACCATTCTCAAGAATCTGTCCTCGGCTCGGTCCAAGGAGCTTCTTAGCAGTCCCATTTCCATGGGCCCCCCCCTTCAATCTGTTTCTCCTCCTTTATATAGTCCTCCTACAACAATCCATTTCCTCCACTTGTTGATCATTCATGCCTTCCCCTGACAACTCGTCCCATCAGCCACCTTACTAGAACTCCCAATGAGTTGCAGCAACCGAGGAAACACTGCTCAGGGGTCATTTCCCATTAATGCTGTCTGAACATCAATCGTGCGCATTTAATGTGGAGGTGACAACTCAATCCTGGCTTTGCTCCTCGACCTCCTATTGTCTTGGCTGGCTGAGGGCAAAGTCGTCCTCGGCAAGGCTCCTGGGCAATTTAGGTTTTCACACTTCATTCCTGGGCATTTCCTCATCCTCGGCATGGGCCTTGGGCCGGGTACAAAATGGGTCGGGGTTGCCAAATTCTCAGGCCCCACAAATATAATTACAAAGTTATAAATATAATTCAAAAACATCCCTAAAAGAAGTTATATATGACTGTGTGTGTCTATGTTTTCTTATACATAATTAAAAAAAAAAAAAAAAAAAAAAAAAGACTGTCTATGTTTAATAAATACAAACTGAAACATACTGAAAGTTATCATTTACACTAAAATCTCAATTTGTAGCATCCACTTTTTGTTTGATGCGCCGCTTGGTAGAGGAATGGGAATATATATAAAAGTTATAGAATCATATATATATATATATATATATGATAAATTCTTCATATGGTGACATTTATATAGCTAGGTTGAGCTGTCACATCATATATGTGTCATATGCAAACTGTCTCAATGTATTTAACTTGTATGATTGCTTGAACTATCAATTTTTTTGTTTGTTTGTTTAAGAAACCTATTACGTTTACAGTCACTTTATCGCATTTTTTTACATGCATCAGAGGAATAACATTTGAAAGTGATTTACAATCCAAAATCTGTATGAAGGTTTTTTTTTTTTTTTGGTTAATACAAAATGAAAAAAAATTATCCATCTGAACGAATTATCAATAGCATTTTGTTTGAAAACATGAATAAATTACTTCCTGTGAGAACTGCATTTGTGTGTTGAAAAAAAAAAAAAAAGAAGAAGAAAAAGAAGAAAGCCATTGATATAATTAAAAGGGTCCAGTTAATGTGTGCCTTTAGGATAAATATTAACTATCCATTTTAGAAAAGTTTTTATGGGAAATTAAAAAAACTGTCAAAAGAGTGAATTACTTTTTCATTTTTTCATAAAAAATTTCCTAAAATGAATTATTAATATATATCTTTTTTTTGAGAGACATTAATATACAACTTAAGAACACACATTAGTAAATTTTCTAATTAAAAATTGAACTGAACTAAATGAATCCACGCAGCAGACAAACCTATTTGTATATTCTATAGTTAGTACTTAATAGTATTATTTGTTTGTAGCTTGAATGACAGCTGGTCCTTGCCCTGCCTCTTTTGTGATCTTCGAGATAGACATGAAATATATATAAAGAGTTATTTATTTATTTATTTTTATTTCTTTGAGAAAGATACTAGAAGTCTAGAACATGTAAAAGAGAGTTATATTAATAAAGGCACAAAAGGTGATAGGGGTATTGTCATTTGGAAGAAATGTGACAAAAAGAGGTTAAATGCGGACATGGAAGGAAGGGAGTAAGGATTTTCGGGTTCACAATCACATGACTCAATATTCCCCAAATAACCAAAAGGGTTGTTCGGGTTCTCATATTAAAAAAAAAAAAAAAAAAAAGGAGAAAAAGGGTTCGGGTTCACATGGATATGGGCATTGTGGGTCCTATTACTTACAATGCCCCGAGACAAAAGCAGCAAATTAGGCATGCCCTATTTTCTTTTCCACTTTCCCTCCACTAATAAATAAATAAAAAATAAAAGAGAAAAAGAAAAACTCCTTCTATGGCTGACTATCTTTCCCTTTTTCATCTTTATTCCCATAATGCCCCTGGTCATTATGACGTGGACAGGTCAAACTCCACAATCAAAGTTAGAATGTTATGAGATGCATTATTGTCGGGGCAACTTATTTTAAAGTTGGAAATGGAATTACCTTAACGAATGGTAAAAATGGCTAATTAATGGAATGTAAGCATAAACCAAAAAAAAAAAAAAATGACTGCCTAATGCAAATTAGCCAGCGGCTCAGTAGTGGGTTCTATTTTCGTTGGTTATAGCCTTATAGGAGAACTTATAGTGAAGTGCTGCTAAAAGCCTAAAAGTAAAAGAGAAACTGCCTTTATGATTTTCCTGGGCCACAACGATCGAAAGTGTTACAATTTAAAGAGGGTCATATCATGGTACATTAGACTGAAAAGGTAAGCATAATATGTTATGCCATTGCTGTTCGTTTTGTGAACCATGAACAAATGAGGAAAATCAACTTCAAAATTGCGTATAATAAAGTGAAGTTCCAACCTACTAACTAGAACTAGTATTTTTGAACAACAAAATTGATATTTCCTTTATCCTATGAAAAACTTTCGGGAAAAATATACCCTGATATAGGTTTACAAATCATCTCTCTTACAGCTTGAGGGTCTCATCCGTTTGTGAGAGAGATAACTTATATATTCGTAATAAGGTATAATTCCTCAAACTCTTAGGACACATTTAAACTCACACCAAAATTTATAATATCTTTAAGTGTTAACTTGTAATTGGTGTACTTAAATTTTTTTTTTCACTAAATACTAGTTGTGGTATCAGAGCATTAGCATTGGGGAATGCTAATGCCAAATCTAAGGGAAATTTGAAATTTTAAACCCCAAAACCATCTGCACTGGGGAATGTTAAATAGCAGTATTGCAAATTTTTTTGTAATACTGCTACGGTGCAATTCTAAACATAGAATTGCACTGTAGCAAGTATTGTAAAATAATAATAATATTTTATTGTGTAAAGAGAGGAGATAGATGGGAGAGAAAAGATATAATTTTGAGATATATTATTTTATTATGTAGATATATTATTTTAATGAGTAAAATAAAGAAGTAGAAGTTTGAGATGTGAAGATATTGTAAAATGGTATAGTATAATGATAAAATGACTTTTTAGAATTGTAAAATAGAGTAGCATTGAAATTTTCTAATGCTAATGATCTCACAAATTAACATCTAAATATAATGCGAAAATAAGTACATATTGGATATCCCATAAAAAAGAAAAGAAAAGTGTTATTGGGTAATTCACAGGCATACTGTACTTATACATAGAATGGAATAAAGCACGCTAGTCTATGATAAATTTTTTTCAGTGAATTGTATAATATTTCTCAACCCAAATATTACTTTTTTAGGCAAAAAAAATTAACCAAAAAGAGCAAAAAGAAGCAGATAAACCTCTTTACTAAGAATATACTTAAAACAAACACTTTACTCTGTTAACCCGTGCTGAACACTCACCATTTACCAAGACCAATTAAATTTCACCAAAGACCCTCATAAATATAATAATAAAATTTTAACTGTTTTGTCTTCCTTTTCCACTGTTTTCAGTGTTTTGTCATGTTTATGTGTTTTTTCTCGTAGCTCACAGCCACGCAATACGATAGCTCTTGAGCTGTGACTTGTGACTTAAACGTGAAAGCTGAGCTGTTTAAGTGTAATAGTATTTCTTTATATATATAAATTGCTCAGCTCAGAGTCTCTGAGAGACCTTTGAGTGTGGAGTCCAAAGCACAAATGGACCCTGTAGTAGTCTAGTTCTTGTTGCTCTGCACTAGTAGACCAAAACCTCCATTAAAGACCTCTCTCTCTCTCTCTCTCTCTCTCTCTCTCTCTTTGCATTTCACAAAAGATTGCAACTTTAGTGTGTACACAGAGAGAGCAATGGAAATCAACTCAGTTTCCAAGTCGTTCTTTTTATTTGGTTTAGTGTGGTTCATTGGTTTCTTCCAGCTGATTCAGTGTAGTGTGACATATGATAGGAAGGCCATTATCATAAATGGGCAAAGGAGAATTCTCTTCTCTGGCTCTATACATTACCCCAGAAGCACTCCTGAGGTACAATAATCATTTCCCATTTCTCTATTTGCTTTGGTTTAGTAGTTTAATTGTTTGGTTGGGTTTGTGATTTTCTTGGAAATGAAATGAAATGAGGTGCTTGTAGATGTGGGAGGATCTGATACAGAAAGCAAAAGATGGAGGTTTGGATGTGGTTGAGACCTATATTTTTTGGAATGTTCATGAGCCTTCTCCTGGCAATGTACTTTACTTTTCTCTTCCTTGCACTTCCTACACTCTCTTTTCTCTTTTTTAGTTTCTCTGATTCTGTGTTTAATTTTTTTCCCCTCCGATGGTTTCAGTACAATTTTGAAGGGAGATATGATTTGGTGAGATTCATTAAGACCATACAGAAAGCTGGGCTTTATGCTCATATCCGCATTGGACCTTATGTTTGTGCAGAGTGGAATTTTGGGTACCAACCAATTTTTTTCTCTTTAACATCTAAATCAGTCTCTCAGGCTTTACAAGTTCTAAAGGGTTTTTCACTTTCATGGTTTTTCTTATTTATTTATTTTTGGTTTTTAATTTTCTGTTTTTTGTGTTATGTTCAGAGGATTTCCTGTTTGGCTCAAGTATGTCCCAGGAATCAGTTTCAGAACAGACAATGAGCCTTTCAAGGTTTTATTTCTTAACCTTTGTTCCATGCTTTTATATTGCACGAGTAGTGAAAAGGAAAATCAATGAAGAATATAGAAACTCAGGTATTCTTCACTATTTAGTATGTTAGTTGTATTAAGCACATACTTATGGATGTTGCAGAGGGCAATGCAAAGGTTCACTGAAAAGATTGTTGGACTGATGAAGAGTGAAAATCTGTTTGAGTCTCAGGGTGGACCCATCATACTCTCTCAGGTACGAGTTTTAGGACTTTGGCTTTTCAATTTTAATGTGTTATCATCTTTTGCATCCGGGCTGCAAATTTTTATGCAACCCTGATTAGAGGCTTTGTGTTAAAAAATTAACCATATGTGAACTATGTGCAAGTTTTATGAATTGTTTGAAAGAAAGGTAGAAATATTTAATGCAGCTCTTATAGAAGTAAATTTGACTAGCAAAATTACAATAATAATTTCTGTAAATTATGTTTGTATAGATTGAGAATGAGTATGGGGTACAAAGTAAGCTATTTGGGGCTGCTGGCTACAATTATATGAGTTGGGCAGCAAAAATGGCTGTTGAATTGGGAACTGGGGTCCCCTGGGTGATGTGCAAGGAAGAAGATGCCCCAGATCCAGTGGTGAGTAATGTTGACTATTTTTCTTGCAAATATAAATTTCTGTCCGCTCTATTATGCAATTTGATTAGTAGTCCTAAGCGTGTGATCTATTCATTTGCATTTTAATTAGTATTTCTTTGCATTTTCTTCCTCCTCAGTTTCAAAGAGAAGGTGCCCGATATTAGTCTTTTTTTTTTAAGTCTAATTCTATCTTGTGAGAAAAGTTTTTTGGTTGCCTAAAAAATTCCTTTCCTTTCCTCTGCTGACAGATAAACACATGCAATGGTTTTTATTGTGATACATTCTCTCCCAACAAACCTTACAAACCCACAATATGGACAGAGGCTTGGAGTGGCTGGTATGTCATAAATATATTATTTATTTTTGCATTCTAATCACAGATTTGCAAGTTTGTTGTAACGTGAAAGTACACCATTTCAATCTCTTTTTATGAATATTTTAAGGTTTACGGAGTTTGGTGGCCCAATCCACCAGCGACCTGTTGAGGATTTGGCATTCGCAGTTGCTCGATTCATACAGAAAGGAGGATCTTTTGTTAACTACTACATGGTTGGCTTTCGTTAGCAAATATTCTGAGGAGATGTGAAATTTGAATGTTGAATTCTACTATAATAAAATTGAGTATCTCTGTGTTGTTGTGTATGAAACAGTACCATGGAGGGACTAATTTTGGACGCACAGCCGGGGGCCCTTTCATCTCAACAAGCTATGACTACGATGCTCCATTAGATGAATATGGTGATAATAAGAAATCTTTTTTCTTTTATTTTTCCAATTAGTTCATATTGTTGAGCAATTCTGCTTGAATGACTGTTCCACCCAAAAGGAAAGAGAAAATTTAAGGATAGTAGTGGCAATGTCAACAGGACAATAGATGTAACATCCCTTTAGGGTGTTTAACTTGTTCAATGATTAACTAGAGAGGATTCTTTTTATGCATTTGAATGCTTTTGGTTCTTCACCATTTATCAACCTGTGCCCAAATTCTACAAATTGAACTGAAAAGAATATGAGTCTACTTCTGAAATGCTTATGCATTCTTATATATATCACACCCCCAGCATGCTGCATACTCTTGTTTGGAAATATAACTGCCGTACTACAAAAACTTGATAGGTCTGATTAGGCAACCAAAGTATGGTCATCTAAAGGAGCTTCATAGGGCCATTAAGATGTCTGAGCGAGCTTTGGTTTCATCCGATCCTATTGTCACTTCATTAGGGAGCTTTCAACAGGTTTGGACGCCCATTCTCAAACTCTCCTGCTTCTGGCAACACGGGCTTTGTTATTGTTCACTGACTAAAGTAAATTCTCTTTTCCAGGCTCACGTATACTCATCAGAATCAGGAGATTGTGCAGCTTTTCTCTCCAACTATGATACAAAGTCAGCTGCAAGAGTGCTGTTCAATAACATGCACTATAATTTGCCTCCTTGGTCCATCAGCATCCTTCCTGACTGCAGAAATGTAGTCTTTAATACTGCAAAGGTATGAAACCTTATCTAATGGATTTTTTTGGTATCTCAGTAGTATATATAATTTGAGGCGAAATTATTTATATTGTTCTCTTCTCAGCTTATTTCATTCCAAAATTAAAATGGTGCAGAATTTTTTGTGGTATTGACTAGTTCTTATCCCTCCCCTTTAGGTTGGAGTTCAAACAACACAAATGGAAATGTTGCCAACAAGTGCTGAGATGCTCTCATGGGAAAGCTATGATGAAGACATTACTTCTCTGGATGACAGTACAACAATCACTGCTCCTGGTCTCTTGGAACAGATAAATGTCACAAGGGACACTAGTGACTACCTGTGGTACATAACTAGGTGAGGATGATTATCTAAGTGCCTTAGTCATGTTTCGTACATGGCTCTTGTGTGATTTTGTCTGAGTGCTTTGGAAAGATTTTCTCATGGAACGAAATTAGTGTTTTCCCACTTGTGGTGACTGTTTATTTTTCTTTTTCCATCCACTGGCACAGCAGTAATTCATCTGCACCTTATATTTGACTCTATAATCTTCTTCTCTCCCTACGGGGGTAAAAAAAAAAAAAAATAGAGATCACCACACTGGTAATGGAAAGAAATATTAGTGAATATAACAAACTTAGGAGTAGGTTTTAGCTACCTTAACTGATAAAGTTTCTGATGGTTGAATAAGAGATTTGGGGTTCAATTCCCGTCTCTACCAAAAACTAATAGGTGTTTTGGTCTAAAATTAAAGAGCTATCATCAAGAGTGAACGCCATAGTTTAAAACTCATAAAAAAAAAAAAAAAAAAAAAAAAAAAAACCTAGGAAAAAAATGTTTTAATGTGAGCTACCTTGGTTCCCATGATACAACCTTTCCTATCTGGATGACTTAAAACTTTATATTGTTGGACTTCGCTACATTTGTGCCTAATTCTTTCATTGACACAATTCAATAGATGATCTAGAAAGATCATACAATTACACGCTATTACAATCTTCTTTTCAATATGCCTACAGTGTTGAAATTGGCCAATCTGAATCCTTCCTGCGTGGAGGTGAACTCCCAACTCTCATTGTTCAATCAACAGGCCATGCTGTGCATGTCTTTATTAATGGACAGCTTTCAGGTACATGTTTTTTTTACTTTCTCATGGATTTCCTTTTTATTTATTAGCATTGAGAAACTTAACATATAATATTATACTATGTTAGGCTCTGCATTTGGGACAAGGGAGAATAGGAGATTCACTTATATTGGAAAGGTCAATCTGCAGGCTGGAACAAACAGAATTGCGCTACTGAGCGTTGCTGTTGGTTTGCCGGTTAGTTCCCTTTCCATCTCTATTGTGTTTCTGTAATTCTACCTGGTAATTTCGGAACCTAGTAGACGAAGAAACAGAAGGTTTGTGTTGTACTCAGCAAAATAAAGACCGGATGTGAAAAAGGCTAAGAACCCATCATAGACTTGGCCAATCTTAAAGTAAAAATTAATTAATATTTAGATGCTTTATTGTTCAAATCATGCGAGTTATACCTGATAGATTTGGTGCTTCTTAGTGTTTGCTGACTCCTAGTCTAGACAGCTATGTGGTTCAAGCATCCTACAAATCCTGGATCCTGAAATCTGACCATGTTGCACAGACCTTTAACCATTGCTAGCAAGGTTATTTCTTCTATTTAAACAAGGACTTAACTTTTGTGTTTCTTGTTGAAGAATGTGGGTGGCCACTTTGAGACCTGGAACACAGGAATCCTTGGACCAGTTGCACTGCATGGACTTGACCAGGGAAAGTGGGACTTGTCCTGGCAGAAATGGACCTACCAGGTAGGCATATGTTAACTACCAATTTTGTTTAAGTTCGTGTTGATTCAAATGAATTTTGCCTCACAGCTTCCTTCTTAAACAGGTAGGTCTAAAAGGAGAAGCCATGAACCTTGTTTCTACAAATGGTTTTTCATCTGTTGAATGGATTCGGGGATCATTAGCCGCACAGAAGCAACAGCCATTGACTTGGCATAAGGTATTAACATAGCAAATGCAATGCAATGATATAGTGGAAGACAACCTGATGGTTTTGAATATTGAAAATATTCTCTTATAAATTGGCAGGCATTTTTCGATGCACCTGAAGGAGATGAACCCCTGGCCTTGGACATGGAGGGTATGGGGAAAGGTCAAATATGGATTAATGGGCAGAGCATTGGGAGATACTGGACTGCATATGCTAGTGGTAACTGCAACGGGTGCAATTATGCTGGAGGGTATCGACCTCCAAAGTGTCAGCTTGGTTGTGGCCAACCCACCCAGAAATGGTAACTTCTTAGGAAATTTACAATAAATTTTGTAACACTGGATGATAATATATAGTATTGAATGCCTAACTGAGGCAAAAATTTCTTCATTAACCCCAACAATATTTCCCCCATCAGGTACCATGTACCTAGGTCTTGGTTGAAGCCAACACAAAATCTTTTGGTGATCTTTGAGGAACTTGGGGGAGATCCCTCAGGGATTTCTCTTGTGAAGAGATCGGTATCCAGTGTTTGTGCTGATGTCACTGAGTACCACCCAACCATTAAGAACTGGCACATCGAAAGCTATGGAAAATCAGAAGAGCTCCACAGACCTAAGGTTCACCTGCGATGTAGTCAGGGGCAGACCATATCTTCCATTAAATTTGCCAGCTTTGGAACTCCTTTAGGAACTTGTGGGAGTTACCAGCAAGGAACATGCCATGCCTCTACCTCATACGATATCTTAGAGAAGGTACAAAACTTGATTAACAATGTATTAGAATCTAGAATGCATGCTTATTTTGATCATGTTTTAATCTTTAATATTCACTTTCCACAGAAGTGTATAGGGAAGCAGAGATGCGCAGTCACCATATCCAACAGCAACTTTGGGAAAGATCCATGCCCAAATGTATTGAAGAGATTATCAGTGGAAGCTATTTGTGCTTCTAACCCAACTACAAATTGGGGCGGTTAATTAGGTAAAAAGAAGACTACAATTGCTCATAAAAGGAGCCATCTTGTGACTTTTAACTATACACTACCAGCAAGAGAAGCAATCAAGGAAAGAAGAATAAAAGAAGTACAGGAAAAAGTTTTCTAGTTTGTTAGGTTGAGTGCATAGTTTTTGTCAGATGGTTAGTACCTCTGGCCAAAGAAGTGTTTGCAGCCGTAAGGCAATTGGTTCTTAATTTAAGTTGGGTAATGGACTAATGTAATATAGTGATTGTTAGGTAGATAAGTTTGTGAATTCCCGGGGTCCTATAATTTGGGGCCTTAGGTGAATTTCGAGCCCCAGTCCCCGACCTTTTAACCGGAAATGGGCACTGGGAAAAGAGGTGATTTCTGTTAGTGTGATTTATTTATATTTATGTTTGTATCACTGGAGAAAAATCAAACCCAGTTTGAGTTAGGTTCATGTTGGGAGCGGATCCTACTATGACCATTGTTTTATGTGCAGTTCCTCAATTTGAAGTCCATTTCATTTTACTTCCAAGTGGCATCGTTTTTTGTCCTTGCCTTGTTAAATTTTTTGAGTAATGGCTACATTACAAAATTTTTACAGACTCTTGATGTGGTCAATTCTTACTGTTTTTCATTTGAATTCACTACTAATATCACTTTTTCACTTACCAATCACTATATTAGTATTTCGTAAAAAATGTTGTAAAATAGTTTATAGCGTAATTATGTTTTGGAGCATGAATCCAATGGGGGTCTCTTTTCTTTTTTTGGGAGCCCCTAGAGACTTAATACTTGACTTCAACTAGACAGTCTAATCCAGGTGATACAAAATTGCAAATTCTTGGATTCTAACAAACAAACCTCATTATAGGCCGATCTGCATTGATGTACGGTTTCCCAAATGTTGATGGCTGCAAGGGAACACAACCAAGGAGGTATTTGACGCCGGAAAGATGTCTCGGAATTACCTTGTTTTGGATGTTATAGAATGTTTAATGGCTTGCAAGGGATAACCCCCACGAATGGAGGAGCTCCAAGGAGAGAGAGAGAGAGAGAGAGTTTGTGGGATATAAGTAGAGATAACAATTAACAATCGATGTAATGGTTTCATTGGAAATTTGGAATTGACCACCATTGTTATAAAGATAATAGAAATCTAATTTCCAACTGATATTGGCGGTAGAGCTTGTCAGCTTTGTCCTAGTTTAAATTCTCCAATTAAAAGTTTTCCCCTCGCTTTATAATCAAAGGGGAAAAAAATATAGGAAACCTCAATTGGTTTCACAGTTGTGTCCCAAAAATCCGCTTCATACGCCAGTAAATTATCCATATCTAACTTCTCTCTCTGGTTGTCTTAAAACGAAATTTTCGTACCTATTTTCTAGTACATTTTAAGCTGTTCAAGCATGTAAAAAGTCAGCCAGAGGGACGAATGTATCAAACTTCAGAGAAAAAGTAGAAAATGGGAAGTATACATATAAGTTGAAATTAGTTTGAAAAAAACTGACTTTCAGGCACATTCTGACATAACAAATTGATGTAAACTAGACATGCTCAAGTATTTAGTGTGATGGTGTGCCACTTTTATAAACCCAACATCATAAGATACATTCTACCATCTTCATATGCATCCAAGTATTCATATTCTTCAAGCAAGAAAACTCAGCAAAACCATAAAATGAGCTTCAAGTATGTCATGCAATTAAAATAGGCGCACGAAACCAACACACTTTCAGTTCCAGTCTACACGATATATAACATAGATCAAGATTAAATAGCATCTGGAAAGGTCTAAGAAACACTTTTAGAGGTGGTGAACATCATCACTATGAGGATTAAGCAGTGGCAGTGGCCAAGTGCTTTGCAATAGTCTGCTGCAGTTCATCTTTCTTTGCTCCCACCACCTTGTCCACAATCTTCCCCTCTTTCAGGAACATGAATGTTGGCATTGCCTCCACGGCCCAATCTTGAGCAACCGACTGCAAACATGGCATTTTTTTTTATGAGAAAGACAAATATAAGTTGAACAAACAATGTTTCTAAAACTAATTATAAATTTGTAAAATGCTATCATTTTTAGCAGAGAGAAATTTTATAATCTGAATTTTTTTACCTTCAGCTCATCCACATCCACTTTAAGAAATGTGACATTTGGCAATTTCTTAGCCAGCTCTGCCAGGAATGGTGCAATGAAGCGACATGGTCCACACCAGGAAGCAGTGAAATCCACAACTATCTGCATCAATTATAGAGCTGAGTGCATGCTAAGAATGAAAAAACCTGTTAATGTAATGGGAAACACACGGTCCATACAATGAAACGGAATGAAAAAACCTGTTAAAGTAATGGGAAACACACGGTCCATACAATGAAACGGTGACATTGACAACCATCGGCATCAAATAATAATAGCTGTGAAGCTAAACATACCAAGCATGCAAGGGAACATTTACATGCGGGTCCAAATTCACCAGTTAATTAATCATTAAAACATGACTAAATTTTTTCTAACATTGGACGATTTTTATTTATTTAGTTATTTATTTTTAATATTATTACTAGTAGTACCACCACCACCACTACTACATCGTCCAGTCTCTTTCCCACTCTTGCTAACACAAACCATCCAGTTTATTAACCCAATAAGTTCAACATTTATGGTGTCTCTCTCTCTCTCAAATGTATTTTCTTAAAATTTGTATTACTTCGTTACCGAATCAATAGTTTACCGCTGTAAGAAGTGGCATGTCAAGTCAGACTTCATAGAAAAATTAGACAATAAAACGACAATTTGAACAAAACCAGTACATCTAAGGGTTGATATTCAACATATAAATTTTGAGATTTGATTGGAGGACACAGGTTTAACAAGCCTAATTCCCTATTACAGACTGATCTAGCCAACTCTAAAACTCTACAAAAAGAATCTACTACCTAATTCTTATCTCACTCACAAGTCACAACAGGCCTCTACCACAACTTTTTGTGTATCCTCCATTCTATGTGTTAAGCAGAGCCCCGTCATTAATTTCCCAATACAATGATCAAAATACCCACATCAACAAATCCCAGTATCAATTTTATTCCAAAACCAAAGCTTTGTTTGTTTTACTAGAGATGGATCAGCAAGTAAAAAAAAGCCAAAACATGATATATATTTCAAATTTTCAAGTATAAATATTTTTCCAAAAATCGTCCAAAAACGTCCTCTTTGCCTCTCAGATAATATGGGGAAAAAATGAAACAAAAAAGCTTTAAATTAAAGTAGTTGTTCACCCCATCATATTTTCTTAGAACCAACCAAACAGAATGAGAGACTTCATAAATTTTGCAACTATCACAAAAAAATGTTGACAATGACAAATATCCTGAGATATATTGACATAAAAGAGACTTGGCAAGAAAAAACACTCAACCAAACAAATTTATCAAGGGGTAAAAAAAAGAATGTAAAAGCTGAACTCCAAAAACTTTATCCAATCAGTGTCCGCCATAATTCACAAAGGCATCAAGATCAATCTTGAAGAAACCACAATTCATAAACACATGTAGGGTGCGTCCAAAAAGTCCTATCAGAAAGTGCTTTTAGAAGCTGTTAATATTAAAGCTAAAATTTAGAACTTTTAGAGAAATCTATACCATTCGCTGCACTTACTTTATATATCCATAATTTTAAAGCACTTCACTTTTATTTGCAAAATGCTCAAAAATACTCAAAACGCTAAATAGCTTTTCAGTTATAACTCTACGTTATTATTATTATTATTATTTTTGAGAATCTATAGCTCTATGTTATTGAAACTCTACTTAATATAATAGGGCACACATTAAACTATTCGTTTTTGAAAATATTTTTTCGAGAATTGAAAAAACTATATTTTCGAAATTTTTTTTTTCAAAAATGAAAATTATCGTGTGCTCTTAGGGCACACATTAACAAAATCCATATAATAATGCCAAACCCATGAACGAGTTAGGTGTTGACAGTTGAGGTCCCCAACAGTTTTGAAAAATGTGTTATTCCTAATACAACTATATATAAAAATTTAAATTTTGTGCTCCAAAAGAAGGCAAAATTATTGGTTTCGGTGCTAAAATTTGCATGATCTAATATTAAAATTTTCTATTTTCTTCCATAAAAAAGTATAAAAAAAGTTCTTTGTTTATAATTGTACTAAAAAACTTTAGGGCCCGTTTAGTATGTGTGTTTAAACAATAGTTTTCAGTTTTTTTAGAAATAGATGTAAGTAAAATAATGTATGAAAATGCGTGTAATATTGTTTAAAAACTGAAATCATATGTTTAAACATATGCACCAAACAGCACTTTACACTTTCTACCCTTAAAATTTAAAAATATCTTCTTATTTTTTCATTCCTAATTTTTTTAAATATTTTTTATTTATATTTTCCTATTTTCATCCCTACCCTATTGAAATAAGTTCTTTAAAGACAATTTGTTACATTTTCAAAAATTTAGGGAAAAAACAAAATAAATACAAATTTTTAGCCATAAAGGTGTGTGTGTGTATATATATATATATATCTAATTTAGATTCATATTTTAGTATAAAATTTTCACTAAAAAAAATTGTACTAAAAGTTAAGCCTTTAACCAAAATAAAAATTATACTTTGACACTAGCGTCTCACCCTAAACAAAGATTTCTGACTCCACCTTGCTATAAACACCATAAATCCATATATAATCTAACTAAATGAACCTACCAACACCAAGTTACCAACACAAATGCCATCAGCAATAATCCAGATTAAGCTGATCAGATCAGACAAGAACCAAACCAAACCAAACCAGACCCATTAATCAGAATCCAAAATAAATGCAACCCCAATCACCCAAAACACCAAACAACTATCATATCCAGAACATATATAAACCAAACAAAAACATAAAAATAATTATAAATTGAAAAAAAGAAAAAAAGCAAGAAAGGTGACAAACCAGTTTCTTGTTTTCATTGCCCTTCTGGAGCTGCTCGTTCCAGGCCTCGACGGTGTGGCAACCGATCACTTGTCCCTCCTCTGCTGCCATTTCTCTCTTTTTCTCAAAGATTTTCTCGGAAAACAAACAGATAAACACACAAAAAGAAATGATTCTGGGTGTCTTTTACTGCTTCCTATAAATAAGCAAACTAAGTTAAGTAATCCTCGGAAATATGGTATGGACCTCAGTTTTGTACAAATTTACGAGGTTGCCATTGAGGATGAGGACCACAGTAGATTCTCATGCAAGCCACGTAAAGGACGAAGTCCAGCTGTTAAGCTTTTATTGTGGGATGTTTATAAAAGGAAGGGGCTCAAGCTGATTATGGCATACCTGTATCTTCATAATTTCTTTACGCTCATTGATGCCTACTTGGGCCACAATTTTTTGGTCTCAAAAACCCTTTAGACGTGGAAAAAAAAAAAAAATACATAAATAAAAACATTCTAGATATATCATTAATGTTCATTTTGTTTCCATAGGAAACTTTATGTAAAAAATTGAAAATAATTTTTTCATATTTTCTTGTTTATATATATATATATATATATATATATATTTAGTTTGGGATGAGATGAAGTTGTTTTCTGCTAAATTTTTTTGAAAAATAACTTTATCTCATGCGAAACTAAATAAAAAAAAAATCTATCTCATATAAAACTAAATAAAAGAAGTTAAAAGACAATTTTTCAACTCATTTTAAGGTCGATATCAAACATAGAATGGTTTTTTTTTTTTTAGAAAATACTTTTTGAAAAATGATTTATTTTCAAAAAAATCTTAATGTCAAAATAAATAGAGTTTATGTCAAATACTTTTTTTTTAAGGAAACATGTCAAATATTCTTTTTTTTTTTTCTCAAATATACTTAGATTCAAAAAATGAACAAGGTAGGTATTAAAAAAAAAAGGAAAATTGTGTGCCATAAAAAGTGAACAAGGTATGAAATTTTCTCAATATTTTCTGAAACTTTCTTCCCTTTATTGGCTCCAAGTAGATATCCCCTGCAGTAATTATAGAGGAAGGAAAAAAAAAATTGATATATACATGCTTTGAATGGTATGAATAGAAGTTAACTTAATGGTAATAATCAAGATTTTTATTCTTATGTAATGTAGCTAAGACGCTTAAGTAAATACCAAATTTAGTAATTTAGCTTTTTTTTTTTTTTTTTTTTTTTTTTTGAGAATACTAAGCATTTAACATGCACGCAGAGAGATGAAGAGGTCTTAAAGTATTTAGGGGGCAATTTGAAATTTAAAGCCGTTTGACCTAAAGTTTAGGTCATTATACCAAAAAAAGAAAGGTGATATAATCTTCTGAATCGAGATTTAAAGGTCCAATTAAAACTCATTGTTAAGTCCAACAGTGATATACGTAAAAATGGTTAGCCATACATAGCCAAATTGTTTCACATGATTTGTCTGAAAGCAAAGAAAGAAAGGTTCATTTTGTCAAAAAATACAAAAGCCCATTATTATATCAGGTGGGCTTTGTCGTTTGTCACTTGTCAGTCGCGTTGTCTTTTTTCGTCATAGTGGGCATTGATTAGAATATATATATATATATACATAAATATATATAATAATAATAAGTATTTTCCTTGTGGTCTGTACTCTGTCGCACGTTTAGAAAAGGAATATAATAATGAAAGAAAAATAGGCACGAGCAAGAGTGTTGCTGCTACAGAGTCCAGACAATTGTTCCTCCAAAGTCCAAACAAACAGTTTCGATCGTCGCGCTTTAATTGTTGCGCACAAGGGCATGAGTCATCACAGTTTCTTCTTGTGTGAGAGTGAGACTCACCCTTTCTTTAAACCTTATCAAAGACAAAGATGCTACATTGTCTGCCTGTATTGCAAGGCCCACTGGATGTGGATCTATAGCAACCTTGTCTTCAAAACCCATCAAACTTTCTAGTTGTTAGCTAATTGTCAACATTATCTTTACTTTCTGTCTCTCTCAAATCTCAATCAACAGAATACAGTAATCACAATCACAATAATAATAATAATTAGCCTTGTTGCACGCGTGTGTGCACTAGGCGCATGGCCTGAGGTAAATAATCCCATCGAGAGGAAGTATAGCTCTTGATCCATGGGATCAGCTACAGAAAGCAAAGGAGAATTTCCCACCAAAAATAGTAGTGTGAGTACCCAAGGTAAACGATTTTTACAAAGAAGATATGCTGTCTGAAAATATTCCCTAGTAATTCCGCATATGTAAGTATCTGAATCAAAATACAATTGTTGAACTGCAGTTTTATACATCCAAGTATTCAAGTAACAGAAATTCTACAACTGGATCAAATCTTTAAAACAGTAAGTGCCCAGAAGAAACCAACCAACAAGAAAGCAGGTGAAAAAGGCCCAGTAAGTTAGGAATGTCAAACCCCCGAATGCAAGTCCAAGGGCAAATGATATAAAGAATGGCAAGACAGATCGCACCATGGATCCTGTGCTCACCCAACGACCCTTGAGAAATATGAGAGCAGCAAGGTTCACCACATTCCACCCGCCCGAATGAAGGCCCAACCTGTTTAGGTTGTTTGCTACAAAAGAGTGGCAATTGCAAGTTAAGAGGTTGTAAGATCGGTGTTGGAATTCCTGAGTGCTCTTTCGTAGTGCATCATCCCATGTCGATACTTCTCGTCCAGGTTCATCCGGAATGTATCCATCCTCACTATTGTATACTGAAGGATAGGGAGAAATGCAACACTGCTTGCAAGAATTATAGAGAGCATAAATGAATCCAGGAATAATCTGAAAATTAACTGATAAGCATCTTGACAAGGAAAGCAGCTCCTAACTGTTTCTACAATTGTCGCAAGTTGTCAGTAAACATAGTTTCCAATCCAATTCACCAAATCAAAGGTGAAAAGGGGTCTGGCAGTCCTTTCACCAAGAAAGGAGAGGCATTTTACAAATAGCTAGCTTTCTTTTTGGTTCAATGACAAGGTGTGCATAAAACATTAGGCAGGCCATATTACTAGTAGGTGCCACAATGGTAATTGCAGCAACTGTAGAAACAATGACTGCAGAAGAACCAAGCCAAGCCATTAATTCAGATACTAAACCAGTACAAACCTTTTCTTTGCTAATTTGAAGGTAGCGGGTTACTGATCCAAATGCAAAATTGTCCACGCACACAAAATTGGGCCCTGCAAAGTCCAAGATCACTCCATCCTCTCTGCATATGCCAATGTGACCAATGAAAGGAATCAGCCATGAAATAATAGGAAGGGGTGTCCACACAATGCAGTATGGGAACCTAGCTCTTCTTGGATCAATTTGCATAGTTTTTGGAACATTTCCTTCGATCATCAGCTGGTTCTCAGGGTCTGCACTTTCTTCCATTGCCAAAGTTGGGCAATCTGAATTGCTTCAACACATTAGAACTTGTGAAAGTATCTAGACTATCACAGATTATTTGTATAAAAGATAAAGATGAAAACTATTTTTAAAAATTAAGTTTTACTTTTACCACACCTAAAATTTGCAAAATGCTTCCTCCAAAACATTTATGTGTAAATTCATTCTTAACCTTTAAAGTTCAATTCTCCAAAACAAAGCAAAATAAGATTGTAACCTCCTCAAATTTACTTTTCCTTCTGTTGGTTTATAGATCATCTTTTACCATTCAATAACGAGCCAAAAGAAAATATCTACACTTCTATCAACAGAAGCAAGTTTCTGGTGAACATGCTTAATTTGAAGTCAGTTTCTAGTAATATTCTAAAATTCTAATCACATTCAAATTCCAACCAAAGTTTAAAATCTTACACAAAATTTATAGAAAATATGTATGCTTGGCACTGCATCCATTTTGCATGGCCTCTCAGCTCATACATAACATCCATTAATATAACCATTAAATGAGCAATTATTTTACATTTGGTTCTTCTGCAATGTATGATGTGAAACTTTTTTTTTTTTTATAAATAAAATAAGGTAGGCCCTAAAGATCAGATCTTGGTGCAATGGCAGGTACCTTTCACCAAAAGCAACAAGTCACAAATTCGAGTCCAGGAATCAGTCTCTCCCAAAAGAAAAATAAAATAAGTAAGGCTGTCTACAAATTACTTCTCCCAGACCCCACAAAAGTAGGAGTTTTATACATTGGGCACGGCGTATAAAAGGTTGGCCCAAAAGTGAGGGGGCAAAGGGGAGATTCTCCATTGTGATATCCCCATGGGTAAGATGTGGCACATTTTGGTCACATTCAACTCTCAAATCAAATCAAACCCAGATCCACTTAACCATCCTCCCTCCTACTCAGTTGAACATGGACCCTAGAAGGAAAGTAGACAAAACTTTCCCAGACATTACAGTTTCTTTACTCTTTGCAACCCCAAAATTTTAGCTAAGGGCTCTTAATTTTTAAGAAGTGACTAAAAGCTATACAATAGCTATGATTATATTTCTCACAAAGCCAAAAAAATTATTTAGAAAAAAAAAAAACCTTATCTAATAATAAGTACCCAAAATTAAGATTAAGATAGCAGATCAAATAAAAATCAGACGAAACACAAGCAAGGGAATCTCATGAAAATCAAGAATTAAGTGTAAATGCAATTTAGGTAAGTAGATCTGAGCGCAGAGAGGAAAATGAGAGTACCTTTTTGGTTTCACAAACGAGGAGGCGACGGTTGGTTTGGGGAAGTGGAGAGGGAGATTTGTCGCTGAAGTGGAAGTTGGGGGCGTGTCGTTCGCCAAAATCGGCTTCTATGGGGGCGGTTTTTCCTGCGCGGGTTAGATTATATGGAATATGCTGTTGGTGTTGGTTTCTTCTGTTTTCACCTTAACTTTTTTTTTTTTGGGGAATTTTTTGGGGTTGGGTAATGGGTAACATCAATTTAGGATTTATAAATGATTTCTAACCTCTTTTTATTATTATTATTTTAAATTATTATTTTCTTCTAAAAAAAAGATTTTTATTATTTATTCTCTAGGTTGGTCATGAAATTAAATCATTGTATTGTATGGTGCGAGAAAAAGGAAATTCATTGTGGTTCAAATTTCTAACTCTATCAAGATTTTATTATTATTATTTTTTTTTTCTTTTCTAACGGCCTAAAGAACTTTGCCCCTAGATATTTAAACTGAATAGCTAATTTTGTGCCACGTATTTCATGTAATTTTTTTTAAAAAATTTTGTGCCAAAATAAATGATGTATTATCATTTGAGTAAAGAAGACCACAATAACGACACTTGTAAGGATGCAATTTGGTTTCTAAACTCAAAAGGTAAAAAGGATCTAGGTGTAAAGAGTCCAATATAATAAATTTATAGAGAGTGAGTTAGAAAATTAGGTTTTAATGAATTGGATAACAATTACAATGGATTCAGATAACAATATAATAAAGATAGACTGTTTTTATCCAAAGAAAATCGTTCTTGGCACAATCTGAGGAGATCAGCTCTAGTATATATTTCTTTTTGGTATCGTTGCAAGTCTAATTTTTGTTCTTACAGTATTTTTCTCTCTTCATGGTGTTCTTTCTTTTTTATACTTTCTTCTTATTTCATCTTCACACTCCACATGTAGACCAAGTTACTGGTGTTAATCCTTGTCCCATTAGCACATTCCTAAAGTCTCCAAGAGTAGTTGTAAGGCTGAAAATCATTGTTCAGGTATCACTTTCTCATTAATGTGGCTAGAGAGTTAGCTACAAAGCATTCAATGTGGTGGTAGCAGCTTTCTTTTTGATATTTCATAGTTCCCCTTTGTCTTGTACCTTTATGATGTGTATCCTTATCAATAAAACATCCTGAAATGTTGTCCTGGATGGCAGACCACACATTTGGACCTCTGCTTTGCTCCTTAAACCACCTTCTTGGACTCTTATGACCAAACCCCCTTTCTTCATTTACTAACGCGAACTTTCATGACAACATTTAACCACCCTCGGACTACTAGGCATCCTCAGACTGGACCCTCGGCCCAGTATGTACTACTAGGCCTATCTCCCCTACAACACTCATACCTCTAGGAGAAAATTTAATTAAGG
Organism: Quercus variabilis; assembly: GCA_030445155.1. Classification (NCBI taxonomy): domain Eukaryota; kingdom Viridiplantae; phylum Streptophyta; class Magnoliopsida; order Fagales; family Fagaceae; genus Quercus; species Quercus variabilis. The sequence goes on along the minus strand of CP129450.1, from coordinate 31,748,109 downwards.
CTGCGTTTGAATTGGGAGTAAATCATTTCCGGAAATGATTTTCGACATTTTCGCGTGTTTGGGTGTTCCGGAAAATCACTTCCAAATTTTCCGTTACCCAACGGAAATCAATTTCAGTACCTATTTTCACTTCAAAGTGTTTCCAGAAAAAATTGAGAGAGAGAGAGAGAGAGAGAGAGGAAGGAAGAAACAGAGAGAGAGGAAGGAAGAAACAGAGCGACCCACGTCGACCCACGACCCACCGCCACTCGCCGTCGACCCACGAAGACCCACGACCCACCGATCTTCGACCCAGACCGAGACCGAGACCGACGACCCATCACCTTCGACCTTCGACCGACGAACCATCGCGTTCGACCTTCGACTTCGAACCATCGCCTTCGACCTCGACTTCGAACCATCGTCCTCGATCTCGTCAACCTTCGGCGCTCTTCGCACCGGCGAGTCGCATCGCGCCGTCGATCGTCGTCTTCCTCGATCTCTCTGTGTTTTTTTTTTTTTTTTTTTTTTTTTTTAAGTTTGATTGTTGTTTTTGTTTTTTTTTTTTTTGATGAACTGATTGTTGTTGTTGTGTTGTGGTTGTTGTGTTGTTGTTGCCGGAATTTGGTGTTGTTGCCGGAATTTGGTGTTGTTGTTGTTGTTGTGTTGTTGTCGGAATTTATTGTTGTTGTTGTTGATGTTGTTGTGTTGTGTTTTTATTGCCGGAATTCGTTGTTGAATTGGTTGTGATGTTGAAATTTTTTGTAATAAAATTTGTTTGGATGCTGAGAAAATGTGAAAATTTTTCCGCAAAATAGCATTTTTAGAATACATCCAAACACATGAAAATATTTTCTACAACAATTTTCATAATTCAACCAAACACTTAAAAATATTTTCCTTTTCCGGAAAATAATATTTCCGGAAAATATGTATTTTCCGGAAAACGTTTTACACGAAACAAACACAGTCTAAGTTTCAAATAATATTTCATTGGAATCTAATTTGATGCCAACTGTCCAATTCAATTTTTTAATTTTGTTGTAGCTATTTAAAATAGAACAAGAATTAAAGAGTGCAATTAAAAAGACATTAAATATTAGTTACTTCTTCCACGTGTTTCTTCCTCGTAAACTTGTTGAATTTGCAGCAAATGCGTGCAACTTCCCTAACTGCTTAAAATTTAATTGTCTTAACACCATTTGTCTTCATCGTAGATCTTACTTTAGGTTTTAAAAACTATCACTAGGATTGCCACCATTTATTACAATCGTATGCTCCCTAAAATTTTAATTAATACCAACAAAAACTACCCAAAAACTTCAATTATAACCTTATTGCTCTAATTTCTAAAACAAATTACCTTTTTTTTTTTCTTTTTTTTGAGAAAGCTAAAACAAATTTCTTGACACAGTGTCCCAATTTCATCCTATTAGCTTCTACAATGCCATTTGCAAAATAGTGTCAAAAGTTGGGTCTGGCTCCCTTTCCATTTTAAGGGCCCGTTTGGTAGAGTAGTTTGAGTAGTATTGTTTGTAATTTTTTGAAATATGTGTGGGTGCAAAATTGAGTGGAAATATGTGTAATATTGTTTAAACTTACCCACTCATTTCTAACATTCTCTCTCTCTCTCTCTCTCTCTCTCTCTCTCTCTCTCTCCCTCTCCCTCTCTCTCTCTCTCTCTCTCTTTTTAAACTCTTTTTCTTTTCTTGTTAATTTCTTGACTTATTGTTATACTTTCTCTAACTTTTCCCCTTCATTTTAACTTATATATATATATATATATATATCTAAAAACTCAAGCGTAGCATTTATTGTTACTACGCTCTTGTTACCACATCAGGGGCCACATCATTCACCTATTTCTAACATTCTCTCTCTCTTTTTTAAAATCTTTTTCTTTTCTTATTAATTTCCTAACTTATTATTATAATTTCTAAAACTTTTCCCCTTCATTTTAATTTTTCATTTCCCCACCACTATCTACCTTAATATCACTTTTCTTCTATCCATTTATCTTCCTTTATTTTTTGTTTTTCCTTTTTTAATACAAAATAGAAATTTTACTCAATCCTAATATGTGTATATATGTGTGAATATCCCTTCTAGAGACTTGAACCCTGACCCTTACCCCCCCACATCCCACAAACACTTATACCTATAGAGTGACCATCACACCAAAGGTGTGTGGTGGTTATTTTTTGTTTTTCTTATTCCCCTCCTCTTACTATAGATTGACAATTCTCTCTCTCATTCCATACATAGTTTTCTCACTCACAAAAGGTTATTTCTCTCTTTCACTTTTTCAAAATTTTGTTTATCATTTTTTGGTGAATGTTTTATTTATTTTTCTTGTATCTTTACTTTAGGTTGATGAATTTTTGTATTATTCGGAACTCTACTTTAGGTTGATGTGATTAAGTTTGTTTTTAAATTGTTATCTTTTTTCTTCTCTTTGATTTCAAAGATGTTATCTTACTGCATTGTAAAGACAGTATCTAAAAATATAATGTTATTTTATTACATAACATAACGTGAATTGGATGATTTGGTATTTATTACTATATTTTTTTATTTTTACTTTTTTTTCTTCTCATATTATTTTCTATAACTTTCTTATTATTCTCTCTCACATTCTCTCTCGAAAATGTGGTTATTCTCTCTCCTTTGATTTTTGATTTTTTCTTGCAACTCTATTTTATATTGATGAATCATTGTGATTTTTAAAACTCTATATTGAATTCATACGTTTTGGTTTTATCTTTTTTTTTTTTAGTTCCCCATTACAAGAAGAATCTCTCTCTCTCTTTCTCTTTCTCTCTCAGAGTATTAGTTTGATTTTTGTTTGAGTTAAAACTTAATTATTTTGTAAGTAAGAATTTGACTTTATACCAAAACACAATCTTGGCTATGCTAATTAGAAATTGAGATTTGGTCTATTTTGGTCCACTTCATCTATGCGGTCTAGTTCGATCAACTTCAGTCCACTTCAGTTCAATTAGGTCCATTCAGTCTACTTCGGCAAGTTCAGTCCAATTCGGTCCATTTGATTCACTTCGGTCAATTTGGTCCTTTTTAGTCCACTTTGGTCCATTCCATTCGGTCCATTCATTCCACTTTGGTATATTTAGTTTAATTTGGTCCATTTGGTTCACTTAGGTCTATTCAATTCAATTTGGTTCACTTTGGTCTATTTGGTCCATTTGGTCTATTTTAGATCATTTCAATCTAATTTGGTGCACCTACTTAAGAATGGGAAAATAAAATTTTGGGTTGAGAGTACAATCAATTATTTGAGTAATATCTATTATAATTATATGCTAAGTTTTTGTTATCATAATGTGTGGTCAAAGAATTTGGCAACCCCGGCCCATTTTATATCAAGCCCAAGGTCCACGCTAAGGAGGAAGAAATGTTTGAGGATGAACGAAGAAGATTCAAATTACCAGGAGACATTGTTGAGGATAACCCTGTTTTCGGCAAACCGAGATCATAGAAGGAAAGAGCAGCACGCCATCAAAGGCAGCCTCCCAAAGCATCCCAATGAGTCAGCCATGGGAGCATGGTGGAGGAGTAATTCAAGGAGAAACTGTCATCTCCACATTAAATGCTTACAACTAAGGTTTTGGCCGCATTAATGAAGAAATGACCCCTGAATAACGCTACCTTGATTGCTGAAACTTATAGAAAGTTTGGTAAGGCGGCTGATGAGACAAGCACTCAATTAGTGACCTGTATGATCACCAAATGTAGGGCCAAGATCAACTGAAAGGGGATATATAATGTAAGAAATCCTCCATGAAAAGGGGGGATCGGGAATTTAGAAATAAAAAAAACACAGTAGTTATTTGTATCATCTTTGAAACTTTTGTAATAGAGCACTGAGGAAATAATGAGAACTACAAGCTCCTCAGGGGAGAGCCGAGGATAGAATTTCATATTTTAGTTAGCGTCCTTGTTATTCAAATCAGCCTATAACCATGTCTAGTTATTGTAACCCTCACTAAGGCCTAGTTCTTAAACCTATTCTCTATAAATTTATTGTATTGGGCTAGTTGGGCCTGAGTTAACTCATCCAGTAGTAGAAGTGCTCAAACCTAGCCCCTACAATTGGCACTGTCTATGGAAAGAACTTGTGTGTTAATAAGGGCAACAATTAAACATGGTAGGATCAGACCCTCATCAAACAGGCTCCCATCAGCCTGAACTGGCTAGATCCTAACAACAAGGTAACTTTCCCAACCTGGAGCGTGATCTAAATGAAGAGAATGGAAGGTTTCGAGAGGGAAGCGTGCATACCACTCAAACCAGCAAAAGCCACACTTGTGTGGGCAGTCACGTGCTCCAGAGACAAAATGACAACTGGGTTATGCAGCAAGAAGAAGTTATGAGCCATGTATCCCAGAGATAGAATGGTAATTCGGCCATGCAATGAGAGATAGAAGATTTGAAGAGAAAGCTGCACCATGCACAACGAAGGCATCCTTATTCTAGCCCTGAAATGTCCTGCGATGATGACTATAGGCAAAGATTGGAACTTCTCCAAGCGAGACGTTCGCTCATGAAGAAGAGCACTACTAGAGGCGTAAACATAAAATCCCATCCCCTAGGGGCTTGGGAAACGGTGCCATGAGCAAGGCACTGGATCAACTCTCCAAGTCACCCTTCACACGCCACATAGAAGGGGCTACACTTCCTTAACAGTTCTAGTAGTCAACCTTCAGCATTTATAACGGCAAAACAGACCCCGTGGAGCATGTGAGCCAGTTTAACCAAAGGAGGGCTGTCCATTCTAAAGACGAGGCGTTGATGTGCAGGGTTTTCCCATCTAGCTTGGGACCGGTGGCGATGAGGTGGTTCAATGGCTTAAAGACGAATTCCATAGATTTGTATAGGTAGCTAACCCAAGCCTTTGGCTCCCGTTTCGTTACAAACAGTAGAGCTCCTCGGCCCTTAAGTGTGTTATTGTCTTTATCCATGTATGATGGAGAAACTCTAAAGGCCTACTCGGACAGATATTGGGAGATGTATAATGAAATAGATGACAATTTTGATGATGTCGCCATCAGTACCTTCAAAAATAGTCTCCTCCCCGAGCACGACTTGAGGAAATCTCTGACTAGCAAGCCTGCCATCAGTGTGCGACAATTGATGAATCAGATCGATAAGTATAAATGAGTAGAGGAAGACCAGCTGTAGGGCAAGGGAAAAGAGAATGTTATCCTTCAGGAGAGGAGGGATTTCAGGTTGGACTGATATAACAGTAACCGCCCGAGGAGAGATTTTGAAGGATAATCTGGGGCAACCAACATACAGACTGTCAAAGCTGTATTCCAAGAACCAGTACATCAGGTGTTGGAGAAAATTAAGAACGAGTCATACTTTAAATGGCCGAATAAGATGGCGAGAGAGTCCACGAGGTGCAATTAGAACTTTTATTGCCAATACCACCAGGACCACGGATATACTACAGAGAATTGCAGGAACCTTTGGAACTATCTGGACCAACTAGTCCGAGAAGGAAAGCTGAAGCACCTTCTGCATCATTTTAGTGGTCATCAGGGCCAAACCCATCAGAAGCCCTAGAGAGATACTGCCCTACGGCCACCCGTAAGGACAATCAATGTAATCTTGGCCGTGCCAAGAAGAACAGACATGTGCCCTTCACGAGTGTTGTCTGTGGCTTAGTTGCTTGCCAAGGAGTCCCAACCAGAGCTGAAGAGGGCCAGAATGAAGTCTCACCCAATCCTGAGTTTTTCAGAAGAAGACAAGATTGGAACTACCCAGCCCCATGATGATGTGCTGGTGATCACTCTTAGAATCGGGGACTATGATGTAAAAAAAGTGATGGTGGACGATGGCAATAGGGCCGAAGTTATGTACCTCGATATCTATAAGGGGCTGAGGTTAAAACTGGAAGATTTGATGCCCTATAGCTCTCCTTTGATGAGCTTTGACGGGATGCTTGTTATTCCAAAGGGTATGATTAGGCTGCCCATCCAGATCGACCCAGAGATAGTGGAGGTGAACTTCATCATGGTGGACACCTGCTCTCCATATACGGCCATTATCGGTAGACCCTGGCTCCATACCCTAGGGGCTGTTGCTTCCTTCTTGCATCAGAAGGTGAAATTCCTGTCAGAGGACCAGGTTCTCGAAATCCATGGTTGCTAATCCTCGGTAAGGCGGTATATAGTGGCTGCCATTTCACATCGGCTCGACGCAGAGTCCTTGACCTCAGTTGAAAGGAACTTATAGCAATCAAAGGCCCTGGCGTTGCCTCATGATACAGTTGTCGATGAGGCAAAATGTGAGGATCTAGAGAAAGAGGTCATTGGTGGTGACCCAAAGAAGATCTTTCAGGTCAGGGCTCGGCTGCCTCTTCAGGAGAAGGAGGAGTTAGTTGAGTTTTTCAAAAGAAATATTGATGTATTTGCATGGGATGCATGTGATGATCTAGGGATTGATCATGCCTTCATCTGTCACCATCTCAATGTCAACCCATCCATCACTCCCAAGAAGCAACCACCCCAGCGCCTATCAAGAGAGCACGCTGATGCGATTAGGGACGAGGTGAAAAAGCTTAAGCATGCAGGGGCTATCAAAAGGTTTTTTACCCCGAATGGTTGGCCAACACCATGGTGGTCAAGAAGAAAAGTGAAAAATAGCGAGTTTGTGTAGACTTCACGGACCTAAATAAGGCATGCCCAAAAGACTCATTCCCTATGCCTCGGATAGACTAGCTGGTGGATGCAATGTGGGCTATCCTCAGATGAGCTTCTTAGATGCCTTTCAAGGCTATCATCAAATACCACTAACCCTGGAGGATCAGGAGAAAACAACCTTCGTAACACCTATTGGGAACTACCACTACAAGGTAATACCGTTCGGTCTAAAGAACGCAGGGTCCACCTATCAAAGGATGATGACGAGGATGTTTGAGCCGCAGTTGAGCAAGAACATCGAAATCTATGTCAATGATATGGTGATGAAGAGTAAAGTGGTGACCGAGCATTTAGGAGACCTCGACAGCACCTTTGATGTCTTAAGGATGCACAAGTTGCGCCTAAATGCTTCCAAATGTTCATTTGACGTGGGGTCAGACAAGTTTTTAGGCTACATGATTACTCATAGGGGAATCAAAGTTAACCCAGAACAGATTAAGGCTATTAATGATTTAAAACCACTACAAAATGCCAAGGAGGTCCAAAAGCTTACTGGAATGATCACAACCTTGAACCGATTCATTTCCAGGTCGGCGGATAGATGCAGACCATTTTATCTCTTAATTAACAAGTGGAAAGGATTTGAGTGGTTCGAGACTTTATTGTGGCCTTCCAGCAACTCAAGGAGTACCTATCCCGACCATCTATCATGTCTAGTCCTGAGACTGATGAAGTCCTATATGCATATATTGCTGTAGCCCTTTATGCTGTGAGCTTGGTGCTAATACAGGATGACAATGGCCTTTAAAAGCCAGTTTATTACGTGAGCAAGTCACTACATTAAGCTGAGGTCAGGTACTTACTCTTGGAGAAAGCCATACTAGTTGTGGTCCATGCTACGCGGAAGCTTCCCCATTATTTTCAAGCCTACACAGTGGTTGTTCTGACCCAACTATCCTTGAAGTCTGTGCTTCAGACTACTGATTACACTGGAAGGATTGTCCTCTGGAACACAATTCTGGGAGCTTTTGACATCAAGTACATGCCTCGGATCTCTATAAAGGGCCAGGTCCTGGCTGACTTTGTGGCTGAATTTACTGAACCACTAGTAGAAATAGTAGCTGGGGGGCGAAACATGGATGAAAAATTCGTTGGGGTAATCACTATGCCAGGACCCCCATGTTGGAAGATGTACGTTGATGGCGTGGCAAGCCAAAGGGGGTTTGGGGTAGGGCTAGTCCTAGTATCTCCTGAGAAGACTATTATAGAGAAATCCTTGAGACTTAGATTCTTAGCCACAAATAACAAAGCTGAGTATGAGGCCTTGTTAAAAGGAATGACCATGTTGCAAAAATAGGAGGAAAAGCAGTAGAGATGTTCTTAAACTCGAGATTGGTGGTGGGCCAAGTAAAGGGAGAGTTAGAAGCCAGAGATGTGAGGATGCAAGAGTACTTAAGCTAGGCCAAATGCTTGCGGTCAAACTTCGATCTTTTCAGCTTGTCACACTTCTCCAAAAGTGGAAACACCCATGTTGATTCATTGGCCACGCTTGCTACTTCCTCGGCAGGGAGCCTGCCTCAAACTATTATTATCGAGCATCTAGATAGGCCAAATGAGGTTGCAAAGGGCATGGTTCATATCCATCAAGTTAGTGTGGGTTCTAGTTGGATGGATCCTATGGTGAGATTCCTCAAAGATGATATTCTACTTGAGGAAAAGTCAAAGGCTGAGAAAATACGAAGAAACGCTCCTCGGTTCTGGTTGTTCGAGGACCACAAATTGTATAAGTGCTCCTATTCTGGGCCATATTTGTTGTGTATTCACTCGAAAGCATCAAAGTTACTGCTTGAAAAGCTGCACGAGGGGATTTGTGGGAGTCACACAGGAGGAAGATCTCTGTCACACCGAGCCATTACCTAGGGATATTGATGGCCAGAGATGCAGAAGGAGGCCTTACAATATGTTAAGAAATGTGACTAATGCCAAAGGTTTGCTCCAAATATTCATTAGCTAGGAGGGGTCCTCAACCCTTTGTCCAGTCCATGATCGTTTGCCCAGTAGGGCTTGGATATTGTAGGTCCTTTCCCTAAGGCAGCAGAAAATAAGAGATATTTGTTGGTCGGCACAGATTATTTCACAAAATGGGTTGAAACTGAGCCATTGGCCAACATCAGAGATGTGGATGCTAAGAAATTTATCTGGAGAAACATTGTTACATGATTCGGGGTCCCTTATGCCCTCATTTCAGATAATGGACTCTAATTTGACAGCAAAGCCTTCAGGAGATACTGTTGCGAACTGGAGATCACAAACAGGTACTCAACTCCAACTTACCCTTAGGGAAATGGACAGGCAGAGGCTGTCAACAAGGTCATAGTCAATGGACTTCAGAAGAGGCTGGATGATGTTAAGGGAAGGTGGGTAGAAGAGCTGCCACATGTCTTATAGACCTACTAGACTACACCACGATAGTTCACAGGGGAGACACCTTTCTCCATGACCTATAGGGCAGAGGCTATCATCCCTTTAGAGGCCAACTTCCCAACGCTGAGGACAAGGTCCTTCACTCCAAGTAGTAATGATGAACTACTGGGGAAGAGCCTAGATCTGATCGATGAACGAAGAGAAAGGGTAGTAATCCAGCTGGCCTATTACCACCAGAAGCTCAAGCAGGGGTATGATGTCAATGTGAAGCTGAGACCACTAGCACTAGGGGACTTAGTGTTAAGGAAAGTTATGGGTGCTGCCAAGAACCTATCCTTTGGAAAGCTGGGACCCAACTGGGGAAAGAACATATCGAATTACTTCAGTAGCAGGAATAGGTGCATACTACTTAGAAGACTTAGATGGAAAAGCTGTACCTCATCCATGGAATGTAAATAACTTGAGAATGTATTATTATTAATAAAAGAATTTCTCTATTTCAAATTTTAAGTCTATTATGATTATATGTCTTATATTTTGGTAACAATTTAAGTACTAGACAGAACCAAGGTCTTGCATGGTCCTCAGACTCGAACCTATGGGGAAACTAGTTATTTCAAGAAAGATTTAAGTACTAGACAGAATCAAGGTCTTGCATGGTCCTCAGACTCAAACCTATGAGGAAATTATTTATTTTTAAGGAAGATCCAAGTACTAGATAGAACTAAGGTCTTGCATGGTCTTCGGACTTAAACCTATGGGGAAATTAGCTACTTCAAGAAAAATCTAAGTACTAGACAGAACTAAGGTCTTGCATGATCTTCAGACTTAAACCTATAGGGAAACTAGTTACTTTTAAGAAAGATCCAAGTACTAGATAGAACCAAGATCTTGTATGGTTCTCGGACTTAAACCTATAGGGAAACTAGTTACTTCAAGAAAAATCTAAGTACTAAACAGAACCAAGGTCTTGCATGGTCCTCGGACTCAAACCTATGGAGAAACTAGTTACTCTAAGAAAAATCTAAGTACTAGACAGAACTAAGGTTTTGTATGGTCCTTGGACTCAAACTTATGGGGAAACTAGTTACTTTTAAGGAAGATCCAAGTACTAGACAGAACCAAGGTCTTGCATGGTCCTCAGACTCAAACCTATAGGAAAACTAATTACTTCAAAAAAAATCTGAGTACTAGACAGAACCAAGGTCTTGCATGATCCTCGGACTCAAACCTATGAGAAAACTAGTTACTTTTATGGAAGATCCAAGTACTAGACAGAACTAAGGTCTTGCATGATTCTCGGACTCAAACCTATAGGGAAACTAGTTACATCAAGAAAAATCTAAGTATTAGACAGAACCAACGTCTTGCTTGGTCCTCAGACTCAAACTTACAGGAAAACTAGTTACTTTTAAGGAAGTTCTAAGTACTAGATAGAACCAAGATCTTGCATGGTCCTCGGACTCAAACCTATGGAGAAACTAGTTACTCTAAGAAAAATCTAAGTACTAGACAGAACTAAGGTTTTGTATGGTCCTTGGACTCAAACTTATGGGGAAACTAGTTACTTTTAAGGAAGATCCAAGTACTAGACAGAACCAAGGTCTTGCATGGACTCATACTTATGGGGAAACTAGTTATTTCAAGAAAAATCTAAGTACTAGACAGAATCAAGGTCTTGCATGGCCCTCGGACTCAAACCTATGGGGAAACTAGTTACTTTTAAGGAAGATCCAAGTATTAGACAGAATCAAGGTCTTGCATGATTCTCGAACTCAAACCTATGTGGAAACTAGTTATTTCAAAAAAAACTAAGTACTAGATAGAACCAAGGTCTTGCATGGTTTTCAGACTCAAACTTATGGGAAAACTAGTTACTTTTAAGGAAGATCCAAGTACTAGACAGAACCAAGGTTTTGCATGGTTCTTGGACACCTATAGGGAAACTAGTTACTTCAAGAAAAATCTAAGTACTAGACAGAACCAAGGTCTTGCATGGTCCTCGGATTCAAACCTATGGGTAAACTAGTTATTTTTAAGGAAAATCCAAGTGTTAGACAGAACCAAGGTCTTGCATGATTCTCAGACTTAAACCTATGTGGAAACTAACTACTTTCAGTAAAGGCTTGGGCGTTAAATAGATTCTAGGTGTTGTGTGACTCCTCGGACCATGACCTTTGAGGAAATTAACTAGCTTGAGCATTCATCTGAGTTACAAATACAGCCAAAGGGGAGCCTGACACCTCAGACCACTTGCCTTGTCCTCATTTAATAAAGACATAAGCAAACACAAGCCTATGAGCATCACTTAAAGCATTTTGAGGTACATTGAACTTAACTCCCCTGCATAGTCAATAGCTAATTGTTTCCTTAAGGTCAGTGAATTTTTAGAACATACCTATGAGTACCTTTGCACATTGTGCTATGGCATTTGAGCTTAGGATTTAGAAGTTCATCTTTACGAGTGCTGCGTGCTTAGCATTTTTTACCCGTTATGATGGCAAATTCATGAAGTATAGGACTCATATTATAAGGTTATTACCTTTTACAGTCTATTTAGCAAAAGCAAGTCATAGTAATAAGATGGCTCAATTGTTAACCAAAGTCTAAGTGGAAATTATTATTGTGGAATTTACGTTTTTTGGCTACTGTTTCAAAAATGGAAAATGAGTCACACTGCTGAGACTATTTAGCTAATAATCAAAGCACAAGTTATATAAATGGCAGAACACATCATAGCAACAATCAACACATGAAAATGAAATTGCATACATTTAGTCCAAGTGCTCCATTACAACAGTTCAAATATCTAAAAAAAAAAGAAGAGAAAAGAAAAGAAAAAAAAAAAAAAAGAAAATAAAGAAAGAAATATGAGGCAAAAGCACAACAGAGGCAGCCTATTTTTTCAACTTGATCTTCATTCCCCCTTTGGGAGGTTGGTTTGAAGCAGCCTCAGGATCCTCAGAGCTTTCACTTAGGGCAATAGCCTGCAGAGGCATTATAGGGAGAGCTGTCTCCTCGGCATGAGGGGCCTGGGCATCAGTTGAGGGCTTAGCAGCATCCTGGGGTGCTTCCTGGTTAGGGCCTTTATCTGTTTCAGTCACCCTGAAAGACTCAGCTTCCTTGGCAGGCTCATCAGGAGTAGTTGAAGTAAAAGCAGTGTCAGGATGGCCTGCCTCAACCACCTCGAGAGAAGTACCAGCCTCAGAGCTGGGAGGGCCTGGCTCTCGGATGGCAGGAAGGTAATATACATTCTCTACCTTCCAAAGGTCAGATGAAGCCTCAAGCCCAGCTCGTTTGAGGTCTTAATTCTAAACTTGAGAACAGTAGAGCCTGTATACCCCAGGTACTTGAGACTTGAGAAGGGCCTGGGTCTTAGCCACTCTCAAGTCAAAAGCAGCCTCATCGACCTTCTCCTTAAAGGTCTCAGCCTCTATCTTGGCAAACTCAGCCTCTTCCTTAGCCTTCAAGGCTTCATCTCTGGTCTACTTAACGACGTTTTTGGCCCCCTCTGCCTCGGCCAACTTTTTCTTCAGATCAGTGATGTGCTCTTTAGCAATCCTTAACTAATCCTTGTCCTCAAGCAGGCTTCTCGTCTGGTCCTCAGCTTGTTTTTTAGCGCCAGCTAGGCCGGATTCAACGCTGTCTCTAACCCTTATCATCTCCTTTAGATCCTCCCTGGCTTTCAAGAGATCGGCCTCAGAGTTTTTGAGGGTCCGCGTGGCATCCAGGCGCTTGTCATACTCGAAATCCAGAGCCCTACTTTGGTTATTGGCCACCTCTTCCAGCCTATAAGTGGCCTGGATGGCCTATCAATTGAAACAAGCACATGATAAGTTGGAAACCAAAAAACAAAAATTAATGGAGTCACAAGTGTTAGAAGTCTTACCATGCCTAAGTACCTCTTGAGGTTGAGGACAACCTCCTGCCTCCTCAAGTCTCCCAACTTGGCCATATCAGCAGAGAGTAGCAGGGACCTTTCTATGGCATCGGCCACATAAGTGCCTTCACCCCTTTAGAAGTCCTTGAGGGAGGCGTTATCCATCAGAGGCTCCTCATGTAGCATTGGGGCAGGCAACTAGGCCTGGGGCTCGGACCGTGTGGCAACTTCTTTTTCTTGGCCCTGGTGCCTAATTTTCAGTTGCTTCGAAGCTCGTCGGGCTTCATCTTACTCCTGAGAGGAGTGAGGTCTCCCCCCATCCATTGGCTCTTTGCCTTTGGAAGACCTCTTCCTTTTTGGGTCGGTGGGCTCTGGCTGAGGATGTAGAGTTGGCTGGGTGGAAGATGACCTAGTCTGAGCAGGAGGAGGAGGAAGCTTGGATTGTGGCTTCCCCGGCACGTCCTTCCCCGGCTAGCCCTCAATTAGTTCTAGCAGGTTGGTTTGAGGTTTTCTCTTGAAACCCATCTCAGACTGAGAAGAAATCCCTACTGATAGAAGATCCGTTTCGGTCAAATTGGGGTTGCCTAAGTCACTAGAGGGATCTTCGGGTGGATTGACCTGGTCGAAAGCACCAAATTCATCCTCGGACGGACCTAAATTAGCAATTTATTTATCTCTTTTTGCTTTTTCTCCTTCAGCCTTAGCAACTTGATGGAATGAAGAAGGGCCTGCCAATGGAACACCTTCTGGGATGGAAGATCCTACAAGAAGTGAGAACCCGTGCTCTGCTACAGTGATCTTGTGAAGTTGAGGATCTTTGGCTCTGATCACGTACTTGGAGGCTGAGAACGACTTCTAGATGGGATCGTACCTGAGGATCTTGTGAGCAGCTCTGATTTGGTTGTCAGCTTCGTTCACAAAGACCTCCGCCCTAAGGGTGGTTTCCAAATCATCTCGGTTGACTAAGTGAAAGTGTCGTTCAAAGGCGTGTGGATCTACAAGAAAGAAAGCACATTCATGTTAGCAACTGAACGGTGCAAATTGTGATAACATAAAAGACTAACCCTCTCCTACTCTGAATACCCTACCTGGTGCCCCCTCCTCGGTCGGACAATGCAGGCCGTCGTGCCACTCCTTGGACACGATGAGAAAATCCTTATTTAACCCCTTGTTGGACTCGGGAAAGCACTGAATAAGCCGAACCTTATCATCCTTCGTCTTCATATAGTAAGATTTACCCTTTAGGTGTTGGAGGTTATAGCATCAGTTTACATCGTGATGGGTTAACCTCAACTCCATCTTCTCGTTTAGGGCGTCCACACAACCCAGGATCCTAAACACGTTGGTGGTATACTGGGTGGGAGCTAACCGTAAATACCTAAGGTAATCCCTCATCATCGGCCCCATAGGGATTCTCATACCACCTTCGAGGAAGGCGATTATGGGAATCACTACTTCCCCCTCTTACCTCCTAAAATGCCACTCCCCTTCTTCACAGTACCTTAAACGTACATTACTGGGTATCGTATAATCGGCTATGAATTTCTCAATCGCCTCTTCAGACTCAACCAAAATTTTAAACCTACCCATCCCTAAAAATGGTTAAAAGACTTAGTGAAGGATGAAATAAAGAGAGGAATAAGGGGAAAAGAAACTTAGAAGAAAGAAAGCGTGAATTAGAGAGAGAAGAAAAACTTACAGAAATGAGGAAAAGCTCCTCAGAATGGCTTTTTATGCTAAAAAGGGACGTGAGTTTGGTTAGAGATTTGACAGAACACAGGATATGTGCGCAAGAACTCTTGAGTGAAAAAGTAAAGAGGCAAATCGATTCAAATGAGCATTTATACCTCCAATTAAAAATAACTGTTCGGTTTCTCCTGCCCATAAGGTTGAAGAAATCCCCACCATTGGATTACCATCACACTGTTGAACGTGGGGAGCACAGGGTCACTGGAATTTAATGAGGGCGTGCTTCGCATACTGAAGCACTAGGAACATGCCTTGGATAGGTGAAAAGACTCTGGCACTAACGGAGGACAAGACTTGACAAGCCATGACTAAGGCCTGAGGACATCAAAATCCTCATCTCCATTCGAGGAGCCGGACAATAGGATTTTGAGGGGCTATTGTGGGGTTAAAGAATTTGGCAATCCCAGCCCATTTTATATTAAGTCCAAGGCCCACGCTGAGGAGGAAGAAATGTCCAAGGATGAATGAAGAAGGTTTAAATTACTAGGAGACATTACCAAGGACAACCCTATTCTCAACAAACCGAGATCATAGAAGGAAAGAGCGGCACACCATTAAAGGCAGCCTCCCAGAGCATCCCAAGAAAAAGGACAATTGCAATGAGTTAGCCATGGGAGCATGATGGAGTAGCAATTCAAAGAGAAACTGCCACCTCTGCATTAAATGCCCACAGCTAACATTCTGGCTGCATTAATAAAGAAATGACCCTTGAAGAGCACTACCTTGATCGATGCAACTCACAGAAGGTTTGGTAAGGTGGCTGATGGGATAAGCACTCAAATAGTGACCTGTATGATCAACTAATGTAGGGCCAAGATCAATCGAAAAGGGATATATAATGTAAGAAATCCTTCATGAAAAGGGGGGATCGAGAATTTAGAAACAAAAAAAAACACAGTAGCCATTTGTATCATCTTTGAAACTTCTGTAACAGAGCACTAAAGAAATAATAAGAACTACAAGCTCCTCAGGGGAGAGCTAAGGACAAAATTACATACTTTAGTCCATGACCTTGTTATTCAAATCAGCCTATAACCGTGTCTAGTTGTTGTAACTCTCACTAAGACCTAGTTCTTAAACCCATTCTCTATAAATTTATTGTATTGGACTAATTGGGCCTGAGTTAACACATCCAGTAGTAGAAGTGCTCAAAGCTAGCCCCTACACATAATAATCCCCTTAAGAGAATTATAATTTGAATAATAACTTTGAAACTTAAAAATTTTAATTGTACTTTAAAGAAGCTAGAAAAATATAATGCATAATAACAATTGTAGGGTCTAGGATTTGTGGCCCAAGCCCAAAAACAATGAATTTGTAGAGTGTGGGTGATAGAGCTAGGTTAGCTATGGAGCTAACAACGGTTGATCACAGCATACAGGTATAAACCAGTATAAAAATACACATAAAGACTAAGTAAGTTTAAGTCCGAAGAGGCTTATGATAGATTGAATACAGGTTACAATTCTCGTTCTTTTTTTTTTTTCCCTCTTCCTTTGGAACCCTTCTTCTTTATATATCTTCCTCCACTACCATCCCCATCGTCCACTTGTTCTTCATCCAGCTCCTTACTTGAGTGCCTGTCATGTCATGTATCTCCCTTAGCATTTATGAATAATGGTAGCTTAAGTTGCATTATTCAGAGGTCCTCTTCACATAAATGCGGCCAGAAAAGTTGCTGCAGTGCATTTAATACGGTGGTGGTAGTTTTTCCTTTTAGATATTTCTCCGTTCCTCTTATCTTCAGACGTGTGTAAAATTTATCCAAATTGCTGAAGTCACTAGTAACTCATTTGAACCCCCCAGATATTTATATGACACCAAAATCCTTTTATTCGAGGATGATCATCTCTTCGGAACATTGATGCTCTTTTTGGACAGAGTTTCTTCGCCCCTAAGTATCCTTTTTTCACGCGAACTATCCCTCGATAGTTTTATCCTCCTCGGACATACACTAATCTTCATCTTGGGCTTTAGGCCCACTAGGTATGGCTGGGCTTTAACCCCCCCCCCCCCCACAATAGCCCCTCAAAATTTTAATTTTTCCTTCGCCTCCGAAGAGAAAAAATGAGATTTTGATTTGCTACACAATAAAAATCAGAAATGCACAAATATCTTAATTCGCACGTGTAGTGGCATGGATTTATGCGCTTCATAATTGCTGCTGCCGTTTCAAGGTTTCCAAAGCCCCATTAATTACTCTAGGCGGCATTTTGTCTTTGCCATCTAATGGTGAGCTACTGATCCAACGGACGCGATCCTTCCTCAGAATTTGGGCGGGATAACTCCTTCTCCCTCACTTGTCTCCATATAAAGTCCTAGAGGAGGTTTTTTCTCCCTTACTTTACATACTTTCAAACTTCTCTAGCGAACAGAAGCATTCAAATCGACCAGACTCTATGATCATCAAATCCAAAATTTCCCAGCATCCCCACAAGCTCAGATATCATTTTTTGATCCGATACGTGTAAGTTCTCATATTCTTGTCTTTATTCCCCTCTTCGAACACTCTCTTTGTCCTTCGAGTAGTCACCCCCTAGTCACCGCGTTTAGAGTTTCTCCTATCTCGTTTGTTTAGGATGGGTAAGTATTAATATCTGGTGGACAGTCCCGCTCAGATGGAGAAGTTTAGAGCCACCTACCGCATTCCTGAAGACGTGGGTTTGAGATATAGCCCCCTAGAAAAAGTTCTAACAGATCGGAAATAGGGTGAAGTGATAATCCCCATCATCGCTTTCTTGGAAGGAGGAATGACGATTCCCATGGGCCCTATCACCACTAACTACCTTCGAAACCATAGGCTTAGCCCCGAGTAGTGTGCGCCCAACGTTTTTAGGATATTAGGGGCCGTTGATGATCTGAACCGCCATCTGGGCTTGGGACTCACTTGGCTAGACGTGGTGCATATGTACGAGTGCC
Source organism: Quercus variabilis (assembly GCA_030445155.1). Taxonomy (NCBI): domain Eukaryota; kingdom Viridiplantae; phylum Streptophyta; class Magnoliopsida; order Fagales; family Fagaceae; genus Quercus; species Quercus variabilis. The sequence goes on along the minus strand of CP129450.1, from coordinate 31,730,493 downwards.
ACAGTTAGAAAGCAGCGGGATATTATTTGAAATCTCGATTCGACACTGTTAGGCTCGTCTCCTACCTTCCCAAGTCTAACAAGGGAATGGAAGACGATTATTTGATCGTCTCGGGTGTGTGGCACGACGGTTTTCACTGCCCAACCACGCCAGGAGAACCAGGTAGGGGCATCTTAGATTTAGGCTTGCTAACATTAGATTTAGGATTGACTTTCATTGTAACTTAGTCTTCTCGGTCTTATTGTTGCCAACTTTTTGATCAAGTTTTTCTATGATGTTGACAGATAAAAGGAACGTTACTCCTCGGCTGAGCCTTACTAACGTTGTCGTGCTCAACTATTTGTTGCAATCAGAGATTTTCATAATTGAAGATAGGCAACTCAGATCGGTACCCCTTATTCTCGGTTACAACTGCAAACCATCTGACGTGCATCCGGTCGGGAACGCGATAAGGCAAGGAGACCATCGCCTCAACCAAATCGACATTGGTCAGAAGGACTTTTTGGCCCCATTTGATCTCCCTCCAATGCCACATCCAAACCCTCAGGGTTTACCACTGCTCGTTCATCTGATTCAGCAAGTCCCCCTTGAACCGATGGTGGTAGGTGAAAGGATTGGCTCTTCAACCTCTTTCCTAGAATAGCAGATAGACAAATTTAGATTCGAGGGAGAAGCTTTAGGAGGGGTTCAGGTGATACCATCTTCGGAGTCTAAGGAGGATATTGATAGGCAATCTAGTGTCCATCCTCCGATTTTGATAACCACCCTTCCAGAGGACTCCTTGGAAGAAGAAGAAATGTCAGATTTAAAGGCTTTAATGAGGAACAGGGGCAAGAAGGCCGAGCCGAAGGGCACTGGGACTTCCCAACCCGTGGTAAGTCTGCCTCCACCTCCTCCTCAAGTTCCTAACCTCGACCTAAAGCCTGTGCCAGTCCTGAAGAAGAAAAGGCCTCTCGAACCTGAGAGGAGGGAGGTGGTGGTGCCACCAAAGACAACAAAGTAATAGAAGGTGGTGAGGAACCACCAAAGCAAAAGGGCCTCATCCACAGAGAGCCAGGAGGAGTCTCCTGTTGCTGATGTGCATCGAGGGCCATGCACATGGTCTCCCAAGCAAGAGCTGGACGGCGCTCCTATTTCTTTGGAGACTTCCCTTAGAAACTACGATGGAGGAAGAGCAGGACTAGTGGCAAAAGCCTTGGAGTAGCCATTGCTCCTCCCCCGAGATATGGAGTCATACAGGCGTTTTAGCCAGTATGAACTCCTCATGTCCCTGAAGAGGGACCTGGCCATGGTAAGTAAGTTTATTTAGCTCTTCGGTTGACATGTCAATTTTTCGCTCGTTTTATACTAACGCTTTTACTTCATTATGCAGATTACCCAACAAGTCTACGTGGCCGAAGAGTGGAACAAGAAAGCCTACATCGAGGCCCAAGCAGAGGCCCACTCTCGGTCCGAGGTAGAGAAAACCCTGGGCAACTTGAAAGAGGAGTTTTCTCAAATTTCAGAGCATCTCAAAGAGGTAACCATCGAAAGGAATAGCCTCAATGCTGGACTGCAAAACGCTGAGAGCCAGGCCAAAGCCCAACGCAAGTTACTAAATGAGATGAAGTCCAGTTTGGAAGCTGAGAAAGCACTTGTGAAGGAACTTCGTGCCAAACTCTAGAAGGCTAAAGAGATTGCCAAGCTAGCTCAGAGGAATGATTAGTTGGCCAAGGAGGCGATCAAGGCTGAAAAGAAAGCAGCCTACCAATTGGGGGTGGAGGTGACCGAAAAAGGTCTTACTTAGTAGTTTGCCTCGGTTAGTCGGGACTACTGCGATATAACATGGGGCAAGGCGCTGGATACTGCTGGGGTGTTTGCTGACTCGGAACTAAGGCTACCTAGGAGCATTTATTACGGCCTAGACATCCAAGAGCTCCCAGAGTCTGATCCCCCTCTTCCAACACAATTCCCAGAGGCTTCGGAGCAACCTTTGGTCAGCCAAGCTCCTTCAACCACCCTTGAGCCTTCCAAGGATTTTGGCCAGCCAGGTGATCAGAGCACCCTAGCTGAGCCACCCAAGGATATGGGTGAGGGCTTGGAAAAAGAGAAAACATCCTCAGAACCCAAGGACCAGGCCCCAGAAGTTACTGTTACTCGGACAAGCCAGGCTACCGATCCTGTGGTCCCTCCAGCAGAAACTTAGATACTTAGATTTTAGTTTTTTTTTTTTTTTACTTTTTTCTTTCTCTTGTCTTCCTTCTATGTAAGGGATTGTAAACTATCCTCTTTTGATCAATGAAACAGTTTTTCTTTTATTTTTGGTGTATTTGTTGCATACCATATGACTTACTTTTACTACAAGTAACTTCACTTTGTAATTATAGTAACGTAGGCAAACATAATCACCAGACCTGGCTAATAATGCACCTAACTAAGACTGGCATTGAAAAGAACAATTTGCATAAGAACTACTACTACTAAATGTTGAATACGACAAGAGTCCACTTCAAAGGTCTTTTCGAACATGCACAAAGAAGGCTAACATAAGTTAGAGTTAGTTTAAATACATTCGAGGATGTCAGGCAAGACTCATTTTAGAGTTAAACCTCACTAATAATAACAACGCAATGGTGTTGACTAACCTATATCATCTGATCCAAGGGGTGCAGGCATGTGAAGGAGTGTTAATTAATCAAAATCATCTGGTCTGAAGACTGCAGGCATGATTGGATTTAAATTTAAACACTTAGAGAACCAATAAAGAATGTTAACTAACCCAAATCATCTGGTCCGAGGACTACAGACATGATTGGATTTAAGTTTAAACACTTAGAGAACCAATAAGGAATGTTAACTAACTCAAATCATCTGGTTCGAGGACTACAGGCATGATAGGATTTAAGTTTAAACACTTAGAGAACTAATAAGGAATGTTAATTAACCAAAATCATCTGGTCCGAGGACTACAGGCATGATTGGATTTAAGTTTAAACACTTAGAGAACTAATAAGGAATGTTAACTAACCCAAATCATCTGGTCTGAGGACTACATGGATGATTGGATTTAAGTTTAAACACTTAGAGAACCAATAAAGAATGTTAACTAACCCAAATCATCTGGTCTAAGGACTACAGACATGATTGGATTTAAGTTTAAACACTTAGAGAACCAATAAGGAGTGCAAATTGTCATAGTGATCAAAGAGAAGATTCCATTAATAATAGTACCTTTTGAGGTTATTTACATTCCATGGGCGCAGTATTACATGACTATCTAAGTCCTCCAGGAAGTATGCCCCAATGCTAGCCCCTGAAGTGATACAATATGGCCCTTCCCAATTGGGTCCTAGCTTCCCTCAAGTTGAGTTTTTCGCAGTGCCCACAACTTTCCTAAGTACCAAATCACCAGGTTCTAGGGGTCTTAACTTTACGTTGGCATCATAGCCTTGCCTGAGCTTTTGTTGGTAATGCGCCAATCGAACCATTGCATTTTCTCTCCTTTCTTCAATCAAATCCAAACTCCTTTCTAGAAGTTCATCATTGCTAGTTGGACTGAATGAACTGGTTTTCAGAGTTAGGAATCCAATTTCCAGAGGGATGACAACTTCAGCCCCATAAGTTATCGAGAAAGGGGTTTCTCCAGTAGATCTGCGAGGCGTAGTTCTGTAAGCCCAAAGTACATGTGGCAACTCTTCCACCCACTTACCCTTCGCATCATCTAATCTCTTCTTTAATCTGTTAACTATGACTTTGTTAATTGCTACTGCTTGTCTATTTCCTTGGGGATAGGCAGGGGTGGAGTATCTGTTCGTGATTCCCAGTTCACTACAATAATTTCGAAATGCTTTACTGTCGAACTGTAGGCCATTGTTCGAGATGAGAATATGAGGAACTTCAAAACGAGTAACAATATTCTTCCATACAAATCTCTACACATCTATGTCTCGAATGTTGGCTAGAGGTTTAGCTTCAACCCATTTGGTGAAATAGTCTGTGCCGACCAGAAGGTACTTCCTGTTTCCTGCAGCCTTCAGGAATGGACCCATTATATCTAAACCCCATTAAGTAAACGGCCATGGACTAGATAGTGGGTTGAGGACTCCACCTGGTTGGTGTATGTTCGGCGCAAATCGTTGACATTGATCGCACTTCTTAACATACTCATGGGCCTGTTTTTGCATATTCGGCCACCAATAACCTTGAGTTATAACTCGGTGAGCTAAAGATTTGCCTTCGGTGTGACTCCCATAAATTCCTTCATGCAACTCCTCTAGTAATAACTCAGCCACTTCAGGATGAATACATAACAAGTACGGTCCTAAATAAGATCGTTTGTATAATTTCTAGTTTTCGGATTGCCAGAATCTGGTCGCCTTCCTCCGAATTTTGTCGGCTTCCCCCTTTTCTTCAAGTAGAGTGTTTTCTTTCAAGAATTTGACTATAAGGTCCATCTAGCAGAGCCCGATTCTGATTTGGTGAACTGGGATTGCATCTCTTCCCGCCTTTGTAGGCCTATGCAAGTCCTCGACGAGGATAACTCTCGGCAAATTTTGCGCCGAAAAGGTAGCGAGTGTGGCCAAAGAGTCAGCATGTGCGTTCCCATTTCTGGGAATATGTAGCAAGCTAAAAAATTCGAATTTCGACTGCAGACATTTAACTCGGCTCAAGTATCCCTGCATCCTTTCATCCTTCGCTTTAAACTCACCCTGTACTTGACCCACAACTAACCTTGAGTCCAAGAACAATTCCACTGCCTTTCCTCCCATTCTTTGGACTATAGACATTCCCATCAATAGGGCTTCGTACTCTGCCTCATTATTTGTTGCCAAGAAATCCAACCTTAATGATTTTTCAATAATGATTCTCTTTAGAGATATCACTACTAGCCCCCACTCCAAAGCCTTTCTGGTTTGCTACGTCGTCCACATACACTTCCCAGCGGACAGGGCTTTGTTGAGAAATCATGCCAACCGATTTTTCATCCATGTCCTTTTCTACCGTTATTTCTTCTAAACTAGGTTCTGTGAACTTGGCCACCAAATTTGCAAGGATCTGCCCCTTGACTGAAGTGCGAGGCATGTACTTGATATCGAAAGCCCCTAGGATAGTGCCCCACTTGGCTATCCTCCTCGTGTAGTCGGCACTTCGAAGTACGGATTTAAGCGGGAGTTGTGTGAGCACGACGACCATATGTGCTTGGAAGTAATGGGGTAATTTTCGTGTTCCGAGTACTACTGCCAAAATAGCTTTCTCTAGCTGCAAGTACCTGATCTCGGCCTCAAGTAGAGATTTACTCATATAGTAAACCGGTCTTTGTACACCTTGATCCACTCATATCAGTACTAGACTTACAGCATAGGGAACCACCGCAATATAGGCAAATAGGACCTCATCTGATTCAGGGCTAGACATAATCGGTGGCCGAGCCAAGTAGTCTTTAAGTTGTTGAAAAGTCGAGGCACATTCTTCAGTCCATTCAAACCCTTTCCACTTGTTTATCAGTGAGAAGAAAGGTTTACACCTATCTGCGGACCTAGAGATGAATTAGTTCAGGGCAGCTGTCATCTCTGTTAACTTCTGAACCTCTTTCGGGTTCCGAGGAGGCTGTAGATGTTGAATAGCCTTTATCTGATCAAGGTTAACCTCAATTCCCCTGTGTGTCACCATGTAACCCAGAAATTTTCTTGACCCTACACCAAATGAGCATTTGGAAGCGTTCAGGTACAATTTATGTCTTCTTAGAACTTCAAAAGTATTGTCAAGGTCCTTCACATGCCCAGAAATGACTTTGCTTTTTACCACCATGTCGTCTATATAGACCTCAATGCTTTTGCCTAACTGTGATTTAAACATCCTTGTCATCATTCGCTGGTAAGTAGAACCTGCATTTTTCAGACTGAATGACATCACTTTATAATGGTAATTACTAGTAGGGGTAACAAAAGCGGTCTTCTCCTGGTCATCTGGGGCTAATGGTATTTGATGGTAACCTTGAAAAGTATCCAAGAAACTCATCCGAGAATGGCCGACAGTAGCATCTCCTAGCTGATCAATTTTCAGCATGGGGAAAGGATCCTTAGGACAAGTTTTATTTAAGTCAGTGAAGTCTACACAGACTAGCCACTTCTCGCTCTCCTTCTTTACCACCACAGTATTTGCTAACCATTCGGGGTAAAAAACTTCTTTAATAGCTCCAGCTTGTTTGAGCTTCGTTACTTCTTTTTTAACTGCATTTGCATGTTCTTTAGATGGTCGCTGAAGAGGCTGCTTCTTGGGGACAATCAGTGGGTTGACTCTCAGATGGTAGCAAATGAACTCTGGATCTACTCTTGGGGCTTTGTAAGCACTCTAGGCAAATACGTCAATATTTCTTTTAAGGAAATCAATTAGCTCTTCTCTCTCTAGTTGAGGCATTTTAGATTCGACTTGGAAGAATCTTTCCGGATTGTCCCCAATTAAAACTTTTACCAAATCCTCGCATCTAACGCCTTTATCAAGATCTTCGATGGGTGACACTCGCCTTTTTAACTACTATAAGTCTCCCTCAGCCTTGACCGAGGACTCATTCTCAGACTTATGTTGGATGGCAGCCACCAAGCATTGTTTGGCCGAGGATTGATCTCCACGGATTTCACAAACCCGCCTTTCAGATGGATATTTAATTTTTTGATATAGAGTTGAAGAAACAACCCCTAGCGTATGTAGCCAAGGTCTGGCTACAATTACCGTATAAGGGGAATAAACATCTACGATAATGAAGTCTACTTCCACTACTTTCGAGTCAGTCTGTACAGGTAGCCGTATCTGGCCCTTTGGGGTGACAATTCTTCCCTCGAAGCTAACCAAGGGAGAACAGTATGGTGTTAAGTCATCAAGTTTGAGGTTCAGCCCCCTGTAAAGGTTAGGGCATATTATCTCTACCGCGCTACTTTGGTCCATCATTATCCTCTTCACATCATATCTTCCGATTTTGAGGGTGACTACCAAAGCGTCGTCATGAGGTTGAATGGTTCTAACTTTGTCTTCTTCCGAAAAGCCTAAAAGTAGTTGGCCTAGCTAGGCAACCGGGCTAGTGCTCCTCGGATCTCGACCACAATCCCCTGCGGTAACCAAGCTATTGACATAATCTTGGAGGGCCAGGGCCCTATTCTTCCTAGTGCTGCAAAAATGACGTTAATAGTTCCTAATTAAGGTTTCGCAGAATCATTCCTCTCGGGCTCGGAATTCATCTGACCTCCTCGGCCACTGGAGTGATGCAAGAGATGCCTCAACTTGCCTTCATGGACCATTTGGCCCAAATGATCCCACAAACTTCTGCAGTCTTCAGTGATATGTCCAGGGTCTTGGTGGTATTGGCAATAGAGATTGTGATTGCGCCTCTCAAGATTCCCTACCATCTTACTTGGCCACCTAAAGAATGGTTCATTCTTGATCTTTTCCAAAACTTGGTAGATTGGCTCCTTGAACACCGTATTGACTGCTTGAGCATTTGTTGATCTTGACTGCCCTGCGAAATCTCTCCGTGGCTTGCTGTTGTTGTAACGATCCGACCTGAAACCCTTCCTCTCTTGGGGGATAACTGTTAGAAAATTTAGACCCCGGTGGATAGAATTAACAAGTTTTAAACCCAAGTTGTTAATTAGATTTATTATGAATCAAACTTGTTAAAATAAACAAACATCAATATCATGTCAAAATCATGCAGCGGAAAAAATAAATAAGACAAGATATGATGACCTAGGAAAACCAATGAAACCAATCAGTTTCACAGTAAAAAACCTGGGGGGAAACCTTCCCGAAAAGCAATCCACTATAGTAAAGAGAAGTTTTAGATCTAGTACAAAACCTTTGTCCCTAGACTCTACAATCCCTGTAGATGAACTCACAGCAGAAACCTTCTACTACTTCAGAACCTCTGAACTCTTCAATATATGAACGCCACCCTTTTTGTTGCACGGATCCCAGTACGTGACTAACTCCTTTGCACGAATCCCAGTATGCAACTCACTCACCAACTTGAGGAAGAAGAATGTTGGTTGCAAAGTTCTTCACTTCATTAACAATGAAGATCAAGAAGCACTTGGTTACAAAACCTAAAGGCGCAAAGACGCAGTAACTTCTTTTAGAGAGAATAAGGCATCGATCACCTTTTGCATATGTTCTCCCTTATATTCTCTTATGTGACGGCCTTTAAAATAAGCCTTATATAAGTTTAGGGTTGTGAGAAAAGAAACCCTACTCAAATACATAAACCTGGCCCAAAAATCAAAAAGCTGAAATTCTGATTTCCCGTAACCTCGATCGATCGAGAGGTGTCGAGGAGGTGTCGAGGTTTAATGAATCTCAACAGATAGCAGCTATCGAGGAGGTGTCGAGGGGATAGAAACTTTCTTGATTGATCGAGTAGCTATCAAGAAGGTATCGAGATTGCGATAAGAATCAGCTGAAGAGCTCGACAGATAGCCAGGTGTCGATGAGCTATCGAGAAGCTATCGAGCTATCTATCCGCAGGTGTCGAGATATCTGTCTAGCTTTATTGAACCCCTTTTCTTTACTTGTTTCTTGGTCCAATCTTTATGGCTTTAATACTAGACTTGAACAACATGTTTCTTCAAGTATTAAACACAACTTAGATTTACCCAAATACAAGTAAAGTGCGTTTTGTCAAAGGATTAGCCAACTACATAAAATATGTCCTTTACAATAACCTTGTCCTTACCCTTCCCTTGTTGCTGATCTTCTTCAACCTTTTTATATTTTTCGATACAGTCCATGAGCTAATGCATGTTAGTAATAGGCTTACCAGACAAGGATGTCCTTAAACCGTGGTTAGTAGGGAGGCCAAGCTTAAACGTATCAAGGGCCATTGCATCAAAGTTGCCCTCCATATCATTAAACATCTCCCAATACCTATCTTAGTACGCCTTCAGGGTCTCACCCTCACGCATGCTCAAGGATAGCAGAGAAGACAAGGGCCTGACCACTCTTTGGCATATAACAAAACGTGAACCAAAAGCTTGAGTGAGCTCTTGGTAGGAATTGATGGAATCTACTTTCAGGCTGTCGAACCACCTCATTGCAACCGGTCCAAGACTAAAAGGGAAGACCTTACACATCAAAGCCTCATCTCTGGAATTGACAGTCATCCTTTGATTAAAGTGGCTCACATGCTCCACAGGATTCGTTTTACCATTATAAATGGTAAAGGTTGGCTGGTTGAAACGCCGAGGAAGTCTCGCTCTTTCGATCCTGTGTGTGAAGGGTGACCTAGAGATTTGATTCAAAGCCTTACTCATAGCATCGTTTCCTATCCCTCCATGTGATGGGCTCCAAAGTTGCTTCTTGCGACGGTGCTCCTCTTCGTATGAGAAGGATTCACTGATTGGTGTTCGAGACCTCTGCTCGTAAGTGACATCTTGCTCGTCACCACAATCCTTATCAGAATGCGAAGACATACGTTTTCTTTTTGCATGGCGCAACTCCTTTCTTAACCTCTCAATTTCTATTAGCATGCTATTCTTCTCTGCATGGGACACATGACTTCCCCCATGCGGTTGACTTCGCTCAGGATGCGTAGTATGCACACTGCCTTCAAGATCTTGTCTCTGCTTTAAATTGAGGAAAGGGTCTATGTGCTGGGACGCCCCAGATTCTGCTGGTTGTTGCCCTGGTTCAGCCATTATCAGTTGCTGTTGCTTCCACGTATACTCAAGCTCTTCCCACAGATTGCGCCAATTGTAGGGTCTAGGATTTGTGGCCCAAGCCCAAAAACAATGAATTTGTAGAGTGTGGGTGATAGAGTTAGGTTAGTTATGGAGCTAACAACGGTTGATTACAGCATACAAGTATAAACCAGCATAAAGTATACGTAAAGACTAAGTAAGTTCAAGTCCGAAGAGGCTTATGATAGATTGAATACAGGTTACAATTCTCTCTCCTTCTTTTTTTTTTTTTTTTCCTCTTCCTTTGGAACCCTTCTTCTTTATATATCTTCCTCCACTACCATCCCTATCATCTACTTGTTCTTCATCCAGCTCCCTACTTGAGTGCCTGTCATGTCATGTATCTCCTTTAGCATTTGTGAATGACGGTAACTTAAGTTGCACTGTTCAGAAGTTTTTTCCACATAAATGCAGCCAAAAAAGTTGTTGCAGTGCATTTAATATGGTGGTGGCAGCTTTTCCTTTTAGATATTTCTTCGTTCCTCTCATCTCCAAGCGTGTCTAAAATTTATCCAAATTGCTGAAGTCACTAGTAACTCATTTGAACCCCTCAGATATTTATATGACACCAAAATCCTTTTATCTGAGGATGATCGTTTCTTCAGAACACTGATGCTCTCTTCGGACAGAGTTTCTTTGCCCCCAGGTATCCTTTTTTCACGCGAACTATCCCTCGATAGTTTTATCCTCCTCAGACATACACTAATCTTCATCTTGGGTTTTAGGCCCACTAGGTATGGCTAGGCTTTACCCCCCCCCCCCCCCCCCACAACAATAATTAGAATAATATGGACCATTTTAAAAAAGAATAATATCAATAAAAAAAATAAAAAATGATAAAATTATATATTTGTAAAAATAGATTTATGGGAATTACTTTTGAAATTGTTTAATTTTTAGGGCGAAAAAATTTTGTACAATAAAATTTAGAAAATAAATTAAATATATTCAGTATAAGTTTGTTATGAATTTTAATTATCATAATAATCTCTTTTAAGATAACTAGCATTGTCACACACGCTTTGCGTGTGTGGTGAGACTTTTTTTTTTTTTTTTTTTTTTGTCTACTGTCATAATTTTCCATTCATCTCAATTTTTAGATTATGACATACCAAAAAAAAAAAAAAAGCCTTAGAGCTGTCATTTAATGATGTCATCTCAATTTTTTTACACACACACACACACACACACACACACACACTCACATATTTCTTGAAGGTATAATCAATCTCATACAATTCATTTAAAAGTCAAAACTTTAAAACAAATGAGTAACTAACCTAAAGATTAGATTTGTATATTGAAAGCATTCATGTTCAGAAAGGCTTTAACTTAAATTTAGCCAAGTCGAAGTGGTCTGAAATGTCATGTTAATGTCACTCAACAAAAGTGTAACAACAATAAATGCAATGTTTAAGATTTTATATATTATGAGCTTGAGATCCATATATATATATATATATATATATTTAGAATAGGTGCTCTCAAACCAACACGTCTTTTCCCCATATGTAAGTGCACAAAAATGGACATAAATGTATTGAATTGGACAAAATGGAAAGAAGTGGATTGAATGGACAAAATAGGATCGAATGGGAACATGGTGGACCGAATAGAACAAAGTGGATTAATGTGGACCGAATAGGACCAAAGAGGACAGAATAAGAACGAACAACAAATTAGGACCAAAGTGGACGTAATGGACTGAATAGGACCAATGTCAACCGAAGAGGACTGAAATGGACAGAATAGACCAAATAGGACCAATGTAGACCGAATATAACTGAAGTGGACAGAATAGGCTAAATAGGACCAAAGTGGACAGAATAGACCGAATAAAATTAAAGTGGACCAAAATGGACAAAATGGATTGAATAGAACCAATGTGGACTGAATATAATTGAAGTAGAAAGAATAGGACCAATGTGGACCGAATGGACCAAAATGGCCGATTAGGACTAAAGTCAACCGAATAGAACCACAGTGGACCAAAGAGGATAGAATGGACCAAAGTAGACCAGATAGGACTTTTGAATACCTATCATTTTTATTGCATTTTTAGAGCTCATATTTCTAATTTCTAATGTCTATTTTTCGCATTTTTGTAAAACTCAAAACTAAAGAGTTTATCTCAAATATAATAAAATTTCATACTTTTCAACCCAAAAATTAAGAATAGATTTTTTTAAGCTAAATTTGAAAAGGCAACTCACAAAAAGAATCAATTAGTTTTTAATTTTTAGGAAGAACAAATTATCTTCCACAAATTTTAGAGAACAAATTATACATTACATTACAGTTATAAAATAATTATTTATTTCTACGCATCGCGTGAGTTTGCGACTAATTTTAACATAAATGAAAGACACTTGGCAAACTAACAATCCAAAGGCAAAAAAGGGCCCATTTCGTTCTCTCTCAATTTACTTAGAACCTTCACCAAGCGAACCCACTGTCATACACCCAACACCCATGGCAGTGGACGACAAGGAGCTATCGGAAATAATGTAGGAGACGCCATCTAAGAAGCGTGGTCAGCACATCAAAATTGCTACCACAAACACCTAGAAGACAACAAATTTTTTCTTTGATTTTATATTCCTAATTTCCATATCTCTCTTTCCCTCTTGCCACTAATTTCATCACTATTGCATGGTTACTCTTCTCTCTTTTTATTTCTTGCACTTTGTTTTGTGATATATTTGATGGATATATGTGCTTTTTGGGTGATTGATTATAGGGTACTAGTTTGTGGCTTAAATTTTCTTTGATTTTAATGTTATGGGTTTTGCCATGTTATTCTTAGGGTTTCTTTTTGAGAGAGTCAGAGAGACAAATTATGAGAAAATTATTACTTTGCCTTTTCTAGGTTCTTTGAATTTGTCCAAAAAAATTTATTTTAATTTAGGTCATGCCTTCTTCTCTGGCGAGATTTAGTCTTGGTTCTAATGCCAAGTTGACAGTGATGATATTGGAGAGAGATTGGAGCAATGAGAGGGAAAGAAAAACAAATTATAAAGAAGAAGAAAAAATGTATTTGAATTGTTGGGTGTATAATAGTGGATTTGCTTGGTGAAGGTTCTATCTTCTGAATAATTGAGAGAGAATGAGAGAGACAGACAAAATTGAGAGAGAATGACGTGGGCCTTTTTTCGTCTTTGTATTGTTGGTCTGCTAAGCTGGGATAGACCTAGGATTTCAAGCTAGATGGGGCTAGAGTATACGGAAAAAAAAAAAAAAAAAAAAAAACTTCAAATAGACATCCATATAGTGTTAACAAATTATAAATACACAAAATTATTGTTTCTTAATACATTAAGATGCAATCATCTATTAACAAAGCAAAATAATGTTTTTTTTTTTTTTTTTTTTTAATTGTAGGCTAGTTAAGATTATTATTATTATTTCTTCTAAAGTTAGAGCATTCATAGTAGTGGTGCTAAAAAATTTAGATTTAAGCACATCAAAAAGTTAATTGATCTATTTTACCGTCTCATTTTACAATACACCTGTGGGAGGGCTGAGGACCGGGGTACCTTATCCAAAGATAAACCTACCAGCCCAAGCAAAGAAACGCAATCAAACCCTGAGGATCACACTTACCTAAGGAGGACTAAGAGACCAAATGGCAGTTGGCACCTCGAAAAGCCGAGGATAAGGGAGTAAATGACAAACAAAGAGTACAAGACAAACATGGGTGGACAAAGGAAGTTTCCTAAAGGAGACACCTCCTACCTCCGCATTCAATACTCTGCACCAACTTAACTGGCTACATTAATGGGGAAATGACATCTGAACAGTGACTTCATAATTCACAGCTCTCTCTACCACCTCCAGAAGGGTCCTGATGGGACAAGTATCCAAATTGTTCCCTTGAGACGTATAGATGGAGGGTTGAGATGCAATGGAAGGGATTATATAAGGAAATGAATCCCCCCAAAAAGAGGGGATGAACATTGTCCAATAAAAAGACAAAGAGTGAGAGCAAATGATCATTCTATAAAAATATCACCCTTGCTTATTAATGAGAGATCTATCCTTGGACCTGCTCGAGGAAGAGTTTATATTGAATTGTTGTTCTTTTAATTCATATTAGCTGCTTTGGTTCTATTGGTCCTAAGCTTGTAATTTTCTTAACATTGCAATTGACTCGGAAGCCCACTCTTTTAAAAATTCATTGTATTGGGCTTGGCTTGAAGGACTGGGAGCCATTATTCTAAGTGGGCCTAGGCTTTTCTTTTTGGGTCCTTTCAACATACAACATCAAATGTTGTATTTTTTTACCACTTTATTCAAAATAAAATAAATAACTCATTAAAAATAATATAGGAAGAGAGAGAATTTGAGTTTTTTAATTGAAGGTAGAGAGATAATCCTAAGAAAATATTGTATTTTATTTTTAACAACTTACTACAGTCAACTGGTATTTATACCAGTTTATTGTAGTTGAAAAAAAAAAATTAGCTTAACTTCTCCAATAATGCATGGTTTTTTGGTGGTAAAATAGTTTTTTTTTTTTTTTTTTTTTTTTTTTTTTTTTTTTTTTTTTTTTTTTTTTTTTTTTTTTTTTTTTTAGCTAAAATAAAATTACCTTTGTGAATATTTTTATTGTTTTTGTTAAGTTTTTGGGTTAGATAGTTGCTAGTTGGAGGGGTCTAAGGTTTTGGGAGGGAGGCAACTACAAAAATTATATATATAATAAGTATAAAAAAGAAATTGGACTGGGGGGGGGGGGGGGTGCCTGAGCCCCCACTTGGGTTTGTCCCTACTACAAAATGTCTTTCATTTATATTAAAATGTGAGAAAAGGAGAGAATTTAAGATGGGAAGGGAACCACAATGCTCTTGGTGCGGTGGTCACTCCATAAGTATAAATGTTTGTAGAGCGTGGGGGGTAAGGGCTGGGATTCAAGTTTCCAAAAGGAAATTTCACACACATATATATTTAGATTATGCTAGATTAAAATTTTTTCTTGTAAAAAGAAAAAAAGAAAAAAGAAAGGAAGATGGGAAGGGAGTAAAACCCACAAAATTTTTATCTAATCAATTAAATGCATATCCTTATCATATTACACTGATACTCAAAGTGGTTTTATTATGTCATATCACTAATAATGTCCCAAATCTCCCGATTACCTTTGAAATGTTGCATTCATATAAAAACAAAATGGGTTGGTCGTATTAAACATATTGCTATCAAACTTTTTATTTTATTTTATTTGAATACTGGAATTTCAATTAAAAATGAGAAAGGATAGTACATCTTGGATAATAGCTTGCTCAATACAGTAAGGATTCTCTTCAATCCAACTAATAAAGTCAGCAACATTAGATGCATGCTTTGCTAACAGGTGTGCAGGGACATTCCCTTTTCAACAAGGATTCCCTTTTTTTTATTGCTATCAAACTTGATATCAGTAAAGTCTACAATCGTGTTGAATGAGTTATCTTAAGGCAATCATGGAAGCACTTTGATTTGATGCTTGTTGGGTTTCTTTAACTATGCACTGTGTCACCTTTGTTACTTATTTTATTATAATCAATGAGCAAGCCAAGGCTTACAATTACATCATTCCTATGCATGGGATTTATCTTGAGGACTCTTTATCTTAATATTTTAATGAAGGAGTTTCACACACGTATACATTTATATTAGGTTAAATTAAATTTTTTATCTTGTGTAAAAAAATTAAAAAAAAAAAATTTGGGAAGGGAGTTAAACCCACAAAAGTTTTATCTGATTAATTAAACGCATATCCTTATAATATTACATTTGATGCTGGTTTTGTTATGTCATATCACTAATAATGTCCCGAATCTCCCGATTACCTTTGAAATGTTGCATTCATATAAAAACAAAATGGATTGGTCATATTAATCATATTGCTATCAAACTTGATATCAGTAAAGTCAACAATCGTGTTGAATGAGTTATCTCAAGGCAATCATGGAAGCACTTTGATTTGATGCTTGTCGGGTTTTTTTTTTTTTTTTTTTTTTTTTTTTTTTTTTTTTTTTTTTTTTAACTATGCATTGCGTAACCTTTGTTACTTATTTTATTATAATCAATGAGCAAGCCAAGGGTTACAATTACATCATTCCCAGAGTCCTACCCATGGGATTCATGGTTTCAACTTACGGATTTCAGTTTAAAAAATGTGTATGTAATAGTTTTTAATGAAAAATACAAAGCATTTTAGTACAATCTCTAAGGTAGCAATTGGAAGGGGTGGTCCTAAACCAAAGCATCTCCCTTTTATGGGCTAAATGCTTTGTAACTTTTTCAAAAAATTATAGTAAGTGTTTGTTATAAGTACTCTGTTACACACACTTTTTAAACTAAGAATGTGTGTCTATCAAAGTGTGTGTAACCGTTTTTATCCTTCAAAAAATGCAAAACATTCTAGTACGCGCTCTAGAGAGCAATTAGTAGCGGTGATACTAAATCAACGCATCTCCCTCTTATGCGCTAAAGGATTTGTGACTCTTTTTCAAAAAATTGTAATGAGCGTTTGTTACATGTTCCATGTTATACACACATTTTCTAAACTAAAAATGTGTGTTACAGAGTGGGTAAAAGTTTTTACTCTTCAAAAAATGCAAAGCATTCTAGTACAATCTTTGGGGTAGCAATTAGTAGCGGTGGTCCTAAACTAATACATCACCCTTTTGCAGATGACAATATTTTGTTTTGCAAGGCTAAGTTAGATGAATAGTTGGGGCAACTACCAATTATTGGAAGACAAGGATCTTTGGATTTCTTAGCACTGAAAGGACAGAGTGTGGCAAAAGATTCAAGGTTGAAAGGAATGATTATTATCAGAGTCAGGCTGAGAGGTCTTGTTGAAGGCAGCTGCTCAATCCATCCCAACTTATGCCATGAGTTATTTCCTAATTCCAAATGGCCTTTATGTAAAACTCAATTTCAAGCTTGTAAGACAAAGAAGATAAAGGGCTTAGGGTTTCTGGATTTGCATTTGTTTTAAAATTGCACTTTAGGCTAAACAAGGTTGGAAATTGCTCATTTGTTAAGATTCACTGCTATTTAGGGTCCTCAAATCAAAATATTTTCCTTCCACTTCTTTTCTCCAAGCTAATATATCTTCAAATGTATAATATGCTTGGAGGAGCATTATGCTAAGCAAGAAGGGGTGTGCAGTGTGCTACACTTGGGGTATTGATCGAGGATAGGTGATGGCTGCCAAGTTCAAATTTGGGATGATCCATATGGCTACCCACACCGAGTACTTTTAAGGTAGTTTTCTCTCCCCCTCATCAATTGAATATATGTTGGCTGTGTGTGATTTAATTGATGAGGCATCCATGACATGGAGAGAGGAGCTGGTGGATATTTTATTTCTTCCACGAGGCCTTAATCATCAAAAGAATTCATTTGAGTTCCTAGACAACTAGAAGACTCTTTACAATGGGCATGGACTCTTGATGGCAGACTTATAGTTCAAAGTGCTTATTAAATGATGGAACAAGATCGAAGCAACGAGAAGCAAGTTTCGGTATGCAAATCTGCAATTCTTGAGATAAAAAAAATGGGACTCATGTCTATTTTGCTTGGCACCGTAACCACAATAAGAGGCACGAAGCTATTGCTACTGATACTATCATACTAGGTACTATTATCCAAAAGAAGAGCA
Organism: Quercus variabilis; assembly: GCA_030445155.1. Classification (NCBI taxonomy): domain Eukaryota; kingdom Viridiplantae; phylum Streptophyta; class Magnoliopsida; order Fagales; family Fagaceae; genus Quercus; species Quercus variabilis. The sequence continues at coordinate 31,713,138 of CP129450.1, read as the reverse complement.
TTGTATGTTACTATTTTATTTTTGCTGTCAATCTAGAGCATGCAGCAACTATAGTATGTATCCTTGGTACGTAGCAGCCATCTAAGTTATACGAGTGTGAAGTTGCACTTTAAGTTTTAGTTTATTTGAATTTTTCGAGGTTCAAGTAAAAGGTTAGTCATTAAGGAAAGCATTTCTGAAGTAAATTGAAAACACTAGGTGGCAGTTGGCCATTAAAATTTTCTAGAAGGCAAAAATGCTCTACGCTGTAGCTGATCGGAAAGTATATTTTGATGCGGTTATACTAAGCGTCTTAAGAATGAACCTTCATTACTCAAAATATATAAGAAAAAAAGTGTAGCTTCAGGGTACATGACCTTTTTATATGAGCAGATCCGAGTCAAGCAAAGATAATTATCGATGTTCTGATAAATATATATATATATATATATTGTACGGTCACGGACCCATTACCCTTGGCCCAATAGCAATAAGCCCAAATAATTAGAATAGATAATTCTACTTAGGGAGGCGGTCCACTGTGTCCGGCTGATCAAGATTGTAGTGGTACCGACCTTTAGTTTAGTGCTATTTGAGCTCAGTCCGAAGAATCTTAATAGTGCCTTGGGTAATATCGTTGCCGAGCAACAATCGACGTCTAGTGCAAGTTCCAAAGCTCCTATTTTCAAAGTGTGACATTTTTTTGTCAGGTATAATTTAAATGGACCCCTTCCACACGAGTGGTGGGGATTCTGGGGAAGGTAATCCTTAGTGGTCCACTAAGGCAAGACTATAAATAGGAGAACTACATTAGAGTAAAGGGTTAGACACTAGAGAGGAAGGACTAGAAAAGTAACCTAGCATAAATAGTAAAGTGTTCGGTTAGAGAGTTCAAGTACTTTAACAGGCCTTTAGTCAACATATTCAGGAGCTACTCATTGTAAGATACTCAAAAACCCACTAAAATAAGTAAATTGTGAGCCCAGTTACAAGGTTGGCCCATTAGCAAGGGATTGGGCGCATGAGCGCGCGCACACACATATATACATACTACACACACACACATATATATATAAGGTCTGTTTGGTAAGAGATTTCTAGTAATATTGTTGTTTTGTGAAAATACATATAAATGAAAAAATATGTAAAAAAATATATAATATTGTTCAAATACTGAAATCTGTTATTTAAACAACAATAACAAACACCCTGATAATCATCTATGTCAAAGTATCACAAAATATCTTCACTCTTCAAAAAAAAAAAAAAAAAAACTTTAAATGTCTTTTTATGCCGACAATCATAGAAGCGTTTCATGTGTGGAAACTATCACAGAACCACCCCTCTGTCTCTCAATTATTGTTTTCTATTTGCAATGCGATCAGTTGCTTTCCTCCATCATTCCGGCCAGCGCACGTGACGTACAGAGCAATAATGGTACATTACTAAGTTTGATGCTCAAAAAATAAAATATAAATATAAAAGTTTGATAAAAATGGAGGATTCACTTATTTTGCTTTTTTTTTTTTTTTTTTTTTTTTTCAAAGTACTATAAATAAAAATAAAAATAAAAATTAGCTGAAATAATATAGTGAAACTTATAAATAGTATCAAAAAGTATAATAAAACTCACGAAAAATACAAAAAATAAGTTGAATAGTAAAACAAAACTGGTTAGACAAAATTATTAATCACTAGAAGTAGCAAGCAATGGTTGGATGATGGAGCCATTGCTTGAACTAATTACTCCATTACTGTCGTTTTCAGACACTGAGGGCGTTTCTTCATTTAACTTTCTCTCTTCACCTTTTCCCCACACAACAAGGTATAGTCCAGTTACGATAAAAATTGCTCCAATAATCCTGCACATCAAAACAATGAAAAATAATATTTAACAAACACTATTGACATGGATCAAGGGAAGTTATCTAGATTTATTATTATTATTACTGTTATTATTTCATGTGTTAAGTGTGGACACACTTAAAAAATGTGGACAAAACTTGTGAAATTATGAATACTACATGTGTAAGAAAATTTAGATGATTAAACTTTTGGCAGAGAACATTTAAGGAAAAAAAAAATTGAATTATTATTATTATTATTATTTGTAAATAGGATTTCAACGTATGACGTTTACTCTATGATAATTGCTCTTATCACCACTTTAAGACTTCCATCAATTTTTGCGGTGTAGGTGGGTTTGAACCCCAAATCTCTAATTTAGCGACAAAAAAATTTACTAGTAAAACTAATTAAAATCTACTAAAATTAAATTAATTAGTAGGCAGAGTGATAAGACCTACCCTCCCAAGTAGAATTCTTCGTCTAAAGCAATGGCTTCTATTAGAGCAACAAGCAAGGTTTGTAGAGGTAGATACACTGAAACAAACAACGGTCCTGCCTTGTCAATTACATATATTTGTATTGCATATGTCATTGCAGAAGCCACCAATCCCTGCAACCACCAGCCATAATGAAAAATCTTATTCTAAATTGTCACAGTAATGCGACAAACACAACTTGTTTTACAACAAATTTTACATTTGATGAAATAATGGTTAACTGTGAGTAATGAACATAACTAATACTCATAACTCATACACTCATATCACTTTAGTAATTATAAAATTTGTTGTAACAAATGCAATATCGATGTATTGTCATGATAGTCATGAAACATGCTAAGATTGCACCTATGATCAAAATACTGAAATATGTGCATGATTGATCAATAAGGCTATACAAATGACAGACAATCGTGATATAAGTTAGACTTACGAACCGTATAGAAAATAGTAAGGAGTTCATCAGTTGAGTTTACTATCCAGGCTTGGGAGTTTCTCTCAAAGACTGCTGCTATCACCAGATACTGAAGAATACTAAAGAAGTAAGCATACGTGGCAATCGAAAGCCGAGCTGGATACTTCTTTAAGAGTGGTATTTGTATGATAATCCAACTAGACCAACATAGGCAATGACCAATAAGATAGATGCAACCTAAAGTCCAACTTGTCCCTAAGAAATATGATTGGTGTGACTGTAAATTCGATCCAAATAGGGTTGGTCCCTTGTAAAGAGTAATCACAAGAGATCCAGCAACAGTAGAAACAGTTCCAAGCACCTTAGCTATACCATCTTTCCTTTTCAAATGCACTTGCTCCATTCTGCAAAATAAACATTAATATTGGTGCTTAGTGGCCTATTTCATTGAAGGTATTAGACTTAGGAAGAGATAAAAAGATTGACGATTTCTCTTGCCCGAAAATGGCAGCCATGAGAAAGGTTATAGCAGGAACTGAATTTTCTGATGCAGAAGCAAAGGTGGCTGAAGTGTTGTCCAAACCCAGATAATAAAATTCTTGATTACATGTTAACCTGCCAGAATTTAAAGCCAAAATTGTAACTGGGAAAACTTTGCATATCATATGTTAATCTAGAATTCCTTCCAAATACACACACACACACACACACACACATATAAACTTACCCAATAAGGCCAAGGAAGAAGAACTGTAGCAAAAGAGAAGCACTTACTGGTGGTCTGTCTTTCCTATACGTACAAAAAAAGAAAAAAAGAATGGCAAGAAAATAAAGCTCAAAACAGGTTGGAACAACTATTAAGTATGTAATATAAGGTTAACCTTATACTTCTCTAAGAAATACGCAAAGGGAACTAGTGCAACCAGCGCGACGATGTTCCTATAAACTGGGAAAACAAGCAGGCTTATACCCATGTTAAGTGCAATCTTCAAAATAATATGGTTCCCCGCAAAACCTAACTGGCAGACAATCATGGCTAGGTGCAGCTTGGCACGTTCAGGCATTGCACACATTCTTTGAGCAGAGTCTGAGCTAGCTTCCGCCATTGAATCTGACACAGACGTCACAAAAGAAAGACAAATATGTAGAATCGCTCTGCACTAACACTATCACCTAAGACTTCAGCAAAAGAGATAAGAGAGGAGTTGTTCCTCACAAAACCATTGATTGTGGAGCCTTATATAATGAAGTTGAAGTTTATTAGATGTGGACCACTATATCACACATTTTTTAAATAAAACTCGTTTAGGCTCCAAGCGAAAGGAATATAATTATATCATTTATAAGAGAAAGCGAAAGAGATAAGAGAGGAGTTGTTCCTCACAAAACCATTGATTGTGGAGCCTTATATAATGAAGTTGAAGTTTATTAGATGTGGACCACTATATTACACATTTTTAAAATAAAACTCGTTTAGGCTCCAAGCGAAAGGAATATAATTATATCATTTATAAGAGAAAGCAAAAGCAAAGGAATATGTAATTTGTTACTTTTGGTATTGTTTTTGCAATTATCATTATTTTAGGATTAGGTTATTTATTTTCTTATTTTTAGGTGCGTTTAATACTTTTTAGGCTAAATTTGTTCCTCCTAAGAGTCTGTTTGGATATAACTTATTTTGTTGAAACTAAAAACTAAAAACTGAAAATACTGTAACAAAATAATTTTTAAATGTGTGAATAGTACCGTAGAACCAATTTTTAATAAAAAAGTTGCTGAAAAGTGAAATTTGTAGGTCCGTGAATAGTGGACGGGTGCACTGCTCACCGTGGAAAAGTCAACAAATACAGGCTAAAATAAAAAAAAAAAAAAAAAAAAAAAAAAAAAAAAAGGGAAAAACGCAAAAGAAGCAAAACGTGGATGTGATAAGTTGGATCCAAACTCAGCTTAAGTATTAATTAAGACTTATTTTAGAATATATTTTCTTGTCTGTTAAGTTTAACAAATCCTTTAAATAGACTATTGAATTTGTAAACGTTTTTTTAGAGATTATTATTAATAAAATTAAGAATTTTCTCAAATTTTTCTCAGGAGGATTTCAAACTTATCATTCTATAGATTCAAAGAAACTCTCATAAATTCGAGGTTTACTATCAAAAACTAATTTCTACTTCATCAAAGAGAGTATCGTGTATGCTTTCTTCAATCTTCCGTTATATCACATTCTATATCTGGACTACAGTATTTTGAATTGATTTTTTTACTATATATCTTGGCTGCTATGGTCTATGAGGACTGAAAGAAGGGTAGCTATAACTGTGTTTCAACCGGGTGCACTGCTCAATAGGGGCAAATTTTGTACAGTGAGTTATTGGATGCTAAATCACTTACTACTTGTACAGAATCTCACCTCAGGAAAAGTGAAAACCCCCTCCTCCATTTAATTTGTGCTAAGGCAAATATAGTTTTTCAATCTACGCATGCAAAGAATGGAGGTGGAATTGGCGTATTATTGTGAGATACACAAGGAAAGTTTGTGCTGTCAAGCAATGCAGCCTTCAGCTGGCAATGCCCCATAGAAATCAATGTCACAATAGTGAAAGAGTTGTGTACTCCCCACCCCCATGTGAGAAGGGGGCTTACGAATTTCTGCGACACAGAATTTTCTCCCTTTCTAAAGGGTTGGTCTCGAGGGTGAAGGCTCCATGGTGTTGGTTTTGTGGGCCAACCGGGCGAAGCAAAAAGATGAATTCTGGCCTTGTGGTCACTGTTTACCCCCATCTTATATAACATTTATAAATTGCTGTTGATTGCCACTGAACATTGTATAAGCTTGACTTTAATCCTGATGGTATTTTAATGTAGCATATTTGCATGTACTTTTCAAGTCATATTTAGTAATGTTATAATCACAAACTATTTTATAATATTTTTACAAACAATTGATATAACAAATTTTTATTGGTTTTCGTTTGAGTCCACCATCAACATCATTTTTTTATTCATTTAATCACTTACCACATCAACAGTTTGTAAAAAAGTTTGTGACTTTAACATTTTCCACCATATATCTATATAAGATACATCACAAAGTACACTATTTTGTCTTCTTATTAAGCATATAGAATGAATTTTCCTTTCTAGATCTTTATAATAAAAATATACTAGCCTCATCGCATGCGCTCCACCCATGTAATGAAGTTCTATTTTTTTTTTTTTTAAATTTTGAGTTTAATGTAATTTTTTAATCTGAATTTATCTATTGTTAGGGAGGTTACACATGAATGAATTTTTAAGAAACTAAAATATAAAATTTGAAATAGAATAAATGGTTGGGTTTAGTGTGTGCTAGTTTTTAAGAAAAGAAAAATATATCAAACGTGAGTGAGATATATTTAAATAAAGAGTGTGCTAATTTTTAGGAAAAAAATATTCTGATAGTTTTTTTTTTAATTTTTAAATTACAATTTTAACCTCATTTTTTTTATATTTTAAGAATAAAGATTATCTAATTAAATTAAGGGTATTTTTGATATTTTATGAAGCCATAATTAGACATATATAGAGATAAATAGTTTCATTTAAAAATGGTTGGCATGATGATAGTATATTTTGTTGTATAGGTATATCCACTTGACTTATTGTTCTTCTCCACTCATCAGGTAAGGGAGTGAATACGGTACCATACCGATCGATAAGGTCAAGACTTTTCGTACCGACACCTTAGCCAAAACAGAAAGACGACTATTTCATTTGGCTCTACATACCGGAACTTACTAGGTTGTATCGGCCATATCAGGAAACAAATCTATTATCGGCCGGTAAAATAAAAACCAAAAAAATGGAAACTAATAGTAATATATATATATATATATATATATATATATATATATATATATATATATATATTATCTAACCCATAGCATCGTCGTCCAAAAGTGACCGGCCATTCTTCTTCTTCTTTATGCCTAGCCTTCCATCCGCCTGCCGCTCTTACTTTTTAAATTTTTATTTCTAAGAGCATTAGCATTGGGGGTGTAAAACCCCCAAAGTTGCTAAAATAGCCACTAACCATCTAAAAAAGAGCTCCATTTGAGAATGTATACCTAAATTATTTTACAACTTGTGAATAGTAAGTTCTTTTATTTAGATTTTACTATTTATGAGTTTGTAAACTAAAATAATATATTTTATTCAAATTTTTTTTTATCTCTCTCTCACTATGTCTCACTCATTTTATATTTGTATTATTATTTAATGGGATGGTTTATATTATTTTAATTAGTTATATGTAAAAATAGAAACTGAAATGTTGGGTGAATTGTAAAATAAGTATTGGTTTGGGTTTGGATACAACGTTTTCAATGTTGCGTTTTCTTGTGTTGCGTTTTCAGTTTTTTTTTTTTTTTTCTTTCACGCATTTCAGGGAGACAAAAGTTACTGTGCATAGACAAAAAATACTATTCACACACTATTTCAATACTATTCACGCACTGTTTATAAGACCCACAACCATTTTATTCAAAAAAATATTAAAAAAGATCCCGTAGCACTATTTATATATTTAAAAATTATTTTGTTATAATAGTTTTAGTAACAATTAATTTTTAGTAACAATAAATTATGAACAAAGTTTCTCTCCAAACTAGTTTGGAGAGAAACCCTACAAACTCACCATATATCTTTATATTGAGTGTGAATTTTGAAAATCTAACCGTTAGATTGCATGTTCTTATTACATCCTTAATGCTTACAAAATTTCAAGAAAATCAAAGATCAATTGCTATGTCATCAAATAAATGTTATAATATCAAGTTTTTGTAATCTAAAGTTGTGTATAAAAAATAAGTCAATTGATCAAATAGTAAATAACATCCGATTTGAATGAAATTTGATATGCATGTTAAGGACATAAGGAACATGAAATTCAACGGTTAGATTTTCAAAATTCACACTCAATATAAAGATATATGGTGAGTTTGTAGGGTTTCTCTCCAAACTAGTTTGGAGAGAAACTTTGTTCATAAATTATACCCAAATAGACCCTTAAGATGAAAAACTTGATAAAATAATATTTAAAAATGTAAAATAAAGTTTTTTTTGCCTCCCCATATCCTAATGCCCTGAGATTCCAATTGTTTGTTGTGACTACTTTTAATAGTAAAAAAATGTGAAGGCAAAGGACATTAGCTTTTTATTGTAACCTGTGGCAGTGTGCCCTGCCTGACACCCCACGTGAATGCACGAAATTTTTTATTTTTGGAAAAAGTGAATGCACTAAATTGCCATCAAACTTTGACAAATCAAACTTGATTTTATTTGTAGTACAAAGGAAGTTTCAAATGGCATTTTAATTTTAAACATCACTTATTTACCGTACTTATTTATCGTACCTTTTTAACTGAAACGTACTAAAATTAAATTAATTTGTAACTAGAGTGACGAAAGCACAAGAGCTGTTTGGACCCCCAATTAAAAGATTACGACTCGGTTGATTTTACTCTAACTTATCTAAATGCAGAAATAAGAGTAAATGAAGCGCAAAAAATCGAAACTACTCTAATGCATAAACATGATCAACCAACAATAAAAGTAAAGTACAAGAGTAAGGGAAGAGAAAATCCAAACACAAGATAACACGTCGATGCGTTATCGAAGAGGAAACTGAAGAACTCGGCAAAAAACCTCTTCGCCGCCCTCCAAGCAGTAATCGATCCACTATACAATCAATTGGGATGCATGAGTTAGTAAGAGACCATCTACGCCTAATCTACCCGATGCATCTAAGCCCTCCAAGCTCCTACTCCAACAAGACTTCTTAGAACCATGTCTTGTCTAACTCTCTGGATTCCGCAATAAGCTCCATGTTACATCTACCATCCTTGGCTTCTTCCAATACTTCCTAGTAGCTCCAAAATACTTTTTACACTCTGAATATGTGTGGGTTGTGTTTGGGTACAAATCTCCTCTCAAAGTATGACAATGGAGAGGGATGAAGAAGATGCTACAATGATTTCTTACTAAGGATGAGTAGCTCTCTCTCAAAAAGATAGGTGTGTGTTGTAGAAAACCTATCTAGGGTTTTTTTTTTTTTTTTTTCTTTTTCTGAATGATCTCATTGACATTTGTGGGAAATGGGGGTATATATAGTATGGGTGAAGGATAAGAAAGTCACACATTAAAATTCTTCAAGCAGAATGTTTCGCGACTATCTCGCTGGAAGGCCTTACCCGTGAGACACTCGTGAAAATGACAGCCTGGTTCAACTTCCAGTCATGTGCTTCTCACATGGCTTTTTCGCGAGTTAGCTTCCAGCGAGACATTCGTGAAATCCACTGATTCTTTATTTAAGCTTGAATCTTCACCAACTTGATACTAAACTCAATACAATAAAATCCCTCAAAATACAAGGAATAAAATTAAAACAATTACAACACTTTTTTTCATGGAATAAAGACAACATAAAACATAGTTGTAAATCATAACTTTACAATAATAACAAGCAATATTTGTACAGGTAGATACATTGAAACAAACATCGGCCCTGGCTTGTCAATTACATATATTTATGTTGCATATGTCATTGCGGAAGCCACAAATCCTGCAACCACCAATCTGCTCTATCATCCCATTAGGCTTTACTTTGATAATGAAAAATCTTACTCTAAATTGTCACAGTAATGCGACAGACACAACTTGTTTTACAACAAATTTTATATTTGATGAAGTAGTAGTTGACTGTGAGTGATAAACATAACTGAGACTCATGGACTTATGCACTAATACCATTTCAGCAATTATGAAATTTGTTGTGAAAAAAAGTAATGACTATAAATTGTCATGATAGTCACGAAACATGATAAGATTGCACCTATTATCAAAATACTGAAACATGTGATTGGTTAATCAATAAGGCTATTGCCTATTAGGCTACACAAAGACAGATAATGATATCAGTTAGACTTACGAACTGTATAAAAAATAGTAAGGTGTTCATAATTGGAGTTAACTATCTTGGCTTGGGAGTTTCTCTCAAAGACTGCTAATCTTACCAAATACTAAAGAACACTAAAGAAGTAAGCATTTGGGAAGCACTAACATGGAAAAATTACCAACGTATTAGTGTTAGACATGTATCCAATATGAACAGAAACGTATCAAGTACGCACTCAAGAAGAAAAAATCTTTTTTTTTTAAAAAAAAAAATTCAATTGTTCTATATATATATATATATTTTTTTTTTTGAATGTTATTTATTTGAACTATTTTATGGGGTGTCTAGTTTATTTGAATTATTTTGCTCGTACTTTAACCACTATTTTATTGTCTTTAAATTAATTTTAGATCTATTTCCAAACATGTCATTATTGTTACATATTTTTTGAATCCAAAATAAACATAATTTATTCCAAATATAAAATATACATATGTACCTAAAAATAAATATTAATTAATTAATTATCGCATCTTTGATGTATAGTATCCTAATTTTTCAAAAAATGCTATGTCACCGTATTATGTATCATGTCGTACAATATATCGTGTATTTGTGTTGGTATTTGTGCTACATAGGTAAGCATTTGAGGCAATTGAGAGCCGAGAAGGATATTTCTCTAAGAGTGGTTCTTGTAAGACAATCCAACTGGACCAACAAAGGCATTGACCAATAAGATAAATGCAACCTAAAATCCAATTTGTCCCTAAGAAATATGATTAGTGTGTCTGTAAATTCGATCCAAATAGGGTTGGTCCCTTGTAAAGAGTAATCACAAGAGATCCAGCAACAGAAGAAATAGTACCAAGCACCTTAGCAATACCATCTTTCCTTTTCAAGTGTACTTGTTCCATTCAGCAAAATCAATATTGCTGCTTAGTGACCTATTTCATTGAAGGTATTAGACTTAGGAAGAGATAACAAGATTGATAATTTCTCTTGCCCGAATATGGCGGCCATGAGAAAGGTTATAGCAGGAACTGAATTTTCTGTCGCAGAGACAAAGGTGGCTGTAGTGTTGTTCAAACCCAAATAATAGAATTCTTGATTACATGTTAACCTGCTAGAATTGAAAGCCAAAATTTTAGCTGGGAAAAACTTTGCTATTTAATCTAGAATTCCTTCAAAAAAAAGAAAAAAAAAAAATATATATATATATATATATATAAGTTGCCCAATAAAGCCAAGCAAAAAAATGAGAATGGTAAAGAAAATAAAGCTCAGAACAGGTTGGAACAACTTATATGTACGGATTCTATGGAATATAAGGTTAGCCTTGTACTTCTCTTAGAGTAACCTTTTCAAATCTAAGAATGCAAGTCAAAACAAAAGGCAAAACTCTTAATTTGTTACATTATATGCATGAAAAAAATTTCACATGAAACCATAGAATTCAAATTAAAGTATATAGAACCCTAGAATGACTAATCACCATATACATATTATCAAATAAGTCAAGTCTCTAGAACTAATATTGAAAGTGATTTCACGTGTAATATCCCCAAAACTTGTGTATGGTACGTTTACGTTAAGGCTCTTCAATTGTTAGGTATAACAACTAACCTTCTTCTTTTTTTGAGAAAAACAACTAACCTTCTTCGAAGAAGGTTAGGTATAACAACTAACCTTCTTCTTTTTTTGTGATGAGAATCCTTTGTTCTTCTTTTTATGAGAAAAACAACTAACCTTCTTCGAAGAAGGTTAGGTATAACCACTACAACAAATAGGGGCTATGGTGACAAAACTTTTTGTCACAATATGTCCTTATTTCATTACCAAATACATATGGTGACGAAATAACATTCGTCACCTAAGCTTTGTCACAGAATATATTGGTGACAATAATGTTTCGTCACCAATAAAAAAATGATAGGCAATGAAATTTTTTTGTCACCAATAAAAAATGATAGGTGATGAAAGTTTTTAGTCACTAAACCTTATTTTCAGTGACGGAATATTTTGTCGCCAAATCTTTTTTTTTTTTTTTTCCAATATCAATATATTAGGTGACGAAGTTTTGCGTCGCCGATTGTTTTTTGTTTTGTTTTGTTTTATTTATTTTTTTTTTCAATAGATTAGGTGATAAATTATTTTGTCACCAATTTCTGCTTATAGTCAAATATAATGACGAAAATTATCGTCACAAATTTTATTTTTTTTATTAATATTCTTTACATTTACTTTCCATTACATTAACTTGTTCACTTTTAACCAAATTCATAAAAAAAAAAAATAATTAAAAAAAAAAAGCATCCATTCATTTCTAACCAAATCCATAAAATAAAATAAAAATAAAAAAAATAAAAAAACATCCATGCCATCTAAAAATGCAATAAAAATGTTCACAAAGTAATTATAACCATTTATATACAAATGATGTCTTAGCTTCCAGAATTTATAGAAAATTATTTAAGTTCAAATAGTCCCACAAAAGCTATCTTTTTGCCACCAATTCTATATCTGCACAAGTATAAAGGAAAATATATCAATAAAAAACTAGACTATAAACCTATATCCTTGATAAGATGTACTACAACAAAAAAAAATATTATTATTAGTAAGACAACGCAAAAAACGTCCACAAAAAACTCAATAACAAATTAGACAAAATAATGATAATGCAACATCATATGAAGCCAAACTATCAAAGAAAGAAGACCCACAAACCTAGCCACCATCATAAACACAAACCCAACAAAACTTATTAGTTTTGTCATATAGTCTTCTTTGAACGATCTTGGTCCTCCACTTGTTGGTCATCTAAGTCACTACTTGAGTGCTTGTCCCATTAGACACTTCCTCAGGTTCTCTGTGAGTTGAGATAGCCAAAGCAACACTGTTTAAGGGTCATCTCCATATTAATGTAGCCAGAAAGTTAGCTACAGAGCTTTAATGCATTGTTAGCAGCTTTCCCTTCGATATTTCTGAGCCGCCAGCCTTCTGATACACTCAAGATACACGTCCCTATCACTGGAACTTCATGGAAGGTTACCTTGAAACTTAGGATATATATTTGAGCCGCACTTAACCTATCCGAGGAGATATTCCTCCTCGGACCACCCTCCCATTCGTATTTTGCTCATTAGATTTTAAGCTTGACCCATCCAACACCATTCATTTGTTCTTTGATTACTATGCTCTCGGCCAAGGCCCAAGGCCCAATATATCATTTGGGCCCTTAACCCTACAACCTTATTGCTCTAATTCCTAAAACAAATTACATTTTTTCTTTTTTTTGAGAAAGCTAAAACAAATTAGCTTCTACAATGCCATTTGCAAAATAGTATCAAAAGTTGGGTCTAGCTCCCCTCCCATTTTAAATTTTCATATTTTCTCCCTCATATATATATATATAAAAGTTTAAGTATAGTATTTATTATTACTGCGCTCCTGTTGAACCACATAAGCGGACACATCATCCACCCATTTCTAACATTTTCTCTCTCTTTTTAAACTCTTTTTCTTTTCTTATTAATTTCGAAACTTATTGTTATACTTTCGCCAACTTTTCCACTTCATTTTAACTTATATATATATATATATATATATATCTCTTTCTTTCTCTCTCTCTCTCTCTCTCTCTCTAAAAGCTTAAGTGTAGCATTTATTGTTACTGCACTACTGTTGAACCACATCAGCAACCACATCATTCACCCATTTCTAACATTCTCTCTCTTTTTTTAAAAAAATATTTTTATTTTCTTATTAATTTACTAACTTATTATTATACTTTCTCAAACTTTTCCCCTTCATTTTAATTTTTCATCTCCCCACTACTATCTACCTTAATATCACTTTTCTTCTATCCATTGTTCTTCATTTATTTTTTGTTTTTATTTTTTTAATACAAGATAGAAATTTTACTCTAACCTAATCTAAGTGTATATGTGTGTGAAGATCCCTTCTGGAGACTTGAACCTTGACCCTTCCCCCCCTTCCCCCACACCCCACAAGTACTTATACTTGTTGAGTGACCATCACATTAAGGGTGCACAATAGTTATTTTTTGTTTTTTCTTATTCCCCTCCTGTTACTATAGATTTACAATTCTCTCTCTCATTCCATACATAGTTTTCTCACTCACAAAAGGTTATTTCTCTCTTTCTCTTTTTCAAAATTTTGTTTATCATTTTTTGGTGAATGTTTTATTTATTTTTCTTGCATCTTTACTTTAGGTTGATGAATTTTTGTATTATTCGGAACTCTACTTTAGGTTGACATGATTAAGTTTTTTTTTTAAAAAGTTATTTTTTTTCTTCTATAACTTTCTTATTATTCTCTCTCACATTCTCTCTTGAAAATGTGGTTATTCTCTCTCTTTTGATTTTTTATTTTTTCTTACAACTCTATTTTATATTGATAAAGCATTGTGATTTTTAGTTCCCCATTACAAGTAGTATCTCTCTCTCTCTCTCTCTCTCTCTCTCTCTCTCTCTCTCTCTCTCTCTCTCTCTCTCTCTCTTAGTATTAGTTTGATTTTTGTTTGAGTTAATACTTAATTATTTTGGAAGTAAGAATTTGAGTTTATACCAAAACACAATCTTGGCTATGCTAATTGCAAATTGGCATTTGGTCTATTTTGGTCTACTTCATCTATGCGGTCCGGCTCGATCAACTTCAGTCCAATTCGGTCTACTTTAGTTTAATTAGGTCCATTCAGTGTACTTCGGTCAATTCAGTCCATTTGGTTCACTTCGATCAATTTGGTCCTTTTTAGTCCACTTTTGTCCATTCCATCCAATTAGGTCCATTCATTCCACTTTGGTATATTCAGTCTAATTTGGTCCATATCGTCCACTTAGGCCTATTCAATCCAATCTGGTCCACTTCAGTCTATTTGGTCCATTTAGTCTATTTTAGACCATTTCAATCTAATTTGGTGCACCTACTTAAGAATGAGAAAATAAAAGTTTGGGTTGAGAGTACAATCAATTATTTGAGTAATCTCGATTATCAAAAAAAAAAAAATTATTTGAATAATCTCTATTATAATTATATGATAAGTGTTTGTTATCATAATAATCTCCTTGAGAAAATTAGAATTTGAATAATTACTTTGAAACTTAAAAATTTTAATTGTACCTTAAAGAAGCTAGAAAAATATAATGCATAATAATAATAATTAGAATAATATGGACCATTTCAAAAAAGAATAATATCAATAAAAAAATAAAAAATGATAAAAATTATATATTTGTAAAAATAGATTTATGGAAATTACTTTTCGAAATTGCTTAATTTTTAGGTAGAAAAATTTTTGTACAATAAAATTTAGAAAATAAATTAAATATAAGTTTTTTTATGAATTTTTATTATCATAATAATCTCTTTTAAGATAACTAGCCTCGTTACACGAGCTTTGCGCGTGCGATGAGGCCTTTTTTTTTTCTTTTTCTTTTTCTAGTGTCATAATTTTCCATTCATCTCAATTTTTAGATTATGACATATCCAAGAAAAAAAAAGCCTTAGAGCTATCATTTAATGATGTCATCTCAATTTTTTTACACACACACACACATATTTCTTGAAGGTATAATCAATCTCATGCAATTCATTTGAAAGTCAAAACTTTAAAACAAATGAGTAACTACCCTAAAGATTATATTTGTATATTCAAAGCATTCATGTTTAGAAAGACTTTCACTTAAATTTAGCTAAGTCGAAGTTGTCTGAAATGTTATGTTAATGTCAATCAACAAAAGTGTAACAACAATAAATGCTTTGTTTAAGATTTTATATATTATGAGCTTGAAATCTATATATATATATATATATATATATATATATATATATTTAGAATAGGTGCTCTCAAATGAACACGTCTTTTCCCTATATGTAAGTGCACAAAAATGGACATAAATAGACTAAATTGGACCAAATGGAAAGAAGTGGACCGAATGGACAAAATAGGATCGAATTGGAACATGGTGGACCAAATAGAACAAAGTGGATCAATGTGGATTGAATAGGACCAAAGAGGATAGAATAAGAACGAACAACAAACTAGGACCAAAGTGGACATAATGGACCGAATAAGACCAAATTAGACTGAAGTGGACCGAATAGGACCAATGTCAACCGAATAGGACTGAAGTGGACAGAATAGACCAAATAGAACCAATGTAGACGGAATAGAACTGAAGTGGACAGAATAGGCTAAATAGGATCAAAGTGGACCAAATAGACCGAATAAAATTAAAGTGGACGAAAGTGGATAGAATGGATTGAATAGGACCAATGTGGACTGAATAGAATTGAACTAGAAAGAATAGGACTAATGTGGACCGAATGGACCAAAGTGGACCAATTAAGACCAAAGTGGACCGAATAGAACCAAAGTAGACCAGATAGGACTTTTGAATACCTATCATTTTTATTGCATTTTTAGGGCTCATATTTCTAATTTCTAATGTCTATTTTTCACTTTTTTTTTAAACTCAAAACTAAAGAGTTTATCTCAAATATAATAAAATTTTATACTTTTTAACCCAAAAATTAAGAATATATATTTTTAAGCTAAAATTGAAAAGGCAACTCACAAAAAGAATCAAAATAAGACTCAATTAGTTTTTAATTTTTAGGAAGAACAAATTCTCTTCCACAAATTTTAGAGAACAAATTATACATTACATTACAGTTATAAAATAATTATTTATTATTACGCATCGCGTGGGTTTGCAATTAGTTTTAATATAAATGAAAGACACCTGGCAAACTAACAATCCAAAGGCAAAAAAGGGCCCATTTCATTCTCTCTCAGTTACTTAGAACCTTCACCAAGCGAACCCACTGTCATACACCCAACACCCTTGGCAGTGGACGACAAGGAGCTATCAAAAATAATGTAGGAGACGTTATCTAAGAAGCATGGTCAGCACATCAAAATCGCTACCACAAATACCTAGAAGATCAACAATTCTTTTCTTTGATTTTATATTTCTAATTTCCATATCTCTATCTCCCTTTTGCCACTAATTTCATCACTACTGCATGGTTACCTTCTCTCTTTTTATTTCTGGCACTACATTTTGTGATATATTTGATGGATATATATGTCTTTTGGGTGATTGATTATAGGGTACTAGTTTGTGGCTTAAATTTTCTTTGATTTTGATGTTATGGGTTTTGCTATGTTATTCTTAGGGTTTCTTTTTGAGAGTGACAGAGAGACGAATTTTGAGAAAATTATTACTTTGCCTCTTCTGGTTTCTTTGAATTTGTCCAAAAAATTTTATTTTAATTTAGATCATGCCTTCTTCTTTGGCGAGATTTATTCTTGGTTCTAATGCCAAGTTGACAGTGATGATATTGGAGAGAGATTGGAGCAGAGAAAGAGAAAGAAAGACAAAAATTATAAAGAAGAAAAAAAAATGTATTTGAATTGTTGGGTGTATAATAGTGGGTTTGCTTGGTGAATGTTTTGACTTCTGAGTAATTGAGAGAGATAGACAAAATTGAGAGAGAATGGCGTGGGCCTTTTTTTTTGTCTTTGGATCGTTGGTCTACTAATCAAGGACGTATCTAGGAAAAAAAACTCCAAATAGACATCCATATAGTGTTAACAAGTTATAAATACACAAAATTATTATTTCTTAATATATTAAGATGCAATCATCTACTAACAAAGAAAAATTATGGTTTTTTTTAATAGTAGGCTAGCTAAGATTATTATTATTTTCTGAAGTTAGAGTATTCATAGTAGTGGTGCTAAAAAATTTAGCTTTAAGCATATCAAAAAGTTAATTTATCTATTTTACCACCTTATTTTACAATACACATGTGGGAGGGCTGAGGACCGAGGTACCCTATCCTAAGATAAACCTGCCGACCCAAGCAAAGAAATGCAATCAGACCCTAAGGATCACACTTACCTGTGGAGGACTAAGAGACCAAATGGGAGTTGGCACCTCGAAAAGCAAAAGATAAGGGAAAAGATGACAAACAAAGAGTACAAGACATACATGGGTGGACTAAGGAAGTTTCCTAAAGGAGACAGCTCTTACTTTGGACCAACTTAACTGGCTGCATTAATGGGAAAATGACACCTGAACAGTGACTGCATAATTCATAGCTCTCTCTACCACCTCCAGAAGGGTCCTGATGGGACAAGCATCCAAATTGTTCCCCTGAGACGTACAGATGAAGGGCTGAGATGCAATGGAAGTGACTATATACGGAAAGGAATCCCCCAGAAAGAGGGGATGAACATTTTCCAATAAAAAAGAGAGAGAGAGAGAGAGAGAGAGAGAGAGAGAGAGAGAGAGAGAGAGAGAGAGAGAGAGAGAGAGAGAGAGAGAGAGAGAGAGCAAATGATCATTCTGTAAAAATATCACCATTGCTTATTAATGAGAGATCTATCCTCAGACCTACTCAAGGAAGAATTTATATTGAATTGTTATTCTTTTAATTCATATTAGCTACTTTGGTTCTATTGGTTCTAAACCTGTAATTTTCTTAGCATTGCAATTGACTCGGTAGCCCACTCTCTTAAAAATTTATTGCATTGGGCTTGGCTTGAAGGACTAGGAGCCATTATTGTAAGTGGGCTTGGGCTTTTTTTTTTAGGTCCTTACAACATACAACATCAAATGTTGTATTTTTTTACCACTTCATTTAAAATAAAACAAATAACTCATTAAAATAATAAAGGAAGAGAGAGAATTTGAGTTTTTTAATTGAAGGTAGGGATATAATTTTAATAAAATATTGTATTTTATTTTTAACAACTTGCTATAGTCAACTGTTATTTAAACCAGTTTATTGTAGTTGAAAAAAAAAATTAGCTTTGCTTCTTCAATAACACATGGTTTTTGGTTTTTTGGTGAAAAAGAGTTTTTTTTTTTTTTTTGTTACTAAAATACAATTACCATTGTGAATATTTTTATTGTTTTTGTTAAGTTTTTGGGTTGAATAATTGCTAGTTGGAGGGGGTTTAAGGTTTTGGGAGGGGGACTACTACAAAAATTATAATAATAATAATAATAATAATAATAATAATAAGTATAAAAATGAAATTGGACCAGGGGCAGGAAGGGGGCACCTGGGTTTGTCCCTATACTACAAAATGTCTTTCATTTATATTAAAATGTGAGAAAATGAGAGAATTTAAGATGGGAAGGGAATCACAGTGCTCTTGGTGTAATGGTCACTCCATAAATATAAATGCTTATAGAGTGTGGGGGGTAAGGGGCGGGATTCATATCTCCAAAAAGAAGCTTCACGCACATATATATTTAGATTATGCTAGATTAGTATTTTTTTTTCTTGTATTAAAAAAAATAATAAAAGAAGAAGATGGAAAGGGAGTAAAACCCACAAAAGTTTTATCTAATCAATTAAATGCATATCCTTATCATATTACATTGATACTAAAAGTGGTTTTGTTATGTCATATCACTAATAATGTCCCAAATCTCCCGATTACCTTTGAAATGTTGCATTCATATAAAAACAAAATGGGCTGGTCGTATTAATCATATTGCTATCAAACTTGATATCAGTAAAACCCACAAAAGTTTTATCTGATCAATTAAATGCATATCCTTATCATATTACATTTGATACTGGTTTTGTTATGTTATATCACTAATAATGTCCCAAATCTCCCGATTAACTTTGAAATGTCCCGATTACCTTCTCAAAAAAAAAAAAAAAAAAAAAAAAAAACCTTTGAAATGTTGCATTCATATAAAAAAAAAAATGGGTTGGTCATATTAATCATATTGCTATCAAACTTGATATCAGTAAAATCTACAATCGTGTTGAATGAGTTATCTCAAGGCAGTCATGGAAGCACTTTGATTTGATGCTTGTTGGGTTTTTTTAACTATGCACTGTGTAACCTTTGTTACTTATTTTATTATAATCAATGAGCAAGCCAAGGGTTACAATTACATCATTCCCACAGTCCTACCCATGGGATTCATGGTTTCAACTTACGGATTTCAGTTTAAAAAATGTGTATGTAACAGTTTTTAATGAAAAATACAAAGCATTTTAGTACAATATCTGAGGTAGCAATTGGTAGGGGTGGTCCTAAACCAAAGCATCTCCCTTTTATGTGCTAAATGCTTTGTAACTCTTTCAAAAAATTATAATTAGTGTTTGTTATAAGTACTCTGTTAGATACGTACTTTTTAAACTAAGAATGGGTGTATAACAAAGTGTGTGTAACCGTTTTTATCCTTCAAAAAGTGCAAAGCATTCTAGTACACGCTCTAGAGTAGCAATTAGTAGCGGTGGTACTAAATCAACGCATCTCCCTTTGAGCATCCACAGCCGGATTCTAAATCTCATCTTATTTTACCATCTCAAAAAGTCACTTTTTCAATTATACAATACAATTTTACAATTCTCCAACATCCCAACTTTTATATCCTAATCCTACTCATTAAAATAATATTTTTACACAATAAAATAATATTTCTCACAATTACCATTATACATTACAACACATTATTTATACATTATTTATTCCCGCCACCACCACCACCGGTAACCTAGAAACTACCGTCAACACCAAAAAAAAAAAAAAAAAACCCAGAGAAAATCACAACAACAAATCACCGTGAACAAACCCAGCCACCCCAGCAAATCACAACAACAATCCCAAAACAAAAATTTGAAGAAAAACCCACCATCAACAATCCATGCCGATCTTTAAAGAACCACCAGTCACCACCACCATGCCACATGTCCACCGGAAAAATCCATTAAACCATAAACCAACAAACCCATTAAATCAGAAAACCAACAAACCCCATCGAAATGGAACAGATCTCCACAGCACCCCACGCGATCAAAACCCCATCGGAACGGATCCCACCTCGCCATCAGAACAGAACGGAACCCCATCGAAATGGAATAGATCTCCATCGGAAAGAAACCCACCTCGCCAAACCGATCTCCATTGGAATGGAAAGGAACCCCATCGAAATGGAACCCACCTCGCCAAACCGATCTCCTCGCACAACTTGGTCACCATGTCAACACCACCAAACGCCGATCTCCACCGCACTAACCTCCGGCCATCACGCCGATCTCAACCGCGCCACCAGCTCACCACCACGCTGATCTAGAAATTCGATTCGACGTGAACTCCGATCCGGCTCGGTGATTCGGCGAGAGAGAGAGGGGATGAGAAAGAGAGAAGGAAGAGAGAGAAAAGAAAGAGATAAAATGAGGGAGGAGTGAGAAATTTTCCGGGTAAAATCAATTAAAAAATATTTTTTTTATACCATTTTGCTACAGTACCATCTTACATTTGAGATGGTACTGTAGCAAAATCTCAATTTTTTTTTTTTTTTTTGCATATGGGATATAGCCTTCCTATTGCTGATGGGTTTTGGGGCTTAAATGCCAAATGTTCTTAACATTTGGCATTTACAAGCCCAAATGCGGATGCTCTTATGTGCTAAAGGCTTTGTAACTCTTTCAAAAAATTATAATAGGTGTTTGTTACATGTATCATGTTATACACACATTTTCTAAACTAAAAATGTGTGTTACAGAGCGGGTAAAAGTTTTTATTCTTGAAAAAATGCAAAGCATTCTAGTACAATCTTTGGGGTAGCAATTAGTAGCGGTGGTCCTAAACTAATACATCTCCCTTTTGCAGATGACAATATTTTGTTTTGCAAGGCTATGTTAGATGAATAGTTGAGACAACTACCAATTATTGGAAGACAAGGATCTCTGGATTTCTTAGCATTGAAGGACAGAGTGTGGCAAAAGATTCAAGGTTGAAAGGAATGATTATTATCACAGTCAGGTTGAGAGGTCTCGTTGAAGGCAGTTGCTCTATCCATCCCAACTTATGCCATGAGTTGTTTCCTAATTCCAAATGGCCTTTATGTAAAACTCAATTTCATGGTGAGTAATTTCTGGTGGAGACTGTAGTGGAGTGAAAGGAAGATTCATTGGATGAGTTGGACAAGCTTTGCAAGACAAAGAAGATAGAGGGCTTAGGATTTCTGGATTTGCATTTGTTTAAAATTGCACTTTAAGCTAAACAAGGTTAGAAGTTGCTCATTTGTTAAGATTCACTGCTATTTAGGGTCCTCAAATCAAAATATTTTCCTTCCACTTCTTTTCTCCAAACTAATATATCTTCAAATGTATAATATGCTTGGAGGAGCATTATGCTAAGTAAGAAGGGATGTGCTACACTTGGGGTATTGATAGAGGATAGGTGATGGTTGCCAAGTTCAAATTTGGTATGATCCATATGGCTAACCACACCGAGTACTTTTAAGGTAGTTTTCTCTCCCCCTCATCAAATGAATATATGTTGGCTGTGTGTGATTTAATTGATGAGGCATCCATGACATGGAGAGAGGAGCTCGTGGATATTTTATTTCTTCCACGAGGCCTTAATCATCAAAAGAATTCATTTGAGTTCCTAGACAACTAGAAGAATCTTTACAATGGGCATGGACTCTTGATGGCAGACTTATAGTTCAAAGTGCTTATCAAATGATGGAACAAGATCGAAGCAACGAAAAGCAAGTTTCGGCATGCAAATCTGCAATTCTTGAGATAAAAAAATGGGACTCATGTCTATTTTGCTTGGCACCGTAACCACAATAAGAGGCACGAAGCTATTGCTACTGATACTATCATACTAGGTACTATTATCCAAAAGAAGAGCATTGTATGTTACTATTTTATTTTTGCTGTCAATCTAGAGCATGCAGCAACTATAGTATGTATCCCTGGTACGTAGCAGCCATCTAAGTTATACAAGTGTGAAGTTGCACTTTAAGTTTTAGTTTATTTGAATTTTGCGAGGTTCATGTAAAAGGTTAGTCATTAAGAAAAGCATTTCTGAAATAAATTGAAAACACTAGGTGCCAATTGCCCATTAAAATTTACTAGAAGGCAAAAATGCTCTAAGCTTCTTAAGAATGATCCTTCATTACTCAAAAATGCTGTAGCTGATCGGAAAGTATATTTTGATGCGGTTATACTAAGCGTCTTAAGAGTGATCCTTCATTACTCAAAATGTAAAAGAAAAAAAGTGTAGCTTATCAGGGTACATGACCTTTTTATATGAGCAGATCCGAGTCAAGCAAAGATAATTATCGATGTTCTGATAAATAAATAAATATATATATTGTACGGTCGTGGACCATTACCCTTGGCCCAATAGCGATAAGCCCAAATAATTAGAATAGATAATTCTACTCAGGGAGGCGGTCCACTGTGTCCAGCAGATCAGGATTGTAGGGGTTCCGACCTTAACAGTGTGTTTGGTTGGGGTGAATTTAGGAGGGATGAAAAACATAGGAAAGAAAATGTGGATTTTCCATTGTTTGGCAAGAGAGGAAAACTGGGGAGAGTGAAAAACCCGGAGAAAAATTTCTCTCCGGGCCCACAAATTTTTGTCCTCTGAAATCGGGAGGAAAAGCTAGGGGAGAAAAGTTCTCTCCCAGCACTTTTATCATATTGCCCTCTACCTCTGAATCTCTCAATTTTTTTTCCCTTCTCACTGTCTCTGTTCTGCTTCGCATCCTCATGCTCATGGTCACGATATGCTAGACTGCTTCTGGGTTTTTTTTTTTCCCCCCTCTGTCTTGGTCTCGCCCTCTCTGCTTCAGTGGCTTCATCAATCATCAGGTATTGAACTTATCTTCCTTTCCTTTTGCTTTTGATTTTTGATTACTTGATTCTGAATTTCTGAAATCTGGGTTTTTTTTTTTTTCTTCGATTCGTCCTCTGTGCTTGCTTCATCAGGTATTTTCATTATTTTCCTTTTGTCCTTTGCTTTTGATTGATTCCGTTGGAGATCAATTCTTTTAATATGATTATTTTTGTTATGTTTGCTGACCATGTTGGCTTGTGGGCAAACTTTTGTAGCCTTCATCATTGCCGACCACATTGGCTTGTGGGGTGAATGTAGTGTAAATTTGCTAAGTGCCTTTTTGTTGGTTACAAAATTTTTTTGTCCAATTAAATTTATATGAATATTATTGTTTTTTTTTTTTTTTTTTTTGGTTGCCCGCCCGGTATCCGGAGCTTCGCCCCGACTAATCCGGACCCGACCCGGGTCGCGCACCTGGCGATGGTGGGTGAGTCTCCCAACGAAGGCTGCTGCGTACACAAGGACTCGAACTTGAGACCTTGCTTAAGCTGGAACAAGCCGCTTACCACTTGATCTAACCCCTCGTTGGTGAATATTATTGTAATTTTTATATTATAATAATAAAAATAATAATACAAATTTATATATATGATGAGGTAAATTTTATATTATTTAATGAGTATAAATAAATATATTTCTTTCCTATTATGTAAGAAGGGCATAATAGTCAATTTATATAAATTATATTTTTCATCCTCTCATTTTTCTCCCTAACAAAATAAAAGAGTTTTTCACCCTCCCAATTTTCCATCTCTCCAACCAAACACATAAGAGAGAAAACTAAATAATTTCCATCCTCTCAATTTTCCATCCTCCCACAATTTTCCATCCTCTCACTTTTCTACTCCTCCAACCAAACATAGCCTTAAGTCTCGTGCTATTTGAGTTCGGTCGGAAGAACCTTGGTAGTGCCTTGGGTAATATCGCTGCTCAGCAACAATCGACATGTAGCGCAAGTTCCAAAGCTCCTATTTTCAAAATGTGACCCTCTTTTGTCAAGAGTAATTTAAATGAGGCCCTTCCACACAAGTGGTGGGGCAGGTAATTATTAGTGGTCCACTGAGGCAAGGTTATAAATAGAAGAACTACATAAGAGCAAAGGGTTAGATACTAGAGAGGAAGGACTAGGAAAGTAACTAAGCATAAATAGTAAAATGTTTGGTTAGAGAGGTCAGCTACTTTAACTGGCCTTTAGTCAACCTATTTAGGAACTACCCATTGTAGGATACTGAAAAACCCACTAAAATAAGTAAATTGTGAGCCAAGTTACAAGGTTGGCCATTAGCAAGGGATTGGGCATGCATGCGCACACACATATATATGGCCCGTTTGGTAAGAGATTTTTAGAAATATTATTGTTATTTTGTAAAAATACGTATGAGTGAAAAAGTGTGTAAAATTATGTATAATATTGTTTAAATATTGAAAATTATTGTTTAAACAACAGTAACAAACACCTTGATAATCATCTATGTCAAAGTATCAACAAAATATCTTCACTCTTAAAAAAAAAAAAATAAATAAAAAAATTTTAAAAAATAAAATAAAATAAAAAACTTTAAAGCGTTTCATGTGTGGAAACTATCACAGACTCACCTCTTTGTCTCTAAGTAATTCTTGTGCCACACCAAAAGGCACAAGAATTTTTCCTTTTGTCTCTCAATTATTGTACTCTATTTGCAATGTGATCAGTTGCTTTCCTCCATCATTTCGGCCAGCGCACGTGACATACAGCAAGAGCAATAATAGTACATTACTAATTTTGATTCTCAAAAAATAAAAAATATAAAATAAAATATAAAATATAAAAGTCTAATAAAAATTAAGGATTTGTTTATTTTGCTAAAATTAAAATTTTTTTTTTCTGAAAGTATTATAAACAAAGGTAAAAATTAGTCGAAATAGTATGATAGGACCAATAAATAGTGTCAAAAAGTACGTTAAAACTTACAAATAATACAAAAAATAAACTGAATAATAAAATAAGCTAGTTGAACAAAATTATTAATAGCTAAAAGTAGCAAGCAATGGTTGGATGATGGAGGCATTGCTTGAATTACTTTCTCCATTATTGTTGTCTTCAGACACTGAGGGCTTTTCTTCACCTAACTTTCTCTGTTCACCCTTTCCCCACACAACAAGGTATAGTCCAGTTACGATAAAAAATGCTCCAATAATCCTGCACATCAAAACAATGAAAAATAATATCTAACAAACACTATTGACATGGATCAAAGGAAGTTACCTAGATTTATTATCATTATTATTATTATTATTTCATGTGTTAAGTGTGGACACACTTAAAAAATATGAATAGCACTTGTGAAATTATGGATACTTTATGTGTAAGAAAATTTAGATGATTAAACTTTTGGCAGAGAAACATTCAAGGAAAAAAAATTAAATTATTTATTATTATTATTATTTATAAATAAGATTTCAACCTATGACATTTACTCCATGATAATTGCTCTTATCACCACTTTAAGACTTCCATCAATTTTTGCGGTGTAGGTGGGTTTGAATCACAAATCTCTAATTCAACGACAAAAAATTTTATTAGTAGAACTAACTAATGATAATTGTTCTTATCACCACTTTAAGACTTCCATCAATTTTTGCGGTGTAGGTGAGTTTGAACCCTAAATCTCTAATTTAACGATAAAAAACTTTACTAGTAGAGCTAACTGGAACCTACTAAAATTAAATTGATTAGTAGGCAGAGTGATAAGACCTACCCTCCCAAGTAGAATTCTTCGCCTAAAGCAATGGCTTCTATTATAGCAACAAGCAAGGTTTGTAGAGGTAGATACATTACTGATACAAACAACGATCCTGCCTTGTCAATTACATATATTTGTATTGCTTATGTCATTGCAGAAGCCACCAATCACTGCAACCACCAGTCTGCTCTATCATCCCATTAATCTTTACCTTGATAATGAATAATCTTACTCTAAATTGTCACAGTAATGAGACGAACACAACTTATTTTACAACAAATTTTACATTTGATGAAGTAATGGTTGACTGTGAGTGATGAACATAACTGACACTCATGACTCGTACACTTATATCACTTCAGTAATTATAAAATTTGTTGTAACAAATATAATGTCAATGTATTGTCATGATAGTCACGAAACATGCTCAGATTGCACCTATGATCAAAATACTGAAATAAGTGCATGATTGATCAATAAGGCTATACAAATGACAGACAGTCATGATATAAGTTAGACTTAAGAATCGTATAGAAAATAGTAAGGAGATCATCAGTTGAGTTAACTATCCAGGCTTGGGAGTTTCTCTCAAAGACTACTGCTGTCACCAGATACTGAAGAATGCTAAAGAAGTAAGCATACGAGGCAATCGAAAGCCGAGCTGAATACTTCTTTAAGAGTGGTGTTTGTAAGATAATCCAACTAGACCAACAAAGGCAATGACCAATAAGAGATATGCAACCTAAAGTCCAACTTGTCACCTTTACATTTCCTAAGGAAAGTAAGAAATATGATTGGTGTGACTGTAAATTCGATCCAAATAGGGCTGGTCCCTTGTAAAGAGTAATCACAAGAGATCCAGCAACAGTAGAAATAGTTCCAAGCACCTTATGTAATACCCCAAAAAAAATAATAATAATAAAAAGATTAAAAGGAAGGCTATTTAAGTAAATTTGTTTATGGGGTCAATTTTTATAATTAATATTTATAAAAAGGGGTTTTTAGAAAATAAGGTTGAAACCCTAGCTATAAAAGCTTATTATGTCAATGTATATGGAGAGATATTTGGAGAAAGGAGACTACCCAAAAGACTGAAGTAAAGAAGGATTGACTATGTCCTGAGGTAAGAGCTTAAGAATCTCTTTCTTGTCAAATCTAAGTATTATTTAGAATTAAGGAATTTTTTTTTTTTTTTGTGAGTATCTCGGCCAACAGTGTGAATTTCTTTAGACATGGCCGCATGGGTCTGTTTTGCATAATTTTCTTAAAGGAATAGTACCGGATTGATGGAGTTCGAAAAAAAAAAAAAAAAAAAAAAAAAGGTAGAAACGCTTGACGAAAAGAAGGAACACCAACTTCTTTAAGAGTTATTATTATTTGTTGATTTGGTAGAGTAAGCTAGAGGCGGCAGTGACATATATATATATATATATATATATATATATATATATATATATCCATAGAATAATTCCCTTGTCATAGCAACACCAGCTTCCTTCTAATATTATCGTTACTATTATTATTAATATTATATTATTATTATTATTATTAGTTCATTGGTTTGGTAATTGAGGCGTATGGGGAAGTCAGCAAGTGATCATGGAACATGGTCTAGGTGATGCTTTTGACATTATATGACAATATGTATCCTAGGATTTATTAGAGGCAGTAGAGGATATATACAAGGACTTTTACTTTGAGATAATAAAAAGAAATTATTGGATATTTCTAGTAGTTGCTCTGTTGGCCGGATACTGTTATAAGTCATTCTTAAATTATTTAATTATTGAGTATATGGTACTTGCAAAATTGTTTTAGGTGATGATATTTAAGGACTTTTAGAAGAAGTGTTAGGGTGAAGTTTCTTTCGGTATGACTTTTAGAGGTAAGTAACCTTATCCTAATTGGTTTTATTTTGCGTATTTTAACTATTGAAAATTGTTTACAGTTATTACAATTTTATTTCTATTGTATTACTGATTTCAAGTAAAGAATTATTACAAATATATCTGATTATTGAATATATGATGTATTTTATTTAATTATTTTTAGCTATACCGATTCAAAGTAAAGAATAAAGAACTTTCACTAATATACATGAGCATTGAATATAAGATTTATTTTATTTAATTTTTTTTAGCTATATTTTTAAAAGTAAAGAATTATAGAAATATCACAAATAGATTTGAATATTGAATATATGATTATATATATATATATATATATATTTGAATAAGATATGTTTTTGTTAGAAACTATGATGTCATATATATGATTATGAATAATTTGACTATGAATTTATTCTGATACCCAGCCAATGGGGGTTGTTCATTGGTACTCTGTTACCCAGCCAATGGGGGTTATTCATTGGTATTCTGACACCCAAACCAATGGGGGTTATTCATTGATACTCTGATACCCAGCCAATGGAGGTTATTCATTGGTATTCTGACACCCAAACCAATGGGGGTTATTCATTGGTACTCTGATACCCAGCCAATGGGGGTTATTCATTGGTACTCTGATGCCCAGTCACGGGGATATAGCGTGACCATAGTCATAAAATTGTTAAGAATATAAATTACGTTTGAGTATTTGAACTATTTTGAGTCCTTAAAACTGCATATGTGAATTTAGAAATGTTTGAGTATTTGAACTATTTTGGGTCATTAAAAATTGCTTATGTATCTTTTTGGAACATATTGTAAGTTATAGCTTTGATATATGGAAATCTGACTACTTGCTAAACCACCTATGATATATTTGTCAAATTCAGTATGTGATCTATTTGCAACTTATTATTTGAAGACTATGAAATTTCTTTAGTTATTTTTGAAAACCCATAGTATATTATTACTTTTGAAGACTCATATTACATCTTATTACTTTACAGATCTATTGCTTGATAAAACTTATTAGGACTTTGGTTACTTATTGAGTTGTCAACTCACCCCCCCTCTTTCTCCTTTCAGATTTTGATCAGGAAGAGTAGCATATGTTTGGGCTTTCGCTAGGATGTGCGCATGAGTGAGATTTAGGAAATCAATGGAATAAGATATGAACTTTTACGTTTAAGATTTCCATTTGTGTAGACTTTTAGATTTAAAGGATTTAGTTTATTTTTATTTTGATGTTGAAAGATTATCATTGGAGATCTTTTGAGAATTGCATTATTGAGGATATTTTGAAAATTTATTGATGAAATTTTCCTTGAGGATAATTATTTAATTGTTAAGAGGGCCTTACACACTTGCAGGGTGTAAACTTTATAAGTGTGTGGCTATTGTCACGTGCCTAGTTCTTACTTGGGTTTGGGGCGTGACACCTTAGCTATACCATCTTTCCTTTTCAAATGTACTTGCTCCATTCTGCAAAATAAACATTGGTGCTTAGTGACCTATTTCACTGAAGATATTAGATTTGGGAAGAGATAAGAAGATTGATGATTTTTGCCCAAATATGGCAGCCATGAGAAAGCTTATAGCAGGAATTGAATTTTCTGTTGCAGAAGCAAAGGTGGCTGAAGTGTTGTTCAAACCCAGATAATAGAATTCTTGATTACATGTTAACCTGCCAGAATTGGAAGCCAAAATTATAACTAGGAAAAACTTTGCATATCATACGTTAATCTAGAATTCCTCCAATATATATATATATATATGTGTGTGTGTGTGTGTGTGTGTGTGTGTATAAACCTACCCAATAAGGCCAAGGAAGAAGAATTGTAACAAAAGAGAACTACTTATTGGTGGTCTGTCTCTCCTATACGTACAAAGAAAAAAAAAAGTATGGCAAGAAAATAAAGCTCAAAACAGGTTGGAACAACTTATTAAGTATGTAATAAGGTTAACCCCGTACTTCTCTAAGAAATACGCAAAGGGAACCAGTGCAACCAGCGCGACGATGTTCCTATAAACTGGGAAAACAAGCAGGCTTATACCCATGTTAAGTGCAATCTTCAAAATAATATGGTTCCCCGCAAAGCCTAACTGGCAGACAATCATGGCTAAGTGCAGCTTGGCACGTTCAGGCACTGCACACATTCTTCTAGCAAGTCTGAACTAGCTTCCGCCATTGAATCCGACACAGTCGTCATAAAGGAAAGACAAATATGTAGTATCACTCTGCACTATAACCTAAGACTTCAGCAAAAGAGGTAAGAGAGAAGTTGTTCCTCACAAAACCATTGAATGTGGAGCCTTATATTATGAAGTTGAAATTTATTAGATGTGGACCACTATATTACATATTTTTTAAATAAAACTCGTTTAGGCTCCATGTGAAAGGAATATGCTTATCATTATATATTGTTTATTTGTTTATTTGGAGTTGAACGTTTCAGATTTCGACTGGCAAGTTAGGGATGAGTTTTTTTCAAGTGAAGGGGAGTGATGTAGAACAAAATCTTTAAATTAATTTATGTAATTTGTTATTTTTGGTATTGTTTTTGTAATTTTCGTTATTTTAGGTTTAGGTTTTTTTTTTCCTTATTTTTAGGTGTTTTTAATATTTTTTAGTTCAAATTTGATTTCTGTTATGGTTAAGTATTAATTATGACTTATTTTAGAATATGTCAAATTTAAGGGAGCCTTCGAAATAGGCCCCTAAATTTGTAAACGTTTTTTTAAAGATTATTATTAATAAAATTAAGAGTTTTTCTCAAACTATTATCGATTATAGATTTAAGGAACCCTTAGGCTCCGCTTGGGAGTTCATAAGGGAATGGAATGGAATAGAATGAGATGATCATAAATGAATGGAAAGGAATGGAATGGAATGGAATGTATTTAAGTAAGGGAAATGAATGGAAAAGAATGGAATGGAATGGAATTAAGTAACCTTGTTTGGATGTTTTAAAATAAAGGAATGGAAAGGAATGAAAATGAATGGAATGTAAGTAATCCTGTTTGGGAGTAACATGGAGGGAATGAAATGGAATCATTTTATGACAATATTACTATTAAACCCCTGTTTTAAAATAAAGGGTTGAATATATAGGGGTATTTTGGGAGTTTTAGTAAAAAAATTATTAAATTTAATTTCATTCCCTCTCATTCCTCCCAATTTCGAGAGGAATGAAAATTTAAGATTTTAAGGGAATAGAAAGGAATGAGTGTTCCCTTCCACCCATTCCATTCCCTCCCACTTAAACTCCCAAACAAGGGAATGAACTTTCCATTCCCTCCATTAATACTCCCAAACAAGAGAATAGAAGAATATTCTAAAATTATTCTTTTTATTCCTTTCCATTCCATTCTATTCCCTCCTCCCAAACGGAGCCTTAGTGGATTTGAGGTTTACTACCAAAAACTGATAGTTTAGTAGTTTCTGATCCATCAAAGAGAGTATCATATCTTGAACTGTTTTTTTTTTTTAATGATATATCTTGGTTGCTATGGTCAGTGAGGACTAAGAGGAGAGTAGCTAAATTTGAGTTTCAACCGGGTGCACTGCTCAATAGGGGCAAATTTTGTACATTGAGTTATTGGATGCTAAGAGGCTGTTTGGCCACCTTTTTTTGGTCACTCAATTTTCGTCACTCAATTTTCATCACTCATCACTCATCACTTATCACTCAATACTCATCACTCATTACCCATCACTCTAAAATTAATATTCATTTGGCCCATCACTGAAATGCAATAACTCAACATTTTTCACACTATTTTGTGGGCTCCAGCTCTGTCACCCACTGCAGTTTTTTCTTCTTTTTTTTTTCTTTTTTTTTTTCACTGGGTTCGGTGAGTTTCCCAGTGAAAACAAAAAAATAAATATGTAAATAAAAGGAAGAAACCCAGGGACGGTGAACCCAGGTGAAAAAAAAAAAAGAAAAAAAAAAGAAAAAAAAAAGAAAAAAAGAAGGAAGAACAGGGACGGTGAACCCAGGTGAAAAAAAATGAAAAAAAAAAAGGAAGGAAGAACCCAGTGAAAGAACAAAAAAAAAAAAAAATCCAACCAACAGAAACCAGTGAAAGAAGAAGAAAAAAAGGACTAAACCCAGAAAGTGAAAAGAGAAGAAAAGAAGAAAAAAAGAAAAGGAGAATAGAAAAGAAAAGAGGAAAAAAAAAAAAAAGAACCAGACCTAGAAAGTGAAAAGAAAAGAAAAGAAAAGAAGAAAAAAAAAGAAGAAGAAGAAGAAGAAGAGGAGCAAATAGTCTTGGACCCGTGAAAGACAAAAAGAAAAGAAAAAAAAAAAGGAAAAGAAAAGAAAATAAAGATGGAGCAAAAATCTGACTGTGGGACCAGCTGTGTGATGTTATTTACAAGTTTGCCATTGAAAACAGAAAACTGAAAACAGCCAAAAGTAGTTTTCAGTTTTCACAACTTATAACTCAAAAAGTAGAGAATTGAGTATTAGAAACAGAGTTATGAAAACAAAGAAATTGTGCAGGCAAACGAGTATTATGTTATGGGTCCCACCATTTTTGAGAATTGAGTTTTGAAAACTGAGAATTGAGTTATGAAAATTGTCAATCCAAACAGCCTCTAAATCACTTACTATTTGTACATAATCTCACCTCAGGAAAAGTGAAAACCGCCTCCTCCATTTTTGTGTTAAGGCAAATATAGTTTTTCAATCTACACGTGCAAAGAATGGAGGTGGAATTGGTGTATTATTGTGAGATACACAAGGAAAATGCAGCCTTCAGCTGGCAATGGCCCCATAATGTCACAAAAGTGGAAGAGTTGTGTCCCCCACCCCCATGTGAGAAGGGGCCTTACTAATTTCTGCGACTCAGAATTTTCTCCTTTTGGAAAGGGTTGGAACTTTGGATGGTGAAAGCTCCACAGTGTTGGTTTTGTGGGATCAAAGTACATTTATGGATTCCGGCGAAGGATTAAAGTACATTTGTAAACTATTTTGTCTTCTTATTAAGCATATAGAATGAATTTTCCTTTCTAGATCTTTACCGCCTGGTGCTGGTTAAGTGCAAAAAGGACAAAAAAAATTTGTCAGAAAAAGTAAAAAAAAATCTCAAACAGTACTTACAAAACTGAAAAATTGACATAAATAAAAAAAATAAAAAATAAAAAGACAAAAATTGTGAAAAAAGTAAAAAATTTTGTGCTAACACAACCCTAAAAATATATAAATAGTTTCATTTAAAAATGGTTTGGCGTGATGATAGTACTTTTTGTTGTAAAGGTATATACACTCGACAAAATAATTGGCTTGAACAGTACTTCCCCACGGTTTACCAAACTGAGACTCGGTGGCTTATTGTTCTTCTCCACTCATAATGTATGATATATAATAACAACTTTATGTGGAAGGAAAAAGTATATGAGAGTGATATTTGAATCCTGGTTTGTTGAAAACAAACTCAATATTGTTTTTTTTTTTTTGTTCCTGTTCATGTCTATGAACGTTTAGCAAGCTTCTGTTCTCATTTTTGTCTAGAACATTTTTGTCAAATGCTAATAAATTAATAAATCCATTTTCTATATAGTTTTTAATTTATTTTGGTGTGGCCTGTGAGTATAAAATGACAGATGTGCTCAACAATCAGCAATCAGCACCCCTTAACTAACCTTTTTGCACTAATACAAAATTTATTGATGATAATGGCAATGTTAAGGGAGCATTTGGTTCACTATAATGTGCCCTTAATGTGATACACATTACGATGATGTGACATTAAGATTTTTAGTTTTTTTTTTTAATATTACCATAATTTTAAATTACAAAATATATCACATTATCTTTCTAAACAATATAATGTTGTATTCTTATATTGAGATTATATTAATGCAAGATTATAATAATGTAATATTATGGTGTAATGTAATATTACGGCAAATCAAATGCCCCTGAAGGCATTGCTAAGTTAAGCCTCATTTTCATGCACTTTTACCAAACAGCAATGAGAAGCAAGTTTTGGCATGCAAATCTACAATTCTTGAGATAAAAAATGGGACTCATGTCTACTTTTCTTGGCACTGTAAACATGATAACGAAGCTAGTAAGAGCATCCGCAGCTGGACTTCTAAATGCCATATTTAAGCATGTTTTATCATTAAGGCATTAAAAATGAGCTCTAGCCGGACTTGTCAAATTGTAAAATTGTAAAAAAATTTACAATTGTGCTACAGTACCATCTTAAATGTAAGATGGTACTGTAGCTCAATTCTAAAAATAAATATTTTTTTTTATTCAGCACTTTTTTTCACTCTCTCTCAGCACTTTCACTTTAGCTCTCTCTCTGTGTGACTATGTACTCACTCCCTCTCTCGTTCAAGACTTGCCACTGGAGCTGATTGGGTCGTTTTGCATGGAGTTCATCGTGGGGCGTGTGGTTGTGGCTAGTCGTGCGTGGAGATCGGTGTGGCAGGGTGGGTTTTGATTTTGGGTGGGTTCAAATGGGGTTTTGATCGGCGGAAGGAGATCGGGTGGGTTCCAATGGAGTGTTGATCGACGTGGGTTCTATGGAGATCGGAGTTTTGATCGGTGTATATGGAGATTGGGTTTTGATTGTGTGGGTTTCGTTCTAATGGGGTTTTGATAGAGTGGATTTTTCTAGAGGGCGTGTGGCGTGGTGGTGGTGATTGGTGGTTTGTTGGGGTTTGGCGGCAGTGGCAAGTCCAATCACTTTAAAGATCGGCATGGATTAGCGATGGAGATCACAATGGGTTAGTGTTGGGTCACGTGGGTTGTGTGGGTCAGGTGGGTTGTGATCTGTGTGGGAGTAGGTTTTGGGTCGGTGGGTGGATTTCAATAGGTGTGATTTTGGTGGGCAACGGCGTGGTCAGTGGATGCAGCGGTGTGGTTCTGGTGGTGCAACGACTTGGGTAGCAGTGTGGCTCTGGTGGTGCAACGACTTGGATGTAGCGGCGTGGGTCTGGTTTTTGACAGTGGGTTGTTGTGTTTTATTTATTTATTTATTTATTTTTTTTTTTGTGGTGTTGATGGTCGGAGAGGGTGGTGTTGATGGTCTGGGACTTTTTTTTTTTTTTTTTTGTGTTGACGGTAGATTATGGGTTGTTGGTGGTGGTGGTGTCGGGTGTGTGTAGTGCAGCGGTGGTGGTGATTGTGGTTCTTGAATAAAAAGAAAGAGAGAAAGAATAAATAATGTGTTGTATTGTAAATAATGGTGATTGTGGGATATATTATTTTATTGTGTTGAAATATTATTTTAATGAGTAGAATAGAAAAATAAAAGTTGGAATGCTAGGAGTATTGTAAAATTATATTGTATAATTAATAAAATAGTTTTTTGGAATGGTAAAATAAGATGAGATGACAAAACTGATTAGAGATGCTCTAATGGCTACCTGCTACTAATACTAGATATATACTATATATTATCCAAAAGAAGAGCATTAATTGTATGTTAACTATTTTGTACTTATCCAAAAAAAAAAAAAAAAAACTATTTTGTACTATAGCATATATCCTTGGTAGCAGCCATCTATGTTATACAAGTATGTAGTTGCACTTTAATAAGCTTTACTTTATTTGAATTTTGCGAGGTTCAAGTAAAAAGCTTGTCATCGAGAAAAGCATTTCTGAAATAATTTGAAAATGGCAGTTGTCCATTAAAAATGCTCTTCACTGTAGCTGATTGGAAAGTAAGCGTAAATTTGAGA
Organism: Quercus variabilis; assembly: GCA_030445155.1. Classification (NCBI taxonomy): domain Eukaryota; kingdom Viridiplantae; phylum Streptophyta; class Magnoliopsida; order Fagales; family Fagaceae; genus Quercus; species Quercus variabilis. The sequence continues at coordinate 31,677,449 of CP129450.1, read as the reverse complement.
AAAAATTATAAATTAAGATTATTTTACTATTTAACTTACTTTTACTATTATTTATGGTCTTATTGCATTTTTAGTATTATTTATGAGCTTTACGGTACTATTTCAATTAATTTTTACTTTTATTTACAATACTTTTAACAATAATTTTTTAATTTTAACAAAATAAACAATATCTAAATGCACTATAAATATGGATGCCGTTGAGCATCTTAAGAATGGCCCTTCATTACTCAAAAAAGAAAAAGAAAAAAAAAGTGTAGCAAAATGAGTATCAGCACAATATATATATATATATATATATATATATCTTCATATTCTTCGGTAATATAATCATCTTCAAATGTCCTTTTTGGACTATACATTTTTGTCGTCGACAATCATACAACGGATTCATATGAGGGAACTATCACAACCCAAACTCAAGTACCCAATAGGCCATTACACCATTGTCTCTCTCAATTATTGTAGTCTAGATCTCCAACGTTTTCGGCCCGCGCATATGACGGACAGCTGAAGCAATATAAAAAGCTAGTGGATGGACAAAGTTAAATGCTAGAGGAAGGATGATTGAGGGAGGTTACCTAGATTTTTTTATAAATATATATATATATATATTTACTGTCAAGTTACCGATACTTAGCCCGAGCCTTCATTACGTAACTCTAAAAAGGGAACTAATTACATTACACTCATTAACATATATCAGCTGTATACATCACATATTTCATGTGTTAAGCGTGGACATACTCTAAAAACATGGACAACATTTGTTAAAAATAATGGACACTGTGTAAGAAATAATGCGACAAGTACAATTTGTTTTACAACAAATTTTATATTTGATGAAGTAGTGGTTGACTGAATGATAAACATAACTGAGACTTATGGACTCACGCACTAACATCACTTCAGCAACTATGAAATTTGTTGCGAAAAAAGTAATGTCCATAAATTGTCATGATAGTCACGAAACATGCTAAGATTGCACCTATATCAAAATACTAGAACATGTGCTTGGTTGATCAATAAAGCTATTGCCTATTAGGCTATACAAATGACAAATAATCATGATATCAGTTAGACTTATGAACCGTATAGAAAATAGTAAGGAGTTATAAGTGGAGTTAACTATCCTAGCTTGGGAGTTTCTCTCAAAGACTGCTACTATTACCAAATACTAAATAATACTTAAGAAGTAAGCATTTGGGAAGCACTGACATGGAAAAATTACCAACGGATTGGTGTTGGACATGTAGTCGATACGAATAGAAATGTGTCAAGTATGCACTCAAGAAGAAAAAAATCTTTTTTTTTTTTTTAATTAAGTTGTTCTATTTTTATGTTGAATGTTGTTTATTTGAACTATTTTGCTCATACTTTAAAAAAATATTTTATCGTTACATACTTTTTGGATCCAAAATAAACATAACTTATTCCAAATATAAAATATATATATATACCTAAAAATAAATATTAATTAATTCATTAATTGTCATATCTTTGACGTATTGTATTCTGATTTTTCAGGAAATGCTGTCACCATACTATGTATCATGTCGCACTATGTATCGTGTTGGTATCCGTGCTACATATGTAAGCATATGAGGCAATTGAGAGCCAAGCTAGGTATTTCTTTAAGAGTGGTTCTTGTAAGACAATCCAATTGGACCAACAAAGGCAGTGACCAATAAGATGGATGCAACCTAAAGTCCAACTTGTCCCTAAGAAATATGATTGGTGTGGCTGTAAATTTGATCCAAATAGGGTTGGTCCCTTTTAAAGAGTAATCACAAGAGATCCAGCAACAGAAAAAACAATACCAAGCACCTTAGCTATACCATCTATCCTTTTCAAGTGTACTTACTCCATTCAGCAAAATCAATATTGTTGCTTAGTGACCTATTTCATTGAAGGTATTACTTATTAGACTTAGGAAGAGATAAGAAGATTGATGACTTCCCTTGCCCGAATATGACAGCCATGAGAAAGGTTACACAAAGAACTGAATTTTCTGTTGCATAAGCATAGGAGCTTGAAGTGTTGTTCAAACCCAGATAATAGAGTTCTCTCCTTTTTTTTCATTTTTTTTTTTCTTTTTAAAAGAAAAGAGAGATTAGCCATGATTGACAAATAAAATAGAAGACAGATGTGGAGGAACATCCTCCATCCACACCGAGATACCTCTAACATGTCTTCTAAGGTTATGAGCTACATTGTTACTAAGTCGGTGAACGTGGAAAAAGGAAATATGATTGATAAAAGCTAATGTGGATTTTGCCGATGCGAGAATATGACTAGAGAGAAAGATTCTTCATCAGTCTTAAGGGCTTTAATCATTGATTCTAAGTCACCCTCTAGTATATAAGAAGTTATGCTAAGTTCTTGAGCAAAAGAAATGGCTCGAGTAGCTACCATAGTCTTAACTGTATCCGAAGAGAAGGATAGGGAGGTCTATTTTGAGAGAGAAGCAATGGCTTGACCATGACTGTCTTGAATCACAACCCATATACCCGCTTTATCTATGTCTTTGAACGTTGCTTCATTGAAATTGATTTTTAAAAACCAACCATAGGTGGAACCCACCTGTGCGCTAAGAGCATTTGCATTAGGAAATTTTACTCTATCCTATTTTACCGTCTCAAAAAACCACTTTATCAATTATACAATACCATTTTACAATACATCTAGCATCTCAACTTTTATTTTCCTATTCTACTCATTAAAATAATATACCTACACAATAAAATATATTTTTCCTTTTTTTTTACCCAATTTTCTCCTCCACCTTCCTTCAACCTCTATCACCGTGCCTCCACTGCCCAGTCACCACCACCGTGCCTCCACCATGCCCACCACACCACCACTGGCCACTACCCACCAAAATCCCACCAGAGCAAAAACCCATATTAAAAAAAAAAAAAAAAAAAAACTAGTGTCACAACAAAAACCCAGCAACACCGGACTCGCCAACATAAACCTAGCCTCACAGAGAGCAGATTAGAAAGAGAGAAGGAAGAGAGAGAAGATAATAGAAATAATGAGAGAGAGGAGAGAGAAATTTCAAAGAAAGTAGAATAAATTTTTTTTTTTTAACAATACTGGTACAGTGCAATTCTACCTTTATAATTGCATTGTAGCAGTATTGCAAATTTTTTTGCAATACTTGGTATATAGCATTCTGGATGTTGGAGGTTTTTGAGGGGAAAATGCAAAATAAAGCTTACATATGGCATTTACAATTCTAGGTGTGGATGCTCTGAAGCTGTGTTGACTAAAGATCAGATTGGAGATGGAGGGTTAGTTCGTTGAAAGTCTGACATAGCTTGGGTAGCAACTGGAATTACCTGAGAAAGTGGGAAGTCTTTGTGATTAACTCTAATTTGATTATATCGGTGCCAAATCATCCACATGAGCATTGTCATTAGTTCCAAAATTTTCCTTTCGTTCTGAACAAAAAGAACTAAGTCTTGGAAAGAAGAAAAGTGCTGAAAGTGGTAAAATAAAAGGTGTCTCTTAATATTTCATAACAATTTTTGTCATTTGTTTTTCATAACTATTTGTGTTATTTGGGCCTGTTTGGTAATGTTGTTTTAGTAACATTGTTTGTATTTCTTGAAAATACGTGTAGGTAAAAAAGTGTGTGAAAATATGTATAATGTTGTTTAAACACTGAAAACTGTTATTTAAACAACGGTAACAAATGGGTCCTAGTTTTCCATAATTGTTTGTGTCAAATGTCAGTCCATAACATCTGTGTCTTTGAGTCTTCCACATTCTATAATTTTTTGTTACGAAACAAGTAGTTATGACAATAATTACAGCCCTTGTAACTTCATCCTATAAAAAGGGATAGATGTATGATGTGAAAGTATGTGAGAGAAAAAGATGTAGCGAGCTCTCAAAGCAGTAGTCTGATCCCTTTGTTTGTGAGTTTGAAGTACTCTAATAAAATTTTCATTCCCCTCTTTCTTGTGAGTACTTTGTTGAAATTTATCAAGGCTTTGTAGAGCCAACAAAAAGGCTTGAGTTTGGCGAAACAAGAATGCAGGAATGGAATCCCAAATAGCTGATAAATCAGAGCAACACCAAAGTGCATGTAAAGCACATTCCAATGACTGCTTACAGTGATCACAAATGTCTTCAATGAGGATTTGTTGTCATCGTAAATTCTTCTTGGTAGGTGTTAACATGTATAATATTGTGGTCTTTAGGCCCAGTTAGGTTACTTGTATAGCACACTTATTTACTTGTACTGCACACATATTTACTTGTACTACACACATATGCCTCCTATATAAAGACACTTATGTACATTCTTTCATCAAGAAATACAATACTTTCACATTCAGTATTTCTAACATGGTATCAGAGCCACTGCTTTGACCTTTCTCCCAGCAATTTTGTCTCTTTTGGTGTTACTCCACCCTTATCGCTTTCGCCGTCACAACAGCCATTGCAGCCACTCACCATTGAACCTTCGACGTCTCTCAGCCGTTGTCCTTGGGTTCCGGGCCTGTAGCCACCGTCGTTGAGGAGTCCCGCACCACACTGACCACTGCAATTACCGTCTCTGCCGTGCATCTTGCTCCGATAACTTTTTTCCAGGTACCATAGTGATCGGCTCGCCTCAATCTACACAATCGTGGAAGTCTCACAAGCATCGAAGCCTACACACGCCCTCACGCGCTACCTAAAGAAGTCGCGCTTCAGCCACGCGCCACCCTCAGGTCCTGCTGACGTCATCAATGACGTCATATTGCCACATCACCTAAGGCTGACATCATTTTCCACCCTTCTGCTGACGACACCCACCACGTGAAGCTGACGTCACCATTGACCATCGTTGACCGGACCGTTGACCAGAGTTAACTTTGACCGTTGACTTTTGCAGTCCAAGTTCTCCTTACCAGTTTTTCGCGAAGATTTCATTTTTGCAGTCCGTTTTTGCATATTGTGTCTCTAAATGGATAAAAATGATATTTTTCTTCCTCGCCCCATCAATACTATATTAGAGGGGAATAAGAATTACTTATCTTGGTCTCAAGCTATGCGTAGTTTTCTTAAGGGTCGCATGCTCTAGCATTATTGTACTAGTGCAATTACTATTCCTATCAAGAGGGCAAGTGAAGAAGATGCTACCTTCCTTAATCGCATGATTAAGTGGGATAGTCACAACCACATGATTCTCACATGGATTTGAAACACTTCTATTCCCTCCATCTCCAATCCGTTAGACAGTTTTGATGATGCAAAATCAGCATGGGATATGTTGGCCAAGAGGTACTCCACTACTCACGGATCCATGAAATATTAGTTAGTAGTTGAATTGCATCAACTTCGACAAGAACCAGGGCAATCCATCAATAACTACTATGATCAACTTCGCTTCATTTGGGACCAAATTGACCTTTCTGATCCAATTTGGGCATGCTCAAAGGATGCTCAGCAATATGCTATAGTTAGAGATGAATTTCATCTCTATGAATTCCTGATGTCACTTCACAAGGACTTTGAGCCCATTTGAGGTCAGTTTTTTAATTGCATCCTCCTCCCTCTCTTGATACTGCTGTAAACGAGTTGGTTAGAGAAGAAGCTCGGCTTGCAACCCTTCAAGCCCAAAATAAGTTCAATGTTTTGGCTATTACTCGTTCTACTCCTCCCATTGAGCAACCTCAGCAATCAGGTGATTCCTCTGACTCTAGCAATCGTCGCAAGCAGACGAACAAAAAGTTCTACAATTATTGCAAGCTTCCTGGCCACACCATTGAGACTTGTTACCGTCGCAACAAATCTACTGCTGTTGTTGCTAATACTGAGGCTACTTCGCCAATGCCTTCCATTTCAACTGAGTCCTAGTCTTCTGGATCCACTATCAACCTTTCCCCCACTAAACTACAGGAGATCATAGCTCAAGCTATTCATATGGTTGGTAATGCATCTTGTTCCACTGCTCTCTCAGTTCTGCCTGGTAAGTCTCAAACTTGGCTTTTTGATTCTGCCTGTTGCAATCACATGACACCTCACTCATCCTTATTCTCCAAACTTGACCCTGCACCACATCCTCTTAATATTCATATAGCTGATGGTTCCACCATGCATGGGAATAGTCTAGGTTTGGTTTCAACCTCTAACCTCTCTATTCCTGAGGTCTTCCATGTACCTGACCTATCCTATAATTTGTGCTCTGTGGGACAATTAGCTGAACTAGGATATCGCCTTATTTTTTACTATTCTGGGTGTATTGTGCAGGATCCGAGGACAGGGCAAGAACTTGGGACCGGTCCTAGGATTGGGCGTATGTTTCCCGTGGACAATCTTCATCTTCCACCTGTTGCTCTTGTCTCTATTGCTGCTATAATTGCTGTAGTTTTTTCCTTACCTTCTCTCGCACTTTGGCATTCTCGTCTTGGTCATGCCCCATCTTCTCGGGTATAACAGTTAGCTTCTAAAGGTCTGTTGGGTTCTGTGTCCAAAGACAATTTTGATTGTACTTTATGTCAGTTAGGAAAACAGTCAACTTTACCTTTCAATAACAGTGAATTTATCTCTAATAGTATTTTTGAGTTAATTCATTCTGATGTTTGGGGACTTTCTCCTGTTACTAGTATTGGTGGATCTCGTTATTTTGTTATTTTTATTGATGATTATTCTCGTTATAGTTGGATTTTTCTATGAAATCTCGTTCTGAAATCTTACCAATATACAGTAACTTTGCAAAAATGGTTGAAACACAATTCTCCAAACATATCAAAACTTTTCGATCTGATAATGCTTTTGAATATACTCAATATGCTTTTCAAGATCTGTTACATTCCTATGGCACTGTACATTATCTAACCTATCCAGGTACCTCTCAATAAAATGGTTGAGCCAAAAGAAAACTTCGTTATATTCTTGACACTATCCATGCTCTTCTTCTTTATGTTAAAGTTCCTGCCCCATTTTGGGGTGAAGCTGCTCTCCATGCTGTTCATACCATTAATCGCATTCCAAGCGCTGTCATCCATAATCAAACTCTGTATAAGCGCCTTTTTGGGTCACCCCCTGACTATCATTACCTTCGCTCCTTCGGATCAGCTTGTTTCGTTCTTCTTCAGCCTTATGAGCACAACAAACTTGAGCCTCGATCTAGACTTTGTTGTTTCTTTAGTTATGGCGAAACTCAAAAAGGGTATCGGTGCTATGATCCTGTCTCTCATCGTCTTCGTGTTTCCTGAAATGTTGTCTTTTGGGAACACTGCTTGTTTGTTGAACTCTCTCACTTTCGTTCTTCCCTGACTAACTCCTCTGTTTTAGAAATCTTTCCAAATGAGTCTCCCGTTCCTTCTACAAATACTCTTGATCCTCCTTTGGACTTCTCTATTCAATCTCTAGATATTTTTTATGATTCTCCTAGACAGGTTGCAGATGAATAGGTTGATGACGAGCTACCCCACCTTAAGCCTAGGTCACCTGCTCTTACTCCGGCCCAAGATCCTCCACAAGACATTCCACCTTGCCACTCAACCCGGGTAAGATCCGTTCCTGCACATTTTCTTGATTATCATTGTTACACTGCCCTTGCTACACTCCATGAGCCTCAAAACTATCGTGAAGCCTTTACTGACCCTTTATGGCAAATTGCAATGAAAAAGGAAATTGATGCATTAACCAAAAACCATACTTGGGATCTGGTTACCCTTCCTCCTAGTCAGTCTGTGGTTGGTTGTAAGTGAATCTATAAGATCAAGACTCGCTTTGATGGGTCCATTGATAGCTACAAGGCTTGTCTTGTTGCAAAAGGTTTTACACAGGAGTATGGGATTGATTATGAAGAGACTTTTACTCCAGTTGCCCGTATCTCCTCTGTTCGTGCCTTCTTAGCTGTTGCTACTACTAGTAAATGGGACCTTTTTCAGATGGATGTTAAAAATGCCTTCCTTAATAGGGATCTACATGAAGAAGTCTATATATAACCTCCTCCTAGTCTTTCTGTTGAAACAAACAAGGTTTGTCACCTTCGACGTGCACTTTATGGCCTTAAACAAGCTCCACGAACTTGGTTTACCAAGTTCAGCTCCACCATCTTTCACTTGGGTAACACTGCTAGTCCTTGTGATTCTGCCTTATTTCTTCGTCGCAATGATAAAGGCACTATTTTTCTTCTCCTATATGTGGATGATATGATCATAACTGGTAATGACCACAATAGCATTCAAGAACTCAAGGATTTTCTTAGTCAGCAATTTGAGATGAAAGACCCTAGACATCTCAGCCATTTCTTGGGTCTTGAGATCACTCGTTCCACAGATGGTCTTTATATTACTCAAGCCAAGTATGCATCCAACCTTTTATCTCGAGTTGGACTTACTGACAGCAAGATTGTTGACATTCCAGTTAAACTTAATGTGCATCTGACACCTTCGGGGGGGAAACCATTGTCTAATCCCTCTCTTTACAAACGATTGGTTGGTAGCCTAGTTTATCTCACAGTTACTCGTCCAGAAATTTCTTATGTTGTTCATCAAGTGAGCCAGTATCTGTCTACTCCACAATCGACTCACTATGCTGCTGTTCTGCGCATTCTACGATACTTGAAGGGCACTCTCTTCCATGGCCTTTTCTACTCAGCTTAGTCTCCTCTTGTACTCCGTGCATTCTCTAATGCTGATTGGGCAGGAGATCCCACTGATCGCAGGTTCACTACGAGCTATTGCTTTCTTCTTGTCTCTTCTTTGATTTCTTGGCAAAGTAAGAAACAAAATTTTGTGACCTGCTCCAGTACTGAAACAAAATATCGTGCCCTTGCTGATACCACATCTGAGCTCCTTTAGCTATAATGGCTTCTTAAGGATTTAGGTATGTTTACATCCTCTACTACTCCTCTTTATTATGACAACCAAAGTGTCATTCATATTGCTCACAATGATGTCTTCCATGAACAGACTAAACACATCGAGATTGATTGTCATTTTATCTGTTATCATCTTGTCCATAGTGCTCTCAAACTCTTCTCAGTCTCATCCAAGGATCAACTCGCTGACATCTTTACCAAGTCACATCTTAAGGGACGCCTTCATGATTTGGTTGACAACGTTAAGCTGGTCTCACATCCACCTTGAGTTTGAGGGGCGCTGTTAACGTGTATAATATTGTGAGCTCTAAGCCCAATTAGGTTACTTGTATAGCACACTTATTTACTTGTACTATACACATATTTACTTGTACTGCACACATATGCCTCCTATATAAAGGCACCTATGTACATTCTTTCATCAAGAAATACGATACTTTTGCATTCAGTATTTCTAACAGTAGGAATTGCATCTCGACAAGAGTGCTATATAAAACTCTTGACTTTATTAGGAATGGCCAGCCCCCATATCAGCTTCCAAACTCCGTTATCTTGGGGTTGAATCTCAATTAGCGGTCTGGATAAATTTTCTTTAGCTAGAATTCTTAATTACATGTTAACCTACCAGAATTGAAAGCCAAAATTGTAGCTGGGTAAAACTTTGCTATTTAATCTAGAATTCCTTAAAAAAATATATATAAATATAAAACTTACCCAATAAAGCCAAGCAAAAAAATGAGAATGGTAAAGAAAATAAAGCTCAAAACAAGTTGGAACAACTTATATGTATGGAATGTAAGGTTAGCCCTATACCTCTCTAAGAGTAACCTTTTCAAATCTGTTAGGTTCATATTTTTATGTAATTGACATATCCTATGACAAAACGTACTTTACTTGTATTTGGGTAAATCTAAGTAGGTTCAAGATGATTATTACAAGTGGTTACATTAAAGATATGAAAATTACTCAAGAACTGCTCAAGAAAAGCTGAATCTGCAAGTCTTGATACCACCTCAATAACTGTCAATCTATCAAGATTTATTAAAGCTCGATACCTATCTCGATACCTCTCGATCTATCGAGCTTATGGGATTTCTGATACAACCTACGACGTTTTGGTTCCTAAAGACTATTTGTTTATGGGTTTGTATAATCTTTATAGGACTAAGAAAGCCTAAGGTTTGTGTAAACCTAATTGGAATAGGAGAGCCTATTTAAAAGGCCTATTAAGCTCCTATTTAAATAAGGAGATGGAGAAAGAAAGCCCTAACCTTAGAAAGTTTCATAAGGTTTTCTTTTTTAAACCCTAACGTCTGCCTATAGAAGAAAGAATTCTTGCTGCATTTCTTGTACGCCTTTGGGTTTTGTAACCAAGTAATTCTCTAGCACCAACATTAAAGATCTAATTGGTGTTTCTATGTGAAGTTGTTGAAAATCAACTACAACAATCAAAATGTTGTTGTAGAGTTAGTCACGTATTGGGATCCGTACAAAGGAGTTAGTCACAGATTGGAAATTTGTGCATCAAAGGAAATAAGACTACTACAAGATCAAATCCAATTGGATATTGGAGTGAATGTTCAACTATAGATTGGTATTTTGAGATAGACTAGGGTAGTGGTAAAATTTCTCATACTTGTAACCGTTTGATTATTGATTAGTGGATTCTTGAGAGTGGTGACCTTAAATTCACTCGGTAGGGTTTTTGCATTGCGAAAGTTTTTCCCCATTTGTCAACAAATCACTATGTCAATTTACTTTTTTACTACATATTAGTTTATTTGGTGATTTGTTGGTGTCTATACGATTTACATATAATTTGACCTAATTAATCAACTTGGGTATTTGAATTAATTAACCGGGGTCAAGCTATCTTAACCTAACAAAATCTAAGAATGTAAGTCAAAACAAAAAGGCATAACACTTAATCTGTTACATTATATGCATGAAATAATTTCACATGAAACCATAGAATTCAAATTAAAGTATATAGAACCCTAGAAGGACCAATCACCATATAAATATTATCAAATAAGTCAAGTCTCTAGAATTAATGAAAGTGATTTCACATTGTAATGTCACCAAAACTTGTGCATGGTACGTATACATTAAGGCTCTTCAAAAAGGAAAAATCATTGATTATTGATTAGTGGATTCTTGGGAATAGTGACATTAAATTCACCCAGTGGGGTTTTTGCCTTACGAAATGTTTTCTCCATTTGTCAACAAATCACCGTGTCAATTTATTTTTCTGTTGCATATTCGTTTATTTGGTGATTTGTTGGTGCCTCTATAATTTGCATATAATTTGACATAATTAATTAATTTAGATAATTGAATTAATTAACCGAGGTCAAGCTATCTTTACCCAACAAAAACTAATCTAAGAATGTAAGTAAAAATAAAAAAGGGAAATCTCTTCATTTGTTACATTATATGCATGAAACAATTTCACATGAAACCACAGAATTCAAATTAAAGTATATAGAACCCTAGAAGGACCAATCACCGTATAAACATTATCAAATAATTCAAGTCTCTAGAATAAATGAAAGTGATTTCACATTGTAATATCACCAAAACTTGTGCATGGTACGTATAAGTTAAGGCTCTTCAATGTTAGGTATAACAACTAACCTTCTTCTCATCACAAAAAATCTAAACCCCACAAAAGTAAGAGTTGTGTTCACTGGTACAACTTGTTTATTCTCTTATTGAAGCAACTATGACTAAATGGGTTCCACAAATTATTCTCAAAATTCTGCAAATTAATAAAAATTAAAAAAGACAAAGAAAAGGCTCTCTGAAGGATTATAAGTAGATAATGGTGCATGTTAAATCTAATTTGTAACATCATGGAACATGTTATTTTCAAAATAAATTCCAATTGTATATATAAAGTTAGCATTAATCCCTACATATTTCACCAATTAGCTCTTCTCAAATGGCACATCTTCCCCTTCTAAGAGCAACGTCAAAAGTGAGGTCATAGATTCAAGATCCACTTAGTGCATATGCAATTACAAATTATAAAAATAAGTTTCATTACAAATTTGGTAATGTCCTAACCTCAGGCACTAATAACTTTAGCTTCTCCATCTGCTTCAAAAGTGTAGCGTCCATCAGGGCAATGTACACAAAAAATTCATGTTTTCTTATACGTTAGACCTGTTAATTAAGCCTATTAAGATCAAAACGACCCCAAAAAAAAAAAAAGCTTCATTAAAGTTCTTCCCACACAATCAATTTGAAACATAACAAAAATATAAATAATATCAAAGTAGAGGGGTTCGGTTAATGTCTACCCTTATGACATACACTAATCATTTATTTTAATAAACTTTTTATAAGAATTTGAAAAAAAAATTAATAAAAAAAAGTTAGTCATTTTTTCATATTTCTATAAAAAATTTCTTAAAATAATTTACTAATATATGCTCTGACCCGAGGGCGTATATTAGTAAAACCCTAAATTACTTGTAATACGTGTAGACTACTTGCCATTGATAATAGGCACCATATATTATACTTGCCATTGATAATAGTTACTATATATTATCCAAAAGAAGAGCATTGTCAAGCCAGGGGTCATTTCTGGTATGTTACTATTTCGTTTTTGCTGTCAATCTAGAGCATGCAGCAACTATAGTATCCTTGGTAGCATCTAAGTTATACAAGCATGTATTTGCACTTTAAATTTTTACTTTATTTGAATTTTGCGAAGTTTAAGTAAAAAGCTTGTCATCAAGAAGAGCATTTCTGAAATTGAAAACATTTGTTGGCAGTTTTCGAGTAAAATTTCTTCTAGAAGGCAAAAAAAATACTCTACAATGATTGAAAAGTAAATTTTGAGTCATATCCATGGGTACATAATTTTTTTATATGGAGCAGAATGAGTCCAGCTAAGCAATAGATATAATCATTGATGTCAAACTATCAGCAATATCTTCAGTAATATAATCATCTTTAAATGTATTTTTTATGTCAAATGAGTAGCGTTCACCACAATCATACAATCTTTTCATTTGTTGAAAGTTGAAACTACAAAGAAGTTTCACAACCCAAACTCATGTTCTCAGAACACCTTTGTCTTTTTCAATTATTGCAGTCTGTTACTATTTGTCTCCTTGCTTGCCTTCCTCCAACATTTCGGCCCGTGCACATGAGAAACAGTTAGGTACATTACTAATTTCGTAAGTTTGGTAAAAATTTCGATGGACAGTGGGGCATACACTAACTCTTCTTGTCACAAAATTAATTAAGTGCTAGACGAAGGAAGTAATGGTTGGGTGAGGGAGGCATTGCTTGAACTTTCTCCATTACTGTTTTCAGACACTGAGGGCTCTTCTTCATCAAACTTTCTCTCTTCGCTTTGTCCCCACACAACAAGGTATAGTCCAGCTACAATTAACACTGCTTCAATAATCCTGCACATCAGAACAAAGAAAAATGATATCTAACAAACATTATTGACATGATCAGGGATAATACAACTAGTCTCATGCCATGTTCCCAAATGTTTCAGTCTGATTGTGCGCACGAAGACACAATTTTCTTCACTACTAGGCTTCTAGACTGGCACTTACCAAACTTGGCCTGAACCTTGAGTGACTCTAGAAATAGATGATAAAGCTTTTGGCAGAGAAAGGTTCAGGGGAAAAAAAGAAGTTAAAATTGAATGGTAGTACTAGTTGTAGTGATGACTGATGAGACCCACCCTCCCAAGTAGAATTTTTCGCCTAAAGCAACGGCTTCTATAATAGCAACAAGCATGGTCTGTAGAGGTAGATACACTGAAACAAATACTGGTCCTGCCTTGTCAATTACATACATTTGTATTGCATATGTCATTGCAGAAGCCACCAATCCCTGCAATCACCAGTTTGCTCAATCATTCCATTAGGCTTTACTTTGATAATGAAAAATCATACTCTAAATTATCATAGCAATGCAAAGGATATAATTTATAGACCCACCACTACTCACAGTCAGTCACTTCAACAATTATGAAATTAGTTGTAAAAAAAAGTTGTATTTGTAACATTATTGAAATTGCCATGATAGTCTTGAAACATGCTATGACTGAACCTATTATCAAAATACTGAAATATGTGGTTGATTAATAATGCAATACACTACACAAATAATTAACAAATAATCCTAATCTCAATTAGACTTACTAACCGTATAGAAAATAGTAAAGATTTCATCAGTGGAGTGAACAAGCCAGACTTGAGAGTCTTTCTCAAAGATTGCTGCTATTACTAGAAACTGAAAAATACTAAAAAAGTAAGTGTATGAGGTAATTGAAAGCCGAGCTGGATATTTCTTTAAGACTGGTGTTTGTAAGACCATCCAACTAGACCAACAAAGGCAGTGACCAATAAGATAGATGCAACCTAAACTCCAACTCTTCCCCTTGTCATTTCCTAAGGAAAGTAAGAAATATGATTGGTGTGACCGCAAATTTGATCCAAAAAGGGTTGGTCCCTTGTAAAGGGTAATCACAAGAGATCCAGCAACAGAAGAAACAGTTCCAAGCACCTTAGCTATACCATCTTTCCTGTTCAAGTGTACTTGCTCCATTCTGCAAAATCATGTAACAGTTTGCCTTGCTATTTATTTCACTGAAGGATTTTAGAGTTTGGAAGAGATAAAGAAGATTGATGATTCCTTTTGCCTGAATATGTAAGCCATGAGAAAGGTTATAGCGGGAACAGAATTCTCTGTTGCTGAAGCAAAGGTGGCTGATGTGTTGCTCAAACCCAGAAGATAGAATCCTTGATTACATGTTACTCTGCCGGAATTGAAAGCCAAAATAGTAAGTGGTACAAACTTTTTCAATCATATATTCATCTAGAAGCTATTTTAAAAAGAAAGAAAAAGAAACTTACCCAATAAGGCCAAGGAAGAAGAATTGTAACAAAAGAGAAGCACTTACTGGTGGTCTGTTTCTCCTATATTATATATATACAAAAAAGAATAAGAATATTAATGGCAAAGAAAATAAAGCTCAAAACATGGAACACCTATAAATATGTAATATAAGCTTAACCGCGTACTTCTCTAAGAAATATGCAAAGGGAACCAGTGCAACCAGAGCGACGATGTTCCTATAAACTGGCAAAACAAGCATGCTTATACCCATGTTAAGTGCAGTCTTCATAATAATATGGTTCCCCGCATAACCTAATTGGCAGACAATCATGGCTAAGTGCAGCTTGGTACGTTCAGGCACTGGTACTCCCATTCTGTTAGCCAAGGCTGAACCAGCTTCAGCCATTGAATCCGACACAGACATAAAAAAGGAGAGCGAAATATAGTATCTCATAAAACTAAAGCTTCAGCCAAAGGAAGAGCTGAAGTGTATATATGACCTAATGGGAAGGATCCCACAAACAGTAAAAAGTTAATTTTACTACTCTTTGTCGCTTTTGGTAACCATCATTTTTTTTTTTTCTTGGAGAAACCGGTAACCATCAATTGTTTATGGCAAAAGAGAGTCAACATCACGTAATTAATGCTTTGGCAAAAAAACCGCGTAATTAATCTGCTCTTGTTTTTTTTTTATTAGTTTATAGTCTGTGTCATTAGTCTTGCATAGAAGTGAACTGAACAAAAATGATTTTGAACCAAAACAAAAATGTCTCTACTAATTATTACTTATACTTACGTGTAGTAATTTTTATCTATATCTATGAATTCATTCATTACTCACTTTATTTTGATAAATTTTAACCCAACTTATTTGAGTATTTTGGTTAAATAGATAAAAATCCATTTGATTAATTAATTAAATTGGTTTAAATGGATAAATTCACTAATACTCACTAAATCTATCTAAAATTTAAAATTAAATAATCCCCTAATATCCACCAAATCCTTCTAAAATTTAAAACTTAAATAATTCTCACTCTTCCTCATATTTTCTCTATAACTAAACACTTTCTCAAACACTAAGTGTCATGGCCCATTTAGTGCCAGTTGTTTAGCACCTAAGATTTTCTCACTAGGTAGAGATGATGAAGTGGACACAAACACCTCCCTCAGATTTCTAAACATTTTCTCTGAGAGAGAGAGAGAGAGAGAGAGAGAGAGAGAGAGAGAGAGAGAGAGAGAGAGAGAGAGAGAGAGAGAGAGAGAGAGAGAGAGAGAGAGAGAGAGAGAGAGAGAGAGAGAGAGAGAGAGAGCCCTAGAAATTTTCAAATAACGAAGAGAAACCCTAGCTTTTTCAGAGTCAGCCATGGACAACGAGAATCGAGCAGCAACATCGTCTTCTTCTTCATCGAATTCGAGCGCGTTCTTCTTCGTCGTCTTCTTCTCCGCAACTACGTTTCTCCGACTTCATTTTCTGTGCCGGCAATTCGATTGCCTCCAGCAGAGATCGATTTCATGAAAAGGCTCTAGCTGAAGCTTTCAGAGTTCCGACAGGCGTACTCGTCGCCAGATTTCAGCAAGAAGGTTATGGAAAAGTGGACTCTGATGTCGCGGCTTCGGATCGATTTATCGGCGATAAGGAACGCGATTTGGAATTACTGTTCACTAAGGCTAAACTTAAACACGGGTAGTGGTGCACAACGATGAAGCCACCATTGGTGGTTTCCGATCTTTCTCCTCTCCCTCTCTATCTCTAATTCCATTTTTTTTATTTGTTTTCTTTTGGATCATATATGAGTTTGGGGATTGGGTTTCTTTAAAATGGGTGTATGGGGATTTGTTGGTTGCTTTCAATTATGGTGGTCGTGGCTTGTGTTTGAATCAGTGGTGTTGGCATTTTTTTTTTTTTTTCTCTCTGTGTGGCTTTGTTTGGTTGCTGAGAAATTAATTTTGTGAAAGGAAAATGAAAGGAAAGGACAGGAGTGGTTTTTGAAATTTTTAATTTTTGTTTTTAAAGTTTTTAACAAGTTATTTATTTATTTGGATCATATTGGGTTAAATGGGCAGGTTAATTACTAATTAAATAGGCTAGACGGGTAATGAATAATTAATTTATAAATAAACAGGTCATAAATGGATAAATGGGTAATTACATACCCAACCCACACTACAACAAAATGTATTTTTAGCGACGAAAATTAGTGAGGAAATATTTTTCGTCACTAAAAATACAGCTTTAGTGACGAAATATGAATTTCGTCACTAAAAGTTAAAAAAATTATAACTTTTAGCGACAAAAAATAAATTTCGTCACTATTGCGATCTGAAAAATAGGCGCCATGGAGGGAAATTTTGGCGCAAATTTAATTCATTTATAGCGACGAAATATTTTGTCACTAAAAGTGAAAATTTTTAGTGACGAAATATTTCGTCACTGTAGGTATTGATGTGGATAGTATTAGTGATGAAAATCCTTTCATCGCTATAAGGAAGAATTAGCGATGAAAAATATTCGTCACTAAAAATGCTAATAGTATTGCACTTATATGTTTTTAGTGACGAAATCACAATTCGTCACTAAAAGTATGCTACAGCGACAAAAGTTAAATTTTGTCGCTAAAAATCTTAACAAAATATGGTTTGTTAGTGACGAAAATAAAATTCGTCTCTAAAAGTGTAACAAATTCTGGGTACTTTTGTGACGAAATAGAAATTCGTCACTAAAAGTGGTCTTTAGCGACGAAAATAGTTCGTCGCTAAAGACCACTTTTAGTGACAAATTTCTGTTTCGTCGCTAAAGTCCACCGGCAACGCTTTGGTGACGCACCGGCGACGGTTCAGCTTCCATTCACCGATTCAGGTCTTTTTTTGCTTTTGGTTAGAGAATTGGGCACTGGGTCTTCTTAGGAATTTTTGGGGTTAATTTCTCTTATTTATATAATAATAACATAGTATTCCATTTCTTTGGGATAAATAAAACAATTGCTTATTGTTAGTTATTATTACAAATTATTTATAAAAAAAAAAAAAAAAAATACTATATAGTAATTTGAAGATTAGGTATAGTACTTAGATGGGGCAGTTAATTGCATTATAGGACAGAGCTACTAGCGCTAAATTTAGTCAAAGGCCCTTTAATATGAAGAAATATTGCAGCTAACATCTTAGTTTTTATTTTATTTATTTTTAGAGTGAGTATGACACCTTGAATATTATGTGGTTTATTTTATTTATTTTTAGAGTGGATTCATATTATTTCTGACTTTAGTGTTTGAAAGCTAGGCTTCTGAAGCAACCCATTAGTTTAAAAACACAATTTTTGTATTTCTGTGCAAGATGATCATATCATATGTGGTTTTAGTTTTTGAGTATAGGTGGCTTTTGCTGTGGCAAATATCTTGTTGTCGCTGTCAGCTTGCAAAGCTTATGGAGTCTCACTCTTGCCATACTTGATGCATATGCAATTCTAGTGAGCCGCCATTTCCGACATCCCAAGGTTGTCAGCTTGTTTGCCATCGGTGATGGGGTAAGAAAATTTTTCGCTGGGGATTTACTAAATTTGAGCTGTTACTGTGTTAAGTAAAACATGCCACGATTGAGTAGCTTGTCAAATTTTGTAAAATTTCGAATAATGGCTATTGTAAATGTTTTATTTTTGTTGTTGCCAACCTGTGTTACCCAAATTTTCTTCACTGCACCATACTTGTGTTGAATAACATGAAATGGAGTGATTTGTATGCTGATTAATTGATTCTTTACCTAGTTTATGATTTGATGGAAAAGCAAGGAGTGAAAGCTATGGTTCTTTCATTTGTGTCTGTATGGGTTTCCATATCCAAGGCCTACCCATAGAGATTTAAAGATTTTCTATTCAATTCATTGTTTATGCCTATCTAGCGCACAACATGCTAACCTTTTCTAGGTGTTAGAATAATGTGATTAAATGATTAAATTTACTATTTTCTAACAGCTTAAGTTTTTAAGATGAGTGGTATATTATCAATAGGTAAACTTGGCGTCAGCTGGATTTTGATCAACCAAAAAGATCATGTCATCCTTGCCTTCTTTCTTTCCTTTTTTGATAAGTATACTATCCTTGCCTTCTCCAGTCTTTTGGTATATATGGCACTAATTAGGTGGAATTGGAGCTCTCTTGATGGGCTTAGGGGGACCATCTTGTTTGGCAATGATTTTTGATATTCTATGCATTCTTTTTCCTTTCAATATTATTTGTGAAGATCAAAAATAATGTTTTAGTGTTCTAAATATCATTGTTAGATGAGATGGTTCCAATCTAAATAAATGGATTAAAGTTTGAAGAGCCATTAATGATTATCCAATCTTTCGAGGAAGCTGTTGACATTTCTAGAACTGCGGAACCTGCTTATTCTTGGTCCCCCTAGAAAGTTAGACAAATATAGTGTTTCTGTTGGTTTATGAATTTGGAGGAGAATAGTGAGGGTAGTGTGACTCAATGGTAGTATGTTGGGCTAGTCTTCACCTTTTGTGATACATTTCCTTTATTTTTTAGTGAGAAGTGAAAGTGATGGTTCTTTTGGGTATTTGTGGTTAACCATTTGATGAAATATACATTTGAAGCTTATTATTGTGGATGTTTGAGTTGCAGGGCAGATGGGTGTTTTTTTTTTTTTTTTTTGTGTGTGGAAAGCCGTAATTCATTTGTAAAGTTATAGAAATGATGGATTCTATGGAACTTTTTGTTTTAAGAGTTGTTTTCATTGATGTATGAGCGTACTTATTACGATGGAGATGTGGTGTAAAGAATAGTGGAGTAGTTGTCATGTCTTTAGCAAATTTTTTTAGGGGGATATCTAATAGTTAAACATGATTACATGCTCTAAAAGGAAAAGTTTAGATTGATTTCCTTGTGTGTTTATATTTGTAGAACTTCTTCATAGGAGGGTAGTTTAACACCTTTAGTTACTATAATGCTATGTTTCCTTCTTTATTGAAATTCTTACATTGTCTCCATCAAGAGGTAAAGTTGCACTTATCTATGTGTTGCATGCAGGTAAAGCTTCACTCATCTTTTTGTGCTTATCATTGGGTCTACTTAACTATTCACTAAAGGCTATCTTTCTTTTATTTTCAGCTCTCTCTTTTGTGGCTGAAGAAATTGTGAGGAACAAGGTGAAGAACACAAGTTAACTTTGGATTTTTTCTAAAAGTTGTAAACTTAGCTTGAGAAAAGTAAGTATATTCTAGTTAAAAACTTATAAAACTCTATATATACTTGTGATGTTGGAAATTTGTTTTGTGGTGAGTTGTTGTGTTGGAGCAAGCGGGTGGCTTGCATGGTGTTATAAGGTGGCTTAAATTCATATTAGGAGTGTTTTTAATTTCTTGCAAATGTGAATGAAATTTGTTGATTAGTAGCAATTGTGTTCCTTATATTGGGAGTGTTTCTGTAAAAGTTTGTCTAGTTTTTATAAATTTACACTTTATTGTCTTATTTTGTGTGTGTTATTCTTGCAAAGTAATAGTGTTTTTATATTTGTACAGATTTCTTATTGGTGGTTTTAGGGGATTACTTTTGGCATTATTTGAAGATATATGAGGACATCTTTTGGCTTTAGAGGGTTCTAATTATATTATGCTACATTTTTTGTATTGTTATAAAACATTTTAAGTTATTGTATGTGTTGCAAACAATTATTGTATGGAAGGAGTTTGAATTTGATACTTGTTTTAATTTTAACTTGTGGAATGTATGGATCGATTTTTTATAAATGTGTTGTTGAAATAAATGTGTTAATCAAATGTGAGGTTTTAATAATGTAATGACAGGTTACAGGTTAATATCAACATCATGAAAATAATAAAAACAGAAAATATGTTTTAGTGATGAATTTTTTCATCACAAATATGGCAACAAAAAATTGTTTTAATGACGAAATATTTCGTCACTAAATGCAGCGAAATTTTGTAAGAAATGGTTTTAGTGACGAAAATTTTCGTCACTATATGTGCATAGATTTTCTTAAAAATAGTTTTAGTGACGAATATTTTCGTCACTATATGTACCCGAAAATAGTTTTAGTGACGAAATTTTTCGTCACTAAATATGATTTAATAAACTGAAATGGTTTTAGTGACGAAATATTTTCATCACTAAATACTGTTTTTAGCGAGGAAAACATTTAGCGAAAAAACGTTTTCGTCGCTAAAAGTTTTTTTTTTATTTTTTTTACCAAATTGGACTTTTAATGACGAAATTTTTCATCGCTAAAAGTCGCCAGGACTTTTAGCGACGGGGCTACAGCGACGAAACGAATTTCGTCACTAAAAGTTCAATTTCGTCACTAAAGGTTCTTAGTGACGAAAAACTAGACTTTTAGTGACGAATTTTTTCGTCACTAAAAATACATTTTCTTGTAGTGCCAATTATGACCCAACCCATCCATTTGCCACCCTTTTCTATTCCCAACGGAAATGATAAGCAATAAGATGAACAAACACATGCTTGCAATCCCATGAAGCCAAAGCAAGGAGAAAATGGGCTTTTGCCATTTCTTTTTATAATATCTAGCAAAATGTCTCATGTCTGAAACTAATTAAAGAAATGCCTTTATTTTGAAACTCAATTTTTTGAAACTCAATTTTCTAAAAATCGAGTTTCAAATGTATAAATCAATTTTTAGAACATCGAGTTATAGCAAATGTGGACTTAAAATTTTTTTTTTTTTTTTTGGGAATTCGAGCTCCATGAATTAGAGTACTTCACATGGAAATCAAGTCCAAAATTTTTTTATTTTTTATTTTTCAGTTCGCTATAACTCGATTGTCCAAAAATCGAGTTTTAAATTGAAACTCAATTTTTAGAAAATCGAGTTTTAAAATAAGGACATTTCCCTAAATAGTTTCAGATATGGGGCATTTTGCTGAATATTTTTTTTTTAAATGGCAAAAGCTCATTTTCACCTCCAAAACAAATCCCCCCGAATCTGTTTGACTTTTCCTAATCAAAAATCGATGAAGAGTTAAGGTGTATAATCAACATTAAATAGACTTTCAAAGAAGAATAAGAAAACATGGAAAAAAAAAATTGTTTTTACTTATTATAATGTTGTTTATATTGGAGCAGACATGAAGAGAGGATATAAGATTTGATGAGATACTAACCATTATCCCAGTAGTTACTATATATGGATTTAAATATTTGTCAACATGTAATTTCGTTGCCATATTTAAGACTCTTAAGAATAATCATTTATTTGTTGAGTAATACTACGATCACAAACTATTTACAACATTTTTATAAAATATTGATATGGCTAACATCTTATTGGTTTTCTTATAGGCAAACCATTAATATCATATTTTCATTTACCAATAACTACTCATTGCATCAGCAATTTGTAAAATATTTTGTAAAATAGTTTGTATTTCTAGCATTTTTCTTATTTGTTTACTTGGTAGAAAAAGAAAAGCATCTCACCTGCAAAGCTAATTTAGTATAAAATAAAGTTGCTAGGAATATCTATTATAACTAGGCTTGTTTAGATTATGCTTGCAGCCGACAAAATCGGTCTGCACCGATCCGATCCGCACCCATTTGAGCTTCACCGGAGGTGTATGGCACGGTGGTCAGAGACAATTTGTGAGTACTGACAACGGTCGGTGCGGCGAGCGGTTGTGGGTTTTGCATTCCAATGTGTAACCAAACCAACCGCCATGTATGTATATCTATATATATAGTTTAACATATACGTATATGTATATGTAATCATGTTTCAGTTTTAAAACAAAAGAAATTTCTATAGAGAGATAGAGAGTACCAGTGCTATGTAGTAAAGAAAAGAGGCGTGAAAGTGAGACCCAGAGGTGTGAAAGTGAGAAAGGAGAAGGAAGGAAGAAGAGAAAAAAAAAAAAAAAAAAAAAAAAAAAAAAAGGCTTAAGTTTAGTGATTTAAAATGACATTATTCCATTATTATTATTATTATTTTTAATCTGATACAAAACGACGTCATTTTGGAACTAATATTAATTTTAATAATAAGTTCAAAACGGCATCGTTTTAGTTTGTAGGTTAAATTTTTGAATCTCTTTTAAATGTTGTCTTTTCTTATCTCTTGTCTGCCTCTCCCCCTTTCCCCTTTCTCTCTATCATTCCTCAGCTCCTACCTTTGCCACCAGGCCCACCACCATCATCCACTGGATGCCATTGTTTGCAAGGTTTCCCCTCTCATCTCTCCACTTTATCACAACTATTATCTAGAAATTTCAAGAGAATGTTTTGATGCTTAATACCTAACTACTATGGTTCTCCTTTCTATGCTTTCTTCCATGTATGAAAATTTATATAATTCTTAATATATACTTGCTTCTCCTTGCAATACTTTTTAGAAAGATGGGGAATTTTTTTGAAAATTTTGTGAAAGATTTTGAACATGTTTGTCTATTTGTTTGTTTATTTGTTTGTTTGTTTGTTTGTTTTTTTTTTTTTTTTTTTTTGAATATTTGGGTTGTTTGATATTTCTATGTGGGTGCTTGATGAATTATTTAAAATTATTTGTTTGTTTTATTTTTGCACCGAACTAATCACACCGCCCCGCTATGGTCAACCGAACCTGGTGTAGACCAGTTCTTACCCTTCACATGTGAGGTGCAATCAAGCATGAGGGGAAACCACATCCTATAGGTGTGGTGCAAAATTCCCCCCATAATCGGTCGCACCGCACCATGTACATGCCTAATTATAATGAGTAAAGAAGCAACATGTTCACAAGATGATGGAATTAAACAAAACCATAGTTGTCAGTACCATACAATACGTGATACGTATCGTATCATCTGTAAAAAGTTTCATATTATATCGGTGTATCGTAAGTGCTCATGAATCATACGATACGATATGTGTATCATATGAATCGTAACATATCGTAAAATTGTACGTATCATACGATACATAGACAAATGCTTTAAAATGATATTTTTTTGTTAAAATTTGTACTTTTATTTCAATATAACAAATTGTTAGACTTGTTTTAAACACAAAATTATTAGGTTACTTAATTTAACCTAATAAAATAACACATTCATAAGTTTTTTTCCCCCTCTCTTTCTTCTATAAAATTTGGACCACACAGTACACACTTACACTTCACTTTAATATTTACAAATTTATTTTCTATACTATGAATAAGATATTAATTGAAAATATAATTTTTTTTTTCATTATTGCTATAATTCCAAGAAACTAGAATGCCAAGAAGATTTTTTTAATTATTAAAATAAAAAGAACAAGAAAAGATAGTAAATGTTAATGACAATGAAGAAAATTTTAATGAAGAAATAAATTTGCAAAATGATAAACTTGATGATAGCATTGACTTAGACATGGTTGATTAGCCAATATGATGTTCATGATGAAAATAAATTAATTTTTGGATCATCTGTAATATATTATCTCTTTTGAATTTAAGCAATTTGAATATGTATGTTATGAACATGTGCTAGTTTGATTTATTTAGTTAGCTTGTTAAATATTATTACATAAGTGATAAATAAATTAGTGGGAAAATTATAGTAAACCCACCTGTGGTTAGACCCATTTTCACTTTGCCTACCTGCAGTTCAAAACTTAAAACTTTGCCCACCTGAGGTAACTTCCATTAGGGACCTGTTACCCACCTCCCTTTGCCGTTAGAAAAACATATTTTTAGAGAAAAAAAAAACATAACAAAAATAAAAAAGTTAGGGTTTTTGATTGCTTCTTCTATAAGAACAAATTGAAGGAATAGCTCACCAATCAAATATGCTATAGTTCTAAAGTTCTAAAAAACATACAAAAATAAGAGAAATAAAGATCAAATATGCTATAGTTCTAAATTTCTAAAAAAGATAATCCATTATTCAAAAAATAAAAAAGATAATCCAAAAACCCAACCAGTTTTAAAAACTACCAAATAAGAGGGACTGATAAGATTCTCTCCAAATTCCAGAGAGAGAAGCAGATCCACCACTAATCTCTAATCTCTAATCTCCCAACTCCGATCTCAACTAATCTCCCAAATTCAATCGTTACCAATCTCCAACTCCGATCTCCCAAATCAGATCTTCGACTCTGATCTCTGCTGATCTCTGTTGTTGTCAGTGTTGCCAAACTTGCCCTTTGCCAAAGCTAACTTATTCTCCTTAACAACCAAATCCACAATCCATACATCCACTTGTTTCTTTTAAGATCGAGTCCCAAATGATACGTTGTTGACTAGGTAATTATGGGTTACGATTGATTTAGATACTTGATGTTTTGGATTTGATATTTCAAGTGTTTTGCTACTGTGGTTACGATTCAGAGTGGGTTTAAAGTTGGAATTGGGGGTGGGTTTGCTATTGTGGTTGGGATTCGAAGTTGGTTTGAAGTTGGAATTGGGGGTGGGTTTGAAGTTGGAAGGTTCCTTCCCTTTCCTTGATTGGTGGTGTTTATAAGTTATGTAGACAAGGACTAAGAATTAGGAGAGGCACGAGCACCACCTAGGATCGCCACCGTGCCACCAAACCCATGGCTAATCTACCACAATCCAAACCCATGGCTGGATTCCTCTTTACCTCCTTCTTCGGTTGTTGATTGCTTATCTCTATCTCACTCTCTTTTGTTAATAATGTTGCTAGTTGTTTTGAGATTGTTGGTCTTCCTGTAAAAATTAGTTCACAATTTTGAGTTGTTATGAGATTGTTGATATTGATATAGATTAAAAGTGATTTCATTGAGCCCTTTGATTTGTATGCTATTCATATTCCTCCATTTTGTTCTCATAGAAGTTCTTAAGCAATCAAAAGCCCTAACTTTTTTTATTTTTGTTATGTTTGTTTTTCCCTAAAAATATGTTTTTCTAACAGCAAAGGAAGAGGTGGGTAACAGAGCCCTAATGGAAGTTACCTCAGATGGGCAAAATGTTAAGTTTTGAATCACAGATAAGCAAAGTGAAAACGGGCCTAACTACAAATAGGTTTATTATAATTTCCCATAAATTAGTCATTAGCTGAATATATTCAAAATTTATAATGAATATATCATTTATATATGTATATCTATAATTTTTTTATAAATTTTATTAAGTGTTTGTGTATCTTATGATACATGATACAATACAATACATAATACGGAAAAATAAAAAATCGATTCACGATACGATTTACGTTTTAACAACTATGAACAAAACTATAACATTTGATGTATGAATAAAATAATTTGGATATGACAAATGAGTAATAAAAAATAAAAATAAGTGATAAAGTTAATTCCGTCAAGCTATTAATATTTGATATTAATAGATAGAGTTTAGAAAGTAAGCGCTTGGATTGTGTTAATTGGAGGAAGGGCAAGCAAGATAATACATGCATGTGTTCCTTGATATCAAGCCTAGTCGCTAGCAATATATATATTTGAAAAAACTCACATATCTTCCAAAACTAAACCAAAATGGGTTGTGAGCCTCGTTTCAATGAGAAAAAAAATATATGGGCTTAAGCCCAATGCTGATTTTCAAAAGGAGAAACGAATCATGGGCCCACCGATTAATGTTGATAATATTGTGAGTTGTGATTCATGAACTAGAAAGATCCAGGCCTTGAGCCCAATCTATAATGCAAGAGAAGAACGGGTCATAAGCTCATTCAATAATGCAAATCAAAAAGGGTATACAATAGCAAAAGTGGGCCGTGAGCCCATTTCAAGAAGTGAAGAAATGTGGACCCTTAGTCCAACCTGTTATGCACAATAAAATTTTGGACAAATGACCCAGGTAATTGTTTGAAATTGGGATCTTTTAGGCTTTAAAAAAAAGTATATCCCAAAATTTATTCATTTTCTTCCTAAAATGTGATGGGTTAACATGGGTTAACCAGTGAAATTGCAACATACGAACTGTAAAAAAAAAAAAGTCCTCAATAGGGACCAAAATCAAGCAAGGGCCATATTCAATTGTCCAAAACTGCAATATACCTAGGCAAAAATACTTGAAATGTAGTACATGTTAAGTTTCGTTCCTAAAATTTAAAAACTTATAATTTTTTCCTTGAAAATTTTAAATGTCAATCATTTTGTTCTTTAGTCCAATATCATTAGATTCTTTGTTAGGGGGTCTAACGAAATACATATTTTATGGATGAAAATAAACCTAAACTATATTTTAAGGGCACAAAGGATATTTTATTATATATACACCATGTTTTATTTTTGTCCTTATTACCTAAAAGGAGTGACTGGAAAGACAAAATGTAAAAGATATTTAATTTTTTAAAGGAAAAAATATAATTTTTTTTTAAATTTAAGGACAAACGGAAAAATGTTTCCAATCCTCTTAAGAAATATACTGCGGGGTACAAGAACTTAAATAGAGTATTTGCCCCACGTGTCATGCCCATAGCCAAGGAGGCCATTACCATGCCAAGGAGGTCACACGCTCAGATAATAAGGCCACGTCAATGACATATTACCAGAGGAGGTCATACCATAGAGAAAGAGTTTCGAGGAAAGGGTCAGCCCTGACATGACTGAAATGATGGTGGCTGCCATCACATTTAATGCATTCCACCAAACCTCTTGGCTGTATTTATGTGAAAAAGACCCTTGAATAGTGATGCATTGGCTATCCCAACTCACAAGGGGCTTGGGAAGGTGTCTAATAAGACAAGTACTCAAGTAGTGGCCTGGACGATCAATAAATGGAAAGCCAAGATTATCTAAAGGGAGCTATATAACGTAAGAGACCCTCCAGGAGAGAGGATCGAAAAAATCTGTGGAGAACACAGTGTCGCAATAAGAGCTGAAATTGTATTCAAGTCCAAAAGAGCTAATTCAAGAATCATTCTCCTTGGACTTCGCCAAGGAAGGATTTCCTTACTTTAAACTTGTCTTTCTTTGTTGTCTTAATATCCCTGATCCATTGTGCATGTTGCCTAATTCATTGAGGCCTAGCTTTTAAGCCCACTTTCTACAAATTCATTGTGGGGCTCTTTGGGCCTTAATCCATTCATCATTTGGGCTTAAGAGCCAAAAACCTGTCCTTACATAGACCATTAAAAAATTAAAAAAAAAAAAAAGATATTTGACAAATCTTTGCTGACCTTCTCTTCTACACCTGGAGAGCACAATTGCGAAAACCTTCACACCACAACTAGGTGGTGCAACCTTTTCCCCTAACAAATCTTCCCCTTAGTTTCCTTTGTAACCCTTTCTACCAATCCATCAAGAGCACTGTGTGTTAATTGTTTTCTTTCCTTTTCAGTGCCTCATCTCTTTTCAATTCCCCCTTTTTCTTTGTTCAACCTAGGGTTTATAAACCATAGGGTTCATAAATCATTTGTTCCTTAAAATTATTTTCTTCCTCACAATGTAATTCAATTAATCTTTCATGTTCTGATTACAAATCGTATCCTTTTTTGCAATTTACCAGGTAGTACCTTTATCCCCCTATTCATAAAAATCCCCAATTTCAGCCTAAAATTCAATACCTTATTTATAAAGGTGGTATATTCCTTAATTCTCACCTCACTTGTCTTCCTATCTATTCCATTGGCTTGTAACTATTATCCCACACACTAGCATTCTTAGATGACATCACTTAATTCCACTATTCAGCTATAGACCAATCATCTTCTCTGGCCTCCACTCCCATACCCTTAAATTGCCTTTTCTTGCTTTGCCAAAGTTTCTTTACCCCTTATCCCAAGAACTTATTGCTTTGAAACTCCAACTTGTTCTTCCTTCAGACTCCCCAAGCAAGAAATCATGGGGCTTTGCACCACGCATATCCATTTATATAGCTAGAAAATTTTTCCATATGATTTCTAATAATTCCTCTTGTTCATCGTTGAATTCACCAATCAGAGATAAAATGCAATCATTCCACTCTTTTTCTTATAAAGAAATAGGACTGGAAAGTTCCTCTCTAAATCATATACCTTCATTGCATAATCAGAAATATCCTAAAAAATACTTCTCCACCTACATTTCCTACATATTCAACTCATAACAAACACTCTAACATCTCCTTTTAACCTTAACCCTATTCCTCCAAACCTACCCCAACCTCCAGATATACATGACCACAAACTAAACCCCAAACCCAACATCAAAACCCCTCCTTTCAACACCACGGAACCTAGCCAAAATAATAGAGAAATTGGATGGAGGGATAGTAGTGATTTAAAGGCTTGGATAGATGATGAGGAAATGGGAGTTCACAGCTTCCATGAAAACAATGCCATTCGTAGAAGGGGTCCAATTATCTAAATGGATAGAAAGTCTTTGGAGTGAAAAAAAAGTCTTTTTGGAAACAATGTATTGTGGGTTATCTTCTTGACAGAAAGTGTTTCCCTTTGCGAAGAATGCATTCTATTCTAACCTGAGCCTCGAGACTCAAAGGAGGAATCAGAATAAGGGGTAGACAAATAATTTTTATATAATACACTATGAATTTCCATCTAACCAAGAATACATTCTTCAAGAGGAACCCTAGTTTGTTGATGGAACTTTACCAGTTGTGGAGCGATGGACCCCTAACCTCACACTTAGGCAAACACAACTATTTTCTACCACTCTGTGGTACAGATTCACAATCTCTTACTAGAATACCATGATACTAATTTTGCTCATTTCCTTGGAAACTTGATGGGAGAATTTGTGTCTATTGACTGGCAACCCACATTTCCACGAAACATACGATTTATGAGAATTCGAGTTAAGATTGACCCATGGCTTCCACTAATAGCTGGCTTCATTCGTAAAAGGGATGATGGGCAATAAACTTGGGTGGAATGTAGATATGAAAGAGTCTTCAAGATTTACAAAAGATGTGGAATCATAGGTCATGCCCATTCACAATGTCATATGGATATATTTGATATAGAAGAACTTTTGAGAGACCAGGCTTATTGAATCCGAGCTCAATACCCCATGGAGTTTGCTCTTGATCTTATGGAAGTAATGCACACTGATGACATCAGAGCATTTCATAGGCATCT
Organism: Quercus variabilis; assembly: GCA_030445155.1. Classification (NCBI taxonomy): domain Eukaryota; kingdom Viridiplantae; phylum Streptophyta; class Magnoliopsida; order Fagales; family Fagaceae; genus Quercus; species Quercus variabilis. Next base: position 31,647,748 of record CP129450.1, on the reverse strand, counting down.
AAGCCGTAGGACCACAAGGGTAAGGTATGATTCTAGCTCTAATCCTAGTCATACTGAACCCAACCAATCTCAAACACAACCAACACATCAGCAACCAATCAAACTCAATCACAACCAGTACACCAAACATACCAGCCCCCAAATCAGGATTTCAATACACTACCACATCCTCCAAATACCACAACGGCTCACCATTCCTCTACTCTTTCTAGATTTGATAGATTCATGATAACCAATTTCAATGATTTAGATGTACATCACCAAGAAGCTAGCCACATCAATCCTAATAGTCCAACAAATGATAGCTTTTGGGAAAATAACCTTTTTATGAAGTCAAAACATGAACTTGATCCACTAAACACCCCCAACCACCTAATCCCATATCAACCCCACAACCGACCAAAATGCAAACCAATCTGAATTTTGGATGCCAACAAAAGGCTCTAATCTAAGATTTATTGATGTTGAAGAAGGTTTCAGTGGATGGACTAATACAGAAATTGTTAGTATGGATTGGGAACCAGCAGCACCATGCAACATGAAATGTGATGGCTGCCAAAATTTATGTGTAGAGTTATTTCTAGGCTTATGAGGATTCAAATGAGACAAGGTGGAATGGGCATTCTCATTTTCAAGTGGGGAAAAGCAGTGAAATAGCAAATGATCCGGATGAAATCCAAATCACAACTGGTCATCCTACTAGGATGGAACAAGCTGATCCACAAGAGAGCCCTTGAAATCAAGGAACTATTGACAAGCAGAATTCACACAGCAGAATGCATAATTTGGAATTAGAAGCTCATAGGAGCATTGACAACCCATTCTTAATGGGAATAAAGATGATGGTCTATCTGTCTAATACACAATCCCTTGCCTGTATTCTTAGTTTGGTTCAACTGCTTTCTCAGAACTCTTTACAATCAACGGGCCTCTTTGTTCAACAACTGGTTCCTCTGTGGTTGTATAATACTCAAAATATTTTTCCTAACCACTCAAATTCAGCAACAAACCGACTTCTTGGAAGGCAAACGAGAATTGTAATTGAAGACAATGTTCTATGTAGGCTTACATCAGTGGAAGGACTACCTCATTCCACACACATAAATTTTGTCTCAAGACCATCTTCCCCTAAGAGATAGCATGATGAGGAAAAAAGAGAGACAAGTAGAGTTAATAGGAGAAGATTGAGTCAGGAGCAGTGGAATTTTAGCAACAGTACTCGCAACTTGGAAGAAGATGCCGATCAAATAATTACCTCACTTCAAAACATTGAGTTTGAGAATAATGAGTTTATTCTTAGACTTAGATTCATAAGGCGATCAACTCAGGTTCAAGAGACTAAATTTATCTTGAGCAAACAGAATGCAAGATCTTAACATCAGCAGAGCATAGTTACTAATCTAATGCAACTTTTGTCTAACATAAGGCTTTCACAGGCAGCCCAAGAAAGGCCTCTGCAACAATCTTCAGGACATTGGTGTGGAACAGTAGAGGCCTTGGCAAAACCTCTACAATTCAGCTTATCTCAAAAATTGCTAAAACTACCAACCCTTCTATCTTATTTTTAATGGAGACAAAGCAGAAGAAAGAAAGGGGAAAGTATTGGACCCATAAGTGAAATTTTGAAAATTTTTGTGAAGTAGAAAGAGTAGGATTATTTGGGGGGCTTTTGTTGTGTTGGAAAAATATCAATTTGATTATATTAGATGCCTTAAAAGATTTCATCCATAATAGACTGAAACATCCTACTTTTGGTTTGTATTATTTTACTTTTGTTTATGGGCATCCAAAAACCAACAGAAGGAAGGAAATGTGGAACCAACTTGTCTCCCTCCAAGAGAATATAAATGGACCTTGGATTTGGAGTGGTGATTTCAACCAAGTGTTATCCAATGGAGATAAACAATCTTCAACCTCCAAAAAGTGCCTAGGAGCATCAAAATTACATACTTATCTACAAGAAACGGAAATGATACCATTACAATTAACTGGAGTCAAATACACATGGAAAAATAAAAGAGATAGGGATGCTCTAGTCTTGGAAAAATTAGACAGAGCTTTCATTTACAATGCATGGTTACATACTTTTGAACATTGCACTCTTGAAGCCTAGCCTATCACAGTATCTGATCATGCACCACTAATTTTAGACATCAACAACATTTCATCTACAGAAGAAGGTTTCAGATTCTACGCGATTTGGCTAATGCACCCAAGATGTAAACAAATATTCTAGAAAGAATGGCAGTAAAAAATTTCAAGTTCCACTGCTTACATCCTTAAATCTAAACTATACAATGTCAAGCAAGCTTACATCACTTGGAATAGAAATGAATTTGGAAATTTACACCATAAACTTTCCAAAATAAAGAAGGAGCTTACATTTATATATAGAACCATAGTGACACTCCAAAAATTGCCTAACAAGAACAACAAAAACAGAAAGAACTCCAACAAATTCTAAATATGGAAGAAGTGTTTTGGGCACAAAAGCAAGGAATGATTGGACAAAAAAGGGTTACAAAAATACTAGATACTTCCATGCTATTGTTCGTAAGAGAAGAGCAACCAATCACATCACAAAAATCAAGAACCACTCAGATCAATGGATAGATGAAGATCAGAAATTAAGGGAACATATACAACAACATTTCCAAAGTATCTTCCAATCAGAATCAAACAAAAGTATAGAGAGTATTATGGAGGTTTTGAATACATACACACTACTAGGACTCTTGCACCTACATAAACAAATACTGGATAAAGAGTTTGATATAGAGGAGATTAAAGAGGCTACTTTCAAATTGGATTCTTGGAAAGCACCAGGCCCAGATGGCGTTCCTACAATGCTCTTCCAGAAATGTTGGGATACAATGGGACAAATAGTAATACAAGTAACATTAAGCTTTCTCAGAACATGCTACATTCTTAAGAAACTCAATAACACGTTTATCACTTTGATTCCTAAAAATCTCAATCTGGAGGAAGTCTGTGAGTACAGACCTATCAACTTACACAATGTGGCATACAAAATTGCTGCCAAAGTCTTAGCAAATAGACTAAAACTAATCATTGATGATCTTATCACTCCTCATCAAAATGCATTTGTTAAGGGTAGATTGATCACTGACAATATCATTTTGACTCATGAATTACTCCACACAATTAAGAAAAAAAAAAAAGGGAAGACTTCGTTTTGTTGCACTGAAGGTGGATTTGAGCAAAGCTTATGATAGACTGAATTGGAGTTTTATTGAAGCCACACTTCATAAAATAGGTTTTATCCAACAATGGACTTAATTGGTGATGCAATGTGTTAGCATAGTGACATACAACATTCTAGTCAATGGAGCTCCTACAGAAAAATTGAAACCCAATTGTGGTATAAGATGAGGTGACCCATTATCACCTTACATATTCATTATCTACACAAATATTTTTTCATACATGTTGCAGGATTTAGAAGTTAAAGGCATGCTAAAGGGAGTGGAAATAAATAAAGGAGAGCTTCCTATTTCACACCTCATGTTTGTGGATGACATTATCATCTTCTTCAAAATTGCCAGTCAAACTATAGACAAGCTGAGCCAAACCCTTCAAAGCTTTTGTGAAATGTCGAGTCAAAAGATAAATGGTACCAAATCAGTCATGGTAGTTAGTCCCAACTGCGATGAAGCTCTAAAAGAAGACTTAGCCAGAAAGTTGCAAGTAAACGTTAAAGCAAAGATTGTGAAATATTTAGGGATCCCGGTGGACCCAAGAACAACAAGGAGAGAAATTAGCAACCAAATCATTGATCGGCTATAAAGTAGACTGCAAACTTGGAAAGGTAAACTCCTATCATCTGCTGGGAAGCTAACTCTAATTAAATCGATCAAGCAAGCCATGCCAATATGTTCTATGTCGATCCATAGATTACCAAAAGACACATGCAACAGAATTGATAGAATCATTAGAGATTTTTGGTGGGGGAAACACTATAGAAGTAAGGAAATTACATACCATAGCATGGGATATAATTTGCCAACCCAAGGAAAAAGGAGGTGTAGGTATTAGGAAGACTGGATAGTTCAATCAAGCCCTCCTAGCCAAACAATACTGGAGAATAGCTCAGAATCCTTAATCACTACTAGCCCCTACTCTTAAAGGAAAGTATTTTCCAAAAGTTCCTAACCTTTCGAGTATGGAAAGATGTCTAGCTTCTGCATCCCAAATATGGAAAGGAATATGGAAAACAAAAGAAACACAACTTTCAGGAGCTAAATGGCAAGTAGGAATGGGTGATAACATTAAATTAAGGGATCCGCTATGGTATAAACCTCGTAATGAAACAACATTGTTGGAATACCGACTTGACAAAGGCACAATTCGAGATCTTATGGATTTAGAAACAAGTACTTGGAAAGCTGAACTCATTGCAAATATATATGACCAAGAGTTGCATGAGAGATTATAAATACCCCACATTCAAAGTTTGGAGCTCTGGATAAATTTTATGGTCTCATTCAAAGAAAGGGATATGCAAGGTTGACAAGGGATACAAATTAGTTACTATGGAGCAAGATGGGATAGCTAATTATGGTATGAATGGAATGAGTTGGAAAAATCTTTGGAAACTACAAATCCCATACAAAATCTATATGTTCTTATGGAAATTGTTACACAATAGGTTACATACTAGAATGGAGCTAATCAAAAGACAAATAATGGTTAGTCCAAATGTGTAATGCGTGATCAAGAAGGTGAAACGTTGGTTCATCTTTTTCTCAAATTGCTAAAGTTTTATGGTTTGTCTCGTCTCAGAACATTCGATCTGATGCTATTCCATCTGTTCGACAATGGTTGATAACCACTATTGAAAAATACAAAGCAGGTAATGGATAGGATGATAAAGTTCTTAAAGATATTAGTGCCACTCTTTGGGTGATTTGGACCAATAGAAATAAGGTTATCTTTGAAAATAAAACTGCTGATGTTCAACAAGCCATTTCAAACACCAAAAAACTCCTGACAGAATAGAAAACAGATTTAGATGATTGTCTCCAAAATGGTTCAACAACTGCCGTAATTGTTGAAAACCAGATTTCATTTCAAAATCAAAATTGGCAAGCAATAATAATAGTTGACAAAAAAAAGCGTTCGTGCGAAACTAATTGGAATGGAAGTGCCTTTGTGATCAAAAGTCATTTAGGCTAGTTGGTTTGTAAAGGTTGTTATTCATGGCACTCCTGCAATGATGAGAACAACCAATTATCCATAATCAGAGAAGCATTATATGAGGCATGGATGCAAGGTTTCAGAGAGATAATCATTTTTATAAAATAAAATCAATGAGTGAATCTAATTCAGACACATCGCTTTACTAGCTAGCTTGGAGAATGTTCACATCATGGATTATATCGCAACATTAAAAAAGATGATTAAGCACGTTCACATCCAAGTTGCTCCTCAACCAGTGTTCCAAGAAGTTCAGGGACTAGCAAACATGGTGACAATATGTTTTACAAGGCTCTCCTAGATATGATTTTATTTGGCGGTAACAAAAAAAAAAATGCCATTGTATAGAATTGGGGAAAATTCTCAATAAATTATGGTTATTGAATTATTTTGAGGATTCTCAATAGAGGGAAAAAAAATCGAGACTTTTCAAAAGACAGGTTTGGCCTTAACAATTACCCGTTTCCCTCTCCCTTGTTTGTGTATTTGTTTGTTTGTTTATTTTTTTTTTTTTTATTAAAAAAAGAAAAAGAAAAAGAGAGAGAGAGAGAGAGAGAGAGAGAGAGAGAGATTTGGCCTCAACAATTGAAAATGTTGGCATGGTACAACTTTTGGATGTAGATTGTAGTGGCTTCTAGCTATCACCGTTTTCACAGTGACAACGAAGTAATGGTTGGATGAGAGGAGATTTGCTAGAAGATGTTCTCTCAGACATTGAGGGAATTGCCAAATTTTCTTTAGCAAACTTGCTCTCTTCATTTTTACCCCACACAACAAGGTATAGTCCAACTACGATCAACACTGCTCCAATAACCCTGCACAATTAAACAAATAACAAAAACATTTTAAAAAAAACATTATTTTTTTTTAATGAAGCCATAAAGGGAATATGCCAAGAATCTGTATGCCAAGCCACTGAATTTTCTTAGTCTGATTTACCAATAAGAAGGATTTTTCTTGTCGGATTGTGGACATGGAAAGCTTATGACATACTAATATATATGATGATGATAATGTATGACATGACAAGGATCAATGAAACTCTATATAACCAATCTTTATGCCATTGGTTGTACGCATAGATGCATGTGATATCCTGATATGTTAATATTAAATGATATTAAACTTTTTTTTTTTTTGAGAAACAAAAATTATATTAATTTATTTGCCGAAGAAAGGAATAAATATATATATATATAGTACTAAGTGAAAGATGAGGTAATTCATAAAAAATAAAAAATAAAATCACATATGGGTGTAGAATGTCACTAGGTCAGAAGAGATATTAACTTAATATAAAGTACTTCAACCATGCTAATTAGGCTCAAAACTTGATCCATGGGAGCACAGAGAGGAAACTGGCTTCAAAAATGGGATCCCAACGGGCAATTACTAGACCTCAAGAAGTGTAAAAACAACTTCTTACAAAAATATTCATAATGGCTATTATGACTTGACTTGCCAGGTAGGTAATAAAAGTAGTTTTAGTGTTAAATTCAGGTGAAATTGATGTTGTTCCACGCATGGCAAGTCATGTTAGTAATTGCAAAAAATGTAGCTCTCTCAGTATTATTCTGCTAAACTTTCCTTAGAGCATGTTGTAGCTCTCAATGGTGATGATAAGTTTTTTTTTTTTTTTTTTAATTAAAAAAAATTAAAAGAGGAGATGAATATTCAAGGTGGAGATGAGACCCACCCTCCCAAGTAGAACTCTTCACATAAAACAACAGAGGCCATTACAGCTACAAGTAAGGTCTGTACAGGTAGATACACCGAAACAAATACCGGTCCGGCCCGGTCAATAACCCATGTTTGTGCTGCAAATGACAATGCTGAAGCTACCACTCCCTGCAGCCACCAATATGCTATGTAATTCCATAGAGTTCGTTTGGAAAAGGGATAATAAAACTCACCAAATTTAAGTTGCCACAAGGATTATAAAACGTGCTATACTGGTTGCTTGTGTGTGTGTGTGTATGTATACATTAAATAGGATGAAAAATGAATGTCAATTTAAATGGAGAGAGTCTAGTTATAATTAAGATTTTATGTCTTAGATCTCCCACATTATCATAAATTTAAATAATGTTACTGTGAACAAGATTTGTAATATTTGATATGAAGCATGAAATTTATTGATTTCCAATAGAGAAATTCCTAATACCAATAATTCGGGGGAAGGAATGCCAGGATTTGTTGACTTTCACTTATCACTAGCTACACAACTATGGTCAAGTAACCAGGTCTTTGATCCCACTAAACTTGCCTGTGATGATCCTGAATTGAATTAGCTTATACTCTCATAGGACAGTGATATATAGTAATGCTTCCCTTGAAAATGCAGAAATATCTGGTTTTCAGATTCACTTACCGTATAAAAAATACTGAAGAGCTCACCATCAGAGTGAACCTGCCAGGCTTGCAAGTCTCTTTCAAAGCTTGCTGCAATTACCAGAAATTGCAGAGTACTAAAGAAACAAGAATATGATGTAACTGAAAGCCGAGCTGGGTATTTCTTCAAGAGGGGTGCCTGTACTACAATCCAACCAGACCAACATAGGCAGTGAACAATGAGATGGATGCAACCCAAGGTCCAATTCTTCCCCTTGGCATCTCCTAACGAGACCAAAAAATGTGATTGGTGTAAATGTGAAGAATTTGGTGCATAAATGGTTGGCCCCTTGTAAAGGGTAATGACTAAAGCTCCAGCAACAGAAGCAATAGTTCCAACCACCTTAGCAATACCATCTTTTCTGTTCAAGTGAATTTGCTCAATTCTGCAACCCAACCGTAACAGTAGTAGACCAATCGCCAATAGTTTTATGTTAGTAAATAATAACCTATTTAGCTTGAGGATTTAGAGTTTAAAAAGGCTGAGTGATAAATTGCTTGCCTGAGTACCACAGCCATGAGAAAGGTTACAGCAGGAACAATATTCTCTGTGGCAGAGGCAAAGGTTGGTGAAGTATTGTCCAAACCCAACAGATACAATCCTTGATTACATGTTATCCTGCCGGTACCAAATACCAAAATAGTAAGACAAATTTTGGGAATCTTGTATTCACCAATATAACTTCTTTGTATAAGATTAAGATCTTACCCAACAAATCCGAGGAGGAAGAATTGTACCAAAAACTTAGTAGCTAATGGTGGCCTGTCTTTCCTATATACACAAAAGTTCAAAAAATTCCAAGGAATTAGAACACAAAAAAGATTTTTAACTTTCCCGTGCAATTGGAAAACTATGAACACGTACAATGAAATACTTCACATATGTTAAAATAGATCTCAACTGCTTACTTCTCTAGAAAATATGCAAAAGAAGCTAGTGCAAACAGTGCGATGATGTTCCTATAAAGAGGGAAAACAAGCTTGCTTACACCCATATTAAGTGCAGCTCTCAAGATGATATGGTTCCCTGCATAGCCAAACTGCCAGGCGGTCATGACCAAGTGCAGAATGGCACGTTCAGGCACCTTAGCCATTCTCTTGGCAAGTGCTGAAAAAAAATTCCAACAAAATATCTATGTCAAAAGCATGTAAGCATAGCATATGCACTGTGTGAGAGGTAGAGCTATTATAAATTTAGTTGCCCTTGGCTCCTTGCCCCTTGAAGGGATAGAGTACTCAGAGAGACTCAAGCTGTCAGTGAAAAAAAAACATTATAGTCTTTCTGGCCTGTTGTGCATTCACATCGTTCTGGCTGGGCATCCTGACTTTTTAACTAAAGTATATATGATTTAAAATTGATAGAAAATGATGAATTTAATTATTTAATTGCTATTCTAATACAATTGTTATATAATTATGGAGAACATTGTTCACTAGCATAACAAGTATACGGTTAAGACGAGTGAATGAGTGATATACGTGGTTGGTTTTATCAATTATCAATAGTTCGAAGAAAATCATTATTTTTGGCTGAAGTAGGGAGTGGTGACTCGGAAGATATCTGGCAGTCACGTTCAAACAAGATTATTTTATTTCTTTCTTCGTAATGGTTGGTTTGATTGCTGGATAGAAAAAAGCATAGTACTATGCTAATATAGCAATCAAAGGATTACAATAATGAGGCAAGAAGCAACACGTCTCTAATGTAAATGCCCTCTTTGATATTGAGGACAAAATAAATAATTTAGATATGACAAAAATGATGGCATCTAATAATTAAAAACTTGCCAAAATGAATAAATTAAAACAAGTGAACAGCGTGCGTACAAACTTTTGGTGCAGCTTTCGCGGAGTTATCATTGGCAGAGTGATCTGAGACGGTAACGGCCTAATCATAGCAACGCTGAGGCAGAAGATATCCCTCCCCTACTCTGAGGAGGCTATAAAAGCCCTTGCAGCGAACAGAGACCACTTTTGCCAAGGAAATCCGTGTGCACATTCTGAGTTGCCGACTCCCATCGGGTTATTTCTGCCTTGAAGGAAGGAGAGCAAGCAACAAACTTTTGTAAAATAGTCTCCCATTTTAACATTTTCCTTACTTTTACTATTGATTGAGTAGAAAAAACAACTTGCAAGTACTTTGTATTTTGTAATTGTTTACTTTTAATCGTGTTAAAAGGGAGGTAAGTTGTTTGGGTCATGCCCTTTGCAATGATTTACTTTTAATAGGGGGAAATTGTTAGGACCCTCTCATTTGTAATGGATTTCTTTTAAGGATTTTGTTAACAAAAATATGTTAGTGAATCATTTTTTAAAAAAAAAAATTAATTGTTTATTTGGCAAATTTAGAAAAAATGACTAACACCGGCAAAAATTAGAAAATAACACTAAACTCTAAACAATTTCTTTAGTTAGCAACATTTCTAAAATATTTAGGAAACTAACAACTCGAGTTTAAGAGAATCGATTTTGCTATAGTAAATCGAGTTTTAGAGACTCAATTTCTGTGTTTTCCTTAAAGCAAATTCTGAATCCCCTAAAGCAAAAATTCTTCAACAAACCAAAGAAGAAAAACATCATCGAATCGAAACCAAAGAAGAAAAACATCATCAAATCGAAACCCAGAGAAGAAAAACATCATCAAACAACAAAAATTCAACAAATCCATAAAAGAAAAATATCATCAAACCAAAGACCCAAAGAAGAAAAACCTTTGCCTGGAGCCTCCAACCTTCGCCGTCGCTACCTCACCTTCACTGTCACTCCTGGGTTAGGGAGATCTAGGTTCATGGGGGTTCTTCTTTGTGGTTTTTCTGATTTGGGTTTACTGATTTGTTCTTCATGGTTTTTTGGGTTTTCTGATTTGAAATATAGAACTCAAGTCTTTAAGACTCAAGTTCCATCCATTGAAATCAAGTCTCTAAAACTCGATTTACTATACCAAAATCAATTCCCTTACACTCAAGATGTTAGTTTCTTAAATAGTTTGGAAACATTGCTAACTAACGAAATTATTTGAAATTTGGTGTTATTTTCCGATTTTTCCCAATAACACCCCTTGAACTTTAAGATGGTGGTCATAACATGTCTTGAACTTTTATTTTAACTAATTTACTCTCTAAACCTCACACATCCAAATAAATACTTTTGTCACTCTGCCATTAAATAAGTTAACAATCCACCCACGTGGGACGCACATGAAAAAAAAAAAAAAAAAAGTAGCGGATTGAGCGAGTGAGAGAGCTGGGTTTCAATTTTGAGAGAAAGACAGAAGATCTCTTAATCAAGTAAAAATGTCAGCGTAGCGTAGTCCCATTGCTGATCTAGGTTAGGGTGGGATGCTGCCGTGACTGTGAAGCTGTGAAAGCTAAATTTTGATTCGGGAACTAAAGTTAAAACTTGGAAGCCTTTTAAAAATAAACACAAAAGGACGACTTCATTTATCAATGGTAATATTTACCCAAAGAGCTTGTTAATTTCTATTTAATCCAATATATTGCTATTGTATTCTGAAAGATTTTAGAGAAAAAGTTGTAGTTTTGATGTTTCTTGTGGGTATTGATCGTTTACTTTGTAAAGAATTTGATGTTATTTGAATTGGGTCTTGCAAATTTTTTCCTTTTGGATTCAAAGAAAAATTATGGGAGTGAATTTGATTTAATTCTTCAATGTTGTGTGAGAATTGAAGAGATTTTGAGGTTTTTAAAACTAGGTTTTGATTGCAATGAAAAATGATGGTGTTTATTAATTTATTTGGATTTTTACTTAGGCAACATTGGGGTTTGGTATTGCCAAAGAAAGAAGTATAATTTTGTGTATTTCTCTGCAGAAAAGATTGGAGTGGTTGGAATTGCAAGCTCCATCACCGGCTGTCGTCAAAGATTTAAGAGAAACTAGAGTGGAGCTAAATTGTTGGCTTGATAAAGAAGATGCCATGTGGGCTGAATTGGTTCCATGAAGGAGACTGAAACACCCATTTCTTCCATGCTAGGGCTTCATCCAGGTTTCAGAAGAATTTAATTGAGGGGATTGTTTATGCAGATGATGTATGGCAAGTTAATCATGAGGAGATTGAGAAGGTTTTCCATGAGTACTACCCGGATTTGTTTACATCCTTAGAGCCCTCAAATTTTACAGAAATCTCAGTGACTCAAAGTGCTTTTGTGAATGGTAGATTAATCACTGATAATGTTTTAGTAGATTTTGAGATGATGCACCATATAAATTTGAAGAAAACAGGGGCTACAAGAAAGATGGCTCTTAAGCTTGATATGAGCAAGGCTTATGACAGGGTGGAGTGGGCATGCCTAGACAAAATTATTGAGAAATTGGGGTTCCACTCAAGTTGGAGAAGCTTAATGATGCAATGCATTTCTTCAATCACTTATGCAATCCATATTAATGGTAAACCTAGCAGTCATATCACTCCCACCAAAGGGCTTCATCAAGGTGATCCACTTTCTCCATATTTATTTTTGCTATGTGCTGAAGGTCTTTCTACACTAATCAAAAAAGCCACAGCTGATGGTTTGTTGGAAGGCATATCTGTGAGTAAGGGAGGTCCTTGCCTGTCTCATCTATTTTTTACAGATGACAGTTTAATTTTTGCAAAGCCACAGTTGATGAGTGCGAAGTCTTACAGAAGATGCTGAGCACGTATAAGCAAGCTTCTGGCCAACAGCTAAACCATTCCAAAACTTCCATTTTTTTCTACCCTAACACAGCAAAGGAGATCCAAGATGAGATAAAAGTTCAATTTGGTGCTCAACTGATTCGTCAGCATGAGAAGTATTTAGGTCTTCCATCTTTCAACGAAAAATGGCATGGATCAATTGGGAGAAACTTTGTGCTCCAAAGGCTTGTGGGGGTATGGGTTTTACGCAACTAAAACAATTTAATTTGGCCATGTTGGCAAAACAAGGCTGGAGGCTTCAGACTAGGACTGATTCTCTTTTATATATAAGGTTTTTAAGACCAAATATTTTCCAACTTGTGAGTTTGTTGATGCAAGTCTTAAAAGAAATCCTTCCTTTGCTTGGAGGAGTATAATGGTCGCCTAGGCTATAGTTCAAAAAGGCAAAAGATGGCAAGTTGGTAATGACCGTAGCATCATGATTTGGAAGGATAAATGGTTGCCCTCTCCCTTTACTTATGAATTTTTCTCTTCGGTTTCCAACATACTTGAGGATTCTCAAGTTGTTGCTCTTATAGATGAAGAGAAAGGTGCTTGGAAAATTGATTTAGTGGGCAACATTTTCCTACCTCATGAAGTTGATTTGATCTGTGGCAATGCCTTGAGTGCCAATCTACCAGAGGATAAGCAAGTGTGGGCTCTGACAAACAATGGTCTCTTTAGCGTCCGAAGTGCTTATAAGCTTGCTATGGAGCTGAGATCAGTTGTACATACGGGAGATGTGTCTAATAGGAGTCATTTAAGGAGGTCCTTGTGGTCCATATGGAGTTGTAACATCCCACATAAGATTCACCATTTTGCCTAGCAGGCTGGCAAAGATGTGCTGCCCACATAGGAGAATTTGGTCAGGTGTAAAGTACTCTCTAATAGCTGCTGTGATGAGTGCAAAATGGCTAAAGAAACATCAAGCCATCTCTTTTGGAGTTGTCAAAGAGCCTGTGACATTTGGTGGTTGTTTGCTCTGTTTCAAGAATCAAGGGTCCAGTACTTTGGATCATTCATGGACATGCTATGGTATGTGGTAATGGTTGCCCAGTGGGAGCACAACGAAGTGGAGAAGCTCACCATGGTGGCTTGGGTGCTTTGGTCAAATAGGAATGAGTGCAAGAATTTGGGGGGGGGGGGGGGGGGCGAAGAAATCTTGTCAAGCGTTGTTGCAAGGGGCGTTGGAGTATTTAGATGCATACCAAGCATGTTTGATGGTGTTTAAGAGTTTGAAGCAGCCAGCTGAATCTATGAAATGGAAGCCATCCTCTTCGAACCATTATAAAGTAAACGTGGATGGTGCTATGTTCAAGGAGCAACGCATGGCAGGTGTAGGGATTTTGATTAAAGACTCTGAGGGTCATCTAATCGATGCATATAGCAAGAAGCTTAAAGCTCCTTTGGGTGCCATTGAAGCAGAAGAAAAGGCTGTGGAGTTAGGCCTTCAGTTTGCTAAGGATACGTCCATTCAATATTTCACACTCGAGAGCAACTCTTTGACATTGATTAATGCGTTACAGGACTTATCTCCTCCTCCCTCATCAGTTGTTGCATTGATCTATAGCTTAGTTGTTGTGTCCCATTCTTTACGTTGTGTAGACTTTTCCTAAGTTGGCCATAATGGCAATAGGCCAACCCATTTACTTGCAAGACTTGCAATGCGGGTTGAAGAGACTCTTTGTTTCCTTGAACAAGCACTCAACCAGGATGTAGTTGTTATTTCTTCTAATTAATAAAGTTTTGTCGTATTTCCTAAAAAAAAAAATATATATATATATATATATATATATATATATGAATCAAGAGTCTTGTTTTCTTTGAAATTTCAAATTTGTATCTTGTGAATTCTGAGTTGTTGGATGTTGTGGCTCAATGGAGAGAGATTGTCTCTCTCTCTAAACTAAACCAAAACTTTCTCTCCCCTCTCAATTGATTGCTTTGGTGATTTTTTTTCCTCGATGAGTGGACTATTAACTTATTTAATGGCAAAGTGACAAAAGTTAGATATTGGGCAAATGTGTGAAGTTTAGGAAGTAAATTAACTAAAATAAAAGTTCGTCATAACTACTACCTTAAAGTTTAGGAGATGTCATGACATTTTTTCGATAGTTTTATATATATATATATATATATATATATATAAAAGTGGTATTAACAATTTTTTAAAATAGTTTATCAACAAAATGCAACTTCACCTATCCCTGCTTTCTTTGGTGCACATTTATGGTAAATCACCACTTCATCCGTATACAAACCATTAAGCCAACTATGGTAATTTGTCCCTTCCATTGATTTTTAATGTCCAGTACCTACCAAAAATCTACTCAAAACTAAGAAAGAAAGAGAAGGATGGAAGAGTAATAGCTACATTACAACCAACATACCTTTTTCCAACCCAAGAATTTGTACATCTTTGAGTTGTCATAAAGGCAATTTTTAACTAGACCCTTTAACCATGTTGAAAGAGAGGGCAATTATTTGGTCCATGCCCTTACTAGAAGAGAATTTTTATATGTAGATTTAGATGTGTGGTTAGAAAGAGTCAAACTATATTCCAAAAGGATTTTATGCAATAAAAGCTAGTTAACCTTTTTCCTTTAGAAAAAAATGGGGAAAAAAAAAAGGACTCATCATTTGAGTTGCAAAATAATAAGTATTAAACTCCTTTCTTATGGTAACACAACACACACACACACACTCTCTCTCTCTCTCTCTCACACTTTGCATTGTCTCTGTATGTAATAATAGACAATGGACGCAGTGATTCACTGATTACATGTGATTGGGTTTGCAGGCATTTGTCCATAGAGAAGAATTGGCGCCAACAAAGCCTTGGGTCTCTCCCTCTCTCTCTTGAACTCTCAATCTCACTCAAAACACTCTCGTAAAGGCCAACTAACAGTAAGTTTTTTAAATTGTTTGTCTTGATTTGTGTTTTAGGGTTCCTATTTTTGGGTTTACGTGGGGTAGGTTTTGGAATCACCCCATCAGGAAGAAGCGCCACCAAATATTCACAGTTTACATCAACTCTGTCGTCAAGCAGAACTCACTAAAGGATGTCAGAGTTGGAGACGAGTCATGAAGAGCTTAGGGAGCAACTAGTTGAATCCAGGGAGGAACTAGCGAAGCATAGGGAGGAACTAGCTCAATCCAAGGCGAGGCATACAGAGGAACTAGTTCAATCTGAGGCAAGGCACCAAGCACAAATGGTCGAAATGATGACATCGATGAGAGACATATTTGAACAACTTAGCCAGGGGATTTATGATATAGGTCTTTCTCAAGTAGCAAACAAATGTTATTTAGCGCAACACTACTTTTTACAATGCATTGTTACGTGATATTAATATGATGCCTTTAATATATTTTAGGGTGCCAATACTTGATGGGAATAAAACTGTAAATCCTGAGGTAAAACAAAATTTCTCTAAAAATTTCTCTAAAAATAGTAGCCTACATATATACATATATACCATGCTATGATGGATAAACTATGAACCTCAGTAGTCAGAACATGAGGAAAGAAAACTTTCAGTTGGTGAATATGTTATAAAATCTCATAATGCAATTGTATTATTGTAATATAAGTTGATTCAAGATGCATTTCAAAGGTGTTTGATATAGTGACTACTCTAGAGTATCGCATTCTTATTTGCCACCTGAAAGATGAAGAACACGGTTTCTTAGCATATTCACATCTCCATGACTAGACACATGCAAAATACGTAATGTAAAGGAACAAAGCAATAGCTCTCATTATCAATGCCAATAATGTATTGTTGAACTTGATTGAATTGGAAGTTTTGACTAGATTTTTTTCTTCTCTCTAAGTTTTAACTCTGATAAATTGACTAAGTATGTTACTACACTACTCTTTTTAAATTATTAAAGAATAGTTGAACTATTGCTTAGTCTTTCTCTCTAAGTTTTTCCCTTTCATGTTCACATTTGAAAAGCCAAATTACTCCATAATTAGGCAAAAAATAATGCGAAGTGATGTCTCTTTCCCTCGTAACATTATTCTACCAAATTGCTCAATAATCATGCATTTTGATGCAAATGTGCATCTAAGCATTGCCAAATAATTTGTGTAGTTTTTACCATGAAGTGGACAAGAAAGGGTTTCTGTTCAAAATGGAAACAAATGAAACTGAGGAAACTTCTGAGGCCTCACAACCCGGTGGACATTCTAAGCATGTTCTAAAGTTTTTTTGTGAATAGACATGAACAAACGTTTATATATATATTTTGTTAACACCGGGTTAGTTATGTTGCTGCTTGTTGCTTGTGGCTGTTTGAGGGCAGTTTAGAATGTAAAAAAAAATCTTTCTTGTATATTTGTTGGGAACTTGTGATTTATTGTTGGGAACTTGTTTATGGAACTTGTAATGTTGGGAACTTGTGATGTTGAAAACTTGTGATTTGTTGTTGTGTTGGTGGGATGTTTATGGAACTTGTGATGTTGGGATGTAGCAAGAAGTTGTGATAGCAAGGGGAAAAAAAGAAAAAAAAAAAAAAAAACCTATAGCCGCGTTTTTAAAATGCGGCTATAGGTCTAACCTTTAGTTGTAGTTACAAAAACGCGGCTATAGACCTGTATGGGCCTATTGCTGCACAGTATAGGCCGGGTTTGAAAATATGGCTATAGAAACCACGACTAGAACCTATAGTTGCGTTTTTTGGGCCTATAGCCGCGTTTTTGAAATGCAGCTATAGACCCCGTTTTTTGTAGTGGGACTCGAGTGTGGGTGTGAGACTCAGCAATTTTTGAAAAAGTTGGGTGCGGGTGCAGCGGAGTGTGGCGATTAAAAAATTATTAAAAATATTTTTATTTATATTTTTAATATATTGCTAAGCATACTTTTTCACATTAGATAAATATATGCCAAATTTAATAGTAATAGTAGATAATAACTAAAACATGATGTTTATAAATTAAATACAACCCACAAGATTGAAACTAAAACATTCCATGATGTTCGGAAATTAGAATACAACTCACAAGTTTGATACTAAAACAAAATAAAAGATAATCAACAAGACAATCAAACACCAACATCATCATCATCAAGATCAATAGCTTCACTTCGAACTTCACTTTCACTAATAGTAACACTAGTGCTAGCATTCCAATAACCATGGCCTCTAACTCTGGCTTACCAAGTGTAAGGGCTGCATTCTCAAGAATTTCAGCTCCTCCATGTATGTCGCTCTCATTCCAAGAGTCTACTGTAATATCCCACATCTTTGTTGCTATATTTACGTACTCATCATTGCGCCTTGACAAGAGTCGAAAATTAGAATGCACATATACCAAATCCTTAGCGTGTGTAGAAGCCATTTTGTTTCTTTTTAAGGAATGAATGAATTTGTATGTGCTCCAATTCCTCTCAGCACATAAGGATGAACAAGGTTTTCCAAGAAGTTTAAGGGCAAGGATTTAAAAAGTTGGAAATGTGGAGCCATGGTATTGCCACCAAACCAAAGGTTGTAAGGCTCACCTATCTGTCAAGGCATTTGGTGAAGGAAACCTCCCTCCTAAAAATGTAGCAAACTCAAACTTCACCACCTTTAATTCCTTCTCATCTTCAAAGTATTGATCCAAACACTTGCTCCTTTCCATAGAAATTCCATGATCTCGATGTGGAGAGATTCGTTTTGGATTCTCCGAAAGCCATTCAATGAAGTAATACCTAGTTAAAGATTAAAAAACAAAGATAGATGAAACGTGTGTTTTACTAGAAAGGGGAACTAAGGAAAATAGAAAATAAATGTACTTACTTAGAATTTAAGGAATGAGCCAAACAATGTAGCGGTGTACAATTTTTATTCCATCGATCAATGAATATATCATACACCACACTCCAAAATGAGCTATACTGATCATCTTCCAAGCCTTCGTGCCAATATATTGCTGCCTTCACCTTCTTTATCATTGAATCCCACATCTCATACACAAGATGAAGACAATGCTTATCTGTGTTGGCTACTCATAGCATATCATAAATAGGTGCTATGAATTCAAGGATATTATCAACATTATCCCACCAAAAATCACTTAGAATCATATCTTTCACCTTTTGAGCTTTTCCAACATCATCCTCCCTATAAGAAGCCCATTGGTCACTAATTGTCGTGGCTTGAAGGCATCTTTTTATCAACTTCAACATTTTCAACATTACAACAACCAAAGCAAATCTAGTATCAGCAGCTTGGAGCAGTTTTAATGGACAAAATTCATTAAACATTGCCAACCTTATTGAATGGTTCATGATAAAAACATGTATGAAGGATGCATCATCAGCAATATGTGTAATCCAACTACATTTTTCATATGTAACTTCATTCTTTTCAGTGTTTTTGTACACAAATATTCTTCAAAGCTAGATTAAGAGTGTGGACAACACAAGGTGTCCAAAATATTTTAGGATACTCACCTTCAATAAGAGCTCCAACAGACTTCATCACACTAGCATTATCAATGATGACTTGGACAACTTTTTCATGTCCAATCTCTTTTATAGCACCCTTCAACACCCCAGTAATATAATGTTTGTCTTTGAACTCACCTAACCCATCAATTGCCTTTATAAACACTGGACCCCTATCTGATATAGCCATAATATTAATAAGAGGTCTCCCATCAGAAACTATACTTACACCATTTTCACGCCAAAAGTCCTTAATTGGTTTCAAAAGTCTTTCAACATGAGCTCTTTCCTTTTGCAAAAGTGTTGTTCTCAAGACATTGTATTTAGGAGGAACATAACCCTGAATGTTATGGGTAGCAGCATATGCATTGGAACTACGATAATATGGGTTCCTTGCAAAGTTAAATGGAAGCCCACCGGTGTAAAACATCCTAGCAATTCTACTATCCAATTCATGTCTAACATTATTCTGGAATGCTCTCTCCAAAGGAGAATTCACAGTCACCTTCCTCCTTTTACCATCAACCGGATTTGGACTATCACTCCCTTCCTATCTCCGAAATGGGGAAATAGGTATAGGCCCACAACCTAAGGGAGATAGGGGTAAGGGAATTTGACTTCTTCATTCTCTCTCTAATTTATCATTCTCAACTTGATCATGCATTCGCTGCATTTCCAGCCTATAGCTCGATGTCACCTTAGCGCATGCTTTAATACCTTTATTAGGAATTTTTAATAATTGAGACTTACCCCTAGAATAGGATCCCAAATAAACTACACCACAATAATTGCACTTAAAGTATGTGTTTCCACCTGATTTAACAGTAGAACCAGGTGGTTTTTCTACTTTATTCACATACTGCCAAAGAGGAGCTTCATCATTTGGCACTTCTTGATTAGATGATGGTGAAGTTTCTGTGCTAGTAACTTTATCCATTGCAAATTCAATAAATTCAATTTATCCTAAAAATAATAACTATTAACTAAATAAATTAATAATAAATCAAACCCAAGTTCACAAATTCACAATTCACAATGAGTAATAACTATTAAATAAATAAAAAATCAAACCCAAGTCACAACATTATTAGATTACAACTTATATAAAAAATTTAAAAAAAAAAAATCAAATCAAGTGAGGTGAGCTTTAGACTAAAAAAATCAGATCAGCTTGAGCTTAAAAAAATTGAAAAACTAAGATTGAAAGCTTTAGTTTGATACCTAAGTTGAGACTCTTGAGAGTGGGTCGAGCTTGAGACTGAGAGTTAAGACTTGAGCTGAGTTGAGAACTTGAGATTGAGAGAGGGTCGGTGAGGTTGTGAGTGAGTTAAGAGTGAGATTGTGTGAGTGTGAGAGTGAGTTGAGAGTGAGATTATGTGTGTGACTGAGTGGCTGAGGCATGAGTGTCTCATAGGGGAGACAGAGGAAAGATAGAGAGGCAGAGAGCACAGAGAGATGAGTGAGAGAGAGCTGAAGTTTGAATGAAGTGAGAATGCATGAGAGAGGTTAAGCCCTTTAGGGTTTGTTATTAAGTTCAAACAGTGCATTTTGCACCTTTTTTTTTTTTTTAATGAATTTCGGCCTGAATCGGCCGTTTCGGCGGTTTTGCCTGATACGGCCCGAGTCGGCGCTAATCAGCCTGATTTAGTGCGAATTGGCCCGAGTCTGAGTGTGTCGATGAGAGTTGTGAAAAAAAAAAAAAAAAAAAAAAAAAAAAAAAAAAAAAAAAAAAAAGTGGACGCGGCACTAACGCGCGGGCAACGGCGTCCCTCGCACGTCGCTACGTCGGACGAAGGGGGTTTTGCTGCATCTGTGAATCCCAGGGTATAGGTTGGTGGAATGGGCCATTGAGATCGATGAAATAGTTAGGATTATTGCACCATACAATATTTTTTCAATGGTTTAAATCAAGTTAACTTTTAATCTTAGCGATTGAAAAAAAAAAAACCTGAACCAAGCCTCTAATCTGGTCCCAATAAGACTAGGATTGCTTGCCCTAAGTTCGGTTTATATGTTTGAGTCCAATTAGCTTTAATATATTGTGCTCCTTGAACTTAAGGTGACAAATCTAAGATGAGCTTGAGTTTGGACAGAACGGTAAAAAACGACTAAGAGAAAGGGACTTGGTGAATGTGTAAGCTAGTTGATCCACAAAAGAGTCAGTGGAAGATGAATAATATGGTAATAAACGAAATGATAATCAATCTCAATATTTGGTGCGTTTACGAGAGCAAGGACTTTCAGAGGTAGCTTCACCTTTCATAGTACAATCCAGACATCATTGTGTATGTCCAGGTGTCTTATAAGATTTGGATTGTTTTCCATTTAACTTTAATGGAGCAGATTATGGGCTTTGTTGACTTGGTAATCTCCTGAACTTGAGTGTTTCCACAATAGTTTATCTTTTCTCCCTTCAGTTTTAGGAATGGGAATACGTAAGATTTCATGACTAGCATATTGGTGGTACAAGCTCTTGACAGTGTTGATCTTCCAACTGTGTGCGGAGTTATTGATCAGATCGGCCAGTAGATTGATATTTTGATCTTCTGGGTTCAAGTCTTGTTGGTAATTGTTAGCCCACGATGGATGATTTAAATGAATGTCTTCCCCACAAACCATCTCTCCTGCTGAATAATGGGGTTATGAAATATACCATTGCATAGAATTGGGAAAAATTGTCACTAAATTATGGTTATTGAATTATTTTGAGGATTCTCAACAGACGGAATATATATATATATATATATATTCTTTCTTTTTTTAGACTTTTCAAGGTGACATGTTTGGCCTCAACAATTGAAAATGTTGGCGTGGTACTGGTACAGCTTTTGGAGGTAGATTGTAGTGGCTTTTACTAGCTATCACCGTTTTCACACTGACAACCAAGTAATGGTTGGATGAGAGGAGATTTGCCAGAAGATTTTCTCTGATTGTTCCCAGGGATTGAGGGAATTGCCAAATTTTCTCTAGCAAACTTGCTCTCTTCACTTTTACCCCACACAACTAGGTATAATCCAACCACAATCAACACTGCTCCAATAACCCTGCACAATTAAACAAATAACAAAAACATTTAAAATAAAATAAAATTAAATTAAAAAATCTAATGAAGGCATAAAGGGAATATGCCAAGAATCTGTATGCCAAGCCACTGAATTTTCTTAGTCTGATTTACCAATAAAAGTAAAGGAATTTTCTTGTCGGATTGTGGACATGGAAAGCTTATGATATACTAATATATATGATGATGATGATATATGATATGACAGGAATCAATGGAATACTATATAACCAATCTTTATGACATTAGTTGTACGCATGAAAGCAAGTGATATGTTAATATAAAATTATATAACTTATTTACCAAAGAAAGGAAGAAATATATATATATATATATATATATATAGTACTAAGTAAAAGTTGAGGTAATTTTTTTTTTTTTTTTTAAATCACATGGGTGTAGATTGTAGAATGTCATGGGTCAAAAGAGACATCAACTAAACATAAAAAGTACTTCAACCAAGCTAACCAGACTCCAAACTTTATCCAAGGTTCATGGGAGCACAGAGATGCAACTGGCATCACAAGTTGATCCCAACGGGCAATTGCTAGACTTCATTAAGTGTAAAGACACAATTGTTTTACAAAATTTTTCTTAATGGCTATTATGACTTGACTTGCCATAATTGTTATGTAATAAAAGTAGTTTTAGTGTTGAATACTTGAATTAAGGTGAAATTGATGTTGTTCCAAATCATAACAAATTATGTTATTCTGCTGAACTTTCCTTTCCTTGGAGTATGTTGCAGCTCCCAATCATAATGATTATATATATATATATATATATATATTATTTATTTATTTTAAAAAGAGCAATATTCAAAAGTAGAGATGAGACCCACCCTCCCAAGTAGAACTCTTCGCCTAAAACAACAGAAGCCATTAAAGCTACAAGTAAGGTCTGTACAGGTAGATACACCGAAACAAATACCGGTCCAGCCCTGTCAATAACCCATGTTTGTACTGCAAAGGACAATGCTGAAGCTACCAGTCCCTGCAACCACCAATATGCTATGTCATTCCATAGAGTTCATTTGGAAAAAGGATAAAACTCACCAAATTTAAGTTGCCACAAGGATTATGAAACATGCTATACAGGTTGCTTGTGTGTGTATATATACATAAACATTAAATAAGATGAAAAATGAATTTTATTTTAAATGAAGAGAGTCTGCTATGGTTAAGATTTTATTTCACGGATCTATCACATTATTTAAAATTTTAAATAACATATCATTGAACAAGACTTTTTAATGTTTGATATGAAGCATGAAATTGATTGATTTCCAATAGAGAAATTCCTAATACCAATAACTCGGGGGAAGGAATGCCAGGATTTGTTAACTTTCACTTATTTATTGCTAGCTACACACCTATGGTCAAGTAACCAGGTCTTTAATCCCACTTAACTAGCTTGTGATGATCTTGAATTGAATTAGATTATAATCTTATAGGACAGTGACAAAAAGTGATACTTCTCTTATGCAGAAATATGTGGATATCAGATTCACTTACCATATAAAAAATACTGAAGAGCTCACCATCAGAGTGAACCTGCCAGGCTTGCAAGTCTCTTTCATAACTTGCTGCAATTACCAGAAACTGCAAAGTACTAAAGAAACAAGAATACGAGGTGACTGAAAGCCGAGCTGGGTATTTCTGAAAGACGGGTGCCTGTACTATAGCCCAACCAGACCAACATAGGCAGTGAACAATGAGATAGATGCAACCCAAGGTCCAATTCTTCCCCTTGGCATCTCCTAATGAGACCAAAAAATGTGATTGGTGTAAATGTGATGAATTTGGTGCATAAATGGTTGGCCCCTTATAAAGGGTAATGACTGAAGCTCCAGCAACAGAAGCAAGAGTTCCAACTACCTTAGCAATACCATCTTTTCTGTTCAAGTGCACTTGCTCAATTCTGCAACCCAACCATAACAGTAGACCAATCACCAATAGTTTTATCTTAGTAAATAATAACCTATTTAGCTAGAAGATTTAGAGTTTGGAGGACGAGTGATAATTGCTTGCCTGAGTACCACAGCCATGACAAAGGTTACAGCAGGAACAATATTTTCAGTGGCAGAGGCAAAGGTTGGTGAAGTATTGTCCAAACCCAAAAGATACAATCCCTGATTACATGTTATCCTGTGGGTACCAAAATCCAGAACTGTGAGACATTTTTTGGGAATCATATATTCAACAATATAACTTCTTTGCAAAAGATCTTACCCAACAAATCCGAGGAGAAAAAATTGTACCAAAAACTTAGTAGTTAATGGTGGCCTGTCTTTCCTATATAAAAAAAAGTTCAGAAAATCCCAAGGAATTAGAACACAAAAAAGATTTTTAACTTTCCCGTGCAATTGGAAAACTAACATGTACAATGAAATACTTCACATTAGGTGATATGTTAAAATAGAGCTCAACTGCTTACTTCTCTAGAAAATATGCAAAGGGAGCTAGTGCGAACAGCGCGATGATATTCCTATAAAGAGGGAAAACTAGCTTGCTTACACCCATATTAAGTGCAGCTCTCAAGATGATATGGTTCCCTGCATAAGCAAACTGCCAGACAGTCATGACCAAGTGCAGCCTAGTACTTTCAGGCACCATAACCATTCTCTTGGCAAGTGCTGAACCAAAACTCCAACAAAATATCTATGTCAAAAACATGCAAGCATAGGAACTGTGTGAGAAGTAGAGCTATTATAACTTTATAACTTTTGCTGCCTTGGCCCTTCACCCCTTGAACAGAGAGAGTCAGAGAGACACAAGCTGCCAGTGAAACAACATTATAGTCTTTCAGGCCTGTTAGTGCATTCACATCGATCTGGTTGGGCATCCTAACTTTTTAAGTAAAGTATGAAAACTATCATTCGATCATAAAATTTTAAGACAATTAGGAACCAATGAATTCAATTCTTTAACCATTATTCTAATTGTAATATAGTCTTGTAGAGCATTGTTCACTAGTATAACGATTTTAAAAAGATGAGGTTGCAATTTAAAATAAATAAATTGTACTCGCCCTGCGCCTCAGTTAAGACGAGTGGTGTACACGGATGGTTTTATCAGTTATCATTTATTATTAGTCTATTGAAGGAAATTTCTTCCAAACTAATTAGGAGGAAATCTTTATTTTTGACTAAGTAGTGAGTGATGACTAGGAATTCAACCGTTATTAAGAACATATCAGGCAGCCACGTTCAAACAAAATTATTTTATCTCTTTTTAGTTTGGATTGATTGCTGGAAGTGGCAGTGAATAGAAAGCATCTTACTAATGATAATTTAATGTCAAGGATTACAATAATGAGAAGTGCTGCACGTGAGAGAGGACTCCATGAGAGAAGACTCATGCATAGGGCTATAAACAAGCCGAGCTTTGTTGAGTAGTGAATGTTTAAGCTCAGCTCGACAGTAAAAGTAGAATGTTCAAACTTGACTTGAACTTGATATGAGCCTAAAAATAATGTTCAAGCTTGCGCTCATTATAAAGTATAAAAGCTTGAGCTTGGCTTGGCTTGATTCATTATTCAAGCTAAGCTCAAGCTCAATATCAAACCCAAACTTAAATTCAATATCATGCTTTTGAGCTTGAGATCCAACACAAGTATAATATCAAGCCTATATCAAGTGTATTATCTAACCTATCTGATTTGGATGATTGATCTCAATTTATAATTAATTAAAGTCTTAGAAATATATGAATTTACTTGTCAAGCTCATATCAATTTTATTACCAAACTCATAAATACGCCTAGACTCAACTTATATCAATTTTAAGCTTGGCTTGTTTATAAACAAACAAACATGAACAAACTTTTTATCGAGCTAAACCCGAATTGTTTATAAACAGTTTGGTTCATTTACAACCCTACTCATGCACTCGATATCACACCAACTAGAGTCATATCACACCAACCAGAGGCCTCTCTCACGTGAGAGAGGCCTTCAACATGAGGGTGAACTCCCACGCGAGAGAGGACTCATGCACTCAATGCATGATATTCCTCATCCTCTCCCCACTCCGTGTAGGCTATAGAAGCCCTTGAAGCGAACGAGCCCAGTGACTTTTGCTAAGGAAATCAATGTGCACAGTCTTGAGTTTGAAGGTGACTCCCAATGTGTTATTTCTGCCTTGAAGAACAGCAAGCTACAAAGTTTTGTAAAACAGTTGGTAACTTGAGCATTTTTCTTACTTTTATTATTGAGGAGAAAAAACATCTTTTTGCAATCATTTACTTTTAATCATGATGATAAAGGGGGGGCAATTTTTTGGCCCACGCATTTTGCAATGATTTATTTTTAATCATGTTAATAAGGTGGACATTCGTTTAGCTCATACCATTTGCAATGGTTTACTTTCCTTTTCTTTTTTAAAAGGGAGTATAATTATTTGGCCCATGATCTTGTTAGAAGAACAATTTTATCTATACTATATATAAAAGAATTCCCCTCTTTCAACTGAACTTTTTTGTGGTTCAAAAATACCCTTATTAATAAAGGGTAACTTCATTTAGAAATAAGGTTATAAATGTCAAATAACAAATTTCATTTTTAATTCAAAAAGAGAATTCCTAAATTTTAGGGTTTTTTTTTTCCTCTTATACTACTTATCTCTTAAGTTTATCCTTTTTATTTGTTTGAAAAATAAAAAATATATATTTCTAAATTATAATGGATGCAAATTGGTAAATGGTGTCTTTGAGCCTTTGAGCATGCAAGCAAAAGCGTGCTAAAAGGCTTGAGTTAAAGTTATACAAGGTATAACTTTAAATAATGCTACACCACTCAATATTTTTTAATTAGATGTGAATTTGACAAACTCATCATTAGATTATATTATCTTTGTATGTTCTCCATGCATGCAAAATTTCAAAGTAATAAAAAATTAATATCTATGCCATCAATCAATTGTTTAAATTCAAATTTTTGCAGTTTAAAATAATACATAAAAGATAAATTTATGGATTGAATGGTAACTAATATCCAATTGAAATAAATGTTAAGAACATATAAAACATGTAATTTAATGATGAGATTTTTAAAATATGAATTATATAACAAGTTATTAAGTGATGTAACATTATTTAAAACTACACCTAGTGTAACTTGAACCTAACCATATATATATATATATATATATAACTGCATGCATTATAATTAGCATAATAAGATCAAATAGAGTTATAGATTAATAATCACTCAACTCCTTTCTTGTGGGGTTTTTCCCCCTCTAAGAAAGATCGTCCTTATATACAGGGATGTACAGGTTGATGGAATGGATTATTGAAGTTCGTGTAATAATTAGGAATGTGTTCAGCTGCCAAGCAGAATTTTGGAAGGTTTGGATAGAGTGAATCGCAATTTTTTGTGGGAATCTACAGACACAGTTAGAAAAATTCATTGGGTTGGTTGGGACAAGGTAACAAAAGCAAGAGATGAAGGAGGCCTTGGTTTGCAATCAGCTAAGGGGAGGAACTATGCTCTTTTGGCAAAGTTGAACTGGAGGTTCCATACTGAAGGAGAAGCTCCGTGGAATCAAGTCTTAAAGATGAAGTACCATAGTCAAAGAAGGAGGGCTGTTGCTAATCCAAATAAGCTCCCCTGCTCATCAGTATGGGCAGCAATGAAGAAAGGTATGGATACTTTTCAAAAGGGCTGTAGGTGAACAGTGGGAAGGAATAGTAGTTTGAATTTTTGGTTTGATCATTGGACAACAAGAGGCCCGCTTAGACATTTTATTCAAGGTCCTCTTACCCAAGAAGCTAGCCTTTTGGAAGTTAAAGATATATTGGTGGACACAGTATGGGATTGGGGGAAAATTCCTTTCGAGTTTCCAGTTGAGATCAAACGGTTGATTCAAGCCACTCCGACTGCTCTTGTGTCGAGAGGAGTTGACAAGTTGGTGCGGGCTGATTCTCCGAAAGGTACGTTTGTGTTGAGTAGTGCTTATAGGATTGCTATGGGTATGGAAAACAATTGTCTTTCTCCTATGCGGTGGATTTGGAAGGCTGATATGCTACCAAGAATTAAAACTTTTATGTGGTTGTGTGCCCATAATAGCATTGCTGTTAAGGTTTGCCTTGAAAAAAGAGGTGTTATTCATGAGAATCTTTGTCCCATTTGCCAGGGAGGTTCGGAGACTATTTTGCATGCCCTCTGGGATTACACTCATATTAAACACATTTGGAGTCAGCTGGGTGTCACGGCTACTAACCAAGCCTTCTGGAGATGTAACTTGCTTGTTTGGCTGACTTCTAATGGTACAAAGAGTGGTAGTTTAATTGCTACAAACCCCCCTTGGAAAATTGTGTTTCCCCTTGCTGTGTGGAATATTTGGAAGAGTAGGAATAGGCTTGTTTTCAGCAGGAAGAATAGAAGCCCGAATTTAGCAACTGAGATAGTGAGCCAGGCCTGTGAATTTCTGCATTGTGTAGTCTCCCCAAGGGTGCAGGTTGGCAAGGTGGTCAAGAGGATGTGTTGGGAGAGGCCGCCTGTGGGTTGGAAGAAACTTAATACGGATGGAGCCTTAAATGGTGATACTAGGTTGGGTGGTTGTGGAGGCTTGGTTCGTGATGAGAGGGGCCGGTGGGTTAATGGCTTTAGCAAACAAATTGGGCAAACTAACAGTTTTGAGGCTGAATTGTGGGGGCTTAGGGAGGGATTGTTGTTATGCTGTAGTCTTAGGATATCCCATCTTGTGATTGAACTAAATGCTAAGGCTATTGTGGATGTTTTAGGCAACCCTTCTTATGTTAACCATGTCATTTCTCCTATCTTGGATGATTGTAGGGTGTTGTTGTCTGGCTTCCATCAAATCCGGATAAAGCATTGCTACAAAGAAGTGAATAGATGTGCTGATAGTCTTGCTAGGCTAAGCTTCACTCAAGATGTTGAATCTTCTTCTTTTCTTAGTCCTCCTGTGGACATTTTTGATGTTTTTTGAGGATGACCTCAATGGGTTGTATTTTGACAGGTTGTGTCCTGCACCTGTTGTTTTTCCTTAGCTGTTAATGAAATCGTCTTATTACCAAAAATAAAATAAAATAAAATAAATTTAACATTTAGTGTGTGTTTGGTAAAAATTAAAAAGTCAGCTTATTTTACTATTTGGCTTATTTTTGCTACTATTCATGGGTCTCACTGTACTTTTTGATACTATTCATGGGTCCTAGTATTGTACTATTTCAACTAACTTTTACATTTATCTACAGTACTTTTAGTAAAAAGTTTTCAGTTTTAGCAAAATAAATAAATTCCAAACAAATCTTTAATCTTAGCAATTGGATCTAAAAGGTTTTTTTTTTTTTTTTTTTTTTATAAAGGTTAAAAGTTTTTAAAAAATTGAAACTTTTTATGAGTTATTTAGGGGTATTGCATGGCACAGTAGCCCTAGCTATTTGTCTAGTGTTGTAGTGTCAAGTGTTTTAGCATTATCTTTAGAAAAAAATGAGAAATGTCCCATTTTTAACACTTCACTTTAAAATACACATAACATCAAAAGTTCTATTCTTTTACCACTTCATTTAAATATACTTTCTTTATTCTTTTTTTTTTTTTAATATTCTTATTCTCTTCACAAAACCCATCACAACCACACCCACAATTGGCCACAAAATCCACCACATAAAAAACACAATCCAAAAAAACCTAATCACAACCAAAGCCAACAAAACCTATCATCACCACAACCACAACTGGCGACAAAACCCATCAAGACAACGCTCACAACTAGCCACAAAACCCATCACGACAATGCTCACAACTGGCCACAAAACTCATTACTACCACACCCACAACCGGCACAAAATCCATTACCACCACAAAAGAGAGAAAATTTTTGAAAGAAAGAAAGAAAAAAGAAAAAAAGAGAGCTAGATATTTTCAGCCATAGATTAAGAAAATAAAATAAATAAAATAAAAAGAGAAAGAGGTGGTAGGCAAGAGATCTGGAGAAGAAGAGATGAGAAAAAGCTTGGAGAAAAAAGAGAGAAACGGATGGTCAGAGAAGAAAGAGAGGAAAGAGAAAAAAGAGAGAAAATTTTTTTTTAAAAGAGAATAGGAGAGAGAAATGTATAATTTTTTTTTTAAATAAGTTTGGAGCTATAGTGGATTCTCAAAAAAAAAAAAAAAATGGAGCTACAGTGAGCTTCCATCTTTGGCAACTTACTACAGCTCAATTGCTATTTTTTTTTAAGTATAGCACCTTTGTTGTAGCTTGCATTTTGGTGTTTTAATTGCTAAAATAGCATTATAGCAATTATACCACCTTAGCTGTGAATGCTCTTAGAACATACATATGGGTAGTGATTATTACACATAGTGTGTATGCACACTTTGTGTCCAATAGGAATCACCCTATATAGAGAACTAAGCCTAATGCAGATCTAGTTGTAATAGGACTAGGGTTACTTGCCCTAGGGGTGACAATTCATGTTCGCGGGTCGAATTCGTGCTGTGCCAAGCCTTAAGTATTCAGCTATATAGGTTGATCCGAACCCGATCTGTCTAGTAAATGTGTCAGAAATCCTTAACCCAAACACAACGTGTTTATTCAACAGGTCGACCCAACCCGACATGTTTAACTCATTTAATTAACAAGTCATATAAAAGTCAATACAAACGATCCGTTTAATAATCTATTTGATTAATAGATCATACCTAACCTATATAAATTTTATAAATTTTCATAAATCTAAAATTAAAGTACAATCACAACCATAAATATAGTAATAAACATATATAAAAACAATAAAAAAATTAAGCAATAATATCAAAAACACTAATAACTTAATAAGCTAAACAGGCTAAACTAGTCAAATGAGTTTGTACGTTAAACATGAATATGACCCATTTATTAAATGAGCTAGCCATGTCAACCCGAGTATGACCCAATCCCGTTTAGCCTCAACCCATGACTTGTTTATAAACGGGTTAGTAGTGTTGGGCTCGCGAGTTGGGTCAAATTTTTCCACCCTTAGCTTGCCCTAAGAAGTGTAGCTTTGGTTTGTATATTTTAATGTTTAAGTCCAATTAGCTTCACTAGATAGTGCTTCTCAAACTAAAGGGGACAAATCTAAGACAAACTCGAGTTTAGATAGAACAATAAAAAATGGCTAGAAGAAAGGGACTTGGTGAATGTGTAAGCTAATTGATCCTCAAAAGAGTCAATAAAAGATGAAGAAGATCATGATAAATGAAATAACAATTAATCTCAATAAATTTGGTCCATTCACAAAAGACATTATTGTAAACAGTATAATTGTATTAAGTACTAACAATAGAGATGATTAACCAAATAAAACCTAAAAGTATACTCTCTTTTTTGGTGTCAACTGGTGGGTGAGCTTTTTTGCCATTTAGCATGCTTTTAGCAACTATTTTGTTAGTTGGCATGTTTTTGAAACATTTTAGTAAACTAGCATCTCGAGTCTTAAAGGCTTGAGTTCAATGAAGAAACTAAAGTTTTAGAGACTCGAGTTCCAAATTGATGTAGAAGAAAAAATCCACGTGAAACTCGAGTCTTTAAAACTCAAGTTTCTCACACTAGTAAAACCAAACCCAACAAATTTGCCATCTCCGTGAACCTTTCACTTAGCCCCTTCCTTCATTTTTCTCAAAAATACTAGGAACCACTGCCTTCGTTCTTCACCCCAGCCATTGCCTTCGTTCTTCTTAAAAACCCCAAGAACCATTACCTTCGATCTTCTTATAAACCCCAGCCTTCGATCTTGTTTGGTTTCAATCTTCTAGGTATAGGATCTTTTCAGCCTTCAATCTTCTGGGCATGGGTGATGATGGTTGCTTGAGAAGAACAAAGCAATGTGTGAGGCTTGGGTGTTGATGGTTGCTTGAAAAGAACAAAGCAGAAAAACGACAACACCTTTACAAAACTTAAGTCTTTAAGGCTTGAGTTCTGCATGGATTACAATTCCACGGTAGCATTGCCAGGACATGGAACTTTAATTTCTTCACTGACCTCAAGCCTCTAAAACTCAAGATGCTAGTTTGCAAAAATGTTTCAAAAACATGTCAACTATTGAAATAATTGCTAAATGGTTGTACGTGCAAGTTAAATTTGAGCTTATATAAAAGAATAAAATAAGTTATCTAATAGTATATCTACATGAAAAAGCTTATAAGCGACAAAGATACTAGTTTTGACATAACACACGTTTGGGAAGAAGAAAGTGATGGTAAAAATGTAAAAAGAGACACAAGATATATGTGGAAAACTCAGGAAAGAGGTGAAAAACCACGCTTTGAGTAAGAATGGAATGTGATAGGTTCTAAAGATTTAGGATTTTATGTATTTAGAACTCTAATTTGTATTGTTAGCAAACCATGATCAAAATAGGTTATTTAGTCTTATTTAGACTTGCTCAAAGTTAGGTCTTTCATGTAAAGTTAGAATCGAGAGGCTGCAGATGCATTGGTGTATTTCGGCCTGGCTTGATCGATCAAAAGAAACACTCGATCGATTGAATCTCGGGCAGAATGTTTTTCTGCGGAATTTTTCAGCTCAGTCCTAACTCATTAAACATTTTGGGTTTTCTGTTTTTACCCTAGGTATATAAAGAAAAACCCTAGCCATGCTTTTAGAGTTGCTCCAATTGAGTTGTTGCTCATACATTGTTGTTTTGTGTAAATCTCTTGTGAGATCTAGATGAGCTTTCCTTTACACAAAACTTAGAGTTTTCAAGGTAGAGATTACTTCAACATCTTGATAATCAACTCGATTATTACCATAGAAACTTAAAGAATATCAAGCGTGGGTACTTGTAGCTGATTAGAGAATCCAAGAAAGAAGGAGTCCGTGAATTCGAAACTTGCATGTGGTCATGTCAGTAAGTTTTACTGGTGGGAAGCATTAGGAAGTCAAGCGAGAAGCTTGTAAGTCCTTTTGTATGAACTTCGATTCTTTTGCATAGTGGATTCAGGTTTACCTTGAGGATAGCTAGGTCAAATCCTTCCTAGATTTTTACCGTGTGGTTTCCTAGGTGATCATATCATTGTGTCTTTTATATTTTCGCTGCTTTATACTTTTGATATGATTATATGTTTGTGATGATTTAGAATTACTTAAATTGACTAAGTTAATCACTTGGCTAATTAACTAAGTTAATCCAATTGTTATTTTAAGGGGTCTAAAACCGTTTAGAATGTTCTTACTTTGCTGCATGTTCCTCTTATAATTTAAGGAATATGGTTGAGTACAAAGACAGGTGTTAAGTCATCATTTCCTTATTTTGGATCTTTTCATAGCTGTGCTATTAGCTATTGACTAGAAGATAGAAATTGCACCAACATGGCACTGGGGCCTGTGGGTAGGTGACTTTGCCACTGCTTGGGAAATAGCCCTTGGACATTGAGAAGGACATTAGGAGTACTATAACTGATACACGTATTTCTGAAGTGGTCCAACATGCATTCAACTAATAAGGGGTGTCCTCATAGTTGATGACCTTAGAAAATTACTATCTCTCTTTTTATGAATGTTTGAGTATCATGTTAGGTGCATATTTTATTTCCTTTCCAAGGCAGTCACGCCTTTAGCACGGACCAAGAATAGAATCTTTTAGCCAACACTTCCTCTTCTTTTGCTCACAGCCATTTCACGTGCAAGGTCTAAATTCAACTATATATGCATTCTCAATACTTTAGTAATGTAATGTCCAATGGCAAAAAACCTCATAGTGGGTTGGATTAAGTTTTATTCAACTTATACAAAGTATAACACACAAGTGGGTTCAAGTTAAGCTCAATTAGTAAAGTCAATTATCACAAAGCCTATGTTATAATTTGAAATTCTATAGCATCAATTTATTTACTTTATTTAAAAAAAAAAAAAAAAAAAAAAAAAAAAAAAAAAAAAAAAAAAAAAAAACCTTTACTTTACTAAACAAGCTAAACGCACCGTTTCCATTTCACTCGTCCGGTTGTCCTCTTCTACACTCCATCTTCCGTTCACTCCGGCACCGGCTCTCTCTCTCTCTCTCTTCTCTCGATTGGCAGCCATCTCCGGCTTCATTCAAACTCTACTTTTCACGCAATCAAGGTTTACAAGTTCACCACTTAATTTTGCTCTTTCTTTAACTTTTATACTAAACTAATTTTCTAGAAATGCATCAAACCCCTAATCCTCGAAACTAACACGAATTCCAGTGACTCTTCACTCAAGGACTCCAAAAATGCCGCCCAAAGTAGAAAAAGAACCTGCCAAAGTCATTGAAGTTGATATCAGCGACGATGAAGCCAATGACGGAGTCGGAGCAACACCAACCAACAACAAAACGACGTCGCAACAACAGAGCTCCGTTGCACTCACGCCGGTCTCATCCAACAAAAACCTCGTCTCTCAAAGTTTCTGGAAAGCCGGGGCCTACGATGCGGGTCCCACCACAAGACCCGCTTTAGACCACGGTTGCGTTGCTTTTCAATTATCATGTTGATGATGATATTCAATTCTTTCTTCTCAATTGTAACTTTTTGTATACTGAAAAAGTTGTAATGCAGGTCAATTGGAGCACGCCCGAGTTCACCCCAAGTTTCTTCATTCTAATGCCACTTCACATAAATGGGCTTTTGGTGGTGAGCTTTAGGCTTTTGTTTTTAACATCAAAGTGCAATTCAATTGGTTTTTACTTGCGTAATTTATATAACTTGAAGCTGAGATTTAGCTTAAATAAAATGCATGACAATGTATATAGAATCCGAAACTTGTGTTGGAATCAGGTGATTTTTAAAGTAATTTTAGTTGCTTTAGTTTATGCGATGACGATTTATGCAACTTGACAATGTTGTTCTGAAATTTAGCTCTTGTTTTTTTTGAAATGATGAACAAATTGTGTATCACCGGAGCAGTAAAACAGTTCATATAGTTTTTTTTTTTTTTTTTAGTTGTTATGAATTTCCATAGATAAGAGGCAAAGTTTGGAATAGCCAATGAGCTATAGCACAATTGAACCTTCCTCCTGTTATAATAATGGGGTTGGAGGTGAGGTCTTGGGTTTAAAATCCACCGGCTGCGCGTGTAACTTAGCTTACTAATTAAAGAAATAATATAAAGAGACAAAAGTCTAGAATATTTGTATGTGAATGTTCAACATATGCAAATATTTATAACTGGATTTTTCTTGTTAATTGATTGATTGATTGATTTGTGGCAGCAATTGCTGAGCTCTTGGATAATGCTGTTGATGAGGTAACTCAAATATCATTTATGTTTTACTGTGTAACTGAAGTAGTAACTTGTAATTATCAACATCATACGATTGACTGTGTGTGAGTTGCTTTTAAAAATTTGCTTTTAAAAATTGTCACAAAAGCTAAATTTTTCTTGGTTAAGCTGTGCAAAAAGAAAAGTAAATAGTTCTTATATTGTGTCAATAAGTCTGTTGGCTAATGCTTTGCCAAAAATATAAAAAATAAAAGTCTGCTACCATGTGATGCTCTGGGATTCACAATTTGTATAAAAAATAAAAATCAGCCTTTGGTCGCCAATCTATAGTTCTCTATAAAATCTTCATAGAATTGTACTATCGTGTCTAACTCATTCCTGTTTGTAAGCCAAGCGCCTTCCACGTCTAGCTCCATAAAATTTGACCTCCTGGGAATTAGCCAGCCATAAAAGAACCTGTTATTAACCCTCTCCCTTAGCCATACAACTTGGGACTTTTGACGCTACAAAATCTCTTCTAATTGTTCAAGTTTTCCCAACTTAGCTTTTAATTCTCTTTGATTTCTTTACCCTTGGAAAGGCCTTCACTTATCTCTTTGGTATCTATCCACTTGATATCGGTCAATATCCAGCTTTTTGGTTACTCCCACATCTCCAAATTCCTGCTTTGTTGACCTCTTCAAATCCTCCTTGAGTGCTTTTAATTTATTGACTAACACAAAACGCAGGCGTTCTTGGATAATAGAATCATAGCACCAACCTCTCAATATGGAACATGAAAGGACTGTTAGGGTTATTCAACCGCATATAAGATCCTCCTTCCAATGAGAGGTCAACCAGAGTTTACTCCAAAATAAATTCCAAGTACTCCAACATGGCAGAAGAAATTCACCAACCTCTCACAAGGGAAATGAACTACATTGAAGTCCCTGATTATACACCACCCCACATTCCACTCTGAAACACACTAGACAACTCCCCAAAGTACCTCTAAGATTGTCTTCATTTGGCCCATAAATGACCAAAAACATACATGCAAACGTTGCAGCAATTATCTATGTTTTCCAAAATAACCTTGTATGGAGGAAATTTGAGAGAGTAGTTGACAAGATGAGAAAGGGGTTACATCTTTTTTAGTTAGATAGTATTAAATAAGGATATTATTACCATTTTGGAAAAAATAGAACATTACCTAGCTGTGAGAACATGGATATCCATGTTTTCATAAGAACCCATATTCCTACAAGGATGAGATTTGTTGGATCTGGATGCCTGTGAGCATCTAGATTCCCATGATTGGTTTGCAACTAAACAAGGAAAAAGCCTAGGAATCCTATAGGAATTTTGAAACGTGAACCAAACGGTATGTTAAAGCCAATAATGAAAGAAAAAAAGTAATGGAGATTTTTAACTGGACAGAATTTCTCTCATGGTTGCCTCATCTACTATTGCCACACAAACATTTATCATTCTTTTTTAAACTGAATCCTCCATGCTTGAAAGGGATCAGTAATCTGAGTGGTATGCTTGAATTACTCAGCTGCTTAAGACTGTATTGTTTAAATTTTGATGGGAACTAACTGTTTTTTTTTTTTTTTTTTTAATTTATTTATTTTTTTTTAATGTTTGGCTGTCTTTTCAGATTCACAATGGTGCAACTTTTGTGAAGGTTGATAAAATTGATATTATGAAGGATAACTCTCCGGCTTTGCTTTTCCAAGGTATGGCATCCATATGCCTACTTGTTGCTACTGTAATTATGTTTAGTGGTTTCATGCATGTGGTTTAATAACATATACAAATAGGAGACCTTTTGTCCTTTCAGATGATGGTGGTGGAATGGACCCCGCACGTATTCGGAAATGCATGAGCTTGGGTTATTCTTCTAAGAAGTCAAATACAACAATCGGACAGTGTAATCATTATGATCATCTTGTTCCATTGATTCTAGCCTAATCGATTAATTTGCACAATTACATTGTCTAATATTTTTATGTTGAACTTCTGGTTCTTGTTTTTGATTGGTGTTAATAAGCAATTTTTAGCACCAATGAGCTCTAGTTAAAATGGCACCTCATTTCTTTGTAAGAGTAAGGTGGATAGTGGGGTCATTAGTGATGCTGCGTAACTTACCAAAAAAAAAAAAATTAGTGAGACTTTTGAATACATATAACATCAACAACAACAAGCCTTAATCCCAAATTTTTGGGGTCGGCTATGGATTCGCAATAGTTTAGTTGGGATTGGCAACATGTTTTTTTTATTTTTTTTTTATTTTTATAAGTAATAAGTTTATTGATGTCAAAAAATGGGGAACACCCTAGTACACAAGTAGTGTACAAGGGTTGAAACAATCAAGAATTACAACAATCTAAGAAATCAAGAAAAGATAAAAATGATTGGTTTCGCAATACAGCCAACCAATCCATTAAAGTTCTAAAGAAAAATAGTTTCAAGTTAGATATGGATCTCTCCTTATTTTCAAAGCACTAACTATTTCTCTCCCTCCAAAGACACCACAATAAGCAATAGGGAACCATCAACCATATATACCCATTTCGATGACGAACAAAACACCATAGCCCACAGATCCATTGCAACGGGACAATGAAAAAAAAGATGATCAACCGATTCACCATCACACTTGCACATGTAGCACCAATCCAATATCCAAACCTTCCTTTTCCATAGATTGTCAATTGTTAAGCATTTCCCTAAAGCAGCAGTCCAAACAAAGAAAACTACTCGACAAGGAATCTTTTGGCAACATGTATTCTTTTCCTCCATTCAATTAGAATTTTGAATACATATTCTGCCTTTTTTTTTTTTTTTTTTGCAAGTCACATAATCTTAAGTTTCTAAATATGGTATTGATTTCTTAAACACTATGGTCATTTTTGGATGTTTTTGAAAACATTTAGATACGAGTGTTTTGACAAAATTTAAGTCTTGCAGTGAGGGATCAATGTGGCAAAGTTGACTTTTGACATTGGTGAGCAAATTGGAATGCTATATTTTTGAAGAAAGTGGCTTGTGAGTTTTGGGGAAGAAGGGGAGACATGGGAGTGTTGAGAAACTGTTCTAAAAAGTAAACACTAAATAGACTTTGGCCTTTGGAGTGGTACTTTGTCTCTCTCTTGTTGGTTCAAAGATGCGCTTGTGGTGGATTTAGGTTTTGGAGAATTTTTGGAACAAGGGTTTAGAATTGTTGAAGAAATGGTTATCAGTTGTGATAGGACTTAAAATTTTGGTGAATTGTTTGATGCCTGTTTGATAGAAGAAAGTATGCGGGTTTAGTGGTTTTTATTGGTAAAAGAAAGATGATTTGAGGTTTTAAGGAAGAAGAAAAAGAGAGGATTTTTATGGTGTTCAGGGGTTGTATGAATAGTACCTATGAACAACACCACAAGAAAGAGAAGAAGAGAAAGGAAGAAAAGAACACACAGGCCAGCATGCCTCAATGTTCAAAACACTCAACAATTTCATTAATGAACTCCATCCCTTCTTATGTAGAGGTTCTTTCCTATCCTATTAGCATTAGGAGTCCTACTTTGACTTATAAATATTTTTTGATTAATAAAAAAAAAAAAAACTTGGACTGAAAGAAAATAAAATACTAACTTGGTTGGTTACGGTCTTTGCTGTCAATTCCTGCATTTTAAGGTCTGCTTGTTTCTATCAAGGAGGTTTTTTTTTTTTTTTTTTTGCACTTTGTATGGTTGGTCTCTGTTGATAGGATTCTTAAAAGAGAAACAATTTTGAAGATTTTAAACTCTTTGTTTCTTTGTATTTTTAATCTTATATGTGGTCTTATGGGCCATTTTATATATATATATATATATATATATATGTATGTATACACGCACACACGGCTAGGAGATGGCAAAGATTGAGGAGTCCTATGACAGTGGTAGCATGGTCCCTTTTTATTACACCTGCTTGGTGCATTTTTTTATTATTTCAAAGAAAACAATTTATGGAGTCTGGGGTTATGTGTGTACATTGTGATGTTAGGGTCTATGGTTGAAATATACATCTTATTTTTCCTTTTGCTTTCTAATGTATGTCTAGTGCATGTTTTTGTGGTTTCTATGAATATAGTAGTTTAATTGTCCTTTAAAACGAGAAGAATTTTTTTTTTCTTGGAGATCTAAGCATTATTTTATGATATTTTTATCCATAGAAGTTTACCTTGTGAAACACTGGAGATTCAAAATTGCCTTCTTTTGATAAACCAAGCACCTTTGCAATCTTGTCCAGCAATTTCAGGCACATAAAGAAGATATGAGGGAATAGGGTGCTCATATATAAATTCAGATGGTTAATACTAGTTGGCATTCCACCTACGGCTTGTTTGTGCACAAATCTTCTTCCACAACACCTAATGTTGTATGAACTATTTCTCAATGTTTCCAAAAAGAAATGTTATATGAACTATTTCCCAATGTTCCAAAAAGAATCCTCTAAATTTTTTCCACCTCTGAAACCATTATTATTATTATTTTTTCCTGTAAAATGATGTTCCAGCAAAGGAAAGTGACATGAATTTTATATAGACTGTTCCTCTGAACAGCTCCGGGGCACATATGTTTATCAACTTAATGTCTCTAAACCCTTGCTGAGCTCCAGAAGCAAATTGAGTAACATTGCAGCTAAATCTTTGTTTTTCAGATTTTTACTATAGTTTTGTTCATTTTCCTTTTTTTTTTTTTTTTTTTAATAAGTATTTTTTTTTTTTTTTTACTTGCGTTCAACTTCAAGATCATTGTATGTTTTTCTTATTTTTGAACCAAAGGTTATGTGTTTATTTTCAGATGGTAATGGATTCAAGACTAGTACCATGCGACTTGGTGCTGATGTTATTGTTCTCAGTCGTGCAACTAGTGCAAGGTATTTTTAAGCTTTTCCCCCTGTTTTGGCTTCTGCGTTATGCTTTAAATTCATTGTATTTTGGTCACAGATTGTATGCTCGGAATTTTCTTTAATTGCATTCCATTATATATTGTAGTTAATTATATCACTCCAGTGGAAGGTTCAGTGAAATGTTCATTCTTTCTAAACACTTTTTTATCTTGACTTGACATATTTATGTGTTTGTTCATGTGAGTGGATGTGTATGTAAGTCTGTATATTACTATTGAGAAGATATCTGCACTATCAATCCAACCTTGTAGGAATATTAGGTTGTTGAGCTATTAATGCAAAGTAAATTTTGATTATGGTTACAAAGTTGGGATTTGAAAACATTATGGCTTAAGGTTTTGTTTGTGGATTGAATTTTTGGGGCTTATGGGCAACTGTATTAGCCACAATACTTCACTTCATGAATCCTACTTGAGTAGCATCTATTTTAGAAAATACAATTATGCTATGTGAGATGCATTTGATGTTCTGGTTTTATGAGTGTGAAGGTAACCTCAAATCTCTATACATTAAGGTCATGTCTTTGTCTGAGCTTATCTTCCTTTAAATGTGCCTTGCTGTCAATACCATCACTTCTAGATGGTAGTATCGTATGTGATTTAGCCTCTTTATTGTTTTTTGGTCATTAAGAAAATTCTTTGCTGATTGCTGGAATTAAGTTTTATTCTGCTGTATTCTATGATATTTTTCTTTTTGCATGTGTTTCAGCCGAGCAACTCAGAGTGTTGGTTTATTATCCTACACCTTTTTGCGGAGAACTGGGCAGGATGATGTAATTGTTCCAATGGTGATTCCTTCTATCCTTAATGTTCAAAATTTTTAGCCTTAGCAATTAAATTCTGTTTTTAGACTTCATTTCTTTGACCTCACTACGGGTGCAGATAGATTATGATGTTTCTGGCAATTGGGCTGAACCAATTATATATGGCTCCCAAGATGATTGGTCTGCTAACTTGAAAATCATCCTCGAATGGTCTCCCTTTCCATCAAAGGAGGAGCTCATGCTTCAGGTTCATTTTACTACATTCAATTTTGTTAAATTCAGACCGTATAAATAGGTTTTGTTGGAATTATTCCTAGGGAAACTAATGTTTTGGCTACCATGGCTGATGCTACCAGTGAAGTTGGAATAAAATATTCTCTGAGCTGTTAAACGTTGCTTATTTCTACTTATTGCGTGTGTGCTATGTGCTTTCTTCGCTGACTCACTTGTTTCCCATTTTTCAGTTTGAGGATATCGGACCACATGGAACAAAAATAATAATATACAATTTGTGGCTGAATGATGAAGGCATTTATGAATTGAGTTTTGATGACGACGATGAGGTATGCTGCATTTATGCAGTGTACTGTTATGTAATATGAGTTTTCTCTTATGGATCTGCAGTAACTAGATGTTTTTAGGCAATCTGAATGGCATGAAAAGATTTAGAGTGCCTATTTGTTCTGATTATTTTATTATAGTTAACTCTAGATACAACTCTTGGAGGTTTTTTATTTATTTATTTATTTTATTATTATTTTTTTTAATATGTAACTCTTGAAGGGTATTTATTTTTGTTTTAGGCAATAATTGGAACTTGTTCCTGTAGAATGTACTATTGATGAATACAAATTTTATTTTCTGAACTCTTTATTTTAACTCTTGGCTTTGCTTGTTGAAGAACTCCTTAATTCTCAAGGGTACAAAATCAAAAGATTATGCAATTATTTTCTCACCAAACCCCCCCCCCCCCCCCCCCCCGGCGGCACCCTCCCCCTCCCCCTCCCCCTCTCTCCCTTAGTTTGACCCAAATTTCAGTTGATTCCTTTATTATTATTTTTAGGGAGTTTCAACTGATTGCATGATTAGCACTTACCAAGTTATGGAACAAGTTTCGATTGGGATTGATGCAATTAAGAATTTGATCTTAATCTTGTGAAAATTTCTAAAACATATGCATTTGAATCTGAATGGTCATAAATACAAACTTTTATCTACTTCTAATCACTGGACCATACTGAAAATTTATAAAACCGTAGGGATTGATTGTTTCAAATATACTGTGGAGCCATATTAAAACTTGGATTGAATAAGGACTGGGCAAAGAGTGTGATTTAACTACCGCTGTCCCACTGTGGTTTCTAATGTCAAGCATGCAATTTTCCATGGTATAAATATATTGATAAGTAAGTTTTAACCCCAAGGGGAGGGGGAAGGAAAATTTTTATTTATTTGTTTCAACTAGTTATCTCTGCTTCATGAGTTATGGTCCCCAACCAATTGTGCTACCCCTTGGGGTTTTGTATATTGGTTTGTTATAATATTTCTTAATGAGAAGTAGTATATTAATTCAATGGTTTTAGTAGAATAGTTGTAGGAAAAATTTTCCTGTTAATTTCTGTTCAAAAATTGAAGGGACTACAAATTTCGGTTGATGTGGTCTATAATGAGTGTTAATATTTACTTCTCTTACCATCTTTTATAGCATTTGTTTTTCAAGGTTAATTCTTCATAACCGTGATATAATTTTATATGGCCGTTGATTCAAAAGGTTGACGAAGGAGCCCAAGTACCTTTTTACATGCTGCTCTAATCCTAGTTTGATTAACAATTAGATTTTATCGTTTTTATAATCCTACGAGCTTGAGAAAATACTACTTGACTGCCAATTATAGGACAACTTGGATCATTTGTAAAAACTGGGATTGTAGAATCAAGAAAATCCTGTGATCCGGCCATTGAACAATTGCTCAAATGGCGTTTCCTCTCCTTGCAAGACCAAGGTGGAGGGTGAGCTTCTGGGTTCATAACCCACTGTGTACGTGTGTACCAATAATTAAAAAAAGAAAAAGAAATCTTTTGATCCTGATTGCTGTTTTATCAGCCATGGTTTTGGGTGGGGTCTATGCATGCGTGTATGTGTATTTCAATATGCTGGTTGCTTTTTTACTGTTGATTTGTTGTGGTTAATGATGTAGGGTGTTCTCATTTTGATATGTTAAATAAATTTAATTACAAAAGCAAGCATGGTTCTCATTTGATCTTTGATGTAGGATATAAGGCTGCGAGATGAAGCCAGCCGTGGAAGCCTGACAAAATTAAACAAAAAAGCAGTGGAGCTCCAATCCCATATATCTTACCGCATCCGTTATTCCTTAAGGGTAACCTTTTATATTGTACTTTTTGTGTTTGGTCTCTCTCTCTCTCTGCCCTGTTGCCAGTGTCACTTGTTAGATTTCTTTCATAGTTTTTGTTTACATATTTAGTTGGCTAAAATGAAATTACACCTTTAAGTTTGACTAAAAATTCGTTTTAGTCCTTTAACTTTAATTTCATTCAATTGAGTACTCTTAAGTTTCAAATTTATTCAATTCAGGCATTTCGTCCAATTCCATTAAAAAATTTCCAATAAGTATGCAATTAACCAATGGAAAAGATTTTTTGGAAAAAAAAAAAATTCTCACATAAAAAATCTATAAATATTTTTGTTAATTTTATATATTTTTCGTGTGTGAAAAATATTTTTTTAATGGCAATTTTTTAACAAAATTGGATGAAATTCCTGAATTGAATAAATTTGAAACTTAGTAGACTCAATTGAATGAAAGTAAACTTAGAGGGCTGAATTGAATTTCAGTCAAACTTAGAGGATGCAATTTGCATTTTAGCCTATTCATTTTCTATTTGTTTGTATCACTTGTTTGATTCCTACAAATTTTTCTAACTTATTTATATATCTTTGCACAGGATTACGTTTCCATTTTGTACCTAAGAAAATTTAAAAACTTCAGTATTGTATTAAGGGGGAAACCTGTGCATCAGTTAAATATTGCTGATGAGTTGCAACATTCAAATGTGGTGAGTTACAAGCCCCAGCTAGGTCTGGGAACAAAAGAGGTAAGAGTTGATGATACTTAGAAGTTTTTGCTTTAATAAAGTTTGTTACTAATCAAAAAAAAAAAAAGAAAAAAGAAGAAGAAGAAGAAGCCAAAAGAGGTGCAATGATTATGTTGGTAGATGTAGACAATATAAACATGGTTATTATTTAATAATTCTGGTCTCTATATGTTCCTTAATGGATAACTATCATAAGATGAGGACCCAGCCTTAACGGAGCATCAAAATGGCATTTTAAATTTTTGGAATTCCTGATAGTTCTCCATAAAGAGTTCTTAGAACTCTTGAAAATTTCATCAGAATGTCCTTTCATTAAGACAAAGAAGTGAAATAAAAATACAATATAGTAGGGTTTTTGCGTCTTATTGTTCAAGAATCTAATACTGTACCTTATTCGTCACGTGATGCTCTTCCCTATATCGAAATGTGTGGACAAGTGCAAGTCATAACCTGATAATTGTTTAAGCAGTCATCCATTACATATGTTATGTCAAAGTTTTAACAAATAAAATTGAAAGAGATAACTTCGCCACTTATTCATTTTGGGGCGGTGTATTTTGTGACCCTTTCTGGTGTTATGGTTGCTTTGATAAGAAAGGATGTTCACTTCTGTAATATAATTGGAAAGCAAAAATCTCTTATAGGTTCTATTAGTGGGAATTATTAGTCTTATCAAAAAAGAAGAATATGATAATAATGAAAAGGGAATTACAGTTTATACTCGTAATTTGTTACCTTTATTCACTATTCATGTTTGATGTTCCTTCCATCCCACAATGTATGCTCAAATTTGCAACCTTACTTGTCTATGATGTTTGTCCTGGTCCAAGTAT
Organism: Quercus variabilis; assembly: GCA_030445155.1. Lineage (NCBI taxonomy): Eukaryota > Viridiplantae > Streptophyta > Magnoliopsida > Fagales > Fagaceae > Quercus > Quercus variabilis. The sequence continues at coordinate 31,603,147 of CP129450.1, read as the reverse complement.
CAAACCATAAATTTTCTAAATTTCCCAACAATACTCTTCACTCATACTTTTCCACTTCATCCTCAATTTTTAAGAGGGTAAACTTGGAAAGTAGTTTTGAAGATTTGAGATTATTAAGAATTGATTGTGTCTTCTTGAAAATGTATGCATTTGACAACTAGGATTTTTTTTTAATTTTTTTATTATTGAGATCTCAAAAATAGGGGCACCCAGGTATAGCAGGCGTATACAACTTGGATATTATGGGATGACTAGATTTTTATGTTTCTCACTATTCATGTTTGATGTTCCTTCCATCCCACAATGTATGCTCAAATTTGCAACCTTACTTGTCTATGATGTTTGTCCTGGTCCAAGTATCAAACCATAAATTTTCTAAATTTCCCCACAATACTCTTCGCTCATACTTTTCCACCACATCCTCATTTTTTAAGAGGGTAAACTCGGAAAGTAGTTTTGAAGATTTGAGATGATTAAGAATTGATTGTGTCTTCTTAAAAATGTATGCATTTGACAACTTGGATATGTTTTTTTATTTTTTATTTTTTATTGAGATCTCAAAAATAGAGGCACCTAGGTAATACCGGGTGTATACAACTTCGATATCATGGGATGACTAGATTTTTATGTTTCTCACTATTCATGTTTGATGTTCCTTCCATCCCACAATGTATGCTTAAATTTGCAACCTTTCTTGTCTATAATGTTTATCCTAGTCCAAGTATCAAACCATAAATTTTCTAAATTTCCCCACAATACTCTTCGCTTATACTTTTCCACCACATCCTCATTTTTTAAGAGGGTAAACTTGGAAAGTAGTTTTGAAGATTGGAGATGATTAAGAATTGATTGTGTCTTCTTAAAAATGTATGCATTTGACAACTTGGATATGTTTTTTTTATTTTTTTTTTATTTTTATTTATTGACATCTCAAAAATAGAGCATCCAGGTATACCAGGTGTATACAACTTGGATATTATGGGATGACTAGATTTTTATGTTTTTCAAGGATTTTTAAACTTCAACCTTGTGTCAAATTTTGGCCCCTCTAAAGGCACTATTAATTTGTGGAAGTTCATATTAGCTCATGACCTGATATACAATTTTGTTGAAGTTGAAAATTTGATTAGTCTGTTTGGTTTAGGTTACAGTGGAAACAACTATTGGATTTGCAAAGGAGTTTCCTTCAATTCCTGTTTGTGGATTCAATGTGTACCATAAAAATCGCCTCATCAGGGTAAGTTTTGGTAAAGCTGAAGTAACCTCTCCATGTAATCCGATATGCTTGTGTGCGTGTGTGTGTTTTTTTTTTTTTTTTTGCTTTGTTTTTGTGTATTCCTATTTTTGTTTATCTCTATGTATGTACTTATATTTATATTTGAGGTTTTAACTTTTGGATTGGTTTAAACCCAGAACATTGTTTTGTGTGAGATGCTGTGTCAAACTTGACTGTATAATACTCTGTTGACTAAGGGAGTTGAATAAATTCATGGAAGTTCTGCTAACTTTTATGCTGCTTATATGATAAGTGGAATGTGTTTCGTGTTATAGTGGGACTGTTGAGATACAAGTTGATGTTACTGACTTGGTTAGTTCTTCATATTTATTTTAGCCTTTCTGGAAAGTCTCTGCTGATGGTTCTTCAAAAGGGAGCGGTGTTATTGGTACCCTCTTTCCCTTGATTTCTTGTGTCAAACACTTCCATCAAATTTTCATTTATTCATTGTTTTTTCCTTTTATGTTGTAGGAGTTCTTGAAGCAAATTTTATAGAGCCAGCACATGACAAGCAGGATTTTGAGCGATCATCGCTGTTTATCCGGCTAGAAGCTAGGCTGAAACAGATGCTAAATGATTACTGGTTTGTTAACATGTGTCTTAATTACAAATTCTTCTAAATGGTCTTTTTTTTTTTTTTTGATAAGTAAGAATATTTTATCAAAGAAAGAGGACACCACCTAGTACACAAGATGTGTGCTTATATATCGTCAAAACTCAAAAAAAGTTACTACAGTCTACAAATTTTAACACAGTGCAGTAAGAAAGGCTAGGAAAAACAGCCATGTAATCAAACAACGCTTGTTAAAGGATCATCTTTAGATCCGTCATAGTCCTTTCCAAACCTTCAAACTCTCTATTATTATGCTCCCACCAAATAGTCCACATAAGACATAGAGATACTGCATTCGAAATGTCACTATTCTCATTTTTAGAAAATTTCCCCTTTCAACATCCTAACAAATCAAGAACTCTATGAGGCATAATCCACTGCACCTCAAACAAACATAGCACTAGAGACCACAACTCTTTAGCGTATTCACAATGTGGCAACAAGCGATTTACATTCTCCCTGTCCTTCTTACACATATAACACCATTCTACTACGAACATCAAAGTTGGTGTAAGTTATCTAACATAAGAATTTTACCCAACAGATTAGTCAATGTAAAGAAAGCTACCTTAAGCAGACTTTAGCCTTCCAAATACTCTTCAAAGTGAAAGAGCCCACGTCTCCAATATAAAGCACTTTACAAAAAGGTTTCACCTCAAATAACCACTCTTGATAGGGCTTCAACCAAGTTGGTCTTCCATATTCCTCCTAATTTTTGTTGAATAAATGAGGTCCATAAAAGTGGTATGTTAGAAGTATGTGATTAAATGATTAAATTTACCATATCCCAATAGCTTCAGCTTTTGGGACAACTAGTAATTTAACATGATATCAGAGCAGGAGGTCCTGAGTTCAATCCCTGTCTCTTCCACTCTATCTCCCATTAAAATTCCCACGCGTTGGGCCTCACTTATTAAAAGATAGTTTCGGCCCACACGTGAGAGGGAGTGTTAGAAGTATGTGATTAAATGATTAAATTTACCATATCCCAATAGCTTAGCTTTTGGGACAATCGGTAATTTAACATGGTCAAACTTATCCATCTCCCAATCATGAATAGCTCCTATGACAGTAATTTCCCAGTGCTTAGATTCATAGAACCTACATTCCAACATAAATAGTCTGCCACAGCAGCCTCCTTATCCTGAGCAGTACTATACAACTTTGGATATGCATTCTTCAGAGCACCTTCCCTGCACCACCAATCATGCCAAAAGCGAACCTTAGTTCCATGACCAATTGAGAATCTAATGCACCTGGAAAATTGACTCCACCCTAATCTAATATACTTCCATAAGCAAACACCATACCCACCCCCACCCTCCTTTGAACACCAACCACCCCATTCACTACCATACCTGCACTCACTACTTTTGTCTAGAAAGCTCCTCTCTCTGTAGCAAAACACCATAGCCACTTGCCAAGCAGTGACTAATTGAATGACACCACAATTCTCACTCCCAAGCCCCCTGTTGAATTGGAGACCATACATGCTTCCAATTAAAAAGATGACATTTAAATCCATCACCCATATCACCCCAAAGGAAATCCCTCTGCACCTTTTCAATGTGCTTAGCAATGTTGTAGGGAATGGGAAAAAGGGAAAGGAAATAAGTTGGCAACTTGGGAGGTTACTCTTACTTAGTGTGAGTCAACCCCTTTTAGACAAATAGAGTTTCTTCCACCCTGTTAACCTCTTCTCCATTCAAGAATAAGGTTCTAAATCTCCCTAGATTTAAATTTTGCACCCAATGGCAGCCCCAAATACTTAATAAGTGGATTGGAAACCTTACAACCAAGGATATGGGCTAAATTGCTCCACTTCTGGTATAGCAATAGGAACTAGTCTGGCGCTTCCCAAGTTTGTTCTTAACCCCCAAAAATGCCTCAAAACACAGCAAAAAATACTTCATATGATGAATTTGTCCGGGGTCATTAACATAAAAGATCAAGGTGTCGTGTGTGAATAATAGATGTGAAATCATCATTAGATCTGTAGTGTTACTTGGCACAGTAAACCTCCAAGAATTAACAATATAATCCCAAGTCTTATCCTTAGTGTCCCAAGTCCACTCTGCATTGGATAATTTGGCAATAAAGTTATTTCTCTAATGACAAGACGATGGAAAAAATTTATGTTTTTATCCCCTTCTTTAATCACGAGGCTCTTTATTTCTGTCACCAAGAGATTTCCTTTAAAACATGGTTTTCTTCAACTTCGCCAAAGTACCAACTCTCCTTGTTCTATCCTCCAAAGGTGAGGGCCTGATTTCCTCCCTTTCAAAAACTGAATCTCTATTAATAACATTTAAAAAAAAAATCCCCACATCACAAAAGAACACATTGTTCCATTTCTTTAGATCCTCCTTGAACACTCTTAACTTGCTTGCTAAAACAAAGCTAAGAGGTTAAATTTGATAGCCTTTCCAGCATGTCCACACCTTGTCTACAATGTCAGCCAGTTGTAACCACATGTTTTCGAACTTAAAATGAGATTTCGTGGGATGAAACCTTCCACTATGACGCACAAATGGAGAATGATCTGAAAGTATCTGAGGCAACACATTATGGGTTAGATCATAAAAATGCTCTTCCTACTCCATTGAAAAAAAATATGTTTAACCTAGACTTAGACGGAGGCTCTTGAATACTGGACTTGGTGAACTTACCCCTATCAGTGGCAAATCCAACCAATCCAATTCTGAACTGAAATTTGAGAACTCCCACATAGCTGTTATATGTCTTCCCTTGCCCAGTCTCTCACTAGGGCAACGAGCCACATTAAAATCGCTTTCGATACACCATGGCACTCGTCACCAACTAACACCCCACTAATTCTTCCCATGGACATTTTTTGTTAGCATCTACATTAGGGCCATACACGCCAGAAACTGCATCCACAAACTAGCCTTTGACACTCTTAACTTTACAAGAGATTGGATACTAACCTTTGAAACAATCCAGAAGTTCAACCACTTGTTTATCTCAAAGTATTAACACTCCTCCTGTGACCTCATTTGCTTCCAGATACTCCCGGTCAACAAACCTATTACCCCAAAAACTTCTCACCACCTCTCAGTGGATTACCTCTAGTTTAGTTTCCAAGCCTTCCACATCTTGAGAGCATTTCTATCTCGCAAACTCTTCTCCTTGTTATTTAGACCTCTGACATTCCATGAGATGATTTTTAGATTCATTAAGTCAACACTAAACCCCTTGGTCTACGGCCATTCACCAACTGATTAGAGCCTTGTTGGTCATAGTTCACCAATGATAATAGGGTCTTTAGTTCTCTAAGCCCCATAATTGTTGGTTTCAAAATTTGCTTTGGACACATTCCATTGCTACCCCTCTGTTGCCATTTGGCCATTATAACCTAAAAAATTGTCATGACCTTGTCTTTTAAACCTTCAAAAGACACCCCCAGGACTCTATTAAATCCTTGATTTGCTTTAGAACCTAGTCCAAGGGCTTGTTGCAATCCAGCTTTTGGTAACTAGTGTTGCCCCCAAGGGAACTCAGTGGGGGTGACCTTGAGGGCATCATTGCAATGAGGCACTGACAAGTGTTGCTGTGAGGGATCATACCTATTTCAGCTCCTGGCTCAGGGGATTCCTTATACACTACAATGGCTCGGTTGTCCAACTTCAGCATCATCTCTTCCTCCTTTGTCACCACTGTGATAAACCCTAGCTCCTTCGGCACATCCTCCAAGCCAGACCCCTGAGTCTGCCTTTTGGCTGTAAATTTCTACAGGTTGCTCCCTATCAACCTTGGTAGTGTTAGGCTGAAGGTATAGGGAATGTTAGATGATCACCCCTCCCCACAGTTCCTGTGATGAGATTCAATCCTCCTCACACGAACGACATCTTAACGGCCATTATCCCCTTATCTTGTAGAAAAGCAATGAGTGTTTTCTCCTTTGGCATGATGGTTGGACTTCCTTCTTCTATGCTAACGGGATGGAGGGGTGTGTAATTTAACAATAATTGGGAAAAAAAAATGGGGTGAGGCTGCCTACCAACCACTTCAGAATCTTATCATGTGCTATATGTTTTGTTTTTTTGTCTTTTGTTTCTTAAATTCCTCTTTATTATCAATTTTGAGTTTTTAGGAGGATTGGGTTTTGTATATATGAAGCTTGACTATTATGCAGTGGTGATGCTGTACAATTTCCTTCACCAATAATGTTTTATTTATATCAGTGTTGTTAGTTATAATAGATTATATCTTGCACTTATATTAACTAGTTTAAATGGTCTTTTTTGAATGTCTTTGTCATCTTTAGAGTTATGAATTTGGACATTGTTTTAACTTGGTGAAATTTGTTTGGGCAAAACAGGAAAGGCCACTGTCACTTAATGGGATATCAGCCTCCAAATTTCAGACCACATCATGCGCAAAAGGAACCCCTTGTTCAACCTCTTATTGGACTTGCTGCTAATTTGGGGCAGGAGGTTGTACAGCCTATTGTTAGTCTTCCAGCTAACATAGGGCAGGGTTTGAGTAATGGACACACTGTAAGTGGCCGCCAAACTATTTTGGAACAGGATTTACCTGCTGTACACTATTGTTAGATGCCCAACTATGAATGATTTAGATTATTATTTATTTATTTCTAGTTTTTTTTTTTTTTTTTGGTTGAATATCTGCATCATTTAACCCCCAAAATTTTGAGGTGAATGTGCTCCACACTTCTTATTTGTTGCCCTCAAAATGGTAGGCCCAGTGAGATTGTGCAAAAATTTGAGGGAATCTTTTGGTACACGGGATGATTACCTGTTGCTGGGGACATAGCTGATACTGTGTGCATCTTGTGTGGACATGACCCAGGCTCTCACACTATTCTAAAACCAATTAATTGTCATGGATAAATCTGCTGCCATGGTTTGCCTGAGTGAACCTTCCTTAGTGATGGTTCCACTGGGCCTAGATGCATGCTTTTCTGCTCACTCTCGGTACAGTTTGTATACATAATATGTTTAACATGGTATGTGTAATAGATTTTTTACCTAGCACAAAAAAAAGGTATGTGTTGCAATTTACAAACTAGTAATTATTAAAAAGGAAATTGTTGCAATTTTCTGTGGAAGCAGCAGCCAAAATTAATTGTCATGGATAAATCTACTGCCATGTTTTGCCTGAGTGAACCTTCCTTAGTGATGGCTCCACTGGGCCTAGATGCATGCTTTTATGCTCACTCTTTGTACAATTTGTATGCATGATATTTTAAATATGGTATGTTTTAAAGGTTTTTTAGCTATAAAAAAAGGGGAAATTGCAAAATATACTTGAAGTTTGGATTTTATACCCCGAAGTTTCAGAAATTTGATTTTACATCTTGAAGTTTGGTTATGTCAGCAATTCGTCCCCTCTGTTTAGTTTCTACTGTCAAGTGACACATCATCACACTAATGTGTTTTGTTTTTGCCAAATCAGCCCCAAACGACACTGTTTTGCCAAAGTGAAAACACAAAACTCAAATTATAAGACACCGTTTTAGCCAAATTCCAAAGCTGCCAAACTCAAAAATAAAAAACAAAACCCCACAGTTACCTATTGATATAGGGTCCCTGGATTGCTAGTGTAACTGCAGCGGCATGGTGCTGGTCAAGTAAGGGTAATGGTGGTGGTGGCTCTTGTGGTGGCAGCGTCAATGGGATTTCAATGGTGGCAATTCTTGTAATCTAGGAGCTTTGGTTAATCGGTGGCGTGGGTTTGGGATTTTCGTTTGGGGGTGATTTGGCAAAAAAAAACCATGTCAGTATGATGATGCGTCACTTAATAGCAAAAACTAATTGGAGGGGGTGAATTGCTAATGGAACCAAACTTTAAGGTGTAAAATCAAATTTCTGAAACTTTGGGGTGTAAAATCCAAACAACCCCAAACTTCAGGGGTGTATTTTGCAATTTACCAAAAAAAAAAAAAAAAAAAAGGAAAATGGTATGTGTTGCAATTTGCAAACTAATATTTATAAAAAAGAAAGTTGTTGCAATTTTCTGTGGAAGCGGCAGCCAAAATTTGATGGTTGACCCCTCTTATTCATTCTAATAGTTTACCAATCAAACAGATGCGGTACTATCACATAATTTGCATGAAATCAGGCATTTTCATTTTTCACATCTGTTCATATGACAGGTCTCTCTCTCTCTCTGTGTATGTGCATGAGTGTGTGGTTGTGGGTGTGTTAAATTTCAAATACTTAACATGTTTGCTTGATCTTTACCCATACCTATCTGTTATGTCAATTCTTATCCATGTGTATATATTTATAAATTTTATGTGGATGGATGGGCAATCATGCACCTCTGTTTCTGAGTAAAATTACCATTCATATTGCATTCTATGAGGTAGGTAAAATATCATATTTAATTGCTAGTCCTTGTTGAATGTCTACATATTGCAGGGTTCCTATGATCAATTAGCATCTATGGATAGTTCAGGGCCTATTTCAGTTGATCAAATATGTGAAGAGAACATACAACTCTTCATGAGGTAAATGATTCCATATTTTATGATCTAAACGTTCAGAGGATCAGTAACATAGATATGGCCTGGCCTGGCCTGTAATGTATAGTTAAGTTTTTCAGTCTTTCTAGTATTTATATTTCAAAAATAAAATTAAAAAGAAAAAAGAGGGAGACAGAAGGGGAGATTTGTGGTGGGGGTGGGGGGGGGGGGGGGGGGGGGTGGGGGGTGGGGGTGGTGGTGTGGGTGGTTGGGGAAGTGAAAGCAGCATTTAGCTGAGGCTTGCTACTGGAGGGTCCATACTTGCACTAATGGACAATGAGGTTTTCACCCTGCACTGTGTGCTTTTTTTGTTCTTTCTAATCTTTTTTTTTTTTTGGGGGGGTGCGGGGGAGAGTTGGGCACCATGGCTCCTCTCTTTTTGAGAATCCATACATCCCTTACCAGTATATGGACAGCTATCTTTCAAGTACTGGTTTATGTGTTTGATTTCTTTTGAGGCTTTAGGCTAATTGCTATTTGGCTCCTATGCTTTTGTTCTTGAACTGAAACCTGGAAACTCTTTTCTGCAGGTGTGAGGAACACATGCAGAAGGAGAATGAATTGAAACAGATGGTAGGTAAAATTTGCATTCATAGCATGCTTGTGGTTCATGAGTTGGAGGGGATGATTAATTTTTGTAAATATGAATAAATAATGTAATAGGGAATTTTGTTTGTGTTGCTGAAATGGAACAGATTGAGGGCTTGGAGAAGGAGTTGAAGGAAGCCAAAATGAAGCGTGATCAACTTTCTTTGTACCTGGAGACTAGGAAGAAGCAAAAGATTGTGGAGCCACAAATTGGAGATGTTTGAGAAATTACTTTCTGAAGCACTGAGCGTACTATAAAAATACCTTACTAACAGTCTCCCCTGAATATTGTTACGTTGCCTTCGTAGTTTATCAGATTATGTATAGTACACTTTTTCATGTGTAAATAGTCAAGTCTTAAGTACGAACTAGGAAACCATTTTTTGTAATGTGGCTAGCTTCTTTGAGATTAGGCATCGAATTGTAAAGTTTATTTCTGTTGTCTGCTCTTTCATATGGGCACAGGATTGGTGCATGAAATACACGTGGTTTGTAGTGGGGTCTGTATAATTTGTAGTAATGAAATTGCACGGAAGGATAATTTTGACCCTGCAACTTGATGACCTCTTAAAGATTGAAATGCTAACAAAATGGACTCAAAGATTCTTGTATTAATTTGCTCAAAGAACGAAATGTACCGTTTTCATCATAGATTCATAACACATAATGGATCAAATGATCTTGCAAGCTTTATTACTTAGTAGATTCTTTCCTAGTTCAATACTCCAAGTAGTAGCATTCTCTCATCTCACATGAATGATGGATCATGGATCTAAGAAATGAAGTAGACCGAATGGACCGAAATGAATAGAATGGACTGAATTGGATTGAAATGCTATGCTAATGTGACTCAGTAGGAATATGATAACAATAAATGCTAAATTTTAACTTTTAAATATTATATAGATATTTGATATTGATATAAATTAGTGAGACCAATTATTCATCCGAGAGGAGTGAGTACTATGTTGTATTGTACTGTAATAAGTAATGATATATTAAGTGCAAAAAAAAAAAGAAAAAAGAAAAAAGTAATGATATATTATATTAGAGAATATGACTTCATTTGTTAAAATATGTTTTTATATTCTAACCCAAAGTTGAAATTCATTTTGTACCATTTGGAATGGCCATAATTTTTCATATAATTGCATAAATCAGTATAACTAACCTATTTATTTTATCTTGGTCAAAATTTTGACCGTCAGGTCATGTACTAATCAATTCCACGAAACTCATATCATTTTGAGTTGTATAGATTAAATTTTGACGAAATTTTGGGTTGTACATATATATATATATATATATATATATATGAGATTTTATGAGCTTTTGTATTTCTTATATCTTTTTAACATTATAAACTTTTTAATGAATTTTTGGTTGTTAATGAGATCTCAAAAACAATGAACTTCTTACAAAATTATTGTTTCATATATATATATATATATATATAGTGAGTAATTCCAAAATGGTACTGTGGGATATAGAAATTTAATAAGGTAATAATGTCACGTGTTATACCCAAGGTCAAGGAGACTAATACAATTCCGAGGAGTCCATACACTTAGACAGTGATGCCGAAGAGGCGAGCAATGGCCACGTCAATGGCACATTACCATAGGGGGCCACATTATAGAGGAAGAACTTCAAAAAGGGGTTAGCCCTAATATGATTGGAGGGATGGTAGCTGCCATCACATTTAATAACCCTACCAAACTCTCTTGCTGCATTTATGTGGAAAAAATCCCTGAACAGTACTATATTGGTTGCAGTAACTTACAGAAGACTTGAGAGAGCGTCTGATAGAACAAACACTTAAATAGTGGCCTGCATAATCAACAAATGGAGAGTCAAGATAAGGCAAAAGAGGCTATATAATATAAGAGATCCTCCAAGAATGGGGAGTAGGTTCATCTAAGAATTGAAAAAAAAGCACTATAGCATTAAGAACCGAAATTGTATTCAAGTTTGAAAGGAATATAATCAAGAACTACCCTCCTCGAACTTTGACTGAGGAAGAATTTCTTTACATAAAACTTGCTTGTCTTTATCTTTTTATCATCTTTCCCATTATGAGTGTTGTCCCAGTTATTGAAGCCTAGTTTTCAGTCTACTCTCTGCAAATTCATTGCATTGAACTCTTTAGACCTAAATCCATTTACCTTTTGGGTTTAAGATCCAAAACCTGCCTTTCCAGGTACATTGATAAAATATTTGTTAAACCGAAATGGCCCCTAAAATTCAACAAAGGGATTTTATTTATTTTTGTTACGTTACACCAACGAGTAATATACTAATACTAGGAAAGAAGGGGAAAAAAACAATCATTTATAAATTTAAATTTGACATAATTTTTATTATATATTAATTAATTAATATCCATTAGAAAATGATATAAATTTCTCTAATAACATCTTCGATATCATTTCAGGAATAAGTTTTGGTTTTTTGATTTAATTTGTTGACAAATAACTGAATAAAGAGGAAACGAACGTCCTAGACTGGTTGGCGAGTTTGGGCAGCCCGAACTGTTAGAGCTCACATCACACACAACACGAAGAGTCCATCACTCTCTCCGAAGATTGATTGAAGACTAGCTTTTACCAACTGCAGCTGAGTCCCGAGAGATATAGAGACTCAAAAAATTGAATCAGTATGAGGAAGCGAGATTTAGCCATTCTCATGCTCGCCTCTTTCGCCATCTTCTTCTCTCTTCAGGTACCAATTTCAACATCACTTCCAATAATTCTCTGTACAAAACCCTAACCAAACCATTTCATTTTCTTTCAGCACGAGGGCGATTTCTCATTCCGAGAGGCGTGGATGCATCTCTCCGATGAATACCCTATCAAATTCGAATCCGAGCGCCTCCCTCCTCCAATCGTCACCGACCTCAACGGCGACGGCAAGAAAGAAGTCTTCGTCGCCACTCCCGACGCCAAAATTCAGGTCCAATTTCTCATTTTAATATGTGTTATCATGATCATTTGCAATTTGACAAATATTAATTTGCTGAAAAAATTTGTGTGATGCCGTGTTAGGTTTTAGAGCCACACTCGAGGCGCGTGGACGAGGGGTTCAGCGATGCGCGTGTGCTCACGGAGTTGAGCCTCTTGCCTGAAAAAGTCCGCATTGCGTCGGGGAGGCGTGCCGTGGCCATGGCTGCGGGCGTCGTTGATCGAGAAAGGCCTGGACAGAAGTTGAAACAGGTCCTGGTTGTTGTTACCGCGGGTTGGTCCGTGATGTGCTTTGATCATAACCTCAAAAAGCTGTGGGAACACAATTTGCAGGTTTGTGGTTGTGATTTCCATTAAATTATTTGTAGTGGGGTTAACTGGTAATGGGTCTATTGTGAGTGAGTTCTGATTCTTGTTACTCATTGGCAGAATGATTTCCCGCATAGTGCTCACCACAGGGAGATAGCAATATCGATTAGCAGTTATACCCTTAGGCATGGCGATGCTGGATTAGTGATTGTTGGTGGAAGAATGGAATTGCAACCTCATGTATGTTTTTTTTTTTTTTTTTCCTTCTTCTTTTGTAATTTAGTGCACAGAAAAGTCAGTAGATCAACTCATTGAAGTTATCTTTACTCTGTTTACTGTTAGAAATAGATAATGTTTTACATGGACTAAGGAAATGGACCCAATCTAATTGGCCTGTGATTTTTCATATGATTAAAGATTTAGAAAAACAGAGTGAAGAAGCAACAAATAATACATATAGTCATGTATGGCCTCATTAATATGCCTAGCTGAGAAGTTTGTGTCCTACCTTAGGAACACCATTGTTTTTTGTCCAATCCTTCAAAAGAATCAATAAAAAAATTTGATTAGCGGATACAATTTTCTTTTAATTTATACATCCTAGACACCAAGGTATTGCCTGATCTTACTCAGGTCTTTATTTATTTTTATAAGTAATGGAGAAAATTATTAGAAAAAAAAAAAACCTAGATTAAATTAAGCTTGTACATGCCAATCGGATTTTAGATTGCTGTTCCTGTAGTCCTTGTTTTGAGAACTCAATTCTTCAAGGAAATGAAAGCTAAACTCCTTTTTATGTTAATCTACACACTTCTCAGCATTAACTATTTTTGGTATGGAACTTTATCTACGTGCAAAATTGAAGACTTGCAATATCACTGATCTTCAATGCACTTGCAAATATCTTTGTTACTGTTTCAGATTTTCATGGATCCTTTTGAAGAAATTGGGATGGCAGAAAAAATTGCTGAGCAACATAGAAGAAGTGCTACTGAAAAAGAGGTATAGCATGTTTTTCTCACCTAAGGGTTTGTATGAATTCTCCTTGACAAGTACAGTCTACAGATCCTGTCAGGCATAGTAAGAACTAAGAAAGATGGCAATAGGAGAACAATTAGTCTAATTTGACTCAAGCCATTTTTTCCTCAGTTGGTTACCACTCACTAGTTCAACCTCAGGTCATATGTTCTAAGTCTGAACATCATCCAATTATTTTATCAAAATTGAAATGTGTTTTTAGCCTTGTGGTTTTCCTCTATTTAGTTCATCAATTTTAGACACTTCTCAGTTAATTATCTTTATGGGCAAAGCTTTGAGAATCAGACAGTTTAATAATTGGTGGAAGCTTTCACCTCCTGAAGTTTGGAAAGGAGAATAAGGAAAGAACTAGTGCCTCTTCAGGCAATTTTTAAATGGTGAAATGAGGCAATTTATTCTTTTTAGTGTACTTACCTCTCGAGTCTCGATATATTAGCGTCCATGCTTTCTTTCCCAATTTCGAGCTACTCAATTCAATGTCTATTTTTTGATGTATGGCGTATTCAATACCAGAAATAAAACATATGTTCAAGAAATAAAACATGTATGGCGTATTCAGTTAATTTTTTATTTTTATTTTTTTTGTGACAGTTCTCTTTATTTTCAGTAGTGAAGAAGATATATTGATACTTCATGTTTTGTTTGTCCTACTTAGGCTCCTGAGAACACTGGAACCGTGGATTTACGCCATTTTGCATTTTATGCATATGCTGGTCGGTCTGGTATACTTCGATGGGATAGAAAGAATGAGGTGATCTCTTTTGTAATTTCTTTTATCTTATATCTTGTTTGAGAATTTGTAAGCCATTTTTTTTGGGAAAATGATATCCTATGCATAATCATATCTTAGAGTGGGAAGTAGCGGGAAGGGGACGGAAGGGTTTAATGAGCCTTGTTTGGTTTTTTTATTTTTTTTAAAGGGGAGGTGGAATGGTTTGATGGGATATGGGGTTATCTTATCCCTCCAAACCCTGCATTTTTAATTCCTCCAAATTGAGGGAATTTGGAAGGGGAAGGGTTCCACTTATATTAAAAAAAAAAAATTCAATTTTGCCCTTGATGTCAATTATATCTATTTATTTAAAAATAGCAAATGACACTCATAATTGTCAATTTATGTGAGACTATCCCCCCTCCTCTTTCCTCCCCCTACTTAATTCTTAAAAATCCAAATGAAGGGGAGGGATATCTTTTCTCCTTCCTCCTACTTAATTTTTTTTTAAACATCTAAACAAGGTGAAGGGTAGCCATTCCCCTCCTCTCTCCTCTCCTTTCCCCCCTTTCGCTCTACTCTCCTCTCCCTTCAAACTTTGAAACACACGGTTAAAGTAGCTCTTCTTTGAAAAATGGTTGTGCTGATTACTACTCCTTGATTTCGTCAATGAGCTCTAGAGCAAATTGCGCTTCTTCCTCTCTTGTAATGGGATGGAGGGTGAGGTCATAAATTCAAGATCCACAAAGTGCAAGTGTAACTTACCAAATTTAACCCAATGTTATTCACTTGAAATTATGTGCCACTCACTTTTGTTGCAAATTCTTGAGCTCTAGCTGAAATGGTAATTCCTCTTGCCACAAGAGTACGTGAAGGGTGAAGCTATGGGTTTAAAATCCACTGGGTGTGTGTAACTCACCGATAAAAAATGTTGCAAAAAATACTTGAATGTTCAAATTTTAATTTACTCTATATGTGGCTCCTTTGGCTGTGTTGCTGTCATGCTGGCATCTAATTACTTGGTAGCGCCTTCATACTTCCATATATATATATATATATATAATTTTTTTTCCTTATCTAATTACTGATTTCATCTTTTGGTGGCTTAGAATATTGAAGCACAATCTTCCGATGCGTCACAGTTAATTCCACAGCACAACTACAAGCTTGATGTTCATGCTATGAATAGTCGTCATCCTGGAGAGGTAATCATTGAAGCTGTTCAGTGTGCATATGGTCTATGCATTGTGGTTACTTAATATTCTGATTTGCACTTACTTTATTCTAGCCTTTTAAATACAAAAATTGTGTTTCTGGCCTGAAATCTGACTGCAACAGCTTCCATGAGAGAATCTCTCTCTCTCTCTCTCTCTCTCTCTCACACACACACACACATTTTTGCATTTTATTTAAATTATGTAAGGATACTGCTTTTCTTCTTCGTGGTTTTGACATCTTGTAAGATATATTGTTGGATGGCAGTAATTTGTCTAGGTTAAGGACATCTTCCTAATAATAGTGTCATATCGTAGTTTGAATGCAGGGAATTCAGAGAATCAATCCTTGGAGTAATGCCACATCACTGGGTAAGTATTTGAGTGAAAAATAATCATTGTTTTTTTAATATGATAGAGAGTGATGACATCATACATATTATTTTAATCAGGATAGGAGAGAAGATACTTTGTTGAAGCTGGGACACTTCAGGCGGCACAAAAGGAAAACCACGAAGAAAACAGCTGGAAAGTCCACAAACTACCCTTTTCACAAGCCTGAGGAAAACCATCCTCCAGGGAAAGACTCATCTAAAAAAATTTCAAACCTGATTGGACAGGCTGCAAATTATGCAAATTCAGCAAAGACTAAGAAGGTAAGATTTGCCATTTATCAATATATTGCCATTAAAATTATCATTAGAGGTTGGCTTTTTAGAAGATCTTCTAGATTGATGTCATCTTGACCGATTTTCTATTGTATCCTAAGCACACAGCCTGTGCCTGTGCTCTTAGGCCTTTGGTTTTTTCAACATTAATGAAGCGTTATTACTTATCCAAAAATTAAAAAAAAAAACTCCCTACCATTAGAGGTTGCCTTTTGC
Source organism: Quercus variabilis (assembly GCA_030445155.1). Classification (NCBI taxonomy): domain Eukaryota; kingdom Viridiplantae; phylum Streptophyta; class Magnoliopsida; order Fagales; family Fagaceae; genus Quercus; species Quercus variabilis. Next base: position 31,587,042 of record CP129450.1, on the reverse strand, counting down.
TTATATTGTGTGCGTAAGAAAATGCCATCAACAAAAGATGCGTGAGTTGCTAAGTTGGTTCATTGTAGAAAATCCAAATAATATGTAGCAGTATGTTCCTTAGATTCTTTTCGATGGGTATCTAACAATATTTTTCATCCACTTTACCAATGAGCTGTAGCTCAAATGGAACATCCTCCACCAACTAGGAGGTGGAGGCTAAGATCATGGGTTCAAGACTTACTGCATATATAACTTACCCACAAATTATTTGTCGTGGACTTTCTGTGAGTAGGCTAATATGTATAGAGTGGTCACCTTTGCCTTTTAACTTCTATAGTCTATGTTGTATGATTTTATATTTTTGAGCTGGCAATAATGTGCATCTTCATCTTCATCCAACCCCTTTCCCAGTGCAACCTCATTACATAAAATACCAGGATGCATCATCCTTTGTAAATAGAAGCATGGCTCCCCAGTCCTCTAGGGAATTGCCCCATGGCTGCATGACTCATCTCATTTATAATTTGATTCCATTCTCGTAACATGTATCACTTTCTAGTCATATGATTTTACGAGATGTTTTTTTGGTGGGTACATGAATAAGGTAAAGGTACTAGTTAAATATTAGTATGCATTATTTCAATAAAATTAAATATCAAAAATTATATCCCCCCATATATATTATTTAATATAAGTAAGCCACATACCTACCCCCTTGTTACTTTGCAGATATGATAGGCTCTTTGTTTTAGAACCTAATTTTTCTCGTTTGTAATTCTTTAGGAAAGATTGTGTACCCTTCTGTATGCTTAAACCTTTTATTTTTTTATGATAATTTGATAATTGGGGGGTGGGGGGATTTGAACCCTAGATGTTTCCATGGGAAACACCAAGAGGTGCCATTTGAGCTACAAGACTCTTGGTGTATTCTTAAAGCATTTTCTCTTAACATGGGAGCTTGGATATTAGAAGCATGATATATTCAACCAAGTGTTGTTGGAAAAATTGCAATGTCATTAAGTAGGGGAGAGAGATGCACTAAGATATTTGATAAAAAGTATGGTAGTGAGTTTTAGGGGAAGGGGTTGTTCAGGGGTGGTGAGTGGTCCATATGGTGTAAAGCCTAAGGTAGCAAATTAGGGCGGCTGGGGAAGTTTTTTCTAGATTTATTAGATTTGAGGTGGGAAATGGCACTCGTATTAACTATAAAGCACAAACACGGCCATGTGTCTAACACATATCGGACATTGATACTGTGCAGACATGCCTGCCAGCATGTCCTGTTTATCCAGATCATTTAAAAAAAATCCAGATACTTTATTTAAAAAAAAAAAAAAAAAAAAAAAAAAAAAAGGAATACAGCCCAGACACAGTGGCAACACAGAATGATAGACACAGCAATGAAGGGGAAAAACTCCACGTGGAGATCTCTCTCTCACTCTGGAACCATCACCTCTTGCATGAACCCCAGACATCACAACTTTGATGTGGCAAACTATGAGTGATTGTATATCACTTTTACATGAACCCTATTGTTGTTAAAAGCGCGCTTTAAGCACGCTTAAGCTCAAAGCTCGAAGCCCCAAGGCTCCAGCGCTTTTTGGAGCTTTTTTATATTTTTCCCCCAAAAAAAAAAACCAAAACTGAATTACAGCTATAGGATCTTGACATTATTGATATAAACCATTGATTTTGTATATTTTTAGTGTAAATTACTTATCAAAAAAATATATATTGTGAGTATAACTTGTCCTAAAACCCAACCCATAACCTCCCAGATCTTATTTATTTTTATTTTTTCTCCTTGAAACAGTAACCCACCTAGTTCCTTGGTACCAATTACCATGTTGCAATGTCGTCATATTCTTAGCTCATTCATGAAAAAAAAAAAAAAAAAAAAAAAAAAAAAAAAAAAACAAAAACGTATGATATAATATATGTGGTAATTGTTTAGTTACTTTAGCGGTTGATTTTGAACATAGCAAACTAATTCTTCCAGAGTTATAGTCATTAAGTGATTAAATTATTAACTAATATTACTAATTAGTCATTGGACATTATAGATATAGGAGATTTAAGAAAGGATATTACATGGAAGTATTGATATCTAGCTTATCCAAAAAAATAAAATGACTTGACTTGCAATTTTTGTGTTAAAATTGCAAAAGGAGGGCATATCTATGTTATATGAATTATATAAAAAAATTTATTTCAATTTATATGATAATTTGATCATTTGATTGTTGCATTTCTCATTAATAATAATTTTTAAAATTTTAAAATTATTTTTTAAAAATGTGCGCTTCACTTCAATCAGGTGTGCGCTTGCGCTTTGCGCTTTGCGCCTAGGCTCCAAGAGGCCTTTGCACTTAAGTGCGCCCCTCGCTTTTACCAACATTGATGAACCCATCACTCAACCACATCCACATCAAAGTTGTGACAAAATTTGTGGGTTGTGGCATAGAAGCTTTGTCCACACATGTTCTCTTTTTTATATAATGAACACTATTAGTATTAGCACTCTTTTCTGAGTTACTACGTTTATTGTAGTTATTTTTTCTCTTGACTTGTACTTTTAACATTATTTTGTAGGTATCAATGTATTTCTTTACTATTTACTATTGCTTTAAAATGAAATCTAGATAGTTTTTTATTCTTATTGATGGCTAATACTTAATTTTAAAACTAAAATAAACAAAAATTATGTCCAAAAATATATGAAATAAATATTAATTAATTATTGCCGTATTCTTGACGTATTGTATCCTAGTTTTTTTCAAGAAATGCCAAGTTGCCGTATCCCGTATCATATCATAACCCATATTATGTTGTTTGTTTTTGGCATGATTTATGGTGCGGGTAAAATGTTCTAAATGAGGCATTCCCAGAATTCTATTGAAGTGTGTGGTCTAAAATGGCTTATGCGGCAGGGTGAGCTGGAACAGTGTCAATTTTCATAGGGATTTTACCTTCACTAGAGTTCTAGATTATTTAGTGTTGAAAGCTTTTTCTTTTTTTCTTGATTATTTAGTATTTTCAAATCCTTTCAGTTTTCTTCTTATTTCCTAGGTTTGCTCTATGTTTTTCATGCATAGAGTAGACTTTCGTATATATAACATTCTTACTTATCAAAAAAAAAAAAAGGTAAGGAGTGCAGGTGAAGGCAGGAAATGATGGACACAATACAGAAGCCAAGTTTCTGAAATTTTATTTTTTTATAGGCAAAATTTTTCTACAATGTTCTACATGCCAATAGTGATTCATCCTTCCCTTGGAAAAATATTCGGAGGGTCATGGTCCCCAAAAGAGTGGCACTTTTCACATGGACAGTGGCATTAGGAAAGATCTAGTGAGGGACAACGTAAGGAAGATGAATATAGTTTTTGTGGATTGGTGTTACATTTTCAAGAAGAGTGGGGAAACCATAGATCATGTACTATTTCATAGTGATATCACTTGAGGATTGTGGTCAATGCTGTTTTGTCCATTTGAGATCTATTGGCTTATGCCTAATAGGGCATTGGATTTTTAGCTTGTTGGAAGGGATGATTTGGCTGGCATTGGAATATAGATATTGGGAATGCAATCCATTGTGATGTGGTGTACTTGGAGAGAGAAATTTTCATACATTTGAAGAGAAAGAGAGGTCAATTTTGGACTTGAAAATGCTCTTTTTGCACTGGTAAGAAAGAGTGAATTGATCCTAAGTGGAGGGAACGAAAACAGGAAGAGGAAAACCAAAAATCACATTAGTAGAAGTATTAAAAAAGTGCATGTCAATCAAGGAAGTAACAGAGATTATGGCTTTAGATATAATAGAATGGAGGAAAAAAATACATGTAACCGACCCTAACTAATTTGTTGAGAATCCATAGCCTATCCCAAAATTTTGGGACTAAAGCTTTGTTTTTGTTGTTGTATTGTCAGACGAGTACCTTGACTGGTCATTCCTTCTCTAATCTGTTTGAATTTCTTGATTTGTTTAGTTTTAGATGATATCTTTTAGGTGTATCTCTTCCTAGGAAGCACAGGTGCGCTGATTGGGCCAGCACACCCTAGTTGGATACACATGGACACGCAGTGCAGCCATGGACACGGCTGCACACATGTCCAGGGCTGAACCTTTTTTTTTTTTTTTTTTTTTTTTCCAATTTGGGCTGATTCAGTCCAAAACAGGCCGATATGGGCCAAAATAATTGTTAAAAAAAAAATTGTAAAATACTTCATCAAAACAGACTGTTTTGACAACCTACTTTAAATAAAATAACCCTAAAATCATCTCAAAGTCTCTCTCGTTCTCTCCGTCTCCTCTCTCTCTCTAACCCATGGCTCCAACAGTCCAGCTCTCCCTCATATTCCCTCCATCTCTCACTTTATTATCTACTAATGCTCTTAAATTGGTATATGTTTACCATTATATGAAAAAAATGCTTAGCAATATATAGAAAATAAAAATAAAAATATATTTAATAATTTATTAATAAACGTATCCCGCCGCATTGGTATCCTATTTTTTCACAAATTACTGTGTCACTGCACCGCACCGGCACCCAAACCCGAATCTGCACCTGTGCTTCCTAGATATCTTCTCTTGTATGCTTCCTGAATACTTGGCTTCTACCCCTGTTTAGTGCTTTTTAAATAAATTGACATAAATTACAGAAATTTATGATAATATTATTTTACAAGATAACACTATACAGCCCTGTTAAAGTATTGGGTTTATGTTGATGTAATGGCCCAATAGGCCCAGTTATGTTGTAAGTCCATATTGGGCTAACCCTAGCGTCTAATCTCTATGCATACCCTGTTAAGGGTTCACTGTGATTGATGACTTGAGTATATAGTAAAGATGTAGCTTCTAGGGTTTTATTTTTTGGATGTAGGCCGTTGGCCTAACCACGTAATCCTTGTGTTCTTCTCTCTTTCTTGCTTCCGCTTCTCTATATTTTTTTATTCTTGTCTTTAACACCTCAAAAGGAAAGTCTTTAGCTCCCACACTGGCCTAATGAGCCATTGCATGTATGCCTTGAAGACACTGGAATGCTTTTTATGAGAGTCTGAAATCATTAAGTTTCATGCTTTGGACTTGAGTTGAAAGTTAATGACTTGGTAAGTTAAAATGAATTGGGGGAAGCTTAAGAAAGTATCTAAACCAGTATTTTCCAGATTGCTTTCGCTTGTTGTATCCACATGGGATTTTGAGCTTCATATTTGTGAGAGTATTGACCACCAAGTCTTCTTCTGGCTTGGTCACCTTATAAATGTATATATTGCTTATTCACAACTAAAAGAAGAGACTTGTATTTTACATTTCCCTTTTTATATCCTGTTTTACTTGCTGGTGCAGCCTGGACCTTACATTCCTACCATAACAAACTACACAAAGATTTGGTGGGTTCCTAATGTTGTTGTGGCTCATCAAAAGGAAGGGATAGAAGTTCTTCATTTGGCATCGGGTCGCACTGCTTGTAAGGTAATTAGCACAGACAGACACACACATTCCGTCAAGTTTTTTTTTTTTGTTTTTTTTAAACTCAATGCATAGATTAAAAAAATTGCATTAACAAGATATGCATTTTTTCCCCTCAGCCTCTTGGCTTAAGATCAAGAATGGAACAATTATGTTGTTGCTGATGTGAAGTTCTCTCCTGAGCTGTTAAACTTCTTACAGTACATGTACATGGTGCAATTAGAACTATAAAATGGCCAACTATTCATATTTGTCAAGTAAAGCACCCTGTTTATTGAAACAGCACTTCAATAGTCTAATATCTAGATCTTATGTCTTCAGCAAAAAAAAAAAAAATCTAGATCTTATGCATATGTATACGATATTTAACACCTTCCTGTTAACAAGTGCCATTTTGGCTACATTACATTTGAGTTCTGTCATTTTATTGTCATATTATCTTTAACAATTCCAAGGTTTTATGTGAAATTCATTGATTTCCACAGCTTCATCTTCAAGAAGGTGGCCTTCATGCTGATATTAATGGTGATGGAGTCCTAGATCATGTCCAGGTGAACTTTTGTTTCTTCTCTATCTCTAGTCTCGTCTCAATTTCAGTAGGTTCTACAAAACTATGTAAATTTATGAGAAATCAATCAGTTGGTGTTTGAAATTAATGCCTCTTGTAGTGAGTCATATCTTGTACAAGTTCTTTTCTTTAAGATACTTATGCATTAATACTAGCCAAATAATTTCACGTTCTATACTTAGGATGTGGTTAGTCTTGTCCCTAAATTACTGAATTCATCTAAATTTTCCATGAAATGATGACAACCATTTATTACAAGCTGTTGGCTAGATATCTGGGTAATAAATGTCAAATCTATCATCTCTTCAGGCTGTTGGAGGAAATGGTGCTGAGCAGACTGTTGTTAGTGGATCCATGGATGTGCTGCGACCATGTTGGGCTGTTGCAACCTCTGGTGTACCGGTACGAGAACAACTCTTCAATGCTTCAATTTGTCATCATTCCCCCTTTAACTTTTTGCAACATGGAGATTTTTCGAGATACTATGGCCGAACAGCAGATTTGAATTCTTTAGAGGTAGCAACACCCATTCTCATCCCAAGAAGTGATGGTCATAGGCATCGTAAGGGAAGCCATGGTGATGTTATCTTCCTGACAAATCGTGGGGAGGTATGCTGCTAATCTTGATACATTGCCTTCTATTGTTCTCCCTATTTTGAAATTGGATCAAGGGGTTTCTGTTCTGGCACCAAATCAAAGTAAACTTTTCTGTTTCTGCCAAATTATACTTCACCTGTGGGTCCTGAACCCACAACCTCATCCTCTACCTTAGGAAGGAGGTGCCATTTGAGCCAATGCACTTTGGTCTGTTTCAGTTTATTATAGCATTTGGAGGCAGAAATATGGCCTTTATGGCAAGAGAGGTTGCCCCTAAAAGCTGATTGAATCTAAGTTTTTATAGCATACAATTGGTACATTTTTTTTTTTTTTTTGGGTGGAATTTTATAAATTATGCTCATCATGATTAATGGAATGGGATTATTGTGTACTGCATACTAGTTGAACACCTCCTGTAGCATTACCCTGCATTACCGTTTCTCTGAATTGGAAACTCGAATATTCTATTCCTTTCAGGTAACGTCATACTCCCCTGGCTTGCATGGCCATGGTGCTGATTGGCAATGGCAGCTCTCAACTGGTGCTACATGGTCAAATCTTCCATCTCCATCGGGTATGATGGAAGCTGGTACAGTGGTCCCCACACTAAAGGCCTTTCCCTTGCGTGTGCATGATAATCAAGAACTGATTCTTGCAGCAGGAGATCAAGAAGCTGTAGTGATATCCCCTGGAGGAAGTCCCTTAACAACAGTTGATCTTCCTGGAACACCAACACATGCCCTTATCTGCGAGGACTTCTCAAATGATGGACTCACTGATCTTATTGTTGTAACCCCTAGTGGGGTATATGGCTTTGTCCAAACCAGGCAACCAGGTGCCCTGTTCTTCAGCACACTGGTTGGTTGCCTTATACTTGTGATGGGAGTCATATTTGTCACCCAACACTTGAATTCCATTAAGGGGAAACCTCGCCCTTCATCTGGTCCTCGGTGAAACTAGTGTTACACTAATTGAAAATTGACAGCAGCTGATAAGAGAAGCAAACATAATGGTAGAAGAATTGAGTGAAAGTTCTCTTCTAAACCTGGGGAGCAGTGTGGGATAAAGGGGATTTGGGAAGAGAAAGAAGGTGCAGTGGTGTCTGAGTTTCTGATGACTTTTTGCTTCCCTTCGTTCAACTTGTTTCTACCGTGGCGGTTCATTTACTTTGTAGGAGAAGTTGCTTTACAATTTATAAATCTTATGTTGTCAGGGACTTAACAAATCGAGGTTTTCATGTAGCTTAAGAAATGTCCATGCATATAGAAAATTTTGGGATATAATTTTATAATATATTTGTTTCCCTTCTATACTGTTTCTTATTCCAAAATTGCTGATCTCATCCTTGGAACCTACCAGCTGTATTTGTGGAAAACTTATTGCTGTGATTTGTGGTTTTGGATGCCTTGTCTGCGGCAGTACCTACGATGCACTTGAATTAGAACTTACTTTTAAAAGGGTTGAGCTTATTTTCAATACTTTCTTTTTTAAGGAACTTATTTTTATTTTAATGAGAGATTGTTACATCACTTACTAATTAAATAAAATGTGAAGATAAATGCCTTGTTTGGTTTGTCACTTACTCATATCCCAATACTCATAATTCAAATCTCATCACTCAAACTCATATTCCAATATCTTACAACTCTAACTCAATAAAACTCATAACTCACTCTCACGCTCGTTTGGTTGAAGTTTTTCACAATTATCTCAAATTCAAGAACTGACATTTTTGTCACTCACTGGGTCTCATATAGCATTGATTACACTGCAAAAGCACTACAACAGCAACAGACTATCCGCGTGTAATACCTCTCTCCTCTTCATGCCCTTCCTACAAAATCTCATCAACTTCTCTCTCCACTCTCTCCACAACTCCCACAATACATGGTTATAAATATTGAGACATTGTTCATAATACCATGGTTCTAACAAATGAACAAGACAGAGAACCTTCTAAAATAAAAAAATAAATAAAAATAAATAAAAACAAAAAAAGAGGCATAAACATAAAGAGTTAACGAAGGGTATTTAAGAGTAAACAAGCATTCACAACCAACATAGAGAGCAAACTCAAAGCAAGAAAAAAAAAATAAAATAAATAAATAAAAGGTAGAACCCAGTAGCTTCGGACATGTAAACAAATGGAGAGGGAGCGTTTGGGTCTCACCTGAAAATGGAATCAGTGAATAGAGCTTCGTTGGAGTTGGGCCTTGTGCTGATCGGCGGAACTAGAGCAAAAGATTTTCGAATGGATTACAAGAATGCTATTGGATAAAGGGGAAAGTGATGAAGAAGAGTATGGTTTGGTGGTTAAGAAAGTAATGAGGAAAAATATCCATTGCTCACAAAAGCCTGCAATGATGGGACGAGACATTGCTGTGGGACCTGTATTTGCTGGAAATTTACAAAACTACCACTGATAACTCAAAACTCTTAACTTGAAAACAGCTTCACGGTGTTTCCAAAATTGCTCACCCATCACTTAAAATTATGAGATATTATCACTGAGTTAATGGTTTGGAAATTCATCCAAACAAGCATGCTACCTGTGGGCTCCATCGATTTTGGGTTATGAGTTAACAAAACTAGGATTTGTTAACTCAGTTCAAGGAAATCCAAATAATGTGTAAAACTCACTACCACTTGTCATCATATATTTAAAATAAAAATATATATTCAGTTTAAAAAGTACTGGAAATTAGTCAAACTTGTTGTAAGATTGAGTATAGACTTAGAAGTGTTTGCAAATATTTAAGTTTTGTGTCCTTCCAAAATGGCCTAATGGCAAAAGAAGATTTTTTTTTTTGGGTGATAAACGAAAATATGGTTATTAGTGCAAAAAACGTTATTAGCACAAAAAACAAGTCAATAGAAATATATATATTTTTTTGTGGTCACGAAAATAAACTTATTAGAGCAAAAAACGTTATTAGCTTTTTAAGAGTGGACTCATTTTCAATGCATTATATATTTAATAGATTGTCGAAATTAAACTTTGCAAAAAACGTTTTCTTTTACGTTATTAGCTTTTTAAGAGTGGACTCATTTTCAATAGTAACTTTGACATATTTTTATTTCTTTTACTTTGACATAATTTTATTTCGTGTAGAATTTGAATATGAACGACACACATTATGAGTGAATGACGTGCTATCAGTGCGACCAAGACGTTGTCTTGCACTTTTGAGACAATGGACCCATTAATTCACTTACAACACACGTTGTTTTGATCTTTCTCAAATGTGGGTTGGACTTGTGGTTAAGGACACTATACAATGATGGTCACGCCCCAACGGTTTGTTGTTATTGGGAACCAGAGATATAGGGTTATAGGCTATATCAAAATGGAGTATATCTATAATAACAATACATCTATAGTTTTGGATTATTCTGCATTAAAAAGTGGAAATTAGAATGATAAATAAGAAGAATTTAGGTATAACATTATTGTTGATGACCTTTTTTAGAAATGTCGACCTTATTATTTATATTTCATTCTTGAGGCTTGACAATTATTGATAATTGTTGTAGGACGTGTGTCATTGTTTCGATCTTCTGAGACAGTCATATCAATGCATTGTCACTTCCTTCTTCATTTTTGGATTGTGATTGTTACCTAGTTGGGCCCTATGTCCTTTCGTTTAATTTGTTGGTTAACTATAAACCGATTGATCAACTAATGGTTGATTGCCACATAATAAAGACATGCCTTAAAATTTTAATTTACCTATGTCATTGGCACACTCGTTATTTCTCATACCACACATGTCATTTAGCAATTGGCCAATGTTAGAATTTCTCATAAACACAAGTAATATATGAATGAAGAATGCTAAAGATATTACAACATTTACTACATAAATTTTACAAATTGATATGACAAGGGAAGTCATTAGTGAAATTCAACAACATGATAAATGAATATTTGAATCACTTTTATTGTGATTGGTGATACATCAATTAATAAAATTTCATATAGTATGTTATAATTGTGAATCAATTTTATTGTATTCAATGATAAAACTATTCAAGGGAATAACTTTACATAAGCAAACACAAAAATGTAACACAACTCGTAAGTGCAAATTCCTATACAAATATAAGTACATACCCTACAAATAATATAAGTACAAGATAAGAAAAATATGATAGGTTTAAAGTTCATTGGGCTTAGACACTAACATAGTAAAATTTAGGGTAAACTTCACTCAATGGTCTTGAGATTTAAGTTAATATTAGTCAAGTCCGAGATACTTCAAAACTGATTAATTTGATCCTCAAACTCGACTTATTTCCTAAACCATTACTCATTTTTATCATCTTTGTCACAATGATTAATGATCATATTGGTCAACTTTAAAATATTTTAAACCTGAATCATATTAGCCCAATTAATAAAAATGTTATCTGAATTTTATCCTAAAATTTATTGTACCAGCATCATCAATTATCACTTAATATAATAATATGTCATGATTGATTGTGAGCTCTTGATAATATTGACGTGGCTCGTGGCTTTCTTTTCCAATTCGAATTCTCTCATTGTCATGTTATCTCTGTACGTCACATCCAGATATATTCGCTGTAAGGGAAATGATGAAAGTATCTTTGTCTCTGGAAAATCCCACTCGTATTGACTGAAAGCCGTATTGGGACGTCATGGTTCAAAGTCCAAACCAAGATCATATAATTATATTCCCTTTTAGCATTACATTACCACAAAACACCATCAATATAAAGAGAATTCTTGCCCCCCACTAATTTCGTCTCCTCCAAACCCATAAAGCTCCAACGCTAGCTTCTACATTTTCTTGCTTCTTCAATCTGATTTACTTGATCATCAATATTATAATGGGACTTTGTTTACATGGAGACAGGAGATTGGCTTCATAGGTAAGAACTTCTACTGTGGAATTTTTGCTTCCTGGGTTTTAATACCATTTTTTTTTTCTATTTTTATCTCTTACTTTAAAGAATGTGTCTGATCATAGCCATTTAAAATTCAACTTCTACACTGATCATGAAGATTTATGCTTACTGTTTAAAATGTTTAACAGGCTGATGTTAATAGCAAACCATTATTCAGATTATATAAGACAATGAAGCTTCAGAAACTTGAGCTGAAAGCCTTCAAAAAAGTTAATTAAATATGGAGATATCTCTGATTGTTCCCAAAAAAAGATAATAAAAGAACAAAGAGAGTGACAATTCATATAGAGTTTTTTTTTCTTCTTTTTTTGATGAGTGATAATTCTGATAGAGTTAAAGCTGCAAAGAAGATTTGATTTAGATAGGGCTAGAAGGTTCTGTTAGATAATCCTAGTAATAGTAAAATTATTCAATGGGAGAAAATTTATCTTAGCCATTATGTTAAGCTAAGTTCTACTTTTCTTTTTTTTTTTTTTTTTTGTTTTTTTTTTTTTTTTTTTGGAGAAGAAAACTAAGTTCTACTTAAGAAGCTTTTATAATTCGAAAATTGGCTGCTTGGTTCTGATTTCTCCTTCTTTTTTTTTCCACTCATATCGAATAAAACATATTGAGTAAAATCTTCTTCATGTAAAAGCAATTTGGGGGTTCCTTTCTTCTTTTTTTATTCGGATGTTCCTTAAGGAACCACGCGTTATTTCTTTGAAGTTGTGAAGACTAGAAAGGCTACTAATACATATCTATATTCTATTGATGACACGAAATTGAAAAGTTACACTATTATTAAAGATGAAGTTATTGATTTTCACCAAAGACTTTAGGTTCTTCTTCAGCAAATTGTTACACGGTAAACTATGAAATTATTGAAGCAAGGAAATTTTTCTTCACAAGCCAGATACTCAGATGAAGTGAAGAATACTCTTAAGTTTGCATAGTGGAAAAGCCCTAGGACCTTATGGGTATACCCTCACTTCTACAACAAAGTTTAGGACATAGCTGATGATGATTGCACTCAATTACTCTTATTGTATCTTTAAACAAGTTGTTGCTCTAATTAGGGTTGCAAATTAGCCAAGTTGAGTCAAATATTAAGAGTTCAAGATTATTTATTTTATTTTATTTCAAATACTAGTCCAACTGGAACTCATTAACAAATTAAATTATATGTTTAAGCTTAATTCATTTTTCTCTCAAATGAACTCGAACTTATTCATAAGCTACTTGATTGATTTATTATTTTTCCATGTGCAGTAAACACTATTACTAAAAAAAATTTACTTCAAAAATCAATGTTAATAATTAATAATTAAATTATAGTTGAAATTATATTATTCAATTTAACTAAATAGAATAATTTTTACTTATAAACTTATAAAAATTATCAATTGATCTTGTATTGTTAAATATAATTTTTATTAATTACAAATTAGACTATTTATATTATCCATTAATTACAAATATTAATTTAGTGTCTTTTGAATTTGTTTACAAACTTACATAATATCAAGTCTATATTATAAGTGCTAATAGCCTTGTAGCATAATTGGCACATCTTTGTTTTTAATGGAAATATCCATGGTTTAAATCTCTCTATCCCAACTATTGAATTATAAAAAATAAAAATAAAAATAATCTATATAAGTATATTTTTTTATATTTATACATATAGTAAACATATATTATTTTTATATACTTAAATCGAGTCTCATACTTATGAGCTTCACAAACATATTATCATATTTGAATTTAACTTGTTTAATAGTCAAACTCAAACTTAAGCTTGAACTTTGCTCGTTTGTTAAAAATATGAATATAAACAAACATATTTTTAGCTGAACTCTAACCATTCATAAATAGCTAAGATAAATGACAACCCTAACTCTAGTGCATAAAATTTAAGTACCCTTTCAGAATGGATGACTTTATACCTACTTCTTGCTGTAACACTAGGTATTAGGTGCATCCTCAAGTTGATGGCATATAGATTAAATGCTTCTCTTTTGCATTTTGAAAGCACTAATCAATTTGTAATTTTGCATTCATTCAAGGAAGTAGAATAGCTAGAAATTTCTCTCAAAAGATGGTTAGGAAATTTGTATTATTTTAAACGCTCTGATCAAGTGGCTAGATGTAACTAAAATTGATTTGATTAAAGCTTAAAACTGTATTAATTGGAGTTTTATAGTGAATATTTTCGAAGCTAATCAATAGTATTCTAGAGGTGTTCAAAAATTTTTTGGTAGAATAAATTCGTGGACACCTAAAAGCTTCTGATAATTTTCTGGCAGAATTCAATATGTTTAATTTGTATTGACTATACAAGAATAGTAAACTATCATGTGTTTATTTTCCCAAAAAAAAAGGTTATTAATGAACTTTCAAAAAATCAATGCCTGTGTTTGGAAGGAAACAACAGATTAAGCTAGAGTGGCACACGTAAGCTGACCGACAATAATTTAGTATTTACTGCTAAAGGAAATAAAGTTTTGCAATTTGCCAATTAGGAGGTTAGATGATTGGGATAAAGCCTTAATAGTAAAGCTTCTTTGGATTCTTTTCTAGTGGGATCTTGTTTGCTTAAGATAAAAGGCAGTATTTGCTGAGAGACAACAGTACAATAAAATAATAATAATAAACCTAATAGTTGTTCACGGGGCTTGAGAAAGATTCTTGAACTCGAAAATTTTAGCATTACTTTTTCTTAAGCATCACATTTGATTTGGTCATTGGAATTTTTGGCTGAGGATCCTTGTGGTGGATCAGTGAAACTAGGCCTTGGTTACATGGTGATGGATGCATTATCCCAGGGTTCTCCTATAAACACTGTCATATCCATGCTGGGGTGTTGTTTTTCTTTCTTCTAATTCAGCTTTGCTCTAGCATCACGTATTTATAGCCTATAACAACTTTGGCTGTGATTTTTAAGTTCATTCCCTTTTTCTGATACCATTAAGTTCATTCCCTTTTTCTGATACCATTAAGTTCATTCCCTTGAGTTCTTACACTGTGTCATGTAGGTTTCTAGGATTCGTTTAAAAAACAATTGTTACAGCTAATAAATATAGTTGGTTTTCTAAGAAAACCAACTATATTTATTAGCTGTAACAATTTTTTTTTGCAGGTACTGATTTTTCCAAATAATTGTCTTTAGCTGTAACTATAGCTAAGAAAACCAACTATATTTATTAGCTGTAACAACTGTTTTTTGCAGGTACTGATGTTTCCAAATAATTGTCTTTAGCTGTAACTATATTTATTAGCTAATAAATATAGTTGGTTTTCTAAGAAAACTTTTCTTTTGCAGGTTGAGAGGACAAGGAAAGGTTTCAGCAGGTACTGATTTTTCTGTTTACGTACGTGAGCTTTCTTTTATAAATATAGCACAGTTCTGCATTCGATTATTTTGAGCTTTTACATCAAAAGGAATAACTTCTTCATTTGATTTACAGTAGAAGTTGTTGTAGGTTAAGATGTTGATTGATTTGGGGGAAAACATTTAATTTGAAACTGAAAACCTCTTGTTTTGTTATTTATGTTTACATTTTCCAGTTAAATGCTATGTTGGTATTTGGAAAGTAGGGATTGAGAATGATTTATTTGTTGAATATTCATGTGTGAGTGGTGTTGTTAGTTAAATAGTAAAGTCTCACATTAAGAAATAATGATGATAGTGAGTGATTAATTTAACATAATTGAGCTCAAATCTATTGACTTAATCTTTTGGGTTAAGTGGCATCCATATACTTTATATTAATGTCTCAATTGGAGTCTCCTCAATTTCTAATCTCCCCCACAATCTTCATTTTTAAAACCAATTAGTACATTTGGATGTAGTGTGATATTTACTTTGTTCTTTTGGTTGGGCTCTAATTTGGGATGGGCATTATATTTGGGTGAATTTGGTGCTTATTAGCGCATTTGGAGGTAATTTTAGGTATTACGCACTTTGTTCATTTAGAGGCATTCGTGTCTTGAGAGAAATCTCACTAAGGTGGAGATTTGTTAAGAATTTGTATTTATTGGCTCAATTCTTTACAAGGATACAAGGAATTTCATGAACTTTGGTTCTTTGCAAATTTTGCCAAGGTGGAAAAATGTTGTTACGTTTAGTTCAATTTGTGACTCTTGTTTATGTATTAAGGTGAAATTCCTACTTTGACTTGGTTTGAAAGATTGCTTGGTGGAATTTATATAGCATTTTATTCAAATACTACCACTTTGTTGTAGCAGTTGAAGCTTTTGTTGCGATTAAAAATAATAATAATAATAATAAAAAGCAACTTTCACACTAGATTGACTATGAAAAATACTAGGAACCAAGAAAGTTGAAAGAAAAATAGCACACACAAGAAAATACCAAGAATTTATGTGGTTAAGCTTTTGGCCTATATCCATGTACTATAATAAGGGGAAAATTTCCTTAACAAAAATATGGAGATTATAATTAACGGAAGATAAAATTACTCAAATAAATAAACTCAAAAGATTATCTCTCATAAATACTAAAGAATAGAAAAATAAAAATAGTATAAATTTGTGGCACACACTCAAGCCTAGCCACTGGAGATACTTTTTTTTACAAGCCTTCTCATGGCTTATTTGGATTAAAGGGAGAGGGAGAACAAGGGAAAGTAAAATAGACTTGGCCGGAAGTTAGACTAATTTCTAGCCAACTCTACTTTTATCCCCCTCTCTCTCTCTCCCCTCGTTAATCCAAATAGACCACTAAGTAAAGTCAATCAGATCCTAGTTTAGTGAAGTGAACAAACATGTGGAAGAATTAAACGCATCCTCTTGAGGGAAAGGTTTTTTTGATAAATTCTTGAGGGAGTGTGTGACAAGCTGCTCAAGCAGCTCATTAAATCCAATTTAATGGAACATATGGCTAGCTTGAGCAGACCTTAGATAGAAAGTTTTCTGACAAAATTTTACAGAATACGATCTTTGTTGTCTCGAACGGCAGTAAATGTCTTGTAACGTATTTTGGTGTTTGAATCAACTAAGGAGATTTTTCAAAGGTGCCTCTTGAAGGGCCACACCCCATTGTCTATATATAGTGTTTCAATATTCAGTTTTTTACGGAACTTTCCTATCATTACAAAGAAATCATATGAATTCTCCAAGTTGCTACTTATTGAATTCTTGACTTAGTTTTATCTTGATGACAAATTGACAATAACCCTTTTGCAAACATTGTGCTGGGGGCAAATATTACTTAGGACAACGTTGACTTGTGCCTCCAAGTCATTGTCTTTTGTTTGATTCATTCTTTACCCCTTTGATCCCCAACACAAACACCTGTCAAGTCAAAGCAATGCTTAAACTTGTACAGAGGAGTTGGTATATAGCCATCACTTCAGCCGTATTATTTGTAGTCCCAAACTTTTGAAGAAGAATATCTCTCTCATCAACAATTTCACGAACAAAGTGAAAGCATACATCAATCAATGTGCTTAGTTTGAGAGCGGTGAACTTGGTTTTTCACTAAAGGAATTGCACTCTAGCTATCACAAAATACACAAATATGCTACTAACCCCTAATTCTTCAATCAAACCATATAGTTAAATAGCCTCCTTAATAGCTTCAATCGCAGACATTTATTCAACCTCAGTGATTGAATGGAACAGTAGATAGCAGTGTTGATCTCCAACTCATCAGTGCTTTGGCTTTGGCAAATGTAAACAAGCAGCTTGTAGAATAACAAAACTTATCTCTATCATCAACATTGTCTGAAACAACAAAAACAACCATCTTATCTCCCTCAAATTTCAAACCCGAATCAATGGTTCCCAAAATGCATCTCAAAATCCATTTAGCAACTTGCCAGTAACCTTTCTCTGGATCATGCATATAATGACTAATCATACTGACCACCTGTGAAATTTTGGACCGAGTACATACCATTATATACAGTTCACTAGTCCATAACCCTTGCTCTGTGTGTGTGTGTGTGTGTGTGTGTGTGTGTGTGTGTTTTTAATTATTCCCTTTCTTTCTTTAATTAACTAGTATTTGGCTAGATTCAATTGTTTTTAAATTTAATGTGGGTTTTATGGTATGAATAATGGCTTATATATATTCTATTTATGGTCATAGAATTACATATAGCTCAGCCAGTTCTATGCAAGCTGAAGTATCTATTGTACGTCATCCCACAAGGCAGTTTGAGACGGCTTATAGTCAGGTCTAAGATTCTTATTCTTTTATATAGATTTTACTAGGGTGTGCCCTAAAGGCATATAATAGTATACCATTTTTGGAAAAAGTTTTATTGGAAATTGTTTCAATTTCCAATAAAAATTTTCTAAAAATGGATTTGTTAATGTATGCTCTAAGAGCATACATTAATCGGACCCCTTATATATATATATATATAGAGAGAGAGAGAGAGAGAGAGAGAGAGAGAGAGAGAGAGAGAGAGAGAGAGAGAGAGAGAGAGAGAGAGAGGAAAGTTCTATTCATAGTTCATATATACAGTACGCATTTCCAGAAATTTTAGGTTCCCAAGAAGATTTTTTGTTAGTTGAGCCTTTTTGTTATATGGCTAATTGCGTTCTAGGGGTTCATCTAAACGAACACAATTAGCCATTTATTAGGGGTACCAACCAGTGGTAAAGTTGTGGATCTTAATTGAGTTATCTAAATGATGCCCATCTTCAATTTCATGAATTCGGCTTCTGTCTAGTGGCCAGTGCCATTGGACACATTAGATTGCGAACACGTGTCCAAGACTGGACATGTGTCTGTATCCTGACGGGTCCAGTGGCCAGTGGCCACTGGACAAAAGCTGAACCCCAATTTCATATGTTTTTTTTCCCTTTCATTTAGGCATTCATTTTTCAAGTATATGATTATTGCTACAAGTATGTGTAGTTCCTCTTTCCGTAAACATTAGATAACTACATGAAAAAATTTCTTGGGATTGACCCCAAGATATTAGTCTAAAGTTTTAAATTCAAGACTTCATAGATATCATAAGACCTTAGAAATTACTAGACTAACCCCTTCAAATTACTTTAATATGGCTAGTTATTCATAATAGGCTTATTACTAGAGATAGGCCAAGGTCTTAAATACCAAAAATGTTGATCATTTCAAATTGGAGATTTCACAGAGAAACTGAGATCAAGATCGAAAGTTTGGTAGTAACTGATATTTAATACTTTATTAGTATGATATTTCATTATATTTTCTCACAATACTTCAAGATTGTAACCTAATATATTTCAAATTTTCTATTTTTAAGATTTTAGGTAAAACTTAGATAAAATACCTTAAGTGCAATACATTAGGTTACCTAATTGAATTCAAACATTCGATTTGTATGAATTTAATTATTCTTGAAAAAGATAATACTATTTTTATTTTATTGGTCCATGCATCCAAGTATTTGAATTTAATTAGAAAACTTATTATATTGTTTTACATGTAGTCTGCAATATTGAGACTTCTTTTTCTTACCATGTGGCCTTTTTCATGATAATTTGAAGTTAATTATTCAACCTACTCTTGATTGGTAGGTAGATTGGACACACAGCATTTCAATTATAGACTAGCAGTGGATATTAATCATTACCTAGGGGCAAGTGCCTTTAGACTACTATTATTGAAATAGCTCATATAACTCTTATATATACATCTTGTTTGAAGAAATACATTCTTGAGTTTATTCACCAAATACTTTTTTTGATACATTTTTAAGTGGGAGTGAGGAGTTTGAACCATATACATCTCTGTTATAAACATCTTTATTATAAATGTTAGAAAATGTCATTTGACCTAAAGGAGTGGATTAGTTGTGTTCGTACCAAATTCTCAAAACTTCATGTCAAGTTATTATTTTAAATCCTAATCCAGTAAGATATTAAAAACTTGATAGTTTTAATTAAAGAAATTCTGTTTTAAGACAACCCCGAAAAGAGAGATGGGAGTATAAAGAAGAAAGGGTCTTTTCATCTAGGTAGATGGTTTCTCTTTTGATTCTCTTGTCTTCTCAATTTCAACGTTACATCATCCTTATTTTCTATTTAGAATTTGCTTTTGTTTAGTGTGTCAAAGAGGAATCTTAACCACAACATTCCTCGTGAAACATGCAACAGAATGAAAGTCTCACAGCACAGCTCCTGCAACCAAAGAGTTATGCTGACCCAATTGAAGAGACAATTCAGTATTTCAATCAGATAACAAGCTCGGACCTTCAAAACGAGCCTCAAAGACAGACCTCAAATATCACACTTTGCAGCCTTCTTTTGCTCACACACAGTGCAATTTCGTGGAACAAAAAATTGTAAGTATTTGCGACAAGGATAGTCACACAGGCTGTCTCCTACTTTCTCATAAGCAAATAGGGCTTTCTAACAGCAAATGAGCTAAGCAACCTTTTACAGCAGAAAAGCCTGAGACATTAACCAGACGAGTTGTTGGGACCACAGACAGAACCACATTATGGTGCATGAGACTCCTATCTTTATGGGCTCACTCTATACCACCCAAAGCTGAAAATGCCAACCATCTTTATTGCCCTAATACCATAACAAGCCCTACTATTCTCTCGAATGGCTTTAGTTGTGCCATGGCTTACAAGGAAATCCGCGTGAGATGCTTAATTATTACCGTATGGCTCTCTCTCTCTCTCTCTCTCTCTCTCTCTCTCTCTCACACACACACACACACACACAAGACTATAATTGGCTTTATGTATATTTATACCTAGAATACCGGGGACCCCATTTACAAAAAATGGTGAAGTGGTGGTAAAGAAAATGTTGTGGGTTTATGTAAAAAGTAATGTGCAGAAAGTGTCCACCACTTATAATTGATCACTTTAATATATTGTGAAATTTAATTGAATCTAGTGCACAAAACTTTTACTTCTAAGAAGTCTGAGAAAGGTGTCTCGAACTAACGATCTGTCGCTTTTGACAGAAGGCACTTGCTAACTCACTAGGCTCCACCTCCATGTTGTGAAATTTGTGTTACACTAAATTTATTGTTAGCACTTTAAAAATTAATAATAAAGGATAAACTGCCAAATAGATACTGCCAAACATGACCAGTAAGGCAGTGCCATATCACAGTTCTGGAGTATATGATTGCCCAAACAACCCCCCCACCCCTCAAAAAGAAAAGGAAAAATTGATGAAGCTAATAGCTAGTGTCTGGTGGCAGGATTTGAGCATGGAAATACGTCAGGACAGCTGCCTTAATTAAGACCACGATACAAATGGAGGTGTTGGGCTATGGACTTACGAGCTCTCCTAAAGACCAGGGATTTGTATATAGCAAAAGGAGACTACCATAGAGGTGGGTATATTTCCCCTTATAAATTCGTATACAATTATGTTATATAGTTCATATATTTTTGCTGAGAAATACTTTCATGTTTTTTATTAACAAAATACAAAATTCATCCAAGAAAGAAGAGTAACCAATTGAGTGTGTACTGAAATGTCTATATGATATAGGAAGCTTGGATATATAGTAAGTTTTGGAACGTGAAATAATCTATAATTAGGGTTTTGGATTAAAAGATTCTCTATGATTTTGGAAGGACAAGTACCACAGAAAGTATATGACAAAAAAATTTGATTCCTACTGTTTCCTTCAACGAATTTTTAACAGTAAATGATCTCCCACACCGTAAATGGAGAATTCGATAAAGGGTTAAAATACTGACGAGTTAAAATTTGCTTTCCAAGTTGTAGCAGCAAGGAATATCCTTTCTTTGTCAAGTGCAGAGTTACAGAGCTCTTTGTGCTGGTCAAAAATACATGAGAATCTAAAAAAAAAAAAAAAAAAAAAAAAAAAAAAAAGCAAAGATTTTGAGCTACAAAAGATCATCACTTCTGTTCTGTGAGGTAACAATTATATACACATTAGCAAAATTCATATATATATATATATATATACCTTCACGTCACATACTTCCTAGGGCTCCATTTCTTACAAAGCAAGTCTTTCCAAAAAAATAAAACAGAATTGATCACTTGGTAAAATGTGAAATTTTTGTTTTTTGAGGTTAATTTGGGTATGTTTCCAATAAAGTAAGGCTTTGGTGAGTTTATCAGATAGGCCAGAATTGCATAGTCTAATGAAACGTGTTTTCCAGCTTTATGTCAGGAAGAGACATGCACTAAAATAAAAGAAACGAAGGGTGAAGTGGATAAAGACAAAAAGTAATGACAAAGAATAAGATTGCACTGGAGTTGCTGAACTATGGCATAATAAAATATCACACACAACCCAATTCTACACATTCAGATAGGCATTGCACTCTTCTAGCCCAAATGCTACAGTTAGGTTTCCTCATATATATAAGGGATCATTGAGGAACCTACTTCTTTCACATAAAAGTCATGTTTAGTGTATGCAAGGTGGAGATTCCCTTTCTGGCTAAGAAAACTCCGAACAAATTACCAACCAGTGCCATATTCTGGAATATTTCCATGCCGCACTAAATTCAAAATTGTCTCTGATATATCAATGATTTCAAATTGTCTCTAATATATCAATGATTTCAAATTGATATTATTCTATATATATTTATATATATACACACACATATATATATAAAATAAAAAAGAAAAAGAAAAAAGGAATATGTTATCATATTCATTTCTGATTAATGATTTCAATCAAATGCAATGCAGAAAGAAGATCAAATCAAATCCTATATAAGAAAAAATATTATTCTATTTATGCAACTCTATACAACTCAACTCATAATCTAGTTCTATCATTCTTGACCCCATCCTGATGAGTGATGGCTTTAATGCTGACTTCAGTTTTGTTTTCATGCTCAAGTAACATTATTGCTTCAACAGTCCCAAATCAGTTACCTAGATTAAACATTTACAACTCTGCTTGAAGTATTCACAAGCAATCAAAATCTGATGGTAATAAACTATGGGCAGACATGCCAGGAATGACTTATAGAGGAAATTGCTTGTGGAAAATTCACATATGTACTTTCATCACATTATGATATTAGGCATTATTTTTAGTAATCTTTCCTCCTTGTCCATTATTTCCTTTGTTCTTGTATAAAGCTTCTCATAAAGCAATTCATCTACTTATTAAAAAAAGATAGAGACAGGTTAAAAAAAACAAAAAAAAAACTTACCAAAATAGGGACATGTAAGAAATTTATTACCATTAGAATATGAGAAAACATAAAAAGAACATTCTTTTTTATTCTCATGTTGCTGTAAATGCATGAAAGACGCAATTTTGCTTCTATCTAAATTTAAAACTAATTATTCCTTACAGATATAAATAATTACATGCGTATCTAAAATTGAATCAACTCAATTAAGCCTTAAAACACAACCACACAGATTATTTGTCACCGTTCAGCTTTGCTTGAGCCATATCATCTGCCAGTACATAAGGACCAAAAGTAAAATAGGAAAAACATGCCTTTTTCTTGTATTCTTATTACCATTCTTAAACCTTTCAATTGTTAGAAATAAACTTATCTCTACCATCATTTTTTGACTTCGTATCTCTACCATCATTGAAGATTGCTTTATCATGTAGAGCCCTATGTTATAGAATTAATCAACCTTAAAAACTTTTCAAAGTAAAACAGAAGGATTCTTGCCATTGCACCACAATTAAATTTTCCTATAAAGCTGTTCATTGTTCATGTATCTCAGAATCAAATTCTCAACATCATCATCCAAAATAGTTTTAGGCAATCTATAATGTAGAGAAGACTTACCTTAAGAACCTTATTCATCCACATACATAGAGGCACCTGTGTACAAATGTATTCAAACCCATAACACACCAAAATGTTGTGGAAATGGACATGTTATAATGTGCATACATTCCTAAATATGAAGAATTATTGAAATGGTCATATTGATTTGCTCTTGTAAGATTTAAGATTATTACATGTTAAGTTTTATTATCCATTTCAAAATTTACTTTCTAAACAAAACCAGAGAGATGGACCAAGACAATTAAAATATTTATACATATATGTATTTTTTTTTTAATGAAACAGTTTTCTTTAAATCTCTTTTTCTCTTAAAACTGATGTCTATGGTATATATATATATATATCAATCCAATCTTATCTTATACCAAGGAGATCAACAAGAAATCATACACATATATATACACTTGCATTTAATCTTGATTCCAACTAACATGATACAATACTTGATATATTTCAAATACATTCCTTATACTACTCATCATTACTTTTACCTAAATTCTTGCTAAAGAAGGTTAGTTCTATAGGGGATCAACTCATTTTATGAAAATACATTGATAGGATAATTATCCATAATATACAATAACCCTGCAGACTAAATTGGAGGCTCACTGAATTCCCAAATCTAACATACAATTTTAGTGATGGTCAAAAAAGAAATATCTCAAGAATAAGTAATTAGTCAGATAAAGCCACACACACATACATCCAATCAATTCTTCAAACTTAAGAATAAGTAATTAGTCAGATAAAGCCACACACACATATATCCAATCAATTCTTCAAACTTGGGAGTGTAAGACCCTCTACTCTGCTTAAGGCTCAAATTGGAGTGACTAAGGGCTCATTTAGAGGATCGTTTAAAACCACACTTCCACACTTTTTCAAACTACAATATTCACACACACACACACACACACACATCCATTTTTTTCTTCTAACTTGGGAGTGTATGACCCTCTTCTCTCTTTAAGGCTCAAATTTCAAATTTGAGTGACTTAAGGCCAGTTTAGAGGATCGTTTAAATCCACACTTATTCAAACTACAGTACACACACATATATTCTTTTTTTTTTCTTCTAACTTGGGAGTGTAAGACCCTTCACTCTCTTTAAGGCTCAATTTGGATTAACTAAGGGCCCGTTTAAAACCACACCTTTTCAAACTACAATTTTTTAAAATCATATACCCTATACCTCTTTTCTAAGCATCCCATTTTCAAAGAGTTGAAAATGAGTTGTATTAAACAAGGCTATATGCTATGGTGCCTTCATTAATGCCTAAGCCTAATCTATTAACAAATGCACAATTATAATTTAAACAGTATTGACAAACCAATATTAAAAATGTTTTAAAAATTAATAACATGGAAGAACGCAAGTAGACAGGTCAGATTGGGCTTGTCTGGCTATGTTTTCATAAAATTATTTTTAAAATTTTGTTTTCAGATAACCAATAGAAAACTCATTTAAGATTTTCAATAGTTTTGTTTTCCTTAAATCGAAAAATAGTTTCAGGAAACACCATTTTTTGATACCAAGAAACAAACTTTTTGAGTTAATTGATATACACGTGGCTTTCAATATTGGTGTGCTTTATTTATTTTTTTTTTTCCAAAGACTAATATTGGTGTACTTATATTAAGACTAAGAAGAGAACTTTGATTTGCAGTTAAGAAAGAGAGATTTGATTTGACTGCAACTTTCATTTTTGTCGAGTTAAAATCTTTGTTTATATTGCCTGCAGCCTCTAAATTCAATCCCAATGGAACACACTTCATCTAGCTAGCAGCGTCCCACTCTGAAATCAGTAAGGGTAAGCTGCAAAGATGACTACAATGGTCAAAGGTAGAGTACAATAAGCTGATTATCAGACATCAATGAGTTTTAAAAAGATAACAAATTTCATAACGTCTTTCATAGTTATTATGGATGATGGCAGATTGCAGTTGGTGTACAATAAAAGAAACCTTAGTAGTTATTTGAGTGAAAATTATGTTACTTTAATTATAATTTGCCACCTCAACGAATTGTAAAGAAAAAAAAAAAAAAAAATTTATTATCTCTAAAATTGTTTTTTTTTTTTTTTTGAGAAGAAATCTCTAACATTGTTGATTAGACATTCTACACAAATTTACACTTAATTAAGCAACATATTGGTCATGCTTTATCTTAGTTAAAATAATGTGTATTTTATGATACAATTATTTATTAGCTTAAGGGTAATACCTCGCCTCCTTGAAATAGATAGGAAGGGTTATTATAGATTCACATTAGACTAAATAAATATGTACAACATTGTACACATCTATTTAATCTACAATGTGAATCTTACATTGCAAATATACTGTAAACTAAATAGAAGAGCATGTAAGGATTTCAAACAAAAAATTTTTAAAAAATTAAAAAAAAATCAAACAAACAAGCAAATATAAAAATAGAAAGCAAAAGAAAATATGCAATCAGTTTCATGATCTGACAGCATACATTTTACAAAAGAAAGTCTAAATTTTCATATAAATATTTTTTATATATTAAATAAATAAATAAAACTATTATAACTTTTTTTTTTTTTTTTACTTAATAAAGTACTATAGGAAAGTGAGACATTCATTTTCGTTGAGGCCATTAATGATAAAATATGAGATCACATTACGCGTCTGCAGATAGCTTGTAAAAGGCCATTTCAGAGAAAATTTAAGTATGTAACCAGTCTCCATTTTAAAGTGTCGTCAATTTCACTGATGGAGAAACAGTCTCATTTTATGTACTGTATACTAGTATATATCAACATATATACACACAAAATATCTCTACCTAAATAGTAACAAATCTGCACCATGTGTATACGTTCCCACTAGTAGGTGCATTAAACAGGAGCAAAATGATAAAACGATAAACTCATTTATCATCAAAGTCACATCATGCATGCTTATTTAAGCAACATAAAACAGCGCACTCACGTGCGTACGTGCATGCACAGATACAAGTATGTATGTATGTATGACTATCACATTAATGTATGTATGTATGAGCACATAACATGAATGTGCGTATGAGAGAGACAGACAAGGAAATTTCCTTCGCCTTTTGAACTTAAATGCTCATGCATGGCTGGACCGCCATAGCCAAATGAAAAGATGTTTTTCCTTGTAGTTTGTCCAACCAAATATGAAACTAAATTCGTTCCCATTTCAAACCGGCAAACATACGGGTAAACAGGAAAAAAGCAGCTTCAAAGTTCAAAACTAGCCAGAAACGCGTAATGAAAAAATTCAAACCCAGTTAGAGAAAATTTTAACAAATAGAAACAAAATAACCGACAGACACACTAAGATCTCGGACTCGGACAGAAAATAACTTCAGATTTTAATGAAGAAAATGAAATAACAATAATGGCAATAGTTTAAAAAAAAAAAAAAAAAAAACTTGCATTGAAATTGCACAAAACAAACGACTTCGGCGGCATTTCCTCTTGTTTCACTTCTTTTTTTCTTTTCTTTTTTTTTACTTCAATGGTTGTCAAATTTACTCTACTATTACAACATTATCAAATATTGCTGACAGAGTGAAAAGTTGGTCAGAGAGAGAAGAATGTGGGGGGTTTTTGTTTGTTTGTTTTTCAAGATCTTGGGGGATGGAAGAATTGCGTACCAGCCATGAATGAGTTAAGCGGAGCTGGGTACAAACTAGGATCAAGAAGAGCCATGGCTGACGAAACCATGGCCGCGGCACCACCATGAGTTGTGGTGGGACTAGTAGTGGCACCAGCAATAAGATTCAATGGTTGAACTCCTCCACCACCACCACCACCACCACCACCGGAAGAACTCTCACCACCCATGGAGGAGTAGTTAGTTTCTGGGCCTTGGTCATAGAGAATGCCCTTGAAAACATGGCCTCCTATGTTCACAGCCGTCTGATATGCATACTGATCATCTGTGTCATCAATGGAGCTCACTCTTACGCAACGAAATACAGCAGGAGAGCTCACTTCTGATGGAAAATTTCCCACTTCTAACCCTAAAATCCATATTAGTTTAGACAAGAGGTTAATTTGGAAAAAGAACACAACGGATAATGATAATATTTAAAAAGCAGCACATTCACACACACGCTCATACACAGATATCCACAAAACACTCACGCACACAAAGACGAAAAATAGTTTCTTCCCTGTCAATATACTCGTCAGGATTACTGAATAACAGTATTTTGGATAAAAGAAAGGAAAAGCTGATGGGAGTTTTTACTATGGAGGGGGTCGATTTATTCCATCACACGCAATCGATATCATGGTCTTGTTTTGGGTATACTTCCAAAACCCCTCTCTCTCTCTTTCTCTCTCTTTCTTTTCAGAATTTCTCATAATGCGTCTAAGAAATTCTTTCAAAGAGTCAATCAGTTCAACTGTGAGTAAGTGTCTGTGAGTTATAATATATATAAAACATATATATATATATAAAGAATGAAAGAAAGAAAGAAACTTTGGGTACCTGACGCACTTGTGTGCAGACGAGCAAGTGAGGAAGTACTTGGATTTTCTCTGTGTCTTTTGGGATGTTCTCCACCACGATGCTCAAGTTGGTGTTGGTGTTGGTGTTGTTGCTGTTGCAAAACAGCCAGTTGTTGTTGTCTCTCGCGGCGCTTGGAAGCCGGGACCCAAGTGCTTTTAACATGGGTTTGACAATCAAACCCTCGGCTTTTACAACAAGTCCTACACCGCATGTGAATGCAGTCCTTTTTAGCTTGGTTCCCACAGTCTTGGCAGCTTATGCCTCCTATTCCTCCTCCTCCTCCTCCTCCTCCTCCTGATGAAGAAGACCTCATCATCATGAAAGCCGATCTCGACGACGAATCATCAGACACGTTGATTGAGCTCCTACTGGGTCCCACACCTAACCCAGTATAGAGATCTTGCTGCTGTTGATGTTGTTGGAGAAGTACTTGTTGTTCTTGTTGTTGCCATATCTCGAAACCCTTGTATGCTGACACTTCTTCATTATTCTTGTACCAGAACAAACTCTCTGGGGGAATTTCGTTTGGTGGGTTGTTGTTAGTTTCTTGATCTTCTTGGCTTGAACTTGCTCTTCCTCTTCCTCCTCCTCCTCCTCCTCCGCCTAATGAGAAAAACCCAGCCATTGTAAGCATGACCCGGACCTTAAATGTGACAAAAAATCCATAATAGAAATTCCACTCCCACTGGAAAAATTGGAACCCAAATAAGATATGGGTAGTCCTCAATTTTGCTCCTTTCTTTAGGGGGTGTGGTTCTTTGATGGAAATTCTAGTTGTGTGTGTTTTATATGAGTGTATGTTTTGGTTTCTCGAAGAGTGTGTTTGTGTTTGTGAGAGAGTGTGAGAGAGAGAAAGATTAAGATAGAGAGAGAGAGGTTAATTGCAGCTCTAGTCGGTTAGTGACAGACGTCCCTCACTGCTTGACAGCGTTAATCGCGCCTCAAATTCCCTTAATTTTTTTCTCTACAAATACACACACACACACACACCTTCACAGTTGAATTCATAGAAAAAGCATTTAAGGAACGAAGCTGCTTTCTATGTCACTCTCTCACATACTCACTCTGCAACCGCCGCCATGCTCTTCTGCACCGTGCTGCTACCTCAATTTAAGTCTCCCAACCCATCTCTTTGCCCTTTTCTCCCTCTCTCTCTCTCTCTCTCTCTCTCTCTCTGATATTTTTTGCAGGTGATGTGATGAGCTTTTTAGCTCTGAGCAGTGGCTCTTGTGTCTGTAAAAACAAAAAACAAAAAACAAGTCTCTCTCTCTCTCTCTCTCTCACTCGCTCATTCTCCCAAAATCTGTTTCTCTTTTCTGTTTGTGGGCTTTGTAGATTTTATGATCTAATCTTAAAATGGAATCAATCAACTGCTAATAAATTCGCATGCTCATCTAACGGTCAAATTATTCGCCACGTTTGGGCGCACCAGCTTTTGCTTATCCATGCCTTTGCACCGGAAAACCCGCTACTTTTTCGTGACTCTCCCTTTAATAAACCAATTTTAATTTTATTATTATTTTATTACTATTCTTCTTTTTTTTTTTTCTTCTTCATTTATTATAATTAATTATCCCTCACCTTGTTTCTCAACAGGAAAAAAAAAAAATTTATCCCTCATCTAGTTAAACTTTTTTTTTTTTTAAATCCTTTTATTTTATGACCTTTTTTGAAAGAAGAAATTTTGTCCGATCCACTATTTATATATAAATTTAATTTTTTAAATTTTTTAATCATCACTTAATTAAATAATATATATAAATATTTTTATTAATTACTAAATTGTGGGTTGCATGAAATTCTTTCAATCCAAAACTTTATACTTTTTTTTTTGGGTTTGTTAAGAAGGTTTGGAACTTATTCAATTCAATTTCAAACTTTACAAATTTTGATGATAATATTATTATTTTTAAAAAAAATTAGAACATATTTTGCATGTATTATGTAATTTTTTTTTCATAGAGCAAGATATTATAAAATCATATTAATATTATTATGGAGTATGGACGTTGTGGTGTGAAAAATATAAACGGATACAGAGATAAATACCATAAGTTCCACACCCAAAAAAAAAAAATTGATAGGAAAAAAAAAAAATTCTATTCCATGAGAATTTGCAGCTGTAAAGCAAAATTATAGGGCATTGTTCTACTGACATTTGTCTGAATGAGGGTATATTCGTAAATAAATTTTTTAAACCTACCAAAATAATTAAAGCAGCTATAAATTTAAGCCCAATCATTTTTTATTATTATTATTTTTGTGAATAGTTTATTGAGGTAGAGAGATTTGGGCAGTGAAAAAGAGGAGTATTTATCGAAATTCTAAAACATAATCATATACGTGTGTATGTTGTGCAATAGAGGGGAACACAGCGCCACCTCCTCGTACTTTATAATTTTAATTATAGTGTTATATATATTTTGTTATTAAATTCAATTTCAGGCTTTCAGCATGTTCAAACTTAGATTATTACCATTTCCAAGTGGCTTTGTGGACCAATTAGTTGGTATTTATTTTTAAATATAAATGAAATGTAGAGTTGACTATTTAGAAGAAGAAGGGTGATTTGGTCCATAGGATAGCGTAAATTTTTGGTTGTAATTGTATCATTGACAAGAATGATAAATATTGTCACAGACTCCGCCGGCCTGCAATACCGGCGTATGAGGCCTATGACAGGGATTGGGAAGCCGTACAGTTTTACATAAGTAAGTAATAATGAATATTTTGGTCCACTTACAATTGTGGTGCGTGATGGTCACCTGCAAATTATTCACGAAAGAGAGAACTGGTTAGCAATAGTGTGTGAATGTGTATCAAGATCTGACACACTTGTCCTAACCTATGGTTCCTCCCCAAATGAAATTTATGAGACAGCTTTCGTAGCATGAGGGAATTGTACATTACACTATCTCATGTTCTCTCAAATAAAAAAAATAAAAAAATGTTCTCTCATTATTCATCGGAGGGTCAATCAGGACATACCTGCCCTTTTTTTTTTCTTTTTCTTTTTTTGATAAATTACTTATACCACTGTTTCTTTATCTTTTTTTTAAAGATAATTACAATATATTATTAACTCTAATTTGAATTATTTCTTTTCTAGATTTTCACTTATTTTGTACATGAAAAAAAACCAATTCAGTTACAAGATTCTTAGAATATCATCAACTTATTATACCCTAAAAACATGAAACTTTCTTGTATTTTTGTTTTGTAACGTTTACATTTCTTGTGGTTTGTTTTGTGAAATATTTTCACCAACTTTAAATTAAATTAATGATGCGGAAAGTATCAACAACACCATTAGAATAATAAATAAATAAATAAAATAATGAAGAAAATATTGTTCTACCTTCAAGGTTATGTCTTGTGTCTGTACTAGTCCAAATGATGATTGAAAGAGAGTTACATATAGAGAATCAGAAATATGACGGGTAGAAAGATCATTTTCTTCAATTATTATTCTTTTTTCCTTTTCCATTTCCTTTTTCTTTCTTTCTTTTTTTTTTTTCTTTTTTTGGTGTGGAGGGATGGGATTGTTTATCTAAGGCAGGCACCAATGGTAAGAATAATTAAATATTAAATGTGTTTTTGACACAAAAAATGAGTTTATAAACTAATATGTAGGAGTTTCGAGCATTCACTTTATGTTTATCAAATTGAATGGATTCCACTCACTAACTTGATAGTCATATCAAGCTTTAATTCTTGAAACTATGACCATCAGCGTTTAGTCTTCCTTTCAACATTTGAGTGACGAATGGTATGGCATGCTAAAGGAAACCTGATCCAATTCCACGATATGTCTAGCTTTGCCAGCATAAACTTCCCAAAATGCAACCTCAAACCTTGGTGCTGGTTGGTATATGCCAAAAGTGAATGGATACATTTCGGGTACAAAGCAAACCTCTTCTCTACTTTATTTTTATTTTATTTTCTTTTATGTTTTATTTATTTTCCAAGGACTGAGCACTTCCTTTTGAAAGTTGGTGTATAATATATATTACCATTTATTGAATACCCAAGTGGTACACTACATCTTGTGGTTGGGATCTTCTTGTCCAAAAAGAGGGGAAGCGAAATGACCGTATGGAGAGGGAAGATCTTGGGTTTGGGATTCTTTGAAGTCATCCCAAGCCTAGTATAACAATAAACACTACACCAAAAAAAAAAAAAAAAAAGTTTACTGCATCAAGGTCAATACAACAAAATATGTATACTAATACTAGACAAAATATCTCATCTACAAGTTAAAATTTTTGCAATAATAATCTAAAAGTATTAAATTATTGCATCAACACTAATAAGTTACTATAACTTATAATTTTTTATTGCAATAGAAGCTTTAACATATTAGAAATATTTGTTACAATAACTTCTTCTTTTTTTCTTATTTATTTATTTATTATTATTATTATTATTATTTTAGGAAGGTTTGTTACAGTAACTTAAAATTAATAAATCATTGCAATAAATTGATACAAATTATTTTTGTAATTTATTACAACAAAAATTTCAAACTAATAGCTTATTGAAACAAAGTTATCATTGCAATAATTTAATTTGACTTATTTTAGTCAATTATTTGCAATCTATTGCAATTAGATTCATGTAATAATAGTGTATACTTACAAGATATTCAAAACAGTAAATTGTTTATTGTAACAATATATATATATATATATTTATATCATTACATCAAAGTTATCATTAAAATATTTGGAGTTTATTGCAACAAAAAGCTTTTGTTGCACATACCTATAACCTCAAATTTTATTGCAACACCTCATATCAACTATTGTAGAGATCTTGTTGTTGATGTTGTTGGAGAAGTACTTATTGTTCTTGTCGTTGCCATAGCTTAAAACCCTTGTATGCTGGCACTTCTTCATTATTCTTGTACCAGAACAAACTCTCTGGGGGAATTTCATTTTGTGGGTTGTTGTTGTTGTTCATTTCTTGATCTTCTTGGCTTGAACTTCCTCTTTCTCTTCTTCCTCCTCTGCTTAATGAGAAAAACCCAGCCATTATAGTGGTAATAAACTTTTTTTTTTCTTGTAGTGATAATAATTGACATAGTGAGTTAGTTTCAATATAAATTAATTAAATTCCAAATATAACTAGTTTATTTTGAATTTGTTTTATTTTATTTTTATTTTGTTTAGCCTTAGATTAGAATCAATTTTGATAGGAGTATACATATGAAAGTGTAGCATAGAATTATCTACAAATGAAAATACTAAATTTATAATTGGTGCTTTTTAATAGGGAATATATATACACACACCAAAATATAAAAACTCATTTTTGGAAAGCATATATATATATATATATATATAACCTAAGCTAATTTTTATGAAACTGATCCAATTGTGAACTAATATTCTCAAGAAACAAATTTACAGAATTGAAAGTAATTAATAATGATTGGAATTTCTTAACAAATAAAATAAAGCACAATATTGTATGTATATAATGTCATGTAGCATTAAATACATTTTTTTTTTTTTGAGAATGACATATTTAAATTTGTAACATTTTATAAATCGTATAAAACAGATCTATTTATGTATAGAAACTTTATACACTAAGGCTAAAGGGGGTCCCCTTGTATATCACATGTCTCCAAAAAAAACTTCTTACATTATTTCATTTGTCCGGGCTTAACACACAACAATGTCATGTACCCAAATAAATAAACAAGCAAACAAAACTCCCTCACACAATATATAGTGTCAATGCTTGTCATATCTACCAATACTCTAGGCAAGATTCAAGCCCCCTTAGATCAATCCCATTGGGTACAATCAGGCCAATCAGCCATATGTGATTATTATTATTATTAGAAGCAATATGTTATATGTGATTGTGTTGAAAATTAGGAAACACTAATTTTTCAATTTAATTTAAGATGGGCGTGAAAAAGGGTCCCTGCATGAAAAACGTTCGTGTGAGGCCAAAGTAATTGTTTAGGCTCCTGGTTAGTAATTGTACCCAATCACATCATTCCATGATAACATGCTGTGGATGGCATTTTCGTAAGTTTACCTAAAGCCAAAATCTGCAACTCAAATGAGTATACAGAAAAATAATTACAATATATATGCTACTAATTTCACAACTCAAATTATTTTCCCTTCTTAGATCCACAAACACTTTATGCATAAGGAAGTATCAATTCAACTACAAAGTTCTTGACAAAAATCATTTATATTAAATGTTATTATTCAGCAAAAGAAAAAAAAAATGAAAGAGAAGGTTATCCAAATTTGGACCACCTCAACCTGAGTCCTCCAATAAAAAAAGCATAGCCTAGTGCAAAGTAACTACTACTACACAAAGTCAAAAATAAATTATGTTTTAGATACTAACACGATTAATTAGTTTTGAAAGAAGATTTTATATAATCTAGGATGGTCCTACTGAACTCCAAGGAGTTGGACTAATTAACTGAATCTATCACTCTCATTCATTATAAGCCATATCAAGGACCAGGCGTTATATTGCGTTGATTCATGCAAAACATGGCTAAGCAAATCACTTTCACTTAATGGGGGACAAATCATAGAACTTCAACAATGTGTCACATTATTGTTGCTTCTATTATACATTAAATCCAATTATTTGGCTTAATACATTTTTTTATTTGTTTTGGGGATATCTTCTAGCCAATTGTCTTAATCCAATTTGGCTTAGTACCTTCTAGTCAGTCATCCACAGAATTAAGCTGCACTATTGAAAGGATGGACTAATTGAACAAAACAAATGAAGCCGTGCGTGTCACTCAGTAGACCAGCATATTTTTAATCAAATCAAATTTCACTTTATGTTTGAAGTTTGAACAAAGATATGACGGAATTCACAATCCTAGCTATCTTTTAAAATCTCAATAATTATAAATTTTATCTTTTTATAAAGTAAAATCACTGTACAATTTCGTTAAGCTAGCTAATTGGATTTCAGATTTGGCATTTGAGATCATATTACGAAGACCAGCCTGAGAGATATGTGTCGACAGCGAATCCCAAGTTGTCTAGCTAAACTCTAACCTACAAGCGAGTCAACTATAATTTACGAGGATGAAATTCAAAGTGGGGTCGTACAAAAACGTGTCGATTTTCGTGATTGATCTAAAGTTAATTGATAATCAAGGTCTTATTGACAATGCTGTAAAATCATAGTTAAATGTAATCATCGGTGACGTACGTGAAGAAATCAGGGTAGGAATTATAGTAAAAAAGTGCCTTGCCCTGTAGAGGAATTGAAGGAAAAGGAAATGGAAGGGGGTTACTGATGCAAATTGAACAAATAATAATATTTTTTAATATTTTATGTTATTTTCCATTTTTTAATTGAATTTGGATTTTATTTTCCTAGTCAAATTAGGATTTTAGATTCTGTTCCTTTCTTTTTCCTAATCAAATTAGGATTTTATGTTGTTTTTCTTTTCAAATTTGGCTTATTTCCAATATTTTTTTAACTAAACATGTCATTTTGTTTTAAATATACAATGTTAAGTGGTAGTGTATTTTTATTTCCACCTTTTATTTAGTTAGTAGATAACATGATAGTCTCTTATTAAAACAAAGAGAAGTTTCAATTAAAAAAGTACCGAAAGTCTAGAAGTAAGCTAAACTCTCCCTTTTCCTAGTTAAGTTGTTTCTCTTTCTACTGTAAAAATATAACTTTTTTTATTTTGTTTTCCTTAAAGGATTAGGAGAAAAACTCTTCCTATATATGGACACTCTTTAGAAAGAAATGGTGATATTAAGTTGCTATTAATTAAAAAAAATGACCAATTTACTCTATTCTTTTGCTTAATTACTATAGCCTAGTGTTCTTCACATCTAGTAGAACTTCAATTTTGTGAAAAAGTTGTTGGAATTGTGTGTTACAGGTTCTATTTCGACACATTTGCACTACATTAGTTATTGACTTCTTGTCAATAAAAACACAAGGGATGTATGTGTGATAGAGGAATTAGAACCCAAAATCTCTTTATAGGGAGATCGGGCGCCACTAAGACACTAGGTTCTTGACAATACTTATTATTAAGGTGTCCATAAATGTCTTATAAAAAAAGTTTACCATAAATATATAGACCATCTTTCAAATATAAAATTGTTATACAATGTCAAAAATATGAAAGAAGTAG
This sequence comes from Quercus variabilis, assembly GCA_030445155.1. Taxonomy (NCBI): domain Eukaryota; kingdom Viridiplantae; phylum Streptophyta; class Magnoliopsida; order Fagales; family Fagaceae; genus Quercus; species Quercus variabilis. The sequence goes on along the minus strand of CP129450.1, from coordinate 31,551,094 downwards.
CCACTCGATAAGAAGTCGCAAATCAACAAACTTACACTTTGTTCTCTAAAATAAAAAAATAATAAACATACATACCCTTTGCTAAGGTTTCTTCCAACTGTATTTTCCTTTGCAAAGTTTTAATAAAATAATTTGAAAGCACTCAAAAGTTTACAAGACTACTATACTCATTTTCTTCTGCCATTTTTTTTCCACTAATGAGAAATATCTTTAGAAAGTGGTATTTCAAGAGAGAGTGTTATAATACAATTTAGGGAAGGAAAACTGATTGCCATATAAGACAAAGGTCGCTAAATCAACTCTGAGATGTATATATATATATATATATATATATATATATAAGTCATTAGTAGTAAAATGAGACAATTACAATTTACAAACGTTCAGTATCATGTAGATGACCACTTGAATGGAGAAGTTTATATATTGTTTCATTTCATATTTATTTGTGTTGTCTAATCATTTTCTTTTACAACTATTATTTTACAACAAAATTTTGAATTTCAAAGTCGTGTTGGTGAATGCCAGAAGATAAAAATGGAAATTCATTGTTTGACTTCTTTTCTTTCAGTAGGTGAAACTTACAGCCTATCAAAAAAAAAAAAAAAAAAAAACGGTGGAATTTACAGATTTCATTCAGAATAATTTAAAATATATATATATATATATATATTGAAGGCACACTAGTGCATTTCATTTATATTAATTAGCTATCTTCTGTAGTATATAATTGGAATAGGACTTTTGGTGTCCGCCTTATACTATTTCCAAACCCTCATTTGCTTTGTTTAAATTATTATTCTAAAAAACATAAATTACTAAATTAATAAATAAATAAATATTTTTTACAAATAATATAAATTGGAATAACATATATAAATAATAAAGGGAAATAGTCACATTAAAAAGCATTTTACAAATAACTAAAAGAATAATTGGAATATCATAAAAGGCAAATAAGGAAAATTTCAAAACTCTTTCACATCAAGACAACTACTTTGACCAAGAATAATATTCCATAATGGATTTTTTTTTTTTTAATGATCTTTAAGCACATGCAAAGTGTCTGTTCGAAGCTAGTGATTATTAAAATGTTACTTTCTTTGTATATTTTTTATTTTTTGTAAAAATAATATAAGTAAATTAAGAATATTGTAAATTTTATTATATAAATTTTACAAAACTAAAATTAGTACCAATTTTATTACAATATAATAAATAAATATCTAATTTTTTAAAATTAGTGATAAGTTAGTTTTTAAATTCCCCATATTGCCAAAATATTTTTTTGTTCAGATTTTAGTTCCCCCACCACCAAAAGAAAAAGTTTTTATTACATGTGAGTTTTTTCTTTATTTGAGCATGAGGTTTTGTTTTATTATGCTAATTCTTGATTTTTAGTTAGATTGCAATCACTAGGATTTAGAATCTATAAAGCTGCCAAAACCGAGCTTATTAACTATATGTAGAATTTGAGTGAGATTGAAGAAAACTTTTTTTGGTAACTTTTTATTTATGGTTAGACTCTAAGGTTAAGGAGTCATTGTCAAGCTTTTAATACAGTTACAGCTGGCTTGCTGAATTGGCTGACTTGGCCTCCAGTGTTAAAGGGCCAAATCTGGAATTTTAATATAATTTCCTGTATGTTCTTATATTTCAGTTTAATTTAATCACTGTTAGGATCGGCATTACAATGATTGCATCCAGGCTCAAATCATTTCAGTATCTGTAATTTGCTTGTCAAATTAAACATGTTTCATTTTTTATTTTTAACTTTTGTAAAGCTTCTATTGTTTGACGCAGCGTTTAAAGATCAGTACCACAAAACACCCCACCACCCCCCCCCCCCCCCCCCCCCCCAAACACACACACACACACAGATTTTTTTTTTTTTTTTAAATATAGTTAGATTCAAGTTACACCTAGTGTAATTTTAAGAAATATTATACCACATAATAATTTGTTATATAATTCATATTTTAAAAATTCTACTGTGAATTACATGTTTTATATATTTTTAACATTCATGCCAATTTTCATGTCAATTGAATGTTATTTGCTATACGATCCATAAACTCATCTTTTTGCATTATTTTACACTATAAAAATTTAAATTTAAACAATTAATTGATGATATGACTATTAATCTTTGATCACCGTGAAAATTTGCAAGCATGAAAAATATACGAAGATAATATAATCTAACAGTGGATCTGTCAAAATTTGCATTCAATTAAAAAATATTGAGTGGTGTAATATTGCTTAGTTACACCAGGTATAACTTGAATCTAACCTATATATATATATATATATATATATATATATATATATAAATGGAAACTCCAATCTCCATGCAAGAGATATTTCGCCCACCAATTCACTCTCCCATTGTGGACACAACCCTAAGAATCTCACCACCATGAATCTCACCTTTTATCAAGCTCCAGCTATGGATAAGTGGTTGGAATCATGGAAAGACAATCAATTCACTCTCCTATATAAACCTTAATGGCATGTTTGGATGTTTAAAAAAGGAGGGGGAGTAGAGTAGAGGGAGGGAGAGTAATACAATTACCTTGTTTGGAAGTTTTTTAAAGAATGAGGGAGAGGGGTTTGGAGGAGTTTGGAGGGGTTTGGACTCCCTCTAGCCCCCCAATTTTAATTCCCCCAAATTGGAGAGGGGGAGTAGAGTACATAAACTATTAACCAAGTAAATTACCTAATTTACCCTTATTATATTAACAAAATTATACAAGGGGAAGGGCTAATTACTCCCTTCCCCCTTACTAATTTTAAAAACATCCAAATAAGGTAGAGGTGAATCATTTTCCTCTACTCTCCTCCCCACTACTCCCCTTCCCTCTACTCCCCTCTACTCTCCTCCCTCTCTAAACTTCCAAACAAGCCATAAATCTCCCCCATTTTGAGGCATGAGTGAAAAACCTTAAAAACTATTGCATTTTCTACCTTTTCAGGTTTCTATTAGCGAACTTAAGTATTAGAGAAACTTAGACCGGGATCACACCAATACCCTTCAATAGTGTCTTTCCTTCCTGCATGTCTTCCAAAGCTTTCACTAGTCGATTGGTTCATTGATTTTTCATGCATTATTATAAAGAATTTGATTTTAGCGTCAAGTTCTCATAGGAATTTGATTTTTATCATACAAGAAAAGATTAATCCATGTCCTTCTTGATCATTCGTTGCTTTCCCATATCATTTCTGTTATAATCATTATATATTTGAAAGTAAGTTACGGACGGGTTATTAGAATCTATTCGTGCACCCAATTTCTAATTCGCAGAAGCATGCTAAATCCCAAATTTCAAAAACAAATGTCTTAGTTACTAACACAGTTGACTACAATATCCCTTAATTTAAAATTATGCATGTCTCTCTCAAATATATATTATGCCTAAGTTTTTTTTTTTTTTTTAATGAAATATATTATGCCTAAGTTGATTTGTGCTAAACTATAAAAAGAAAAAAGAAAAATCTCCTATAAAAAAATTATGCTCATGTGATATGGATATGGATGTGTGCAGAGTTAGGGTTTGGAGTGCAAATGCCCATGGCAGCTCTAAGAATTTGGTCTAAGATATTCATTAAGAAACTTAAATTATATAAAATCTAATTAAAAAAGAACTTGAATATATCAATATCACAAAAAAAAAAAAAAAAAACATACACAAATATATAAATGCAGGGTCAATTTTTATAGCCCAAGCCCAAAAGATATAGGTCGAAGGCCCAACGAACCCAGAACAATGAATTTGTAAAGAGTGGATCGAAGGTTTAGGCGCTTGCTGGACTTAACGAAGCATAAACTACTTTCTTTTTATTGGAAGATACTAAGACTGATTTACAACTAAGGGATGCTCCTCGGCCCATGACCGAGGAGGTTTTCCCTTCCTAAGCTCACATTCTCGAACCATCCTCCCCTCATTTACACTTTGCTCACGTTTCTTATATATCCCCCTCTTCCTCCTCCTGTTGATCACCTATTGGCTTCTCTTCTGACCGTCCGTCCCATCAGAGGTCATATCCGTGTTCAAGTGGTTCACCCCAATCGATGTTCCCCTGTCAAGGGGTTACATCCCCATTAATGCGGCTAGGAGGGTTAGGTGAGAGTATTCAATGCCGAGGTGACAATTCGCTCAGGGCTTGCCCCTTCGCCATACTTCTGCTGCCAACACGTGGCACTGGACCCTCCTCCTCGAGCATAAAAGGAATCTTCTTTGATGGGGTGGTCCTTATATTCTCTTGAGGTCTCGAACATCCAAGGGAGGGCACTCCTCGGATAGGTTTCTCGGGGGTCAGTTCTCGCGCTTCCATCCTCGGACCCTTATGTATCCTCGGCGTGGGCCATTGGGCTTGGTTTGGAGTGGGCCGGGGCTACTTGATATTCTGGCCCTACAATAAACTTTTACAATTTTTAGGAGTATTGCCATGTTCATTATAGAGTGTTCAAATGAACCCCTAAGTTGACCAAAAAAAAAATTACATATAATTTTTTTTAAATTTTTTGTTTTGACCCCCTAAAATTAAAATTTGAACAGCTTAACCCTAATTTTTTTTTAAAGACTAGCAAAAATAGGATTGAATATGATGATCATTTTAACAAAATTTTGGCCTTTTTAAACACACACACACAAACACAAACCCAACAACAAACCAATTTGAACTAAAATATGGAAAGAAAGAAAAATGTAAGCCTAACAACAAAAGTATAAATTTGTTGATCTTAAACCACAAAAAAAAAAAAAAAAAACCCATTTAGATCTTAACAATTTGAATGAGATGTAACTCGTAGAATTGACAATGAAGCTATTATGCAACAATTTCAAAATATGAAATCTCGTAAAAAATAGTTGTAAAACTTCAAGTATTTGCATTTTTTTTTTTTGGTGATGTCGATATATTTAAATTCTCTTTTGTTTTAGATTTTGTATAAGTCATGTTTCTTAATAACCCCCAAAGGAAAAACTTCTAGAGATACCACTGACAATTTCCTTCTAATAATAAAATAAAAGGAAAAAATGGACTGATGAGAGATAAAGTTAGAACTGGGAATACTAAGATGAGAGTAATAAAATGAAAGAGAGTCTAAAATATGAGAGAGAGAGAGAGAGCACAACGAGCAATACTTGCTATTACTGTTAATTGAGTTGCCGAGGAAAGCAAAGCTACTATCACCATTGAGGAGAATTCATGGCCACAATATCTCTCTTGGTACTGCTTTTTAGGAGAAATGAAATTATAAATTATTTTTACAGAATGAGTTGAACAAATTACGAATTTGAATGATTAGGGATTTTGTTTTTTGTTTTTTGTTTTTGTTTTTGTTTTTAATGACTTTTTTTTTTTTTTTTGGTTGAATATTGTGTTTATATGTTGTTGTTTGGCCTAATTTTGTTGTTGTTTAGGCTGTTTTTGCAATTATTTTGGCTAATTTTTAGAGTTGTGATAGGAATACAACAAATTGTTACAACATTTTCACAACGGCTGAGGTGCCAGTCTCTCATATGTCAAAATGAAATAAATAAAATATTAGACTAGGAGTCACCACAATTAAAAGTAAGTGTGTTGTGAGATTTTGTTGTGGCCATAGAATTCCTTTAATTTTTATTTCTATTAATTGGACTTTTATTTTTATATTTCCTTTTTTTAGATATTATTTTTTTTTTTAAGGGGTTAAGGATTATGTTTAGGGAGTCAAGATTATCTTTATTGAACCAAAATTCTTGTGATTATCAAATCATAGTTAATTTTAAAAAATAATATGTATTCAATTTTTTTGGGGGGGCAAGTCAAGGTGTACGAGCCATTGAAAACTTAAAATGGCCAAATTTCCTTGTATCCTTTAAATTACCAAAATGACCAAATTACCTTGAAACAACTAAAATGACAAAAATCCCCCCACCACCGAAAGGCCAAAATATTCAAACAGAATTTTGGTCACTCTAGATATTTTTAATCATTTTAGAGGTTCTAGGTTATCTTAGTCATTTGGGAAGTTGCAAGCGTATTATATTTTTTACTCCGAAACAAATGTAGTCAAATTAAATTATGTGGTTACAATGAAAAGTGAATTATATCATCATATGTAATTATCATTGAAAAAGATAGATTTGTTTTTATTTTATTAGTTAATAAATAATGAAATGAATTTAATTAATTAAAAATTTTAAGTTGTTTTAATTTCCTAATATTTATTATTCAGCAAAAAAAAAAAGAATACCTTATATTTATCCAGTTAAAAAAGAGCATGGAGTAATAGTTTAGGTAGCTATAGTTACTGACTTATTTGGAGCATATGTTTAAACACATATTTTTAGTTTTTAAATAATATTATATATATTTTTATACATTTTTTCATTTACATATATTTTAAAAAATAGTCTCTCCGTTTCAAATTTTTTGTCCTGTTTGAAAAGTCAAACTTTTTAAAGGAATATCATTTATTGTCTTGTCTACCTTTTAAAAATGTATAAGTTTTCAAAATTATTCTTAAGAAAATTTATTAAAAAATTGAATTAATAAATTAATAGGAGTATAATAAGAATATTAGTAAATTAATGACTTTTATTTTTAAAAATAGAACAATATTTTGAAAAAAAAAAAAAAAAAAAAAAAAAAAAAAAAAAAAAAAAAAGACGGAAGGACTACAAACAACGCTCCTGTATTATACTGTAGCAGATTGTAATTTTCCCATCAAATAACTATTATTTTATTGTAATGTCATTATTAGTGAATGAAAACAAGCACAACCTCCTGACAGGGATATGAAAGTTGGGTTTGTGCAAAAGAAAAGTGTATATGTAGCTATGCATAGTTGAAACTTGAAAGTTCTCTGCCACGCGCTTTAAGGAAAGACAAAGAACCAAAGGCTCCGAGAGTGAAAAAAGGACAATAGTTTTTTGGCAAGGAAGGAGAAGTGAATGATGTGTGCGAGTCCCAATAATTGTTGTACCGGTGCCTGTCATTCTCGAGCCCTGTGTTTGTTCCCATGGTTGACTACCACCTATTATCCACTTTTATGGTTCACAGAGAGATATTAAACTTTTCATTAGGGAGAGAGAGAAAGCAATAAAACGCGCATTTGATCTGTGCCTATTTGATCATGATTCCGCATTTTCTTTCATTTTTTTAATATTATCTAGACCCTCTTAGATGCTTATAGAGCCTTGGGACTCAATTTTTCCTGCAAATCTTAAGGGGTATAATATAGAAGGGAATTAGGGAGACCCCAAGAAGCCACAAATCCCAAAAATAACTAACTCCCTTCTTGGGTCACAACTCACAAGCAAAGATTGAAAATTCATTAACAAATTTGCCAATAAACTTCACCAACTTCCCACTTTTGGCTAGAACAATTGGAATCGCACCACTAGGTAATTGAAGGGTTTCTTGTCCACTTGAAAGAGAGAGGGATGAGTGTGGCATTGTTTTGTTGTAAAAGAGGGAGGAAGTCATTGTCAAGGCAATAAATGTGAGATTCAGCCAAAAAAAAAATACACTTTTTTTTTTATGATAAAAAAAAACACTTATAAATAAAGAAGAATAAGAAAATGACATTAAATGTTGGGTTGTCGTTGGGTACAGGTAAGTAAAACTAAAATATGCGCAAAAGATTTGGTTGCCTCCTCTTAACCAAGCCAAACTCAAAATTACATTCTTTTGATTCGGTCCAGAGCAGAGCAGAGCAGAGGGGTTGTTCTGGTTTCTAGATTCTGGATTCTGACCAGTCCCACCTCTGCCCTCTGTGAACTGGGAACTTAGGGATATCACATACACTTGTGTTTTTAGGGCCCACCATTTCTCGTCTTATAGTTTGGGGGTAGGGCCATGTAAGATCAGCCTTTGGTCCCAATTTCATTTTCAGTCAGTGCTATTCTCACTGTTGTGTTGTGCATCACCACCAACCATGGGCCATGGCTTGCAAATGAATTTTGAATGGTTTATGTTTGTTCTATAATAGAAAAATGTCATTTCACGAGTACCTCGTCCATAATTCAGGTCGATTCATAAAAGAAAAAGTTTGGTGCTAAACATGTTTCTCACTTTTGTGTGTCACCACCGAGGCACTAACCATAGCTTGCATATAAATTTTGAATGGTTTATGTTTGTTTAATAATAGAAAACCGTTATTTCAAAGGAATTTTCTCTAACTTAATACGCAGTGATTCATAATGAAAAAGTTTGTTTCTAAACATTTTTAAAGTCATTTTGTTATAATATATTATGCAGGCAATTGAAGAAATTATTCATATATAAGTTTTAGCCATATGACTTTTTGAATAAATCATGTAATTTATTTAAATAATATATATAGAATCTAAATATATCCATTCATAAAATCATTCTTATATATTTTTTAAACAAGTCACATAGTTTTATCAATCGTTATATAGTGGATTATTAGAACTCTCCTCTAAAATAGTTTATATATATATATATATATATATATATATATTTTAAATATAAACTTTTCTCTTAAAGAATTGAGTTGAGTTTAAGCTCGAAATTAAAGAGTCTAAATCTTCTATCTTACTCTTTCTGCTTCACTATATACTCCACAAATGAAAATATGCCACATACCCATCTATTTAATTAAATGCTAAATTTATGCCTTCTATTATTTCAATTATTTAAATATGATGAGTTATTTATTTATTTATATTAGGAAATTGAAATAATAGAAGACATAAATTTAATATTTAATTAAATAGATAGACATGTGACATGTTTTTATTTGTGAAATTTATAGTAGAATAGGAAGAGTGGGACAAAAGATTTAAACTCGAAATTAAGTATGTGAAAAAAGAATAATTCTTAGGTATTTTCGAAGTATAAAAAATAGTGTTATCTCATCTCACATTCATAATGAGATCTCTTTATTAAATTCATAATGAGGTCGACCTCATTAAAGGGATCATCTCACGTTCATAACGAGATCCACTCATTTTTCCGTTTAAAAAAAAAAAAAAATACTAAAAAGAGTAGCAACTACCAACTCCCAAGATAACTTAGGCACTTCTATGACAACTACTGACTCCTTTGTTACTTAACTTGAAAAAAAATAAAACAAAAACTAGAAACAACTCGTGGATCGTATAGTAAAAAAAAATAAAAGTCAGGTCAAGTCAAGTCAGGTTTTCTTTCTCTAAATAAATAAGAAAATATTCAAGTTAAGTCCATATTTATTCTCTTAACTTTCAACTAGCGTTCATCTTTGATGTAATGGTTACTTCACGAATATAAGTATTTATGGAGTGTAGAAAGAAGAGTTATGGTTCAAGTTTCCAAGAGAAAGTTTTACATATATTTTCACTTAGATTAGATTAAAGTAGAAATCTATTTTATTTGAGAGATACTACGTCTACAATAATTTTACAACATTTTTACAACAAATCACAGATGGTTAGTTGTTATTGGTTTAAATTTGAAACTAACACTAAGATTACTTTTTTTCCTCAACAATAACAACCAGTAATAACTTGCTACTTAGGATTTGTTGTAAAAATATTGTAGACATAATATTTCTCATTTTATATCAGACAAAAAAAAAAAAAAAAATCTCTTAACTTTCTAAATATATAGTTCCATACTTCCATTTAATTAAAAGTCAAAAGATTTGCAACTCAGTATTATTATTTGACTTTTTTAATGAGAATAATCATTGAGATTTAATTTCTTCCATTATTATAACTATTGAATTATTAAGTAAAAAATCAATTACATTTTAGTTAAAGTATTTAAACTTTCAAGTAGGATTTTACTAACAAGCATCCTAACTTCTAAATGTGCTTAAGCTAATACGCATTTAATGTCTTATCATTGAGCTTTTACCCATTTTTTTTTTTTTTTTCTAAAAATAAAAATTTAAAATATATATGAGTCATGCTAATGAGCGCTTTTAGAGCATTGATTAATAATATATTTTAAAAAAGTTTTAACACCATTTTTACAGGAAATGAAAAAAGTTGTCAAAACATTAATTTTTTTTTTCTTTTTCTATAAAATTTTTCTTTAAATGGATTATTAATCAATGCCTTAAGGGCATTCGTTAACATTTTCCTCTATATATATATATTTATATCACATATCTATCTTGAATTTTTTGCAAGTAGACGCAACTATTTATTTTTGCTAAGTTTTCTTTCCTACCAAACAAAGAAAAATAGTAATCACCCACCATTTTCTCTCATTCGTTTTTTATCATCACCTTTCACCTGAACCAAACAGACCAACCAAAAGTATATGTGACATGACTATAAAAATGGGACTAATTGAGGAAATAAATTGTAAACTGAACTTGAAATTTTTTTAAGCAACTTGAACTTAAATTGTGGAAGTTTGTCTCATCACGTATATATGTACGTGCTTTGATTTAAGTATTTATATGATATATAGCATATTATTCCTATTTTATTTCCTTTTTCTTTTATATTATTACTTAAGTCCTTTTATTGTACTTTTAATGGTTTTCGGGTATACTAGCTAGGATATATAATGTGATACGAGACAATAACGAATGTGAGAAAATTATTATTATGTGTGACCTTGTTATTAATATCCGTTGAAATGATAGAAAAAAAATTTCTAAAAAACTGTATAATTACTACTCAATGTGATGTTAATTAGCAACGAATATGACGAAGTTATTACCATGTGTAATTTCATTACTAGGTGGAATATCATACCCAAAAAATTAAAAAATTAAAAAGGTGAGGGTATTATAGATCATGAACACCCATTCATTGCATACATTAAACTCCCCCCCCCCCCCCCTCCCCTCCCCTCCCCTTTTTGAGAGTCCATTGCATATGTTAACTTGAAATTTTTTAGACAGTTTAGTTACAAAATTAGTTGTAACTTAAGCCTACAACCTTATTCAATAAAATAAGCATTACTAAATATTTTGAAAATTTAACTGTTGAATTACATGTTTTTTATGCTCTTAATACACATGTCAAATTTTGTGTTAATCAGATATTATTTACTACATGATCTATAAGCTTATATTTTATGCATAATTTTAAATTACAAAAACTTGCAATTTAAACAATTTATTGATGACACAGTTATTGATCTTTAATTTTCTAGAAATTTTGCAAATATGAAGGATATAAGAAGAAAATGTAAACCAATGGTGGATTTGTCAAAATTCACCTTCAATAAAAAGAAATTGAGTAAGGTGGTAGTTTAAAATTTTGTAGCTAAACTTTGTCTTTTTTTTTTTTTAATTATTATTATTATTATTATTATTATTATTATTATTATGTGACTTCAAACTTAATTATTCCCACTCTAAACATATACTTTTACTATTTAAGCTAAAGTCTGATAGCTACAACACGGATCAACTGTTTAGATTTATCAAAAAAGAAAAAGTTCAGAATTTCATGCGCATGAAATGTAAGGGCAAACCTTGAATTCATATATTTCTTTTTTTTTTTTTTTGAGCGGTTGAATTCATATATTTCAATTCTATTTATTATCTATAACCACTGAATTTAAGTGTAAGTTGGAACTTGGCAAAGATTTAATTAATTGTAAATCATGTTAAACTAAGATCGTAATTTACTTGTACAATTACAATCACATCCAAACTAGCTAGTTAGTTGGTGTCTTTGATAGAAGAAATCATCCCCTTTCTAACCCTAGCTCGTTAACTTTTTACCATCTTCCTTCTTTCGTCAATCATGAGTGTAGCATAATTCTTTCGATTTGTTAGGCGTGTTAGTATTTCTTCTAGCACAAGGATATATACACCTAGCCTAAGTGGGTGCAAAACGCAAATGATAATCTCTATGTGATACCATTACTTACCATCACAAGAACAATCAAGTAATTGCCTAATTCCTTCTCAAAAAAAAAAAAGTAATTGCCTAATTAGTATCACTTATCATCAAAACCATACCAAAAACGGGTTGCTTATAATGCAATAATTAACTTCGTTGGTTATTGATGAGTCTACTCACCGATATGAAGCTTAAAAAATTGTATGTTTTTTTCCTTGTAAGTAATACTCATTTTTTAAGAACAAGTGTTGAAATTTCAAATTTGTGGTTAGCATAGAAGTGCATTCATAGTACTTCACATAAACAATAAAATAAAAAATCCACACGATACAAAAATATAGTTCTATCACCTTCAAACCTACATGCGTTTATGGACAATACCAATCAAAATCCTCTTTGGCCAGTATAAGTATAACTACTGCTCTCAATCAAATCTTACAAATCAAACTCACGCTTTGAAGACAACACTAACAAACACATCAATTAACAAAAATTCTCACAAAACTCAAACACACAAATTCACAATCTCAAAAGTCAACATACTCAATATCTTTCTTTCACACAAATAATAAACTCTTAACTCACCAACACAGATATCTCTCAACACAAAACATTTACGAAATTACTTTTTGAAAAACTCACTCATATTCTTTTAAAAGTTTTCGCATTTTCATATGGGCAAGACTTAGGTACAGTATTTAGATGTTGTTCTTTAGAACACTTGCAGCAGTGAAGCTAAATAGTTATATAACTATTTTAGATGTGCCAAAACACAAAAAACTCATTTGCAGCAGTGGAGCAATAGCTAAATTTTTTAGCTGAATTGCTACAGTGCACATCTTAAAAAAAAAAGTAATTTTTTATTCCCCGAGTACATCTTTTTTCTTTTTTTTTTTACCGGTCTCTCATTCACTCTTTCTCATTCAGCTCAAGTCTCTCAACCTCTCACTTTCTCAACTCCGATCTCTTCTCACTCTATTTATTGCCACCGATTCGACCATCATCAACGTCGCAACCATCGAACACTTGCAGCAGTAGAGCTAAATAGCTATATAGCTATTTTAGATGTGCCAAAACATAAAAAACTCCTTTGCAGCAGTGGAGCAATAGCTAAATTTTTTAGTTGAATTGCTACAGTGCACATTTAAAAAAAAAAAAAAAGTAATTTTTTATTCCCCAAGTTCATCTTGCCTTTTTTTTTTTTTTTTTTACCGGTCTCTCATTCACTCTTTCTCATTCAGCTCAAGTCTCTTAACCTCTCACTTTCTCAACTCCGGTCTCTTCTCACTCTGTTTATTGCCGCTGATTCGACCATCATCAACGTCACAACCATCGAAGCTCGACGTCACTGACACCGGCACAGCTCGCCACCACAAATCGCCCACATTGCCCTCACTGACCCACAAACTCACATTGTCCTCACTGACCCACAGACCCACTTCGCCCTCACCGACCCAGCCACTGCAGACCCACATTGCCGATTGCCCATCTTCCTCTATTTGCTGATCTCACTCACCCAGCTGCCACAGACCCCAAGCCACAAGCCATTGTTGCCGTCCATCTCTCTTTTCTCTTTGCTATGATTGTGTTTTTTTTTTTTTTTTTTTAATTTTTATGTATTTTCATATGGGTTTGGTGACTGTGGTGGTGGTGGTTGATTTTGGCTATGGTAGTGGTGGTGGATGATTTTGACAATGGATTTGTGGATTTTGATTTTGGTGGTAGTTGATGGTTTTGGTTTTGGCAGTTGGTTTTGTGTATTTTGGCTATGAGTTTTGTGGTTTATGATTGTGGTTGTGGTTGTGGCAGTGGCAGTGGATTGTGGTTGTCATGGCTGGTTGTTTGTGGTGACTGGTGGTGATAGGGTTGTGATTGTGGTTGTTGTTTTGTTTTTGTTTTTTTTCTCTGTTGTGTTGTGGTTGCCAAAGTAGAGTGGTGGTTGTGGTGGTGGTGGTGGTGGTGGTTGTGGTTGATGGTAGAGGTGGTTGTGGTTGGTGCTGTGGATGTTTTTTGGATAGTGGGGTATATTATTTTATTTTAGGGGATATATTATTTTATTGTGATGTTTATATTATTTTATTGTATTGAAAACGAAAATAGATTTACTGCTGTAGTATATGTGTAGGTAAAATATAAAGTAACTTTTGGTGAAACTAAAAAGCTAAATTTTTAGATCCACTGCTATGGATGCTTTTAGGTTCCCCTTTTAACATTCTACCATGTGAATTTTTTTACATGGGACGGAAGTGTATTTTTTAGGTTCCCCTTTTAACATTCTACCATGTGAATTTTTTTACATGGGACGGAAGTGTATTTTTTAGTTAAGTAGCCACGTGACAGAATCTTAAGGGGGGAATTTAAGGAACAACACCTAAGTACTGTACCTAAGTTTTTTCTTTTTCATATATAGAAAGACTCTTATTGGGTCAAAGTCACCAAACTCTTACTACATTATTTATTTATAAGGTTACATTAATTCTATCTTTTGATAGATAAAAAATGCGCAATTACTTTTTAAGTAAAGATTTTTTTTTTCATTCCATACCAATAAATCACCTTTTCTTCTATACCAAGATAAAATCTTTCATTTCACTCCAAGGAAACCCCCCAAAATGAAAATCAAATAAAAAGTTGAGGCAAACTTTGATAGAAAGGTTATCGCAATTGCTCTATGGTGGAAAAAAACTAAATCATTAGTCAACAAAAGCCTTATAATGCTTCTCCGTGACTTTCAAAATACTTAAAAAAAAGATAAAAGTTATGGAATTGACAACGCCACAACTACATTAAGAAATATATGTTAGTTTGTCTTCGTTTACACATTGTTGTTTTTCTTTTTGATTAGTACAGAATGGCACGGTATCAGAAAAAAAAATGACCACTCACCTTACTACCAAACGGCAAATCTCTTTCTTTATTTCCTCATATCTTTTCTTTTTCTTTTCTGTCCTATAATCGAAGGGAACCAAGCCCCACTGAATGAATGATAAAATTCGTACGCTCCCAAATGAAAGAACTAAAATTGAGAGGTACAATTCGAATCAAAGGCTTCGTGGCTACCAAACGGCGAATAACTGTGGATGTACATGTCTTGGATCACAAATCTATAGTGGACAATTTTTTATGAAGTGAGCCAGCAAAGTACCATGTACAACTCTTTGATGTCATTTGTGTTAGGAATGAGGACCAAAACATAACCAGTCAACAGATAGATGGATAATAGCTACAGTTTTTGTGTCTATAAAACCTGGAGTAATGCTAATGACACGTAAAATGGTACAACTAATTGTGTCATAACTTGCCTCTTATTGCACTGTCACCATATAATCAGGCACATAATAGTCAATCAAAATTCCAAAAAAAAAGCTTTTATTTTTTGATAATGGAAAGAAACTTTCATATTATGGCTGTCCTTGCTTTGCACAATGCAGTGACCTGAGGTGTGGTCATCGTATTCATGTGGTGGTTTCGGCTTTTATTTACTTATTTTTACCAATCAATCCCCACACTACCATTCAAGGCTAATAATAAAAAGTTAATTTATAGGGTCATTGACTTGCTTGTCTTTGCGCCTAATTCACTTAGCTTGCAGTGTATAATGGAATAGATGTGGCCAAGGGTATACAAAGATCGAAGGAAAACTACAACTTTCTCATGGCTAATTATTTTTGTGAGGACCAGATGATGACTGGTCAACGGGGCTTGTGGCCCTGACCCTCTCAACTTTGTACACTAAAATTTACTAATGCTTTAATGAACACTTATTAGGGTTCACTTCTAGTAATTTGCTCAAAAAGGTTACGTACCCTAGCTGTGACTATGATATAACATTTCCAAAATTTTAAGTAAGCCCCAGATTCATGTACATTAACAAATGACTGTTTAGGGTAAATGTATTACCATCCTGAATTATTCGTGAAAACAATTTATTGGCCTAAACTGCAAATAGGGATGGATTTGCATGGATCAAATAAAATAGTGCGATTATCAGTGCTACATTTGGCATTAAAAAAGATAGTATAATAATGGGCTCTATAGACTTGCACAGGAGCAGGTCAAAACCTGCCTACCCCAAATGCTAGAATTTTTTAAGTCCATGTCTATTCTTTTCTATTTGTTGAATGATAGTTATCTAAAAAATATCTCATTTTACCATTTCAAAAATTATTTTATCTATTATACCATTCTATTTTACAATATACCTAACATTCTAACTTTTATTTTACCAAATAATACATTAAGATAATATATTTACACAATAAATTAATATAATCCAATATCCAAATAAAACCCAAAATCCAATAAAATGTTATTTTTTTAAAAATACCATTTTAAGATGGTACTGTAACATAATTGTAAAATTTTTTACAATTAGAGTTATGGATATTGCACACTTCTATAATTTTGATGCTATGAGTTTACAATTTGGGGAGTTTTACAACCCCAATGCCAATGCTCCTGTATCAGAATTCAGAAACATCAAGTTTTCATAATTCTTCTTTTCATTGATAGTTAAAAAGAAAACTAAGGTACCTTACACGAATAATTATGGCATATCTAGACACCAAAAATTACACAATTTTGGAATATTAATTTCTCATTAAATTACACAATTTCACTCATATATAGTTTGGGACTGATTTTAAATTTAACTATAGATTTCAAATTAAAGGTTCTAATTAAACTTTCTATACCGTTTCAATTTACCTTCTTAGTGATCAGTTCTTATTAACAAAAGTAATAGAAATTTATATTAGTTGTAATCATGGCATAACTAGACTCTTTTTTCCATATGAATCACATATAGCATTTTGACACGAAAATAGATACAAAATAACTTTAAGAAATCATAGTATAATGAAACTGTGTATTGTTTTGTTTTGTTTTTTTTTGGTGGGTGGGCAAGTTGAAAATTTTTTAAAAACCAAAGTTTTTTTTTTTTTTTTTTTTTTTTTTAATTTTTTAATAAATAATTTAGGGTTTGATTTGAAACCACTAAATTATAGGGAGAATTACATAAAATTTTTCCCAATTATTATATTTCAAAATTTCACCATATAATTAAATCATATATGGAGGTTGAATACTTATCGCATATGTAAAATATTTTTTGTAGTTAAATTACTACTTTTTTCCTCCAAATATTGTGTAAAATAAAATGTGGTACTTCCACTATATATTAATTGTATCAATTCAGTCCATTTCATTCTTGGATCTTATTTTCTTTTAAAGTGGAGCACACATTAAAAAGTTATACTAAAAAGTGTAAATTTTTTAAAAGCATATCAATTTTAACCATTAATTTCATTTAAATTTATGTGGAGAGGAGATTCAAGGATAACATTGACTTTTTTTTTTTGAGAATGAGGATAACATTGACTTGATTTTGAAAATTGAGAAACAAAATTAATATAATTAATGGTGAACGGAACCAATTTAAATTTACCCAATAATTGGTGGACCGAATTAGTAACTTAACCTATCTCCTTAATATTAACAAAAAAATAATTTTATAAAGGTGGAATTTTGTGGGTATGTGATTGAAAAATTTCCTGAGAATATGGTATGAGAAGAGAGATTGTGTCTTCTTTAGTTAAATAAATGATGTAGTATCAAAGTTAAAATACTCAAAATTTTAGAGTTTTTATTTAATTAGTTTTTGGATTATTGTGAAAATTGAACAAAAAAAGAGCAAAAAAAAAAATATTAAAAAAAAATTATAATTTTTAAATGGATAGCTAGGGAGCGGAGAAACAAACACTTCGGCTCTTATATTCTTCTGCACCCCAATTATTGTGAACATATGAATTGGAGATTTTAATTATTTTTGAACCATGCATGGCCCTCCGAAACTGGGTTTTGGTAGGTTCCATAAGGTGGATTCAATTGGGTTTTCGGGTATTATTTGGATTCTGTGGCACTCCAATTGCATAACTGTGGACATTAGTATCTCTTTCTCTCTTTTTTTTTTTTTTTGGCTTGATAAAGATTAAAGCTTGCATGCCCTTGTGATTTGTGTATGTGTCTTCTTCTTCTCCTCAATGGTTAATAATTTTTGACTATCTATGCAGCACCACAGGTTGCTACCAGCTTGGGCTTTTGGGTTTTTTAAAAAGATTTTTAGGCCCAGTATTCTCTTCCTTGATAATCATGGGGAGTTTAATGCACTCTTATAAGTTTCGTGTAAACAAGTTGGTAGGCCCCTGAACTTGGGTTTTCGTCAGCCTAAATTTACTTGGACCAATTAAAGATTAGAACGGGTCCAACATATATTAGGAAATGAATAGATAGGTGCTTGGCGAACCCAATTTGGAATTTTTTTTTTCTTTCTTTCTTGCACTTACTTTTGCATTGCCCTATTCTTTTGCAAACAAAATCATCGGTCCCACGTGGGCACAAACCATTTAGGGAAAGTCTTATTACACACTTCCTATTGTATATCCTGTACACATTCTTTTGAATTTGTGAAATTCTGTTAGCATGTATATGATGAGAATAAAGAGTATGTAACTATCATTACTTTTATGTTTTAGACATGGGTCATCGAGTCTTTTGTCTTTAAGACAAGTTTTAATTACTAGTATAAGAATCAAACTAGTAATTAAAACTTTTAATAAACTTTTTAAATTAAATTAATAAATTATGTGGGTTTCAGTTAGTTTAACTAGTAAAACGTTTGATAATTGTATAAGAGATCTAGAGTTCAATCCCCGCCTTTACCAAAAACTGATTGGTATCTTGGTCTGATGATAAAAAACTATCATTAGGAGCGAATGTCATAGGTTGAAACTCCCTAAAAAAATTATTTAAATAAGTTAAATAATTAATTAAAAAAAAGTAATATATACATAGCTAAAATTACGTATGAATACTCTCTTCAATTATCACGTAATAAGTTGGACGAACATGGCTAAAATGGACAAATACCTATACCCATGTGAGTACTTGATCAACTTAGGTGTCTAATTTATTTGAACTCTTGGTTTGTGCTTCAAACAACATTTTACGAGTGTTATTTTTCTTTGTTTCTATTTACTATTGCTTTTAAATTAACTTTAGATGCGTTTTTAGGATTTTTATTGTTGTTACTTAGTTTTAAAATACAAAATAAACATATTATGTCAAAAAATATTTAAAATATACCTAAAAAAGTTAATTAATTTTCATACTCCAAACATTCCATACCTTAGTTATTCCAAAACTATTGTACCTCTGTACTATTACTTGTGTTAGCTCTCGTGCTACTTAGGTTTAGAGCCAAACTTTTTTCTATTTAGAGTTCATTTGGGGAACAACTTATTTAGTTGAAACTCAGAACTTTTTGTTGAAAGTATTATAGATAAAGTTAAAAGTTGCTGAAACAGTATGGTGAAATCTATGAATAATATCAAAAAGTACAATAAGACCCATAAATAGTAATAAAAATAAATTAATTAGTAGTAAAAATAAACTAAATAAAAAAAGAAGAAGACATTTTTCATCCGATGCCAAATGCATTTATAACTGATTTTATAACCGAATTTATCGGGTTTTTTTTTTATTTTTTTATTTTTATTTAATCAATTATACAATTGGTGTAACAAATTCCCTTCTCCGACTCCTGTGGATCTTGAGACATTCCAAGTTGGAACATTTCTCTGTCTGTCAATTAATTTCACTTCCATCTTCCTCCACAAACATAACTGAAACCTCTGTCTCTCTCTAGCATTTTCAATTTCATCTCTCTCCACAAGAATTGAAACAAAACACCCCACTTTCATTCTCTCTTAACACCTGAGAGTATGCCAATGGGAAAGTCTCGTATTAGCAAGAGGTCTTCTTCCTCTTCAAATTCGTACGCATCAACAGCAACAACATTGGTGTTTTTAGCACTATGTGTTTTGGGTGTATGGATGCTTAGCTCTAATTCTGTAACTCCCCCAGAAACAACCACTCGCAACACAATAATCAGAAAGGAACCCCAAATCACTACCACCACCACCAAATCCTATCTTCCTGCCTTTGAAGACAATCCAGGTGATCTCCCTGAAGATGCCATTAAATCCGATGATGAAGCTAACGATAATGGTGGTAAGTCTCAGCAAGATCAGAAGGTGGCGATATTGCCAGAGATTTCCAAGGACTCCATTGTGGATAATGGTGGTGATGCCATAATTACTGACAAACAAGAATCATCTGCAGAAGATTTACATGGAAAAGAATCTACTGAGGAGCAGGAAAAGCAGAAAGAAAGCGAAAATCAGAATACTGAGGAAAGCTCTTTCACTCAAAACCAACGAATTGAAGAAACAACCTCCGACGAAAGCAAGCAAACAAGTAATAATAATGAAGAGAGCGAGCAAAACAGAGTTTCGGAAGAGACCAGTGTTGAAAATCAAAAACCAAATGAAATTATTCAGATGCCTGATGAATTAGATCAAGAAAAACGCTTACAACAGCAACTGAAAGAAGATGAAAGCCGTGAAAACACCCAAGAATCTCAGTATAATGAAGATCAACAACAGCTACAACAAGAACAACAACAACCAAAAGACGTGGAAATGAGCAATATTGAAGAAAAGCCTGAGACTCAACCACACAAAGAATACCAAGATGAATCTCAACAAACCCAAGCTGGGAATCAAGAAACGCAGCAAAAAGAAGACAACAAAGAGGAGGGAAACACTGAAAGCAACAAGGGAACTGAGCCAAACACGGTCGAGACATTCCCTGCTGTAGAGAACACGGTGATTCCAAAAGAGTCTAAAGAGTCAAAGAAATCGTGGGCGACTCAGGCAACTCAATCAGCGAACGAGAAAGAGAGACGCAAAGACAAGTCGAGCGGGAACGAGGGTATGTATGAGACCACGTGGCAGCTATGTAACGTGACAGCTGGTCCTGATTATATACCATGTTTGGACAACGAGAAGGCTGTGAAAAAATTGCGAAGTACCAAACACTTCGAGCACAGAGAGAGGCATTGTCCTGAAGAGGGACCCACTTGCCTTGTACCAGTTCCGGAGGGTTATAAAAAACCCATTGAGTGGCCCAAAAGCAGGGATAAGGTAACACGTTTTGAGTTTGATTGAATCTCAACCGTTCGATTGGATTACATGATGGGAAATAACTCTTATTGTCTTTTTAACTGATAATCGTGATTTATGTGTGTTTTAGGCATTTGATTAAGCTAGCTATTTGTGCTTTTATGTGTCCTACACTTGTTTTATGTACTATTTGTGCTTTTATGGGTCCTAAAATACCACTTTCTATCTCGACTTTATTTTAATAATTTAAGTTTTAAAATTTTGAAAATAAATTAGCATTAATTTTTTATGTCTCATGTTATATAAATAAGCAATGTATAATAATCATTGCTATTATATATATGATCTTGGTTGGTTTACTCTTTTCTATTGTGATTTGGCAGATATGGTACCACAATGTACCACACACGAAGCTTGCGGAGGTAAAGGGGCACCAAAATTGGGTTAAGGTGACCGGTGAGTTCTTAACTTTCCCTGGTGGTGGGACTCAGTTCATACATGGTGCGCTCCACTACATTGATTTTGTTCAACAGGTAACTAACCTAACCTAATTGATTCATTAGATGGACCATGCATATTATTAGTGTCTTGTTTGGTTGTCGATGCTTTTTTCTTGCTAGGATATTCTCTATGATCTTTGCCTTTTTGTCTTTTTAATGATGGTCATGGGATCGTATTGAGTTTTAGTTTAGTGAACACTTCATTAGGTGCCCGTTTTAGAGGACAATCTAATAAGTGAACACTTTCCACAATACAATTTTTCTAAAGTACTTTATTTTTTCTAACTACCACCTTTTATAACAATCAACTTTCAAAAAGTTCAAAAAAAATGCCCCTAACAACGTGTTGTGTATTTATTTGTTCACAACATTTTTTTAATTGTAATGTTTTGCACGGTGTTTACACTTTTTATTTTAAATGTTCACGTTTTACATATGATGTCAAATAATGTGAATACTTCTAAACAAAAATCAATCAATACCTAACATATCACTTTTTGAAAGGATTATATATATACACACACATACATATATACTACATTCAGTCTATTGGTTTGTTTCTAAAAAACAAAAAAAATATCCTCATTTTTATCATTGATATTCAATGTAGGATTTCACTAATTAACTAACCAAACCACTCATATGCAAATATTTTAACAGAAAAGAATAAGAAAAAATGTTTTCAAATGCTTCCCCCCTCCACGATGAGGTATGAACAATGTGTAACTTAGTATTTTAGTCTGAAAATTGAAAAAAAAAAAAAAAAAAAAAAAAAAAAAAAAAGACAGAGAATGATAAAAATGATTGTTTTTCTTCCCAATAATGGTCTCTGGAATTGTTTTAATTGGCAATTGACTTGTGCATATTTGTCCTTCCTTCCCTGACATGGTTCATGATCTTGAATTGGTGGCTGCAGTCAGTACCTGCCATCGCTTGGGGGAAGCAAACTCGAGTCATTTTGGACGTTGGCTGCGGTGTTGCCAGCTTTGGGGGTTATCTTTTCGACAGAAATGTTATTGCAATGTCTTTTGCACCCAAAGATGAACATGAGGCTCAAGTTCAGTTTGCCCTTGAAAGAGGAATACCTGCAATATCCGCTGTCATGGGTTCTCAGCGCCTTCAATTCCCAAGCAGGGTCTTTGATGTTGTGCACTGTGCACGTTGTAGAGTGCCTTGGCATGCAGATGGTTCTAACTAGCTACTCTCTCTTTATCTTCATTACTTTACTTCTAACTGGTTTTCATGTTTTATTTTTGGGGCATTGATTCTCACACTGGTTATTATTGATTGTCCATACACATCGTTCATTTCACATTTTAAATGTGAATATCAATAAAAAAAAAAAAATTGAACATTTGTTTATATCAATGAATGTAAGAGAACAATTTAACAATATCAAAATTGGGTGCAGATGGTTTGCATCTTTTGGAATTGAACCGCGTTCTAAGACCAGGGGGTTATTTTGTCTGGTCTGCTACTCCAGTGTACCAAAAGCTCCCAGAAGATGTGGAAATCTGGAAGGGTAATAGTATTATAGATACCAACATTTCTTTATTTATAGGCAGTTTTAGACTTTAGTGTTAGGCTGACATATGTAGTCATGTTTTTAGCAATGTCTTTACTGACGGCCTCCATGTGTTGGGAGCTGGTCACCATAAAGAAGGATAAACTAAATTCAGTTGGAGTTGCCATCTACCGCAAACCTACCGCAAACGATTGCTATAACCAGAGAAAACATAAACGTCCACCAATGTGCAAAGAAGATGATGATCCAAATGCAGCCTGGTATGTTTCTGCTATTCCTTACGTCTAAAAGAATAGATTTTTCAGTAATCAATCATATTATTTGTTATTAGGAAAATGCTAAACGTACTACAAAGAGCTTACAAACTGAAGTGTTAAGAATATAATTAGAATCACTTAAACAATGTAATAAATGGATGTTTAAATTAGTTTTTTGTTATTGGTGACAAGTCCGTTGGTAAATTTTGTGCTGCGAAAATTGTAGTATCTCTAACAACACTATTCTAGAGCTTGTTTGATTATTTTTTGTTGGACCATTTCCAGGTATGTGCCACTGCAGGCATGCATGCATCCAGTGCCCGTTGACAATGCTGAGAGAGGCACCAAATGGCCTGAGCCTTGGCCTCGTCGAGTACAGACACCTCCTTACTGGTTAAACAGTTCCCAGATGGGAATTTATGGGAAACCATCTCCTCAAGACTTTGCGACAGACCATGAACATTGGAAGCGAGTGGTGAGCAAGTCATATTTGACCAGTTTAGGCATCAGCTGGTCCAATGTGAGAAATGTCATGGACATGAGAGCAGTCTATGGGGGGTAATCTTTGTCAATTTATTATTATGCCTAACCAAGGCTCAATATGCCATCCATATAAGACCATCATTTAGGCTTATTCCACTTGTTTGTGCAGATTTGCAGCAGCTCTAAAGGACCTTCCAGTATGGGTCATGAATGTGGTGAACATAGACTCTCCAGATACACTTCCCATTATCTACGAGCGTGGCCTTTTTGGCATATACCATGATTGGTGTGAATCCTTCAGCACATACCCACGCAGTTACGATCTACTGCATGCTGATCATCTATTCTCAAGGCTGAAAAATAGGTAGAAATGGCTGGGTCATTGCAATATAATTTTGTGATCTTTCACTCTTATCTTTATAGCACATTGTTGAGCATTAAATTTTTGGCTTCCACAGGTGCAAACTTGCTCCTGTAATGGCAGAGGTTGATAGAATAGTCAGACCTGGAGGTAAATTGATTGTCCGTGACGAGTCCAGCATTTTTCGGGAGGTTGAGAACTTGCTGAAGTCTCTGCACTGGGAGGTTCATGTAACCATCTCCAAGAACCAAGAAGGGTTGCTCAGTGCACAGAAAGGCGATTGGCGGCCAGACACATATGTAGATTCTTCCTGATCATGGAGAGAACATAGGTTTTTGGTTCTAGTTTATATGGTGCTCTCTGACATTTTGAAGGCTAGCATCTTTAGCGCAGTGGTTATCATTGAAGTGTAACATCATTTGCTGTATTCAGCAGGTAGATGAATTTGTTACATCAAAATTGTTTGTATTTTGTAAAACTGTGAGATAAATATTCAATGGAAATTGATATAAGTTGCCAATTGGCAAAAATTATTAATCTTAAATCCAGAATACTTGGATATAATCATGGCTTAGAAAGCAAAGTAATGTAATCGACCAATTGGCAGATATTATACATCTTCAACC
The DNA here is from genome assembly GCA_030445155.1 of Quercus variabilis. NCBI lineage: Eukaryota > Viridiplantae > Streptophyta > Magnoliopsida > Fagales > Fagaceae > Quercus > Quercus variabilis. The sequence continues at coordinate 31,526,512 of CP129450.1, read as the reverse complement.
CAGAATCTTGGATATAATCATGGCATGGAAAGCAATTTTTTTTCTCCCTTGGTCACATTATGAAGGCCACATTCACTAAGAAAATGAAAACATTATCTCCTTTATACAGGTTTAAAGGCAATCCACAAAAATTCACTATTTAAAACTAGTCCTGGGATGTAGAACATTATCAGCCGAAAGCTGCTTAGATAGATGAGACATACCTAGCAGACTTCTTTGAGGATTATTCTGAAACCAATTTGGTTAATAAAAGGACTAAGAAAACAGTAAATCCTGGCAGTTTGGCTGCTCTGCAGCTTTGGCTGTTACAAATTCTGATTAGTTACCAATAATGGCTAGAACCCCACTCTTAATGTACTATGATAAAGAATGTACTAGGTTCCAGCCTCAGGGAATGTATGTTAATTGCTTTCTTCGATTTATTATATTCGGTATTCTTGTTGCACATCTAATTTTTAGCATTTAAGACCAACGCTTAATGCCCTAGGTTCCAACTAAAAATATGTTGAATGATGCAAGACATTTGGTGACATTGGTCTACAGGCCATCTGGTCCTGCATGTGGTATATGACACAGTGACTAAGCATGCTCAATTATGCGCAGCTCTAGAAAATCTCAGCAGATTAAAAAGAGGATGCAATTCCCAATGTCAAATATCAAGATACATGGCTTTATAATTTTTTCGCTGCTCTTATTTGAGTAAAATATTCACAAGTCTAAAGTTCAACATACATTAAAATAATCTGTAACTCAAATTAACAAGTTATTACATGCCAAAACCACAAATGCTAGAAAGGGGCATTAGTCTTTGCCTTAAGCTCCATTATCCATAAGCCTGAGCAGAGTCAATACATCAACGTGATTTGCTCTATTCACAGAGCTGAATATATAATCTCACCATAAACTCAAGTTCAAGCTGCAGGAATGAATCTTTCTAATTCCAGTGCCTCATCAACTTGTGCTAAGAAGTTTCTGCAATTGTCCACTCTGGACTGCAGCTTTGAGATCTGAATTACAATATTTACAGTGAACAACAACATAAGATAAACAAAACAGAACCAGACAAATGACTTCCATTGAAGGCTATTGGAGATTTTTTTTTTTTTTAATTACTGAGCTAAGAGCTTACCATCAGAGCCACCAATATGCTTCCCACTCACAAATATTTGTGGGACAGTGTGTCTGCCTACCAGATCCAGAAGAACATCTTGAATTTCAGCCCCATCATCTGCACAAATTCATCATGACAGACATTCCAAACACTTTTTGCATAGTCATACAAGTAGATAAAGACAAGTGTTGTAATTGATACCTCGGAGGTCAAGCTCAACAACAAAAGGCTGCTCATGTAGTTCACTGAGTATCCCCTTGGCACGCAGGCAATACCTAGCAACAAGGCAAAGTAGCACACAATTCCTTATTCCACATCACTTGTTTCACACACACACACATGCGTGCACTCAAGAGCACCAGCCAAGCACCCTAAATGTAAAAGAAATGGACAATAGAGGGAATCAATGAATCTTATTCAAGAGTTGAAGCTAGCAACGCGTCATTTACACACTGGAGGTTGGAAAGAACTGGGGATAATGCTCCCCTAACCTAAAACACACACACACACACACACATCCACAACAGTCAACATGTCATGCGCCTGCATTTCTTGAGACTGAAAAAGGAGTGGTTGATTTTATTTGTTATATGCAGTTTCTTCTGGTTCATGCTCCTTTGGTACAACTTATTTTTCAGCCTTTTGAAAATGGAATTGTTTGAAAAAGTTGTACATAGAAAAAATTAAAGTTTAAAAAGTTGTACTTTGAAAAAGTGTGGCTTAGGATCTTTTAGACTGAAAACTTTAGCCAATAAGACTCGGTCTCTTAATTCCAAATATAAAATGATGAGTAATATCAAGTTTCAGGAGGGAGATGGTTCCAATATCCTCTTGTGCTATCCTGTAATAGAATTTTGTGAATTTGATAAAGCTATACGAATTTCCTCCAAGCCAGGTTCATTTTCTGTTGCAAATGTTTGGGACCAGATCAGGCCCAGAAGACCTGTTATAAGTAGTAGGTGGAAGATTTGTACGATTTGCTAAAGCTATTCCAAGGTTTGCTTTCATGACTTAGTTGGCAATGAGGGATAGACTCTTCACTAACAAAAGGCTGGCTAAATTGGGAATTGGCAATGACTTGTTACATGTGTTCTGTAGAGCTGGTATTGAAAATAGAGATCATCTCTTTTTTAAAGTGCTTCTTTGCTCAAAGGATATGGAGGAACATTATAAGCTTGTGCTGTCAGGAATCCCTCATTACTTGAGCTGTGAAGCATTGGAAAGTTAAAAGCTTGGGTACACACAGCTGTAGGCTGGGCTTTAGTGCTTCTGTTTATCACATTTGGTCCCATATAAATGCCATTCTACACCTAGGGACTATTAGAATAAAGGAGCACATAGTGGGAATCATAAGGAAGCAGGTCAAATATTTCATTGAAAAAGCTGGCTTCTTTTCCTTATTCCAGTGCTACAGAAGTGGTATTTCAGATAGGATTCTTAAGCAGAAGGACTGAAAATGTGTAGTTGTCTAGCTGCTGTTCAGATGTTGCTTATTTTAATGTAGCTAGCTTTCCTTCTAATAAGATTTTTGTTTTGATTGTATTTTGTTCTCTCCCTGGTGAGGGTGTATTTTTCATTGAAGATAGTTTTAGCTGTTGGCGTTGTCTGTTTTGTGTTTTGTTCACTGTAACTGAGCTGCCTTTTGGCTGTTGTGGCTGATTTTCAAGCTTTTTTCTGAATAAAATTTACGCTTGATTATCACACACACGTACACAATTGATTTCAAAACTCTCAATGGTCTCCAAATGATGCAACTGTGTTATACATTATCTGCTTTTCCAAAATTTTCATTCTTCATATAAAAACCAAAGATTTCCCACAAATTTAAGATCAGAAAAGTTGGAAGTAAATCACATCAATAAATAGCCACATAGCAATTGGAAAAAGATTATGATTGGCAAGCATACACGTTGAAAGCATACAGCATGGACATAGTTAAAGAAAATCACCAAGTTTTTCAAATCATTGCTTTGGTTTGGAATTAAAAAGGGGAAAAGATAATGGATGTCTCATGAGCTTTTTATATTTCCATGAAAATTTTCCTAAAATAATCCATATATACCTTTTCGTGGTGAAATTCACAGAAATGAAATCACATCCAAATCAAATTTGAACCAATAATTAAACTGTGACATGGTTCAAAATTCCAAAGGGGGTATCAAACCCCAACACTAATTTCCCACTAGAATCCACAAAAACAGGAAATTCATTAGAGAGAGAGAGAAACGTACGGGCAGTAGGATTTGGAGAAAAAGGCAATCTTGTTGGAGTAGATGACGTTCTGTACGAAGGCCGAAGCCGAGGTGGATGCTTTGACTTTCTTTGGTATGTGACCCAACAACAACAACAACAACAAAAACCCGACCACTGCAACAACAACAACCCCCCTCGACTGAAAACTGCGCATCTTCCTTACGTTACGTTGTCTCCAACACCGCTGTCGTTTTTCCTAGTTTTCAACTCCGACATATATACGTACGCGTTTAGTCTAGAGCTCCCAATACGCATTTAACAACAAAATCCCTGTGATAACATAACCCACGGGCCCATGGCCCAGTTTCTTGAAGCCTAGCAGGCTTGTCATCTGAACTGGGCTCTATCTCCTCTTCATTAAAACGACTCTCTCTCTCTCTCTCTCTCTCTTGATTTTAGTTTCTCTCATAATATAAACTAGATACAAAAACAAGTGCACATTATTCAATATATATAGCTTAGAATGTAACTATATAAAAAATATGGTAAATTGCAAATTACATCCTTAAAGTTTGGAGGTGTTTGGATTTTATACTTTGAAATTTTAGAATTTGAAATTTATACCTAGAGTTTGAGAGTGTTCGGATTTTACACTATAATGTTTCAGAATTTAGATTTTATTCTCCTAATGTTGGAGAGTATTTGGATTTTACATCCTAAATTTTGAAACTTTAAGATGTAAAATTCAAATACTCCCAAACTTTAATAAATAAAATCTAAACAGTCCTAAAATTTAGGGAGTAAAATTCAAAATTTGAAACATTAGAGTGTAAAATCTATACCCCCAAACTTCAGGGGATAAAATCCAAATTCTAAAATTTCGGGATGTAAAATTCAAACAACCACAAACTTTAGGGGGTGTAGCACTAATTTGTAATTTACCCTAAAAAAGAAAAAAAAAAGAAAGTGAAGTTAGATTAGCAAATGTGATAAACTTGGATGAGTTGGTTCTAATATAAATGTCATATAGATACTCCTAATCTATTTATTTTGAAATGAGTGAATTAGATGATATCATGTCATCATTTTTTTTTAAAGTTGTCTATTACCATTTTGGAATTTATTTAAATTATTGACAACACGATAAAATCTAATCCACTTGTATGAAAATAGATAAATAAGATTTTAAGAATTCTATAATGGACTTACCTTATGAGCTTAGAGAAACCTAACCATTTATTCTATTGCATATTTAAACAAGTTAGTGTGATTAAGATTGCTTTCTATAGATCAAAAGACCGAGGGTTATTCAATTTTCTAAAAAAGAAACAATAAATTTGTTTGGCATAGCAAGAAACTTATATGTAGATAGAGGCAAAGAAAAGGGGGGCGGGGGGATTAAGCAATAAATTGTGCACTGTTAACAGTAAAAGATGATGATAATGATACTAGTGATAATATGAAAGTAACACAGTGACAAGGATGACAACAATGATACTAGTGATAATGTGAAAAGTAACGTAGTGATGACAATGATGACAAGGATATCGGTAATAGTGTAAAAAGTAATGTAGTGATAAGGATGACAATAACGATATTATTGATCGTGTGAAAGTAATGCACAATAATGATAATGATCCTAATGAAAGTGTAAAAACTAAAAAGTAATATAGCGACAAAAATCTTAGCATATGAAATATCCAATTACAATATTAAATAAAAAATTATTTCAAAAATCTCATTCAAAGTTTCAGCCACAGCATTTGGATTCAAGTATTCAACAAAATTTTCCCATTTATTTTACATAGAGAAAACTCCTTTTGTTTAGAAGCAGAAAAGTCCTTTTTTTACACACCCCTTTTTGAGTTTGAATCTTTTATTTTTTATTTTTTTTATTTTTTTAATCTTGTTCGAATTCTCTCAACATATAGTTTGAATCTTTTTATCTTGTACCACTAACATAACACAATGGTTGTCCACCATTTTCAAAGTGTCTGATTTTTCAGTTGGAACTTGGAAAACTTTGCTCCTAACATTACAAAGGGGAAAACAACCATTTTTGTAATTTAAGTTTTGCCTGTTTTGCACTTCGGTCCCTAAAATTTCGAAAAGTAACAATTTCCTTTAATCACACAGTATTTTTAGTTTTCTGCAAAAGTACTTCATCTAACTCATCGTTCAAATCTTCTAATAAGGGTAAAGAAAACAGCCTTCAAAAGGCAATTCATCAACAATTGCACGCTTTAGAGCTAAAAGAACCCAATTTAATTTGATCCACAAAGAATGATTTCCCAACAATTGGGAAGACAAATCCTTTTTCATTAACAACTAATCATCAAATAAAGTACAACAATTGAAAAATCTGTATCCAATTCCAAGAAACACATATCCTTGAACAAATCAAGCTACCTAATCGAACAAAACAAAACAATAAACTTCAAGATTTGGGCTTGGAATCAGTTTTGTAAAGCTTGTCATATTCCTCGAGCTCCTCATAATACACGTCCCACACGCACCGCACGCATCCACTGCCACAACAATCCCCTGGCAATGGCTTCTCTGGCGGCGGAGGCAATTTCTTCGATTCTTCATGTTCTTCTTCTTCTTCTAGCTCCTTGTTCTTGATGCCTTCAGTTTTTGATTCAAATGGTTGAGCTTTGCTTGTTGGGTCCTTTTCGGCCATGGAGTTGTGGGTGTGAGCGCAAAGGGGTTGTGGCTTTTGGAGGCGATTGTTGAGGTTGGCGATGATTATATTGGCAGAGGCTCGTCTCATGGCAAATGGAACATGGGCTTGGAGTCGAAGGACATTCCGGGTCTTTGGTGGACGATGATTGGCTGTTGTTGACGTGTACGGAACGTTTATTCCATGTTTTACAGCCGTTTCCATGAAAATTTACACATTTGTGATCTGGCGGCTTTAACAGGGAATACGTGTGGAACCTAGAAAGTGCGTGTTCACTTGCGACTCTCTCTCTCTCTCTCGCTTGCCCTTGCAAGTGGGGGTCCTCATTCTGGGACCCATGTGCACGTGGGAAAGTACGCCACAAGAGTGATCTAAATAATAATGTTAATAAGACTAAAGTTTTCTTTAAATCAATTATTTTTTTTTAAGTAGTTAGTAATATTTACTAGAATACACATGAAAATAATAATAATATTTTAATAACTTTTAAACCAATTTAAAAGAATTATTTATAATTTATATTTTTTTTATGGGAATTTATAATCTATATTACGTGGCAATTTATAAAATGATTCACTTGTTATAAGTATCATTTTTCTAAACCAACATCTCCAAATGACAACAATTATCTACTGTCTAAGTCTTATAGTCTAACTACTTAAACAAGCAACTAAGGACGAAAATCTTATTAAGGAAAGGTATATCTCTTTGATTCTCAATACGTGAATTTTGCTGTATCAACTTATTATTTCCAATCATGGGAGTAGATCATGGGATCTTTACCTTCTGTTATTTTCCATCACACTACAAATGAGGGAAATGGAGTAAATTAAAGGAAAAATAGCCAAATAAATCTCCTATATAAGCGCCATATCACCTCCAACTTTTAGGCCGTACAAAACCTTGAAAACTTTGTCTTTGTCTTTTTTTTTCCTTGAATTATTGTGAGTTCCTAACTTAAGTACCCAAGAAGTTTAGGTTGACACCAGACTAGTATTCTTAGATTAAGTGATTAACTGATTTCTCCTGTAGGTTTTCCAAGACTCTATTTTTAAACATATGACCCATTGGTTTTTATTTATTTATTTATTTTTGGTATCATCAACCTGTGTTATTTAAACAAGTTACATAATTGACTAAATATGACATGTGAGTGTATGACTAAAAGTATGAGTGGATAGTTTTATCAATTGTCATGTAATGGGAGGAGTATTTTACAAGGGAGGGATGTTATAAAAAGGGGTTCTAGGTGGAGGATTGAGAATGGTAAATCTGTGAAATTTTTTGGAAAAATCTGGTTTTGTATCTCATACAAAACACATGTAGCGGAAGCAAAAAAAAAAAAAAAAAAAAAAAAAAAAAAATCAGATCTACTTCAATTATGAAAGATAAACATGTAACCATGAATTCTAGAATAAAGAATAGAAAGCGTACCTTGATGTAGTGAATTTCAAAACCTTGACTTGAAAATACCTTCAATCTTCATCTCAATTCCATATGGTGCCCAAAATGTGTGGTTTCTCAATCGGTCCTTTTGTACATAAACTCTCAAAGAAAAATCCTTCTTTTTCTCCTTGTGTAGAAAAACTGATTTTTTTTTTTCTTTTCATCTTACGTACGTACAAAACTATTCACTTAGTTTCTTTATTTAATAACTTTTATTAAATAATGACTGATTATTTAATTGGGTTAGCCTTTTGGGCCTACCCAATTGAGTTTTAGTTTGTGGCTTGAGATGGGACCAAAGGGAACAAATAAGACTCTAGCTCCAATGGGCCTTGGGCTTTTCTGTCAACTTTTGACAAGTCCAAAGTTACCATTAATTATATTCAATACCACTATAAGAATATAATTGCACTCTAGGCCTTATTAATAAATTATATCTCAAGACTATATTATACATACAACCTCTTCATTAAAATATTCGTAGTAATACAAAGTCATAAATATTGACTAACACTTTGAAGGTTACTACATCTTAATTTTTGAGTACCCGGTTTAATCCTTTATGTTATTCATAATATATTTATGAAATCCAATTCCATAAATATATACTTTAGTAACTCTTTACTAAAGTGGTTGGACCCAACACTCTAAATAACCAAACCCATTAAACTTATCTCAAGGGAATATTTTATATCTCCGTTAAGAGATTATGAATTTCATCTTGAGAATATATGTTTCATCAACACTAAATGCGGCTGCCCAACATATTAAGGTTTTGACTATAACTTATAGATCTCACTTCTGATATGTCAAAGTAACCTAAATCTCATGATCAGGTCCATTATTTTCTCACGATTTAGAGTTGATGTAAATAGAAGTTGTGAGCTTTATTATTCATTTGATAGTCATTAGGAGAATAATAAATCTCACAGCGGTCCAGTTCAATATGTCTTAACTCTTAAAACATATCAACATATCAACTAGAAGTCTCCACTTCCATGATCAAGACAAATCATCTTAGTTGATATGTTATAGTTTTCGCAGATGAAATGTCCAATTTCATCACTGACTACGGACTAAAATTATGAGTTTACAAAAAACTTGCGATTTATATCTTCTATGACTAAATCACATATATCTCATATTATGCATCTCATGGACTATGATAATGTCCCATTAGTTTATAAAAAGTCTCATATAATTAAACAACTTAATTATTTATGACGTGCCAATAAATTGGATTTTAGGGAACAAACCCTAACAATCTCCCACTTGCCCTCAAAGACAATTTACCATATTTCCGACACTTATCTCCCTTTAGAGTAATTCATAGTCACTTTAAGGCAAGGTTTGGAAACAAGTCTCAGCAAAATTTAATGCATAAATTATCTTTTATACTACTACTTTTCACGTACTCATATCTCTCTAATGAGATGATACTTACGCTTAATATGTATCTTCACTACTTAGGATGAACACATATCTTGAAGTCCAACTTCATGAATCACAATCAAACTACAAGTCAGTATTTGTACATCCAGTATTTATCAAAAACTCACTTTTGTGAACAAGCATATAAACCCTCATTCTCCTAAGATATTTGAGTATATGCTTTACTCCCACTAAATTAAGTGATATTTGATTCACTTGATATTTGCTTACTATGTCCACCGCAAAATAGACATTTAGCCTAGTATTTAGCATAGCATAAAGACTTCCTATCGATTTGATATAAGGAACCGTCTTATATGCTCTTCCTTTTATATATCTTAGGACTATAGTCCTATACAAAAGAACTTCAAAGTTAAAAGGAAAGAATCCTTTCTTGAAGTATTACATGCTATACTTGGCTAGAATCTAATCTATTTAAGCAGTTTGAGATATAGACCTAACATCCTAATTTCTGAATTATAATTAAGTTTAATTATTAGGATGTGATTAGTCTTTCCTAAGTACTTTATATCAAACTGGACTAGACAACAAAAAATTTCATTAGTGACAATAACTCTATATCATTTTAAATGATTAGAATGTCATCAACATACATTAAGAAATTTATTATTCTATATAGCTTTTACACACATAAGGCCTTTTAAATACTTGATCAAAATCAAACCATTTGATTGCTTGATCAAAGATGATATTTTATGATTTAGATGCTTGCTTTAGTCCATAAATGGATTTTAAGCAACTAGCATACTAAAAACTACTGGTTCCTTGCTATGATCAAGTCTAGTTACATCATATAGATGTCTTCCTCAAGATTGCTACTAAAAGAAACTTTCTTGATATCCATTACCATATTTCATCCAAATGAAATATAATGGATGAGAGAATCTAGATAGAGTCAAACTTGACTATTGGTGAAAAATCTTTTCATAGTCGAATCATTTCTTTTTGAATAAATCTTTTCACCACTAGTCTTGACTTTGAAGGTTTGCACCTTCAAATCTATCAATTTCATTTACTTGTAGACCAATTTGAAAACAATAGGCTTAATGCAATTAAGCGCCTCTACAAGTTCTAGACTTTAAATAGAATCTAATTCTATTCTCATAACCTTGAATCAGTAATCCATATTCATATCATTTATAGCCTTTACGTAGGACCGAGGATCAAATTCATATCCTTATGGAATGACTTCAAAAGTTTATCCCAAAAGTATGAATTTATTTGGTAATCCTCCCACTACGATATTGTACCTGTGTATTAGCTATATATCTAGAATAATATCTTGTGGTGTATCTATTACAACCATCTCATTTCCAAATGTACTTTATAGTTGTCCTAGAACAAATTTTGACATTTTTCTTCTAGAACAATCTACCTTTACTTTGAAAGAGCCCTATTCCTCCTTTATGTATGCACTAACTTAAAGAAGTCATTGGAACTTCATTCCTTTACGAAAAGACGCCCTAGATCATATTTTCCTCTAAATAGGATTCATAGATTGTGAATATAACAAAATAATAGTTCTAAAAGCTCATCTTTCACCAATCTTGAATACCATTTAGATTAATAAGATCTAGACATAAGTGCACTAACTTAAAGAAGTCATTGGAACTTCATTACTTTACGAAAAGACGCCCTAGATCATATCATTCTCTAAATAGGATTCATAGATTGTGAATATAACAAAGTAATGGTTCTAAAAGCCCATCTTTCACCAATCTTGAATACCATTTAGATTAATAAGATCTAAACATAATTGCCAAAACATACAAAACCAAAGGATGGAAACTTTCTCTTTAAAAAGTAAAACATATAAATTTCCATCTAGAAAACAATCATGGATAATGCTTAGCTTTACCAAAACAGAAACAATTTCGTTTTGGTCATGCTTTTGAGACTAATTTCCTTTTGGCAATTACTAGGGCAACTAACTTGTCCAATTGTTTGGTATTATAATTCCTCTTCTTATCACCCTTACTTTTCGGTTTAGGCTAAGAATTTGAATTAAATCATATTGATCCTAGCCTTAGCTTTTAGGATGTCTTCCGTTTCGTAGAATTCACTAATCAATTTAGATAAATATAAAAATAATTTATTTTCAAAACTATCTAAATTGATCAAATGATTCTAACAAGGACTTATGGATCACATCCACATGAGATTAACATTTAAACTCTACATCTAAGAATTCCAATTCATTTTAAAAATAAAATATTTTCATAAAATGATATAGAATTGGAACTTCTTAAGCTTTTCTTAACACTCAATATGATTCATACCAAACATCTCATTTAGACTTGATATAAAGTCTAAGTTTAGTACTAACTCTTGCATCTCATGCTATAGCACAATTGAGATAGAAGCCAAGGTAACATATTAGCATTTCAATGGAGACTATGATCATATCATAAGCTATCTTCCATAAATGCATCATGTATAGGAAATTATGACAATGCTGAATCGAAACATGAATATGTACTTCAACTCCTTTAAGCACCATGTCCAAAATTATTTCTTAGTTAATGTGTATCAACTAAAATAGTAGCTAGAGGACAAAATTTGTGACAACTTTATATTGAGACCATGAACTTAAATATAGGATATTATCATTTTGCATCCATAACCATATAATATGGATCCCGAAAACCATACTATACTAGGTGCAACGACAACCTAATCCCGCAATTAATATTTCTCGGAAGCGAGGTCATACCAATCACTATGATCAGGCGAGAATTATTCTCATTATTAATGCTGTCATGGTAACTCTTACCAAACAAAAATAATTTGCCGCTTTTCCTTTAGCCTCTAAGTAATAATGACATAGCTCCGAAGGGAGGTTAACATTACAATTAGTCTAATGTACACCATTGGGTAGAATCAATGTGAGTCACCAAGTAACTTCACAGAAGCGTGGTCGTTCTCAATGTAAAAACACACTTCATCTATCATTAAGAAGTTTAATCTGTAGTACCATGAAATAAACACCCTCTGAAGGGAGCAAGGCATATACGCCAAGGAAAGGTGCCTAATCACACTACTATAAACCAGCAATGGAGGCCGTGAGAATTAACCCTTGAATCTCTCTCCCACTAGAAATTTTAAAACAAGTGGATTGTCTTAAAAATATTGTGACCCAATCACAATTTTAACCCTACACATCAAATGTGTTTAATTGTTTAAATTCAATGTGATGTAACTATGTCACGTCACAATAGCGTAACGAACATTCGCGCAATCACAAAGAAGTTTAACCTTGTAATCTGTGAAGTAAATACCCTCCACATGGAATGCAAGACTTAAAGTCAAGACAAGGTATCTATTCACATTACAATGAACTTAACAAAAGGGCTATTTCAGCACTCCCACTCGTTATTTGGGTTTTTCTTAAATAATTGTGATCCCATCACAACTAATAACCTTGCACTTGATAAAGACTCTAATCTTATTAGAATCACTAACTAAAATGGAAGTCCTAAACTATTTAAGATTCCTTAAACACTAATGAATCAAAAATTAATTATATAGAACTCTATCCTGAATTTACTAGATAAAATATTCTAATCTAATTAGAAACTATATAAATTTAATTAGAATTTTAATCTCATTAAAAACCTTTAATTAAAATAAATTAAGGACTTTCAATCATTAAATGATTTAGTACTAAGAGTTCTATTTAACTAACATCTTTGATCTCATTAGGTCTATTAGTTAGAACCATGTGTAATCTAATTACACATAACCTTGCTCTTAAAAAACTTGAAAACACTTAGAAAAAATTTTGATTTTCTTTCTTTCGATCGATCGAACGTGCCTCTAGATTGATCGAAAAAATTAAAAAATTCGAACTTGACCACCTGACTTGTTCGATCGATACTCGATTGCCTCTTGATCAATCGAAAAACAAATTTGATCGATCAACTATCAATCGAAAATCAATCTAATTAAAAGGTCTAATCACTGTTTCACTCGATCAATCAAAAGTGATTTTCGATCGATCGAAATTCGTGAAACTTGAATTTCTAGAAATTTTCTAAGACAGTTTTCTGGGTTTTTCTTGAACAAACAACTAATCGTTTTTGACATCTTCATTGTTCTCTTCCATAAACATTTTTTTGATTTTATGAATGAAGATTTATAGATCAAACATTAGGGTTTTCAATATCAAGATTAAGAACCATAATATGCTAGAAACCCTTGAAAACATAATCCTAATCTCATTAGGAATAAATTTCATAATCCTAGCATTAACTTACTGTTTGATCATAAAATAAATATATATCACTAGACTAACATCTGTTCATGTAAATCTAGTAAAAGATATAAACAAACAAGCATTAAAGATGGTTATTGTATATGAAACATGGGTCCCACTATATCCAAGCAATTGAACTTAACGTGTTCATCATTAAAACAAAAACTATCAAATGCATTACAGGTTTATGCATTCCAATGAGACAAGAGTACTATCGTGTTCATCCTAAGACAAATACTATAAAATCATGACACCATAACTTTATTGTCATGGGCCACTTTGAACGAAACAAGAGTATATTCATCCTGATAGTGAATCCGATAACATCATGTCTCACATACGTGAATGGCACAGGAAACGATTATCGAATAAAATTAAACTGCCAACTATATCCAAGCACTGCAAACCAAAATGCTTATGCTTGACCGATATACCAGTTTCATTTACATTCTTTAAACCTTAATCCATGTCTTTCACAAAAGAGTACAATCAAGGACACAATTATGCAGAAAATTTTATTGCAGAAAATTAAAACACCAAGAAAACGTTTTTTTTTTTTATTCTAAAATTCAATCACATGTTATACAAACATGATATTGAAGACCGCTTTGATACCATTTGTTGGAAAAATCTGGTTTTGTATCTCATACAAAACACACGCAAAAAAAAAAAAAAAAAAAAAAAAAAAAACAGATCTACTTCAATCATGAAAGATAAACATGTAACCATGAATTCTAGAATAAAAAATAGAAAGCGTACCTTGATGCAGTGAATTTCAAAACCTTGATTCTAAAATTAAAACACCAAGAAAACGTTTTTTTCTTTGATTCTAAAATTCAATCACATGTTATACAAACATGATATTGAAGACCGCTTTGATACCATTTGTTGGAAAAATCTGGTTTTGTATCTCATACAAAACACACGCAAAAAAAAAAAAAAAAAAAAAACCAGATCTACTTCAATCATGAAAGATAAACATGTAACCATGAATTCTAGAATAAAAAATAGAAAGCGTACCTTGATGCAGTGAATTTCAAAACCTTGACTAGAAAATACCTTCAATCTTCATCTCAATTCCACATGGTGCCCAAGATGTGTGGTCTCTCAATTAGTCCTTTTGTACATAAACTCTCAAAGAAAAATTCTTCTTTTTCTCCTTGTGGAGAAAAACTGATTTCTTTTTCTTTTCATCTTACGTACGTACAAAACTATTCACTTAGTTTCTTTATTTAATAACTCTTATTAAATAATGACTGATTATCAAATTGGGTTAGCCTTTTGGGCCTACCCAATTGGGCTTTAGTTTGTGGCTTGAGATGAGACCAAAGGGAACAAATAAGACTCTAGCTCCAATGGGCCTTGGGATTTTCTGTCAATTCTTGACAAGTCCAAAGTTACCATTAATTATATTCAATACCACTATAAGAATATAATTGCACTCTAGGCCTTATTAATAAATTATATCTCAAGACTATATTATACATACAACCCCTTCATTAAAATATTCGTAGTAATACAAAGTCATAAATATTGACTGCCACTTTGAAGGTTACTACATCTTAATCTTTGAGTACCCGATTTAATCCTTTATGTTATTCATAATATATTTATGAAATGCAATTCTATAAATATATACTTTAGTAACTCTTTACTAAAGTGGTTGGGCTTAACATTCTGAATAACCAAACTCATTAAACTTATCTCAAGGGAATATTTTATATCTCCGTTAAGAGATTATGAATTCCATCTTGAGAATATATGTTCTATCAACACTAAATGCGGCTGCCTAACATACTAAGGTTTTGACCATAATTTATAGATCCCACTCCTGATATGTCAAAGCAACTTACATCTCATGATCAGGTCCATTATTCTCTCAGGATTTAGATTTGATGTAAATAGAAGTCGTGAGCTTTATTATTCATTTGACAATCATTAGGAGAATAATAAATCTCACAACGGTCTAGTTCAATATGTCTTAACTCTTAAAACATATCAACATATCAACTAGAAGTTTCCACTTCCATGATCAAGACAAATCATCTTAGTTGATATGTTATAGTTTTCACAGATGAAATGCTAAATTTCATCACCGACTACGAACTAAAATTCTGAATTTATAAAGAACTTGCGATTTATATCTTCTATGACTAAATCATATAAATCTCATACTATGCATCTCATGGACTATGATAATGTCCCATTAGTTCGTAAAAAGTCTCATATAATTAAACAACTTAATTATTTATGACGTGCCAATAAATTGGATTTTAGGGCACAAACCCTAACAAACATTTAGTAGCATGGTTTTCTCCTCATCAAGCATCCTCCAATGGTTCAATTGCCATAGTTGAATCTATGGAGGAGGCTACAGTGGATGTGCTCATTGATGAAGAAACTCGTCAATGGAATAATGGGTTGATTGATGGTCTCTTTAGTCTTTCCCCCCTACGAAGCTAATATTATTAAAAAAAAAAAAAAAAAAAAAATCCTCCTAGCCCATGTTGCTTATGAAGATGCTCTATATTGGTCTCTATCTTTGAATTGGCATTGCACCTACAAAACAAGTTACGGGTTTTTGAAGGAAGAAGAAACTTTACATCCCCTGGAGTTAGTTGAGCCTAGGGTTAAGCAGCTTTGGAAGGGTGTGTGGTTTCTCAAAACCACAAACAAATTGAAAAACTTGATGTGGAGGGCATGTCATAATTCACTACCCACAAAATAGAACCTTGTCTGGCAAGAACTGGATAATCCTGTTTGTGATCATTGTCAAGCTGATTTGGAGACTCCTTGCATGCCTTCTGGTCTTGCCTAGAACTTGATGTAGTCTAGTTCAATAAGGTAATGTGGAATTTTCAAAGATCCCACCAATTTCTGGACTTCAAGGAGTTGCTCTCTTGGATCATACAACAGGAAAAAAAAAAAAAAAATCCCACTCTATTTGCAACAATTGAATGGTCTATCTAGAATCAACGTAACAAGGTACATCTAGCCTAGTCGACTTGCAATCTCCGTTAGCTTGCCCAGGTTTTGAAAGATAGGTTTGAGAAATTTTTGGCTTTGCATACTCCTCAAACACTTCCCCAACAACAGGCAGTCTCGTATGGTTTGACGTCCTCCTCCATCTAGTCTACTTGAGATCAACTTTGATAGAGCTTCCTTTGTAGCGGAGAACAAGTTTGGCATCAGGGTTGTTATAAAAAAATCACCAAGGCCTAGTCATCACACCTCTCTCTCTCTCTCTCTCTTTCTCAACAACTCTCTTAGGCCTATCTCGTAGTAAAAGTTGAAGCATTGGTTGCTACAAGAACTGTGGAATTTGCCTTAGAATTAAGTGTGGACAACGTAGTTTTGAAATGTTATTATGAGTTTCTTATTAAAGCGTTAGTGGAGGAGGGCATTTCTTTGTCATCCTATGGCCTCCTAATTGCAGATGTAAAAGTTCGCTCTCATAGTTTTTTTCAATTACATTACTCTCATGTTAAGAGATAAGGTAATAAAGTCACTCATAACTTAGTTAGACATGCTATAATTGTCTCAGATTTTAATGTGTGAAAGGATCACTACAAAAAAGGGAGCTATAGCAACTTTTCAAAAACGTGGCTATAGACCCCAAAAATGCGACTATAGGCTATGACTGTGTTTTCTATAGCCGCGTTTCCAAACCCAGCCTAATCTGCGCAACAATAGTCCCTGCGGGTCTACAGCCGTGTTTTTATAACCGCAGCTAAAGGACCAACCTATAGCCGTTTTTCTGAAACGCGGCTATAGGCCCAGCTTTGAGTTGCGTTTATAGCCGCGACTAAGGCTTCAGACCTATAGCTGTGTTTTTAAAACGCGGCTATATTTTCTTTAATGTAGCTGACAATAGGGCTAAAGCCGCGTTTTTAAACGTGGCTCAAAGACGGCTTATAGCCAATTTGCTTCTGTACTTTAGGTTGATTTAGCCAATCCTCCTTAATAATATTACATTGTGTTTTTCCTCCAAAAAAAAAAAAAAATCGTTATGTAGTGAGTTGGAAGAATTTTTCTGCTTTCAAGATAAACTTCTTCCATTAGTAACAACATTTTTTTTTTTCTAAATTACAAATTATAGTATTGCACCATCTATTGTATTCAAAATTTAATTCAATCCTGATGATGCATGAAAATTAGTAGGTTGAATGCTCCGAGCTATGGTGATAGCTTGAGGATCTGAAGAGAAAAAAAAGAATGTCAATGGTGACTGGTGTGAACCGGCCAAGGACCCTTCGATGGTTAAGTCAGTTTTCTCTCTAGAACACAAGGATGGTGAATTGTGAATAGTAGAACTTACCTTGGTTGAATGAGACTTGATCCTTTTATAGAGAGTTAGGAGTGGGTCTACTTGTTCGGATCCACTATCATCATGAGAGATGTGTGAAGTTAATGGAGAAAATGGAGTAGATTTCGGGGAACCTTCCCACGTTTTGGAATGACAGATTGTGGCTCAATTACATAGAGCTTGTAGAGAATTTCTCTGAAATTTGCTAAGTGTCATTTGGTCGTCCATACCTTTTAAGCCATGGATGACCAACTTGATTTGGACAGTTGCCATATTTCATGGTTGGATTTTATTCACGTTTGTAGTGTCCCTGTTCGGCTTCCTTCCTTGTAAATCTCTCTGGACGTGATTTGGTTATGGACGACCATCATGGATGAACTAAACTTGATTTGGACCCCATCAAATCCTATTACTTCTTAATTATTCATTTTATTCTTATAATTTTACTTTTATTCAATGTAGTCCTTCTGTCCACTTCCATTAAAGGAGTTGCTATTAAGTGTCCCAAAAAGACATAATTTTTTATTTTTTTAAACTTCTTAAATTAATTTAAAAAAAAAGCCCATGACAATTCTGTGTAGGGACCTAATAGAGCTCCTTCCCCTACCCCGGGGTGCGGTGCTAAAAGAGAGAATGACGTAGTAGCTAGCTAGCATGCTAAGATCAACCACTTGAAGAGTGTAGAGCCTTTCTTTTTTGGTCATTAGTGTGTGTTTGTGTACAACTTATAAGCTAGCTTGCTACTTTTTAGTTTTTATGATTAGTTTTTTAAAACCTTACATATTCAAAGTACATGTATATTTTAACACATTCAGCAAAAAAAATTCAACAAAAAGCTAAATAAGTTGTTTTCAAATATACACTTAATATAAGTAGATCTGATTTATGTGGTCATTCTTTGCATTGATGTTTTCACTCAATAAAAAAATATTTTTCAAAGAAACAATTTAAAAAAATATATTATTATCTACAATTTTTTTTTTTTTTAAAAGGAACTAAACTGAAAAGAACACATAAAAAAGAAGAAGGATCGAAAAAGGTCAGAATCTTTCCCAAAATTTTTAAAAAACTCCGCCTAAAAAAATATAAAATTTTGTCAAACATTTGGGATTTTATATAAGAAAAAAAAAAAACCAAATCTTTTAAAATCATCATACTTTGAGGGTGTTTGGATTGAGATTATTCTCACGGCGCGTTTTCATTTTCACGTTTTGACCTTTTTTTTTTTTTTTTTTTTTTTAAGGCGTGAGAGGGAGCAAAGCGGAACTGTGCGCTACTGTTCACATGAACAGTAGCCGCATTTGTTGACTTCTAACCATGAATAGTGCATTTGTGCACTGTTTACGGACCCACAAATTTTATTTTTTATCAACTTTTTTATTAAAAATGGGTCCCACGGTACTATTTACACATTTAAAAATTATTTTGCTACAGTATTTTCAGTTTTCAGTTTTCAGTTTCACCAACAATAAATTCAATCCAAACGGACCCTCTATATACATTTTTTTTAATCAAAATATTAAATTTCTATACTCAGAAAAATCCACTGCACAGATCCAACCAAAAATTTCGAACTCAATCTGTCAAATCTGAGTCCCACAACCAAATCTGCCAGTCCCAGTCACTCGACCCCTCACAACCTTTTCTAATTGCGACTTTCATACCCAGAATTAGAAAAGAATTAACTCTTTTGCATAAAAAAAAGTTTCTCAATGGCCCAAAACAGACAGCTTATTTTTATTTGAAGCAAAGCAAAAGTTCATTGAGTTGTGGGTTCCAGTTAGTTCAATTGTTAAAGTCTTTGATGGTTGAATAAGAGATCTACACAAAAAACTGATTAATGTCTTAGTCTGATGATAAAAAACTATCACTAGCAACAGACGCCATTAGTTTCTTTCTCTAAAAAAAAAAAAGGTTGGTTAAGTCCTTATGTGACCTAAATTCGGTTAGAATTGCTACCCAAAAGCAAGCCACATCACCACACTCATAATGCACAATATGGCGTAAAGAAGAAAAAACGAAGGGAAAAAAAAGAAGTCTAGGGCCTAAGGACAAAGTTTGACTATAATTTTGGTTATAGGCTAAGATTATAACTTCACTAAATATTTTTTTATTGGACGTGAATTTTGACAAATCCACGGATTATATTATCTTTTTATATTCTCCATACTTGCAAAATTTTTAGGAGATAAAAAATCAATAACCCTGTCATTAATCAATTGTTTAAAGTACAAGTTTTTTAAGTCTAAAATTATGCATAAAAAATAAATTTATAGATTATATAGTAAATAGCATTCGATTAGTACAAAATTTAACATGTGTATTAAGAGTGTAAAAAAGCATGTAATTCAAAGGTTTGATTTTCAAAATATGCAATGTTAATTTTTTTAAATTAAAGGAAGTTATAACCTTATGCTACAACTAAGTTTGTAGCCAAACTTTGCCCTTGATGTAATCACAAGATTCATAACTATAGACAATTTTTATCATATAAAATGTATGATATTAGCATGTACCAATAGAAAGTACAAAGGTGCATTGTGTACTTAAGAAACTTAGAGCTAGTTAAAGCAGGGTTGGAAGCAACTGTTTTGTATGGACAATTTATTCAAAAGGAAACCCTTAATAAGATTTTTGTTAAGCTTAAATTGAAACAATTACTACTGTGCACTCTTCTTGTGAAGCGTGGAGGACAAAGGTCAAGGTTTAAGTCTTTAGGAGAGAGTTTTATAGTAGTGTATAATAAGAGGTCTGGGGTATAGTAGTGTATTTCAGTTAGCTAAACTAGTAAAGTTTTTAATAGTTGAATAAAAGGTCTGGGGTTTAATCTCATTTTATACCAAAAATCAATTGATGTCTTAGTTTGATGATAAAGATTTATTATCGGAGCGGACGCTATAGATTGAAACTTTCTAAAAAAAAAAAAAAGATTCAGCTAAAGTAACATTCTATCTCAATAAAAAATAAAAAATAAAAAACTGAAATGGTGCGGCACATGGTGATGTTGTATGACTGCACTTTAGTTGTTTAGTATCATCCGAACAAACAAAATGAAATTTATGTTTTCCAGTACTCAATATTCAATAAGCACACAGCCAGCTTAAAAAAAAAAAAAGTACTCAATAAGCACAATATGATGCATGTTTTTCAGTCTTTCCACATAGATAGGCATGTATAACGCATTACTCCACATTGTTGAAATTCAACGACATTCTGATCTCCACATGTTTGACTTGATATACTATGGCTATCTTTTCAAATTCAGCATGAGGAGGAGTATTCCAAGATAGTCAAAATCGTATGCTAATCTTATAAATTTCAGCTTGAAGTCGTTCCATGGTGGATACCTAGGCTCAAGTTCAGGGAAGAAGGCTCTTTGCATAACTGTTTTCTCATGGCTGAAAGTATCAAAAGAGTACTTACCATGGTACCTTCCAATGCCACTCTGACCAACACCTCCAAATGGTAAAGCATCACACAGGAACTGCAAGAATAATTACACATTACACAGACTTAGTTTTTTGTTTATTTGTTTCTCTATTCTTTTGCTAGGTTGATATGAAAGTAGAGAGCTAAAAGATAAATTGTACAGTACTTGAACTAGGACATCGTTGAAGGTAACACTTCCTGAGGATGTTTCAGCTAAAATCTGTCTCTTGAATGTTTCATCTTTTGTAAAGGCATAAATGGCAAGAGGTTTTGGCCTTGAATTTATGAAGTCAACGCTTTCACGAATGTTATCCACCTGTGTAAAGGGTGGCAATTATATAGAGAGTAATTGCTTCAAGAACTGTGCAATAAGAACAAAGAGTCTATTGATTCTCACAGTGATTATTGGAAGCAGAGGGCCAAAGATTTCTTCATTCATGATATCAGCATTAAGAGGAGGGTTTAACAATATTGTGGGCTCGATATACCTGTAAAAACAAAGGATAAGATAAATAAACTTCTATACTTGCCAACAATGTGGCTGGTTGCACATGAAAAGCAAAACATCAAATATACTATGCAATTCAATATCCTAGCAGTGGAACTTCCGAAAACAACCTTTCTGACTCTCTAACTAGCAGTCATTCGTACTATTTTACCGTATTTCAGAACAGTTATTTTTTAAACAAACTGGTAAGATAAGGTACAAAAAAAACTGCTGAGGCCGTTGAAGATGTAGACAACTTACAGTGCTTCTTCATCTAATGAACCACCATGAACAATGGAATCTGCAACAAAGGGGTCCTTGAGAAGATTCTGCAATCTCTCAAAGTGGTTCTTGTTTATTATTCTGGAAATACTTCCAGATTTTCTTGGGTTCTCTCCGTAGAATTTCTTGATATACTTCTGTAATATTTCTATCTGAAAAACAAAAAAACAGATATATCAAAATGCACTTAAAAAACAATAGAATTCCACATAATGAAAATAGAAAATTAGTAGGGACATGTTATCATTATTACCAGAGTAGACTTGAACTTGTCTTCAACGAGTACATAATCTATTCCTATACATGCCTGCCCATTGCACGCCCCCCACTTCCCTCCTACAATTCGTTTGACTGCCACCTTGAGGCCAACACATTAAAAGAAGAAAAAAAAGATTAAATTGAGTTCTTGTTCAATTTCTTCTGTATTACAGGCAGCAAGCCAAACAACCTTCATATCTGAAGGACTGGAGAGAGAATCCAGGATTGCAGGGCATTTTCCTCCCAACTCAAGAGTAACAGGTGTCAAATGCTTTGCAGCCGCAGTCATGACTTGAGACGCCACTCGCGGGCTTCCTAAAGACATGTGGTCAACTATATAAGCAAGAACTACTATTTTGATCATTTACACTGTTGAGAAAGAACCAAATTTACATAATTAAAATTTCTTGTTAAAGATATCAAATTGACCAAAAAAAGCCCAAGATACAACAGATGATTGTGTTGTGGTGACTTTTTTTTGGTGTTTGGTGGTGGTGGGGGGTTGGGGGGGTTTCTAAAGAAACTCTTGCACTTCCAACTTTTGTTAGTCGGTGACTTGTAATGGAAAAGAAATGATACCAGTAAATAATATTTTATCCCATTTGTGCTGCAGCAGTTGCTGACTTTCATTTGCTCCACCCAAAATCACTTTAATCGCACTGTCATCCAAGTAAAGAGGGAGAATATTAGCTAGAAAAGAAGCGCATGCTGGAGCTTGCTCTGATGGTTTTATCACCACTGCATTCCCTGCAGATATAGCTCCTATTAATGGGTCCAGTGCCACGGCTGCATTCAAGAAGATGATCATTTGTATTTGGATAATTACAGTGCATACCAACAATCTGTTTGTGTAGCTGCCA
This sequence comes from Quercus variabilis, assembly GCA_030445155.1. NCBI lineage: Eukaryota > Viridiplantae > Streptophyta > Magnoliopsida > Fagales > Fagaceae > Quercus > Quercus variabilis. The sequence continues at coordinate 31,503,750 of CP129450.1, read as the reverse complement.
TTTGGATGAGGGGGGAGGGAGGTGGAGTGGAGGGGAGTTGGCCAGAAATAGGCTTATTCCAGCTAACTCTACTCTACTCTACTCCCCCTTAATCCAAACGGACCTTTATGTAAAAAATTTAAATAGTCTGAATGGTGTTATGTCAGCCAACGTCCAACTTGACACTAATGTGATATAGAACCAATTAGATAACCAAGCTTGAATACTTCCATAAACATGTCACTGCTTAAGCACCATTTTGTATTTTGATATTTAATTTGTAGATAAATTATACACAGGCATTTTATCTTAAAATACCAGGGAAACACAACAAGGGTGCCCTGGATACCTAGCATATCAGTCATGCTTATAATTTGGGAAAACAAAAGAACAGATAGCAACAGATAAGTGTACGAGAGAAGGATAATTGCATAATTTTGATATGAACATTAATGACGTATAAATTGTGCCAGTACTAAACATGCTGTTGTAGCAAAGTGATTCTTGAATGACATATAAATTGGTTGGCTCCACAACAACTCAATTTCACTGCAAATCAAGAATCGGTTGGACTCACAGATAGGGAAGTTCCAAGATCCAAATATGAGAACCACACCATACGGTTCGGGCAGCACTTCTCCTTTTGATGGGAAGAACAACAAAGGCACAGGTTGCTGGGGTCAAAATGTATAAGTCAGCATTAATAACAGAACAAAACTCAAAACCTCAAAAGCTTTATCCTTGTGTCCATATGTGTCCCATCATATAACAACAACAATAACCAAGCCTTTGTCCCAAATAAATGTCCCATCATGAAAATTATAAATTTTGGATCAAATAAATAAAAATTGCAGGATAATAGCAAGGATGATATGGATAAAATATAGGAAGTGCATATTATGTAACTTATTTAGTTGCATCTATAGAAGTTTAAAACAGAACATCACTGACAAGATTCAAGATTCTATAATGTTAAAAGCTTAAAGTTGCGTGAGAATAATCTACTTTACTGATGCAAATGATCAATAATCTAGTTATTCTATACTAAGTATTTAAATAACCAGCATTGTGATAAATTACAATGATGTAAAATTCAACCACAGTGAATATTATAAAATGTCCCCCTTGAAATCCTCCCTCCTTCCCAGAATCACTTTGCTTCTTCAATGAATGTGCTTGATCTTTGTTTGATGGAATTCCCCATTAATGCTCATACCGTATAAAGCTAAAAACAAGAATTTTCCAGGCATGGGAGGCAATGAACCCTCATACAAAGCCTTCTCTTTCCCGGATGACAGAAATATGAAGAAAATAAGCAAAGCAGTAGCTTGTACAATGGGTAGGGGTGAAGTACGCAATTGATTTTTCTTTAGAAGAAAATTCTCTTAAGAGAGGGCAACCCTCTTAGTCTTAGAATAAGAGTTCTTTGGATACACATGGGACGAAATGGGTAACTAACTATAAAATCCTAACAATATAATTAGTTGTCAACGTTTTCAAACTATATTTTTTTTTAGCACCTCGAGTTTCAAAAACTCGATTTTGGCACATAACTCGAGTCTTTGAGACTCGATTTTTATGGCCTAATCATATCTTATGTGGTATATTTTTCCACGTGGTGACCACATGGAAATCGAGTTTCTTAGACTCGATTTCCAAATAAATATAAGCAAATAAGAGAGGAAGCATAACAGAGTACAACCTGGAGAAAAAAAAAAAAAAAAGCACAGAATGAGAAGAACCCAGAGAAAAAAGAAAAAAAAAAAAAAAAACCAGAAGGAGAGATCAGATCGGACCACCGCGCGCAACCCAGGGGCCCAGGCCGCGCGCGAGCCCGGCCGCGCGGAGGCCCAGGCCGCGCGCGAGCCCGGCCGCGCGAAGGCCCAGGCCGCGCGCGCTGAGGCTCCGGCCTCGCGCGCGGAGGCCCAAGCCTCGCGCGCGGAGGCCCAAGCCTCGCGCGCGGAGGCCCCGGTCTCGCGTGCGCGAGCCCGGACGCGCGGAGGCCCAGGCCGCGCACGAGCCCCAGGCCGCGCACAAGCCCGGCCACGCGCCGTCCAGCACCTGTCCCGGTCGCGCCTGGCTGGTGAGGCTCTCTCCCTCTGAGCTCTTTCTCTTTCTCTCCCTCTGATCTGAGTTCTGGTGAGGCTTTCTCTCCCTCTAAGCTCTTTCTCTGTCTCTCCCTCTGAGCTCTTTCTCTTTCTCTCCCTCTGATCTGAGTTTGGATTGAGATTGATGCGTTTGAAGTTTTTGAAATTTGTTTGTGGGTATTGCAGTGCAGAGACTTAGAATGTTTTTTATTTTATTTTTTTTGTTAGAAATCGAGTCTAAAAAACTCGATTTCCATGTGGTCGCCACGTGGAAAAATATGCCACATAAGATATGATTAGGCCATAAAAATCGAGTCTCAAAGACTCGAGTTATGTGCCAAAATCGAGTTTTTGAAACTCGAGGTGCTAAAAAAAAAAATAATTTGAAAACGTTGACAACTAATTATATTGTTAGGATTTTATGGTTAGTTACCCATTTCGTCCGATACACATGAGTGAGAGCTATGTAAGAGAGATAAAAGGTTGTAATCCTTATTGAATATAGTGTCATCTCTATCTATGGAGATAGGTAATTTGTTGAACCACCAATATTATTGTGTTTTCTGTGTGTTCTTTTTGATCTATTTGTCTTTAATATTAATTGTTCAAATAATTGGTTCTAGTTAGCTCAATTGATAAAAGTTTTTTATTCTCATATAAAATATTTGAGGATCAAACCCTGTCTACACTAAAAATCAATTATTGTCTTAGCCAATGGTCAATACTAGCGTAGTTTGAGAGAAAATTTTGTACAATTTTATAATTAGTGAATATAGACACACAAGTTTTGCCTATGCTATGCAAACAAAAATAATTTTTCTTAAGAAAAGCTTGCTTGGATTAAGGTGGAGTTGTCATGCAAAAGAGAAAGATTACTTATTACTCTATAGTTTTTAATTGAGGTGAAGATTTATTGAAATTTGCTTGAAACTCCTATTTGAATTTACTTATCTGTTTGGCTATTCTTGGCGTGGAAATAAATTTTTTTTTTTTTTTTTTAACTCTTTTGGGGTTTTCTTTATATGGAAGGAAAGTTTAATTATTTCTTATCAAAGAAATAATAATTTTTTTTAACACCAAGAAAATTGATTTGAATGTTTATATATAGATAGTATAATAAAGAGTTTAGTGTCTTTGGCCTAAATGTCCTCCTTATGCAAAGAAGAAAAAACTTTTAAAAAGATGAATTCTAACTTTTAGCAGAATAATTCAGAGAGGACAATATTGTAGGTTTCAACTAACTAAACCGATAAAATCTCTTGTCATCAAATAAAAGATCTGAGATTTGAATCCCTCCTACACCAAAACTAATTATTGTTTTAGCTGGATGCATGATAAAGAGCTATCATCATGGAAAAGAAGTTATAAGTTGAAATTATTTCATATTGGGAGGAAAGAAGACAATACTATTAGAAGAAGAGTTCTCTTGACAAAGAAAAAGACTCTTAGAATAAGAGCAATTTGATAATCGTTTTAGAGTTGAAAAAGTAACTTGAGTGAGTGCTATATATACAAGAGAGGTTAAGAATTGTAATCCTAAATGATTATAATCAGTGGCGGAGCTAGAATCTAACTTGAGAGGGGGCAAAAATTACATTTGACAATGACATTTATACACATGCAAGCGAACATATACATACAATATTTGAGATCAATATTTTTGTACAGCTATATGTTATAGGTC